>OX375872.1:127596012-128211314 GCA_947359465.1 Metellina segmentata
TGCAATGGCATTAGCTATCGACAGGCTCCGATATATGTTGCCCAGTTACTTCAAAAAATGAGATCGAATATAACCCCATTGCCTTCTGAACTCTGTCCCATAACTGTTTAGGAGTAGCAAATGTTATGCTAGAAGCATATTTTGTCAAGATTCCCTTAGGCTTTTGTGCTGCATTTTTCGAACATTGGCTTTAACTCGTTACTGCATAAATACGAGCATTTTAGGCATAGAATATCACTTTTGTTCCAGTGATGTGATGTACATCATGCTTAAGTTGTCTCAAATGTGGAAATTTTTCTCATAAGTTTTGTCGTATTATGAAGACTTATGTTTACTAATCTTATTCTTTCAAACCTTTTCTGGATGACTCAGTTTCAAGTATCTCTTGAGAGATGGGAGATTCATACACACGATGACATACAGAACAGGGAAACATTTCGAAAACAATATACAAATGATAAAGCACTTAAACTAATCCAAAAGTTTTACAGAATTATACTAGATATTAGAATCGATTAAATAATAGAAACTGTTATTTTAATAAATGAAAACAAACATGAAATGAAAGCAACACGACCGTTACTCAAATGCAAGGAAGAACCCAACATACAAATGATAAAGCCACTTGAAACTAATTGAAAAGTTTTACAGAATTTTCTAGATTTTAGAATCAATTAAATTTTTGAAGCCCTAGTCATTTTTAACATCTATGAAAACAAACCAGAAATGAAAGAAACAGTTAATGCTATCACTTAAGAGAAGTAATCCCGAAATTAAAGAAACATAATATTTAAGTGATTTTCCAAACCGACAGCGAATTGCTGTTGTAGAAAAAAAGGGCATACCATACCATGTATACTTCACTGATAATCCAGCCTGTCTATTCGAGAAATTGCTTCAATGTGTTTAGCAAAGAAATCCAATCTCGTAATCAATGGAATTTTTCGACGCTTCATTCATCACATGCATTTTTAAAATTGAGAAAAGGAAAATCAAGACATACTGAGTCTGAGAACTTCCTGTATTCATATGAATACATCCGGTATTTGAATACCTAGGATGAGTACTTATGTATGAGAAAAAATAATGGGTGAGCCGGAGAACTTAGGCCTTCTATCTCCCTCAGAATGTATTTGGGAACTGAGCAGGTTTTGAAGATCACTGAAATATATAAGGTAGAGTGAATGCAGTTGGTTGTCCAATAAAAACAGGTGGCTTAGAAAGTGGGCAGGTCAAAGACGAGTCCAATTGGTACAGTACATTAGATGCAAGATGACAATGAAAACTTAAGAAATATTAAATTAAATTGAAAGAAAAAATAAAAGCAGGAGATTTAAATAGAAAACACATTAAGGATTAAGTATGACTCTGGGTCTTTTATTATACTCGGGTTGACAAGGGTCATACCTGGGGATACACTGGATAGCAGGGTTATCAATTAATTCAAGATTAGCATAAAATTTAGTAGTAAGTTTTAAGTTCGGTAATTTCAAGATCTTCGCGAATTTTAACGTTTTGGTAGTACTAGGGGTAACCACTGATAATACGTAGTGTAGAATTTTGAAGAGATTCAAGTTTTTGGAGGGTAGTTTTCGCTGCGTATCCCCAGACAAGACTGGCGTAGCTGAATTTTGGTCTAATCATGGCTTTGTAAAGGAGCGACTTGTTGTCGATTGAAAGAATAGAATTTCGACCTATTAAGGGGTAAAGGGTGGACCTAGCAATAATGACTTTATTTCTTAATGAAGTGATATGGGGTTTCCACGCTAGGCGAGAGTCTAAAATGGCGCCAAGATAGGTACATTTAGGGGACCAAGGTAATTCATTTCCGTAAAAAATAGGGGGGTCAGGAGTATTCCGTTTCTTAGTAAAGTAAACAGCTTGGCATTTGTCAACATTGATTTTTATTTTCCAAGCAGTAGGCCAGGATTCAATTGAGTGTAAGTAGTTGTCGAGTGTTTTTTATGACATCTGTAGGATCATGGTGTCTGGCTAACACAGCTGTATCATCTGCAAACATGCAAAACATTGATGATTGATCTTGTGGTATGTCGTTCACATACAGATTAAATAGTTTGGGTTCTAAAATTGAACCCTGTGGAGTGCCAGCCTGAATGGCATGGGTGTTTGAAAGGGTCTTGTTTACTCGAACGACAAAGTGCCTACCTGTTAAGTAGGAAAAAAGAAGTCTGATGAGTGAGGCAGGGATGCCAAATGTAATTAATTTGTGGATGAGTCCGTAAATCCAGACCTTATCAAAGGCTTTGGCTATATCTAGGAAGATCGCACCAGTACTTTCTTTGTTTTGGAAACCTTCCAAAACATGCTCTGAAACTCTTAGAAGTTGATGGGTGGTAGAAAGCTGTTTTCTGAAACCAAATTGGTCTGGTATTGGCTTCATTACAGTAAGCTTCTAGCCGTTTATTAATAATAAATTCACACTGCTACAGTGAAAATTCCAAATATTCGTTTCGTATACGTGTAATGGTGGATTTTGCTCTGACTGAAGAATTATTTGTCTCATAAGTCTACTATCTATTTTATTGACTGCGATTGATAGGTAATTGGTAATTTTAGTTAACGTCGTACTAGAGCAACACAACGGGCTATTGACGACGGTCCGGGATCAGTCCCTTAAGGGAAAGATTCGAGGACAACACCTCGGGGGAGGGAGTAGGTAACATTGTACTGAAATGCCACCGGTCCTAATTTTGAACCACGGTCAGATGACTGACTGCGATTGAAGATAGCAAATAGTAAATCAGAAAGAAGGAAAAAATCCAAAGAGATAAATGATTTTACTAAATTCATCAAGAAGCGAAGTTGGGGTGGGTATTTTAATTTATCGTCCCAATGGAGCAACACACATTGGGCAATTGGTGAGGCTCGAGATCAAACCCGAAGGGAACGATTCGAGGTCAATACCACTTAATTTCCACGGTCAGATTACGACATCTTAAAGGCAGGTAAGGAATTAAATAACATCGTACTGGAGCAATATTGGCTATTAATGACCGTCCGGGATCAATGCCGATCGACACATTAACGAAAAAGCATTCATTATTGTATCAGCAATCTGTTCTCTCAACTTATGGTTAACTTTTTGCAATTTTTTTTAACCTAAACAACAAACATAACAATACATTAATTTCTCGATACGAATTCGGCGCCTCCATTCAAATGTGATCCCGATTTTTAAGAACAAAAGACGTCGAAGCAATTCAGAAGTCAACATAGCATACAAACGTCAAAAATACCACTAACCTTATTCTAGAGAGCATCAAAGTGTTTAGAAATATTCGATAGTTAAAACATTTGTGTTTAGAATCTTTAAATCTATGAGCTCATGGATTGTAACTATCGAGAAGTCCAGCAAGCGAGCAAATCTAAGAAGAAATACTGCCAGTGACTTGTCGCATATGCATTCGAAAGGTTTGAACACTATATTAAACTTATAATTTTTATTTCTGTTCGTCGGATTGTCTTCATTTTTTAGTGTGATCTGTAATACATAAATAATTATTTTTCAAAAGATGTAGCCTTTGAAAAGCTGATATTAAAACTAAAAGCTTAATTTCATGTTGCACTGTTGAAATTTTGGCTGCCAAATGAAATTTCGTGGCCAATATCAAGAGGTTGCATCACAGAAAGCTATAAAACAAGGTAAAAGGCATGTTTTCAGATTCGTCGCATATTTGGGTCATTTTCTCTAAATCATCAGTGTCATTTAAATTAGCACTTAAAACATAAATTCACTAAAATTCTGTATTACTTGAAATTCATAAAACTGTTTCATAAACTTTCAAACTTAATGTGTTTTTTCTCTTCTATGATGAAGCTCAATGAATAATGTGATAAAATGTTTTGTAATGTTTTGATTTCTCTTAAAGGCCGCTAAGTCAGCTGTCATTCTACATAAAGAAGTAAGATAAATATTTTTTTTATATACTTTGTTTCGACTTGTTTCTTTCATATTGATTTGAATGCTTCAATCTGTTTTCAGATTCCAGTTGTGATTTCCGAATTGCTTTTCTATTATCCGGTAAGTACGACAGTTCTGTTTGTTTCTAGAATGATCAAACGGGAACGTAGGCCTGTGTCTAATTTGCTCTAAAAAATGACCTGAGTATGAAATCAAATTCGTAATTTGAAAGCTGTTCGATTTTTATTGCTAGTTGTGTTAAGGTGTTGTCATCTACTTTTTGTATGCCTGCCAGGAGCATATCTTTTTAGGTGTCTCCTCCCTTTTATTTTCCTTGCATACCCTTCCTCACTGTGGTTGCCTTTCCAGAAGGCTCTCCTCAAGAAGCCTTTTGCCACTCTGCCGTCACCAGCTCCACGGCACCTGCCCCCCAGAGCCGAGAATGTCGAAATCCAACAATGTGCATCCACTTTTTGTTCTTTCTGTTTAGCACGAGAACCACTCTCCCCACCTAGTCTGGGTTCGGTAGTCATAGGAATAGGACCTGCTCATTCACTAAGGGCAGGGTTTTAAGTTTACTTTGTTTTTCATGAATCTTGGCGGTGGAAAGAGGTTTGCTTGTTGGTTCACCAAAGCCCGTTTACACCGGAGTTGGAAATATTTTTCTCCCCCTTTTGCATCGAAGACGTCTTATGACCCCTTTCGACCCTCCTGTGTAAATGCTTTGGTGACAATACGAAGGGGTGTAGTGTTGTAGACAAAACACTAGTGAACAGAGCAAAATGTCAAAGTGAGAGCGAACAAAAAACACAGCAAGGGGCACCGAAGGGCAGAAGGGAGCGGGTGATTGTCTGTAACAAGGAAAGGGGAGCATTTTCACCCCAAATTGTGTCATGCAGAAATATCCCCCAAAGATGCTGCAGTTCTTTGATTGTTACCAACTCCTGGGGGAAAGCAAAGCCTGGGGTGCAAACACGCCCCCTCGACGATAAAACGAGTGCCGTTTCTTGGAACGTCTTTGGTGCTCGGAGGGGTACGCGTAAACGCGGTCTATGCACCATCACGGCAGCTTCGATTCCTCCCTGCGTGTATCAGTTAAATTTCCATTGTGTCTACGTCAAATTACTTGGCATTGTTGGGTGCTGATTGGTCAAGTACAGCCCTTTAGCCATAAGACCCATCTAACCCATTCATCATTGGCCTACACATTTCTATTTATGTGTGTAGGGGGTTCACCAACCCAATGGACTCGAGTAATCTTTACTTTTCACACAGGGATACCCAAGCATTCTTTTAATGCTTTCATTCCACTACTCTGCTACCTAATGCCTCTTCCACAACATTTTCTTATGTTGGCTTGTGTTGGGTGTAGCTTGACCCGATAGGGTCTTGACACCATGAACACCCAACCGATTCATTGATGCTGCCAATGCTCTTTTTTTCATAAGATAATTTTCAGTGCTTTTGAAGATCTTGTATTTAGAAAAATGTATTTGGGGGTTAAATTTGTTTTCACAGTATCGTGATATTACAGTGTTCTTTAAAATTTATTTTTCAAACCATCGATTTTTTCTTTCCTAGCATCAAACGATCTATGGAGGATATTGCCTCCTACACATCAATCAATTTGACGGACAATGTCTAGTGGCATCTCGGTTCGTTCTTTTGAAGCCCGTCATGGAAGTGAGTACCAGAAATTAATACTCTGATAACCTGCATATATGTATAAATGTCTGCCACTCAAATTTTAAGGTTATTAGAATCAATAATTAAATTTGAATATTTTTTCAAATTTGAAAAAAAAAAAACTTTTTTTTTTAAATTTGTAATGGGGGGTGTAATTTGTTTTCTAACATTTCTATCATTGGACCTAACTGTATGATTGGACTCATATAAGTTTTATTGGGTCATATAGCCATGTTGCTCTACTATTATAAAAGGAAGTGTTTGTCTGTGAGGAGTGTCCTGACGAATCTATGGCACTTACACTAATGAAACTTGGCACACAGGGAGTACAAATGTTTTGCAATTTTTTTATTGTGCTCAAACTTTAAAATTCTATCTAGAACATTTTAAATTAATTTATTGGAATTTGATTATTATTGTTTTTCTTAGAATGGCAATAGCATAATAAAGAGATGACAGATTCTAAATTAATTTTTTTCCGTTTCTGTTTGATATTGCAGAGGAACGATTTCATCTGGCGAAAAAAATAAATAAAGTTTTGACTGGAGTTATGTAGTTCTTTTTTCTATCTCCTAGATCATTAAATCTGGAGTAAAAATTTCAACGGATTTGAAAACTGCGGAAAATTTTACACTAGTTCGATACCAAAAAATATGATTTTCATTAAATAAATAATTTTTAAATTGTAATTTTATTTATATTTTATATTTTTTCCAATACGAATTTGACTTTTGCATCACAGCATTCCATTTCTTGCACTTGAACAATTCCAGCCAAGGGAAGCAAAACAAATAAAGTTATTTTTACTGGCATTGCTTAGTTCTTTTTTGTAAATTTAGGATCGTTAAAGATAGATTGAAAATTTGAACGGATATGAAATCTGCAGAAAATTTTACACCCGATAAATGCCTTAACGTTTAATTTTCTTTTAATAAATAATTTTTCAATTAAATATTTATATTTTCGCAGGAGATTGTGATGTCACTCCGATTGGATCTCTTCGCAATTCAAACTTGGTCACATTTGACAATGATGAGGCCATAACGGCGTTGCCCCCACGTGCAACGCAGTGATGGCTGTTATCCAATAGGCTATGAATTCCCATTTGGTCTGTGAAGCAAATCAACACCACGGGCTACATTGTGATGGCTGTTACCCAATAGGCTACGAATTCCCATTTGGTTTGCGAAGCCGGAAATCTGTAGCATCACTAGGGGCTAGCGAGCAGTGGTCACACCTGACCCCACGAAACGCAGTGGCTAGTTGTACATATACAAAACACATTTTGATTTTTCGGATATTAAAACTGTATGCTACTAGTAACTATATTTATTAACCAAAAGTTTTTTCAGTCTATGCTTTTTTACCTAAACTTCTGGTTTGTTATATGGTATATTGTATGTCACTCTTATAATCCTATATGAAGTATGTTTTAGGAATAAACTATGGAAAATGCTTTAAAAAAAATTATAAATGTCTCTGTTCTAACATAAACAGTATAAAAGGGGCATGGGTGAGGTGGGGAGGAGCCTGTCATTAAAGCTGGCAACGGGACCCACAGATTGATGTGGGGGACCTGCTATTCATGCTCGCTAATGACTATGACCAGCTACAAAAATATTAAAATGTACAATCTCTTTTCTGGTTCATTGAAGAATAAAAAGGATGTTTGCTTGACATGCTGAAAGTTTAAAGTCAACCAATCCAGCGGCTCGATTCATTTCATGGAGAGCTTTATCGATGTTTTTGAGGATCTTCAGGGATCAATGTGCCGTCAGTAATGACTCATTTCGACAGTTTGCCACCAGAAATGTAAGCTGAATCCTAAAAATGTTTTCCACAAAGTGCAACGCTAAGCAAGCATGCAAGACGCCATGGCCGACTTCATTTGTGCAGTCCAGAAGCTGCCGCCCCACGCTGCATCGAATGCTGCGCAAGGCGGGTTTAAGGTGTGCTCCTTAGATAATAACCCTGCGATTTCAATTGAATTTGCTTTCTTTCACAATTTCCATTTGAATTCCAGACTTCAAAGTGATTTCAGTCTTCTTTTGTAATTTGTACATGTACTTCCAGAAAATAACCACGTCTGACTGCAGGTCACTCGAAATTTCATCATTGTAGAAAGACAACAAACTAAAGTTCGAAAACTGGTTGTAAAATACAGATTTTCTGGGTTTCGAGGTCGTTCTCTGAATGGTCCCGACGAGGTATCTGATCCTTCAAGATCGGATACATTTTGTTAACAACAATGTCATCAAGATATTTATTTCCAATTTTTTGATGACCCGATTCAGGTCAGTTTTCTAATGACAGGATATCTCGGCCGTAAAGGTCGCTTTTGGATACGATGCAACGTCGAGACGACCACCAGGAGGGTCGAGATCCAAGACATCAATGCCGATTCTGTTTTAATTCATTTATGCTTTGCACAAATTGGCTTGAGATCTGAGGATCCAAAGGCTTAGGTGACAACCTTGAGAGTAATATCATTTGATTTTAGTGAGTAAAAAAACAAAATGAGAAGTAATGAGCCTGACTTCAGTCACTGTCTTTTTTTTCTTTCGTGATCTTTGATGACTTAAAAACAGGTTATTTTATTGGGAGGCGACTTCTTTCAGTCAAACTGTACGGGAGAAGAAAACCCCACCATTTTTTACTTAATGCATCTGTGAATGTAAATTGTGTAAAAGAAGAATGCATTTATTAAATACCACTCTGTTCTTAATTCAGAGGTCATGCATGTAAACTAACTGTCATTTTAAATTCTTTGCTCTGGCCTCATCCATCTGTCCAAGACAGGGCAATGCTCAATATCGCTCGATAATTTTCTATTACTAAGGATGCTGATGATTTTCAAACCCTAGTATGAACTGTTTGTAATTGCAGAGTATAGGCCAACAAATTCATCTGCCTCCCAGCACAAGGTTACAAATGCTGAGGAATCGATCGAAGACGATTAAAAAAAATGCATCTGCTTTGTGTCTGCAAAAGAATACTCGTTTCCTTGATGGTCCTAGCTGCAAGAAGTAAGTTCATGCTCTCTCTTAAAAAACTTTTTTATCTAAATTTCACAATAAATAGCTTTTTATTAAGACAATTTGCTTTCAATTCCTTTTACAGGTAAAAAAAAATTGAATATGTATTTTTACATGTTCATCAATGTATTCATCCCAAACAAAATCTCTCTCTCTCTCTCTCTATATATATATATATATAAAGGATGTTTGTGTGTATATTTTCTATATAAATCTACGCTGTTTGAACAATCCACACCAAATTTTGTACACTTATACTTTAGAACACTGCAGAAAACATAGGCTATTACTTTCCCTTCTCAGACCAATCTATAGCACTTACAACCTAACCATGAAAATTGCCACACAAGTAGTCATAAAAGTGCCCCTCGAAGCCTCGATTTTAAAATCTAAAGATTGTTTTCTTGCAATAAATGAATATTGACCAGGAAACATGTTCTGCAGGGTTTGTGTATTCGAGTTAATACAGGGAAATGTTGTGGTCATATTTGATCATTACTAAATTTCATAAATCATTATCGTCTTTATTAATATTTTCCTCTCTTTTTTCGAATTGCTCTATTTCAACTCAGGAAGCCGAAATTCGACACTAGGCCTGGGCGTTGTTAAAATTTTTACATTAAGATACATCACGATATTGCAATATTATATATCGTGGTGTTAACCATGCATTTTATACATAGTAAAAGCAAAACCTTGTTCCTACATCACCATATATATATATATACACTCATTGACAAAAAAAATTTTCGCACTAAGAAAGAGTTGTCCGAATGGAACAAAATTTTATATATGTGAGTATAACGTTAATATAAGTAAGTGATTACAAAATCAAATCAAAAGGATCATTTGTTACAGAAAAAACTGCACATGAATGGAAGGTCTTAGTAACCTGTTGGGCAACCTCTAGCTTGAATAAACGATGCGATATGAGTGGGGATTGAAGCATACAGGTCCCGTATGTTGTCCTATGACATCTCATTTTACAGTTGCTGTGAGCACACCTCTAGTTCAATCAAACTTCTAGGCTGCCCAACTTGCCATCCCAAGTGATTCTAGATGTGCTCAATTGGTGACAAATCTGGGGATCGGGCAAGTCTTGTGTTGTAACGGTCTTCTCGGCTATTGGTCTGCCAAGGGCGTCCCGAGTCTGGCAGCTGTTTATGGGACCTTTCTCTCATCCTCTAGTCTAGAGGTGCACAACCTGCGGCCCGCGGGCCACATGCGGCCCGGGAATCGTCAATTTGCGGCCCACAAACTAATTTTGACTATAAACTTCCAAGAGGATTTAAGTTAAAAAGCAAATTGACTGACAAACATTTAGAATCAGTCTTAAGAGTTTCTACTAGCAGTATTGAACCTAACATACCTAAAATTAGTTAGTAAAACTCAATATCAGCCATCCCATTAGCAAGCTGTAACATAATTATTGTTTATGCTTTAGAAATTTTAATATTAAATATATTTGATGCTGTAATTTTTTTTTCTAATTTTACTGATATCATTAAAATTTCTGATACTCATCTTAATATGCTCATTATACTGTTACTGTTATTAAATTTATAACCTAAAATAATTTGCTGAAGTACATATGACGTTCTTGAGACGTATTCTTAAAAGTAATTCTAAATGATTGATGCAAATGTTTGTAACTTCTTTTTTTAAACTATTCACACTATCATTCATTTAGCTTTGTAACAAGCTCCTCGATTTTTTGAGAAAACATTTGTAAGTTTAATCTTAAAAAAAATTAAGTGATTATTTTTTATTATACATATTAAGTGTAATAACAGCTGTACATAATTGGGTTGTAGCACTTTCATTGTGTCTGTGCTGCAACTTCATTTGCGGCCCCCCATGTCTAAAAACGGTGCGAGTGGCCCTTCTCCCAAAAAGGTTGTGCATCCCTACTCTAGTCCCAACACCTCCTCACAGTAAAGTCTGATCGGCCTAAGTGGCGGGCTACTCTCCCAGCTGACAACACCATCTTCCCAATTATTCTTCACCTCTTGAACTCTACAGCTAATCATATTGTCTTCGATGGTGGCATAACGGCATCCCTCCAACAGATTAACTACAGGCAAAATCCTCTACGTACCTTTTTTATACGCCATGGAGAACAAAGTATGTAATGTGCAATCACGCTGTATTTCTAATCATTTGCTTAACTGCCCAATGCAAACCTTCATTCCAAGGTTCGTTACGATTCAACTACTTCTTTGTGTGCAAATTTTTATGTCGATAGTAATGGCCTATATATATATATAATTTTTTTTAAATTCTTTTTCTTTGCTGTAAAAAATTGTAATAGGAAAAAAAATGTAACAAAGATCTCCGTTGTACATTTAAGAAACACGCATGATTTAAAACAAAATTTTGCATATAGATATGTGTGTGTTCCACGCACCATATATATTCAAGTAGATTAAAAAATTAGCTTACCTAGAAGGAGAAAAACTTCAGCATAAATAGAAATAAAGGGGCATTTTTGATTCCTCTAAGTAATGATGATGGCATGTATGACCTAGATTGCCACAGAAGATTGTAACAAAATGGATGCAATTGTTTTGATTGTAACATCAAGGCAACAAGAATTGGGTTTTTGGAATTCAACTTCAAATGTGCAAAATCATTTTTGTTTTAAAATTTTAAAATTATACTGAATTGCTAAAAAAAATTCTGGAGACAAAAATCATCTTCAGGACACAAATAATTTTGAGAAATTCCCCATTAATTAAAAAATAAAATGAAAACAGACCATTAAATTTGCAGATTTTGCAAAATTATTTTGTTTTTAAGTTTATTTAAGGAATAAAAAACATTAACTAATTAAAAAATCTCTACTATTATAAAAGGAAGTGTTTTTTTTTTTCGTGGCCGCAAAATCCTGACGATTCTATTGCACACAGCATTGAGATTTGGCACACAGGTAGTCCGAATTTTTTGCAATTTTTGAGTAGTGGCAAATTTTAAAATTCAATCTAGAAGATTTTTAAATGAATTTAATAGTTTTATTCTCTACCTGCTTCTTTTAACGCGTTTTGTCTGGACAAAAGAAGAAACCCCCTAAAATGACCCTTTTCTCCCCCACGTTACCTTTTTTTTTCTATTTTCGCAAGAGATTCTGCTGTTATCTGAACTTTCTCTTTCCAAACAAAAAACAGATTGCATATTCTGCCTTTCATGTTAAAAAAAGAAACAGATTACACATTTCCTCTCCCCTCTTCAGCGAATGAGAGCAAGAAATAAAAAACATATTGACTGGGATTGATAAGTTTTCCTCGTAAAATCGGAATTGCTAAAGATATATTAAAAATTTCAACGGATTTGAAATCTGCGGAAATTTTTACTTTAGATTGATACCTAAAAACATGATTTTCTTTAAATAAATAATTTTTAAACGAATTTAATAGTTTTATTCTCTATTGGTTTTTTAACGCGTTACTACCAGAGAGAGAAGAAGTGCAGGAAATGACCTTTCCATGTCAGCCGATGGCCGTTCCTCCGTCAGAACGCGGAGGAAATTATTTTTTTCGTTTACACTTTGATTTTGCCCGAGGATTGATTTACAGTCACAGTTCTTTTTTCTATCTCCTAGACTGTTAAAGAAAGAGTAAAAATTTCAACGGATTTGAAATCTGCAGAAAATTTCAGTTTAGACCAGTTTTTTTTATAATTTCAGTTATACCTAAACATACGATTTTCTTTAAATATGTGATGTTTTCGAATTTCATCACACACCCAATATGAGCGGTTGCAAATTAAATTGCTTCGGCATTCGTGACCTATTTAGTTTGAAGCAAACACATTTTTTTCTTGAAAATTCCATTCAGCGGCACGTGGAATAACGGAGCTTGAAATAAATGTCTTCTGTGTAGACAAATCAAACTCAACCTATTATAGTTTTTCAAAAAAAATGCAGCACTTTTGAGAAAGAAAGTCATTGCTTTGGGTCTTCAACAGCGAGTTCTCTAAGAAACACATTGGAAGCTCACTACTCGACTAAATTAATGGCAAGCCTTAAGGAAACGAGTTCGCCAAGCTCTTAACAGTTATTAATAGATTAAGAACGCTGTGACATCGTAATCAATTAATCGTTTTAACAAATATGTTTGTTTAATTAAATTAAATTTTTTTAAAAGTCTAAACAAAAACTTTAGGGTTGGAATTTTTGTATTGTAATTTTGTGGTCGGTCGGGTTACAGGAATCAAATCCTTTTTTTTAAATTTGGCCTTACTTGATGGTTTTTTATTCTTCCCTCATTGTGTGTTGGCATAGTTGACCAAATAGGATCCCTTGCACCATAAAATGTAATCCAACCGACTCATCTATACAAAAAGAGTTGCTATCAAGCTGTTTTGTATGTGACATTTCTGTTCACAGAGAGATGCTTACTTGAAGGAAATGTAGTTTTGAAGTTCAAAAGTGTTAGAAGTTGGTGCCATTTTACTGCAAAGTGCTAGCTTCTCGCCATTCCCCCAACTTTTTATATCTCGGCAACTGTATACATTTTGAAGCATTTAAATATAAAACTTAATTGCAAGTATTTAGCAGTAATTATTTTAAGTTTAACAATTGTATTCTTCGATGGGTTGTGACATCGATACAATCAAACATGCTTTTCAACTTTCAATAATTCACTTCTGTTTGAATTCAAGAGATATTTTTCTGATTGGAAGTTGAAGATGTATGGTTATTCAAATTACTTAACCTATATATACACACAGACAAGTGGATCTGCAGAGAACTACTCGGTCCGGTAGTCGATACTTCTTGCACGTTATCCCAGTCTGTTAGGCTAACGTTCTTTATTTTATTTAAATATGTTTTTAGTTTAAGTTTAATAAAAACTTTATTTTATTTAAGCTTGTTTGGCCAACCTTCTTTTAGTTAGCTTTATAGATGAACAGGTTACATGCTTGGACCAACTGTTGCATCATATACTGCTTATTGAGTTATGATCTTCCATATCGTTACTAATAAAAAGAGGTTAATTCAAGATACGGTACAACTTCTGTCTACGTTTACTGCGGTGGCAACAGCCTTGGCGTTTTTTTGGCACGCTTCTAATGTTGCCAAGGGAAGAATTATTTCAAAAAATTTTTTCTTTTTACAACGGAAAATAACAAACTTCAAAAACACACTAACATAAACGTTGAAGAAATATATTGTATAGGTAAATAATATAAAAATACATAGATAAAATACAGCCCGAGACGATAGCAATGTACCGTGACGTAAATTAAAATGAAAGAAAGTACCACAACTGGCAAAAAACCTTTAAAAGTACCAAAGAAATTGAAGGAAAAAATTTAAATAACCCAATGAAATCAAAGGATAGTTTAAAATAAAAATTACCAATGGAATTTTATTTACCAAGACAAATTTCTAACGAACCAATGGAATCAAAGAAAAAATTTCTAACGAACCAATGAGATCAAACGATGTTTAACGGATTTTGAAAGAAATTTCTAGAATATAAAAAATAAAAAATTGAAACTTTCCGCTTGCCGAGATCGTTTTAAATAACCGTAATACAGATGGGTTGACTTAACCTGCTATAATTCGCTACTAAATGCGCCAAAGCTATTGCCATCGCGATAAACGTAGACTGCTGTACCCAAGATACAGCTATTTTCATGACTGAAACATACTCAACATGAATGTGGAATGTAGTTTGATCAGACCCATCTCTTTGTTCTTATGACTCTTTTTTGTTATTTAGTGATCTCTGCTCATTCGAAGAGCCCGTTCCTCATGAGCAGCACACTGCTGAGAAACCCGCTGAGAAACCCCTTAAAAGTGCTTCACACTGGATTTTTGACTTTTTAGAGTTCACACGCTGCTTTGAATTTCCCAGCGGCAAGCCACCGGAAGAAGTTGAATTCGAGTGGCCACAGCCGTCGGAAACCGTAAGTCAGACCTCTTCGCTGTTTTTCAAAATTGAAGATTATTTATTAACTCAAGGTCTACGGGTGTCAAATGTATCGCAACTACTCATTTGAGTCATATTTAATGTGAAAGTAGCATATATTTGAACAAAACATTAAATTAAAAGGGAACCAAATGTACAGTTTTAGCATTCAAGATTTTTCTTGGTTATATAATTAGAGAAGAGTTTTTCCAAATATGTAGTGAGGTTCAAATGTTTCTTGCCCAATGGTATCAAAGGGGTAATAATTTATATTTTTCAGCACCTGTTTTGAATAGCTAATTAATTTTTGAACTCCTTAAAAGTGTCTAAAACTCTAGTTAATTTTTTCCCTCGCAGATCCAACTTCAATTTTGAAAATTGTTTTAATTACAGTTCAGCGCAAGACATTGTTGGCAGTGTCGAACAAGTTAATTCATATTCCAAGGTAGTAGAACAGAACCTGGAAAACCAGAAAATCAGGGAATTCTCAGGAAACTTTTTAATTCTGGAAAAATCAGGGAACTCTCGGGGAAAATTTAAAAGTTTCACAAAAAATCAGGGAAATGTTGGTAACTTAAATGGAAACTATTATCATTTGGTACTTAGATATGCGCAGTTACAAGTACTTTCGAGAATCATAATTTTGGTATTCACTGAAATTTGGTATTAGCTGAAATTGTAATTCAAATAAAGAACCCTGGCGTCGTAATTTTTGAACACCACAAAATCCTGCGTCTCCGTTTTTTCCTCAGCGTCTCGTCACCGTGAGGCCTACGATATGACTTGTGGTATACAATTTGAAATTTGTGTAACCAATGATGTTTTTTTGTGTATTGAATCAATATTTTTTGCTTGCAATTACATTTTTGTAGAATGTTTTGTATATTTGCATTTGGTTTAGAAATATAGTATGATAATGTAGGGTCAGGTGTGAAAAGTTCATAATCATAATATTTTGTATTTTTTCAATTGATATTGTTAGAGTTTCATTAAGGGTGTTCCAACCCTTACAATAACAATCACAGGGTTCCCACAGGCCTTGAAAGTATTTGAATTTCATTTTCGTTTTCAAGGGCCCCGGAAAGTACTTGAATTTGGTGCAAAGTACTTGAAAGTCCTTGAATTTATTTTGAAAACTTTTAATGGGGAATTTTCTCGAGTATGAATCGGCTCGAAACGCATGCGCTTAGAAGGCGTGGTTTTATTCCGATTTCGAAGAATACGCCACACACGCTTGTTCATCTATATAGGCATGTGTTTCTTTTCTTTTCTGAAGGTCAGTGGGATTCTGTGTCAGTTCGAACATATAGAATCCCCATTAGTATAATAACTTAGCAACGTAATTTTTTCTTTTTAAGAATTTTTTCTTTCCCAGAACATGTTTGGAATATTGACTGGATATCGGTTTTGAATTGTTAAGTTTGTAAATGGTAATGAAAAGGTTACATTACACGAGAGGTTCCTCAGCAAAGTTGTCAACTAAAATGGGTTATTAAATAGGGAATTTCTGCCTTTTTACGATAGTCCTTGAAAAACTTCAAATGGGCCTTGAAAAGTCCTGGTAAAGTACTTGAATTTTTAATTTGAACCACGAACTAAAATATCTGAAGAGAAAAATTACAAAATATTTGTGGATAATTATTCTTTTTCCTCATCTGACCCTCAATATTAAAAAATAATGTGTGGACACTATATCTCGATACCAATCGTGGATCACAACATTTATTGAGGAAATTGTAAAATCAGGAAGAATTTTTGTGACACTATCATGGAAATATAAGGGAACTTTTTTCAATCATTTTGTTGCCACCCTGTATTCTAATATTTTGAGTCCGAAAACTGATATATATATACTTTAGGTGTGTACAGGCTTTTTTTTCCTCTACAGATATTTTAATTATTATTGTAATGGTTGGAACCCTTGATGGAACTTTTACGATAGCAATTGAAATAACTGGAGGAAAAAAAATATTTTGATAGTGAGCTTTCTACACCTGACCCAACACATCATCATACTATTAATCAAAATCAATGCAAATATACATAAAAAATTCTACGAATATTTAATTGCTTAAAAAAAATATTAATTTAATACAACAAAAAAAACATCATTAGTTAAATTTCGAATTGTATACCACAAGTTGTATCGTCGGCAAAGAGACGCTGTGAAATAAACTGTGGTGGTGGTGTTAAAAAATTGTGATCCCAGGGGTCTTTATTCGAAGTACTATTTTGGTGAATACGATTGATTCAATTCTCAAAAGTACACGTAATCGAGCATCTCTAAATAGACAAACTATAATAGTTGCTGTTTCCTTAAATTATCAAAATTTCTCTGATTTTTTGTGAAATTTGGAAATTTTTCCTGAGATTTCCCTAATTTTTCCAGAATTAAAAAGTTTTCTGAGAATTCCCTGATTTTTCCCCCCAGTTTTCCAGGTTCTGTTACCATCCTGGTTCGGTGCAGCTTGGCCGAATATGGACTGTTAGACGTTAAACATACCCCGTTTCTGCCTATACACAAAAAGTACTTGCACCATTTTTACGGAACTATTACGAACTATTTCCAAATCGTTGCCTATCTCGAGAAGCTTAATTATCATCAAATAAATATAAACAAAAAATATAAACTCAAACTTCAAAGTCTTTAAATTTACATGGTAGTTTTACAGTTCTACCACTCCTAATCATAACCCTTTTTACCCATTCTTCATGCATAGGTGTCTTTGGGTCAAGGTAATTCTCATTTTATTCATTAGATTTTTGTACCCTTCAAGACCTTTATCTGGGTGCCCTTACACTAATGAATGCACACGCTGCACTGGTCGAAGCAAGTCCCAAATGACGTCTTAACTTTTACTAGACAAACATCGTCCTTTCCAGGACAGTGCCATGATTTGTCCCATCGGCCAAAAGTTTTTTTTCATTTTAAATCAAGACGATAACTCTTACTTTAAGATTTCGGCAATTCTTGTTCGGTTTCTGAGGCTGTTAATTGATCGAAATATTCCGTTCTGAATTGTCTCCTCAAATCTCTTGGTCTTTGTTGGTAGCGAAACCTTCTCAAGAGGTCGACTTCATCGAGGCAATCCGGGTCGGGAACTCTCACCGTCTGTATGGGTCATTCTTGTGAAATAGGAAAAATTGGCTTCTTAAAATTTTTTCAATCGAAGGTTTTTAAAACTTTATTTTTTTGACCTAATAATTTTCTACCATGTTCATTAAGTAAATTAAAAATATCAGCAATCTAAATTATTAACATTTTGTTAAGGAAAAAAATATTTCAAAATATTGGAAGGCAGGACAATGACGAGCCTGCCAGGACAATGATGAAAATAGAAAAAAATATATAAATTTCTTGTTGAACATTTCATATGACCATGTATTTTTAATTCAGCTGATTAAGTACATAAATAAAATTACTAGGAACATGACACTTCAGGAAATTATGGATTCCCGAATATTTAAGTATTATTAGAAAGTAGGAACATTGTGGATAGCTATTACTGCAACTTTTATGCTTTTTTAACAGATTACGTGTTTTGCTGTGTGGTGTTAAATTACTGCAATCAATTCTCAGCTATTTTTGATCTGTAGTATTTCTTTTTGTATTTTTCCATTTGCCTTGTATATTTTTTAAATTTTTCTTTCAGTTTCTTTATACAAATGTAGGTCTGCTCTATCTCTTCTAACTTTTTTCATTAACTTTTTTTCTTAACATTATCATCTTGTTGTGTCTGGGTTTGAAGAACCTGAAAGTTGAATATCTATACCGCTTTAACTTGGTTTGGGTAGCCAATTCTATCAGATGACAATTTCTTGTTCGATAAGAGTTTTGAATTTTCTTTCCTATTTTTATAATTCCCCTTTTCTGCCTCGAACTCATTTTAGCTATAGGCTTTACCACTTTTTTCTTCTTTTGGTTAACATATATTTCACATGCCTCTTCAATTTATCTTGTATCAAACGTTATGGAATTTTTTTAAATATGCTCCTGACGACGTTTCTCAGCTAACCTTTTCTTTAACAACCTTTCCTCATATGTTTGTTTCTTTTTACCACTCATATCTGTCCATATATTGTTTACAACTTATAAAAAAGAGCATGCGATAAAGGATATTTAGTAATATCTAGACATTTTTAGGTGCAGTGACAAAAACATTATGTTTTAAATAAAAGAAACAAATAAGTTTTAAAATTTCAAGCCCATTATAAGGTATTTTACTATTAAAAAAAATTACAATGGATAATACATAAAATCAAAAGTTAATAGTTAAAAGTAAAGAATATATTTGTCTTCAGTTAATAATTTAAATATTTATAAAATACTGAACACAAAACATCATTTTCCTGTCTTGACATCATTGACTTGGTATGTTAAAGGCAGGACAATGATGGCCAGGATAATGATGAAATAGGCTTGTTCAGGGCTTAATGGATGAACCCTTAAAAATTTCAGTTTGAATTTCACACACATTTAAGAAATATCTTTTATACACTTGATAATAAAAAAAAATAAAAATTCACTACAAACATTTAATTTTTATCAAAGCCAGGAAAATGATCTTCAATAAACATAAACCTAGAACTCTGAACTTGTATGTGCTGACCAAAAAAAAAGTTGGTAACTTTTCAAGATGGCAGTTATTTATTTAAATAATCTCAACCCCAGATTACTTGAAAAGTATTCTTCTAACTCAGTGCTGTCATCTATTAATTGCCCACATAATGATATCTGAGATGCCAGGAAAATGATGATATTACTTGGGACAATGGTTATTGAAGTTACTTTTGGAAATTTTTGCAATATTATTTCCATTATTGTAACTAATAACCTTTCAGATGTATAAAGAATCAGAATAAATTATTTACAAGAATATATAAATAAATATTAAAACCCTAATGAATGAAGAAATTGTAAAATTTCACTCAGGGACATGCCAGGACAATGATATTTGATATTTTAAAGTTTTAAAAATGTATAAAATAAAAAAATATGTCATTAATTTTCTAATTCTGTAGATTGTAAAAGTGATCCTAAACTATTCTTGAAAGTTGACAAAATCTTCAGAGTGATAGAATTCTATAAATTTTGAAGGGACATGAATTTTGCCTATTTTGCAAGAATGACCCGTATATCTTGCAGGAACATGGCAGGCTTTAAAGGGAACAGATCGTCAGCCTTATCGTAAATGTATGTGAAAGGTCTTTATAATTGCCTCACAATCAAACAGTAGGCTGATCATTCATAAGAGAAGCTTCTACGAAGACACGTTGTAAGTATTTGTACGAGACGCTCAAAGAATTCACCCTACCATGCAGCTGTAGGAGGATTAAACTCCTATAGGATTCTCTTCAAACAGGGAATGAACAGTTTTCCAGCTTATTTGTCCCAACAAAATTCGTACCATTATCACTAGATGATTTATGTCCGTCCACGTCGAGCAATAAATCTTTGGAAACTCGACGCAAATGCTTTGGCCAGCAAAGATTGTACCAATTCTGAATGCACTGCTATAACAGGGTTCCCACGGTCCTTGAAAAGTCCTTGAATTTTTTTATCCTAACTAGGGGCCCTTGAAAGTCCTTGATTTTTTTAACTAGTACATAGTTGTGTAATTTTGTCTTGCATTTGGAACTTGTCCAGACTAGTTTTTCTCCACAGCAGGTGCACCATTTGAGCGTCATTCTCAATGAAACCAGTGTTTTGCACTTTGACACTATGTAAAATACCAATAATGCTATGTCGAGATCGTCCATTTTCCACAGTATTCTGTCCGTCTAAATTGACACCTCTGGTCTCTGTTAAGACGGCCGCCTTGTTAGGCCTGCCACATCATGATGTATCACGGCCGCTAGATAACAGCACCGTTTTCTTTGGAAACCATAGCTTTTGCAGTCATGACGTCATTGGAAACCTGGCACACATCCAAAGAAATAAAGCCAAATTCTTATTGCAAAAATGTAAAAGTTGCAATTGAAAAAAAAAAATCACATTTAAGATATCTTTCTGTTGTAAAACCTTCTGCAGATTTCAAATCCTTTGAAATTTTTACTCTATCTTTAACGATTGCCAAGATAGAAACTTAGACTAGAGAATAAAACAGCCCTAACACCAGTCAAAACTTTTGATTTGCTTTGTTTCTTAAATAAAAATAAATCATGGCAGTCATCTGTTGTGGCAGTGGACGACAGCAAAATGGAGATTGTGTCGTGTAGATCGAACCGTGTGCAAGCTCCCATACTCTTCTTCGTGCCACCAAAAGAATTTATCGTACAATATTTTATCGCATGACCGAAATCGATATGAGTGCAAGTAACCTGATAGTTAGCATTGAGACGAGAAGCCCAGTTTGCAACAAAAAAAAATCACAGGTTCTGCGAGAAAAGAAAATTCAAATTATAACCAAAACTGATGACAACCTTTCTTTTTTTGACTCTCAGTAGTTTAAAAAATGTCCTTTTTTATATTTTTCGCATTTTTCTTTTTAACTGACAATTTTTGTGTATGCCTTGTTTTAGGTCGTTATGAAAAATTTAGGTGCTTGAAAAATTTGTTTTTTGATTTTGAAAAGGCCTTGAATTTTTTTGGATAAATACAAATACAAATACAAATATTGACGACCAGCTACAGGCTCAAGCCCAACAAGGCTGGTCCTTTGTTTATGAATTCTCCAATTCCCACTGACTATCCAATTGTGTCTTAAATTCGTACACTTCCTTTGAATTAACTATATTTTCTGTCAACGCGTTCCAACTGTCTATTACCCTATTAAAGTAGTAGTTTTTCCTTAAATCCCGATTAAAATGTGTCTTATTCAATTTATACCCATGGCCCCTTGTTCTGTTATCCCTATTGAAATTTAAGCCCTCTGTGTCCCCTTGTTTTACAAACTTGAAAAGCTGAATCAAATCCCCCCTCCTTCTTCTTCTTTCCAGTGTATACATGTTTAGCTTACTTAAACGTTCATTATAGTCGAAATTTGCTAGCCCCTTTATTATTTTTGTAGCTCTGTGCTGAACCCTTTCAATTGATTCTATGTCCTTTCTCATATATGGAGCCCAGAATTGTACAGCATATTCTAGATGTGGTCTTACTAAACCCTTATATAACGGCAAGATTATATTCTTATCCCTTGAAGTTACAGTCTTTTTAATATACCCCAATAACCTATTAGCCTTTTTACCCGCAGCTGAACATTGGTGACCCATTTTAAAATCCCTGTGAATTATCACCCCAAGATCCTTGACTGTTTCTCCCTCCTTTACCTTTACTCCCTGCAGACAGTACTCGGCTCCACTATTCCTGTAACCCATATGCAGAACTTGACATTTCCCTACATTAAATGACATACCCCATTTTACAGCCCATTCGGATATCTTATCAAAATCCCCTTGTAAATTTTCTATCTGTAACTTGGTATCCACTGTCCCCCATATTTTTAAGTCATCTGCAAATATACTGATTCTATTCTTGATCCCCTGACCTATATCATCTATGAAAATTATAAATAAAATTGGTCCCAAAACTGATCCCTGAGGCACCCCACACATAACTTCTGTCCACTGTGAATAATTTCCTTTTACCTGCACTCTCTGCTTTCTACCCAATAACCAATTCTTTATCCATATTAATGTTTTTCCCTGAATCCCCAGCCTTTCCAATTTAAACAGTAATGCCTCATGAGGTACTTTATCAAAAGCCTTTTGAAAATCTATGTACATGATATCCACACTGCTCTTATTATCCAGCTCCTCAGTAATTTTTTCGTAGAACTTCAAAAGGTTTGTAGAGCAGGATCTGCCCTTCCTAAACCCATACTGATTCTCTGATAACAGTCCCCCCTCCTCCAAGTATAACATTATATGCTTTTTTAACAGAGATTCAAATATTTTGCAAATTACTGATGTTAGACTTACTGGTCTATAGTTGCCCGGATCACTTTGTATTCCCTTTTTGAAAATTGGAGTTATGTTGGCCAACTTCCAATCCATTGGCACCCAACCTGTGCTATATGTTGAATTAAATATCGTGTGAATTACTTCCCCCAGTTCTTCCGCGCATTCCACTAGTACTCTCGTATAAATATCGTCTGGCCCTGGTGCTTTAGATGGCTTAATTCTTTTCAACTGATGTACTATTTCTTCCCTGTTGAATTTGCATTCTTTAATTATACCCCCTGCAAAGGCTCCATCCTTGGGGTCCTTTTTTAAACTATAGTTACCATTGAAAACCCCCAGAAAAAAGTCATTTAACACGTTTGCCATTCCCTCCTCATCTTGAATTAATTCACCTCCCTTCCCCTCTAACGGTCCCAGTGTAGTGCTAAATTTATTTTTACCACTTGCATATGCAAAAAATTCTTTTGGTTTTATATTTATTTCCCTTGCTAATTTTTCCTCCAAGGACACCTTTTGCTTCCGACTAATAGTTTTAAACTCCTTTCTGGCTTTCTGATATGCCTCCATGTCCCTGTCGTTACCAGTGCTTTTATATACCCTGTATGTTCTTTGTTTTAATTTTAAAGCTTTGTGTGTTTCCCCTGAAAACCTCATAGGTAGCAATTTTCTAGATTTTCCTTTTTTCCTGAACGTTACATGTTTTTTTAACACCATGTCTAACTTATTCTTGAATTCCTCCCATTGTTCAGAATGATGCAGTGCTAATAATCCCCCTTTGAATGTTTCCTTTAACTCTTCCCTTATCTTATGAAAATTTACCTTTCTGAAATTTGGAATTATTCTACTATTGATTGTGTATGCTGACTGAAAATTTATACTTAATCTGATACTTCTATGATCACTTTCTCCCAGTGGCTCACCTATAACCAAATCCTGCACCCTATCCTCATCATTGCTTAAAATCAAATCCAATATTGCATTGTCCCTAGTATCCTCATACACCATCTGGTACAAAAAACAATCCTGTATCACTTCCAAAAATTCTGCCCCTTTCCCATTTGTAGCTAGATTGTTTGTCCAGTCAATATTTGGATAGTTATAGTCCCCCATTAAAATTAATTCTCCTTTTTGACATGCTTCGTTTATCAGATTGCACATGCCCTTTTCCTGCTCTTCACTACAAACAGGAGGTCTATATATATTACCCAGAATTAGTCCTTTGCCTTTGTCTGTATTCAGTTTCACCCAGACTGATTCTATACCCTCAGTTTTACTATTTAACTTTATTTCTGTACAGTTTAAGAATTCTCTCACATAAATCAAAACCCCACCCCCTTTCCTATTCTCTCTGTCCTCCCTAAACATTGTGAATCCACTTAATTCTAAAATTTGTGCATCTTCACTGCTTGCCCAACTTTCAGTAATCCCAATGATATCTATATCCTCTGCTTGTGCAATTCCCTTGAGCTCATCCATTTTATTTCTCACACTGCGAGCATTACAATAAAATACTTTTAGCTTATTTTTCACCCTTAGATTGCACTTTCCCCTTGTATTATTTGTTTTGGTATTGTTTTTCTCCCTTACATTGCACTTTCCCTTTGTATTGCTTGTCTCCTGCAATTTAGACCCTATTAGTTTTCCTAAGCAATTACTGTGTACTGTCAACCCTCTATGTCCTTCCCATCCCTGCTTGTATACTAGTTTTTTGACTCCAGAATATTCAAAACCCGCTTGCCAACCTCCCTATTACCTATCAAGCTTAAATGCAAATTGTCCCTGCTTATCCAATCCCTCCTACACTCCTTCCAAACATCTAAAAATCTAACCTCCTCCCTCTCACACAAATCCCTTAACAACCCGTTCATCTTATTGGCCCTTTGATTTAACCACCCATTGCCTAACCCATACCTAGGTAGTAATCCTAATACTGTTACTTCTGCCCCATGAGACTTAATGCCTCTTAAAAGTGTTTCTGCTTCCCTCTTAAACTCGACATTTGTAGTCCTCTCTACGTCATTTGTTCCCACCCACACTACTGCCTTTTCCTCCCCTTTAACCACACCTGCCTTAACTGCCTCAACTACATGTTTTACCCTGGCACCTGGCAAACAACACCTTGCAAAATTGCGCTTTTTACGCCCTACCATTTCTCCCAAAACCCTGACCATTGAATCACCAACCACTACTCCTCTAGTTACCTTATCCCCCTGATCAACATGCCCCAAGTTTACACATTGGACACCCTTTTCCACTCCCTCTACAGCCCTCACCTTCAAAGCCTCCAGCTCCTTCCTCAAATCACCCACCTCTAAACAACTCTTGCATGTAAATTCAACCTTCTCTGACATTTTAACCCCGCTCACACACCCCTTTCCTGCCTCAACCATATTCCCACACAAGTCACATTCCACATAGAACTCCCCACTGGCTCCCTCTGTCCTCATCTCCTTGAACATTCTAACTATACCAATGCTTATGCAAAGTAACACTCAATGCACAGAAAAAGCACTACACAAAATCAAACACACAGAAAAAGCACTAAGTCAATTACACAGAAAAAGCACTGCACTTGAATGAAAACAAACAAGACAAAATATTTAGGCCCAACGAGACATACGTGAATTAGGCCTAACGAGACTTACGTGAATTAGGCCTAACGAGACTTGACTTAGGACTATTTGACAAGTCAAATACTAAGTACAAGTACTTTAAAAACAATTAGAAATGTTTGAACTGATAGAAAAAGAAGTAATACACTGCTTAGTACTAAATAAATGAAGAATAACTAAAAAAAAACTTGAATTTCGCGGGAGCTCCGAAAACGCGACGCACACTGCTCGACACCTCGACCGACATAAAGATGTAGGAGCCATGTATAAATACCGCCCAAGTATACAGCACTATCCAACTCTGTCCCACCTCTTAAGTATCACAGGCCCTGTGAGATCCACACCCACAACTTGGAATACAGCCTCTATCTTGCGGCAATGGAACTGGAATTGTTGACACAGCTTTACTGTTGTGACGTTTACATCTCATGCACTTTGAAATCACTTTACTCTCTTTTCCATTCATCATCCAAAATTTCTCTCTTAGGTCTATGACTGAGCTATTAAAACCACAGTGCAGCATTGTAGCAAGTCGCTCTTGATTTAGAAGTTGCACTATCCTGTGCTTACTGGGCAACATCACAGGAGATTTTAAATTCTCAAAATCATCCCGCACTGTGAGTTGGGTTTGATTCGAAGTATCCCCGAGCTGTCTTGGAAGTGCGACGTAGACTTCGAATTTCTCAGATATTCCTCTGTAAATGCTTCCAGTTGTACTATTTTTATCATATTTTCTTCAGATTCACCGAGTTCTAGGGATAATTCTCCACACATCCGATCATGCTCGGGCCTTTTGGAGTTAGAAGACAGTAATTTCAATATCCTTCCTACCATCCTCGCAATTTTTCGATAACTCGAAAAGTGAGAGAGAAACCGAGCACTTTTTCAGAAATTTCATTTACGAGAACGAAGGTAGTCTTTCTTTCAAAACCTCGTCGTCAAAGGATGGTTTACTCATAGATTTCAGCCGATTCTTCATTCTTGAGCCACAAAGGTCCCTCCCACCACTGGGATTCAATTAACTTTACAGAACATCCTCTCGATTGCAGATCTGCTGGGTTTTTGGCTCCTGGTACATGTCTCCAACATTCGAAAGCTTTCTGATTTCTTCAACTTATTTCCAAATGTTCCTCGAGCTTCTTGTTGAATCCAGCATAAAGCAGTTGAAGAATCACTCCAATAATATTTCTTCACAGAATTTATGTTCAAAGATTTTTTTCACAAAATCTGCAAGCTAGCATTCCCAGCATTGGAATAGACATCTCTTTCAGGGGAGTGACTCTGGACTTGGCTGATAATAACATGACTGGCATTCAAGATCTTTTTCACATCTTCTGTAGACAACTACAGCATATGATGGTCCAGAAGCATCACAGAAAGTGTGCAAGCTGATAGAGTCACTTATAAAAACATACCTAGGAATTTTCACCAGCTTTAACGTCTTAAGCTGTTGAATCCACTTGTCGAAATTTCAGTTGACGCTTCAGCATCCCAACCAAGCACGTATCTCAAACTCTCATGCAGCAGTAATTTTGGAGAACGTAACTATCGCCCACATATTGTGGAGAAGCAAAGTGCTCAGTGATATGTGGAGTAAAAAATAAATAATCAGATTTAAAGTGCTAAAAGCATTTATTCAATAAAAGCTGTAAAAACTATTTACAGAAAAAGAAACAAAGATTGAAAAACCAGAGATACATCTCTGTCCAATGTATGACAACAATTGAGACCTGAAAGAAAGGAACTTTCACTTTTATACTTCTTGTATCTCCAGAAATTAGCATAAATATCTCATTGGAAAGATTGCCATAAACAAAATCATAATACTGCATTAAGTACATGATTGGTCATAATATTATGACCACACCCCTTTATAGGTGTCATGTCATACTGTGGCCAATCACAAAAGCATGACAACTCAACTTGTTTGTTTACATTATCATAACCGAACAAGAAGGAGGTGCAAACACGTGAAGAGGGATTCTAATAAGCAAGTTATCTTTAACAGAAACAAACAGGAGAGGGAAATCCAATTGGATCGAAAATCCTTTGAGCTAGTTATAGAATAAATCTTCCCATTCCTACAAGTAAAGTAACTGAGTCAACATCACAAAATATACAATCCTCAGTACTATCCCACATCAAACCATCACTGATGTAGGTTCCAGTTTGTCAATAGACTTTGAATGCTCCCATCATCTCAGTTCAAATTTTTGCTTCAGCCTTTACTCTAGAAGATGTATGAGTAAAATTTAGTTTGCTTTACGATGTTACAGATGAATCGGTTATCCACATACTATCCGCAGTCAGTTATGAATTGCTCAGCTTCACATTCATCTTAGAAAAGTGTTCCAAATGATGTTCAATAATTGCACAAAGAATAAAAGGACTGCATTTTACACCTAACAAATCCACTCTTACGACAAATAATTTTAATTTCTTTACTCAAAGCATTTTTCCACAGGAGAAATAGAAGGCAATCTCAATCTTCGCTGATGGATATCTGAAGAAAGGCTTTCCTTATGTCTGATCACTCCAATTTTCTTTTCTCTAAATCTCATCAGAAGCTCTGGGATGAGCTTGAGAGTAATTGAGCCCCTTTTGCAAACAATCGTTGAGAGAAGAATAGTCTTTCTGTTTACTTGAAGCATCAAGTACAGGCCACACTTTTGTTATCCCTCTGTGTGGCAGATAGCAGCTGGTATTGGATAGTCCTCTTCTATAACATCTTGTAATCACGCCCTGAAAACTGAATCATAATCTTCAAATTGGCTTCCCTAATCAATTGCACAATTGTTCGCTCCAAGTTCTTAACTAAGATTTTGTTGTCCAGAAGATCTCTTGCGATTCTTTCCAGGGAAGTTTTTGTTGAATAAATGGGCTAAGAATCTAGCAAAAGTGTGAAGTGCAGGATGCATAATTCTGCACAGTTTAAAAATAGGCAGACAAGGTGAGACTTAAAAGTTTATTAAAATGTAAACTTTACAGTAAAATAGCAACTTATAAAAGAATGTACAAATATCCAGCATTTGGATCCAGGAGATTTGAATATATATAAACTAACTTTGCTTATATATATATAGGCCTCTGACCAATCAAATTAATTGGGCATTTCATATACAAATCAGGCTAGATTTGCATATGAAAGATTTGCTACATTTAAACAGTTGAAAGAACAGGAGAATATTCAACAGTTTTACAAAGCATCTTTCTTTTTCGTTAAGTCTTGCTGTTTTTATAAAATGTTCTTTTACTGTATTTTCAATTTCATCTCTACTGCATTGTTCACTTGGTTCATGGATACCAATAAATTCCAAGTTCTATAAATTTAATATTGTTGCTTTGTATCAAGAGTGAAGTTGCAACAGCAACTATAGAATTTATTGAATTATTTTGACTCTATTTGCCCATTAAAACTCATCCAAGTCGAGTTTCAATTGAGGTTAGACCATATTTCAAATATCGTAATTTCTTCCTATGTAAAATTTTTCTTGACAAGTCTGCTCCAATCAGTATTTTAATAAATGGTTTGCTTCATCTACATCTGTGATCAAGATGCATGAAATCGACCCACAAATGACGGGCTGATCTAAACCTGATATTTCACAAGAAAGGTTCATCTCCAAATAGTTAATTTTAACTTTGCAACATTTATGTTCCATGAACGATGTTCAAGGTGGTAACAGAACCTGGAAAACCGAGAAATCAGGGAATTCTCAGGAAACTTTTTATTTCTGGAAAAATCCGGGAAATCTCATGGAAAATGTCCAAATTTTACAAAAAATCAGGCAAATTTTGACAATTTAAACGGCTATCATTATCGTTGGTCCTATTTAGATATATGCGATTACGAGTGCTTTTGAGAATCGAATAAATCGTGTTCGCCTAAATTGTAATTCGAATAAAGAACCTTACTGTCGTAATTTTTGAACACAGCGAAAACCGCCACTGCAGTTTTTTTCGCGGCCGCAGCGTCTTGTCGCCGTGAGACCAGCAATACAACTTGTGGGATACAATTTGAAATTTGTGTAACAAATGATGTTTTTTGTGTATTAAATTAATTATTTTTGTTTGCAATTACATTTTTGTAGAATTTTTTATGTATATTTGCATTTGTTTTCGATGAATGACAATGTAGGGTCAGGTGTAAAAAGTTCATAATCAAAATATTTTGCATTTTTTCTCCACTTTTTTCAATTGGAATTATAAGAGTTCCACCAAGGTTTCCAACCCTTACAATAACAATTAAAATATCTGTAGAGAAAAAATACGAAATATTTGTGGAGAACGATCCTTTTACAACCCTCTGCCCCTAAATATTTGAAAACAGTGTTGTGTGGATACTGTATATCGATACCAATAACGGATCACAACATTTCTTAAGGGAATTGTTAAATCAAGGAAATTTTTGTGAGACTATCACCAGTACCTACAAGAGCTCGGGCCACAAGTGTTTGCCCTTCAACTTCAATGGCCACCAGTGATGTTTGAAGCAAGACTTTGCCTGAATAGCAGGAGTCGGATAAGAAGATATTTCCTCCTTTTAGGAGCAAATTTCGGATTCTGTCCAAAGTCTTGACACAGAATTATACGATGTCTCTTGCCACACTGTGTACAACAGACATAACTTCTACAACCTGTTGAGCAATGTCCCACCTTCAAACATGAGAAACAACATTTTTTGTTCCGTAAAATTTCGAACTTTTCCTCGACTGACATTTTTTTACCTCAATAGCAGTCTTTACTCGAATACCAGGCCTAACAGAGGCAACTTAAAATGTGACTATTTTCAAGGCAAGGCGACTTTTTTCAGAAAATTAATATTGAAAATCGCCAAAAGCAACTATTTTGGAAATAAACAGGAACGATTTTCCTCGCAAGGCGACTTTTTCTCGGAAAATAACCGAAATATCGATATTTGCGCTACATTGATCGATTTATATGCTGCATTTATTGATTAATCAATTCAGAATCATATGGTTATATCATATGGAGAATAATCAACGATGAAGTTATTGGGGACAAGGCAAAAAGTCTCATAGCTATTGGAATTTGTAATATTCAATCATGTTCACAATGCTTTTTTAAAGGGTATCGACGAGTATGGTGAAATGACCACTGGTCAAAGAATTAACTATAGATATTTATACATACTTTCTTCAAAAATTCCCATCAAGAGGGGAAGATTTTAGAGCAGTACAGGAAGAAACCAAATGCGAAAATAAATGCTTCGTCAACATACATCAACACGTTGATTGACAATGGCACCAGCTGCCGAAAGGCTATTAGCTCAATGGCATGCAAATGTTGATTACTTTTTGGACTTCATTCCATCTAAACAGCCAAAACTAATGCAGTCTGAGAAATATATAATTTCAAAATATTTAAAATAGTAACCACTGTGTGACCAGCATGGTATTACCCATGATAGTTCTTTTTGGGGGGTCAGGTGTGACCACTGCTCGCTAATAACAGGTGCTTGCTATGAATTCCCATTTGGTTTACAAGCGTAGTATATTGGGTAACAGCCACCACGGGCAATGCCGTGATGGCGTCACTGTCAAATACGGCCAAATTCAAATTGTGAAGAGATCCAATCGGTGTGACGTCACAATCTCTTGCGAAAATAAAAATATTTAATTGAAAAATTATTTATTAAAAGAAAATCAAACATATAAGGTATCTATCTGGTGAAAAAGTTTCCGCAGATTTTAAATCCGTAGAAATTGTTTTGCTGTCCTTCGCTGGAGTTGTTTGAGCGCAGGAACTGGAATCTGTTGATTTCTCTACAGCAAAGGTGAAATTCGTATGGGAAAAAATTTAAAAGTTACAATTTAAGAAGTGTTTATTCAAAGAAAATCATATTTTTAGCTATCGATTTAATGTGAAATTTTCCACAGATTTCAAATTCGTTGAAATTTTTACTCTATCTTTAACGATTTAGGAGATAGAAAAAAGAACTGCAAAACTCCAGTTAAAACTTTTTTCTTTTTATCGTTGGCTGAAATCGTTCTTCCGCAAAATCAAACAGAAACAGAAAATATAAATTTAGAATCTGTCATCTCTTTATTGTGTTGCCATTCTAAGGTAAACAATAATAATTAAATTCATTTTAAAATATTCTAGATTAAATTTTAAAATTCGGGCTTGTGGTACAATAATTGCAAAAAATTCGGACTACCTGTATGCCAAATCCCTTTATTGTAATTGCCATAGCGTCAAGACACTTGAGTACACATAAATAGACACTTCATTTTATAATAGCAGAGATGCAGATATTAAAATTGAGTTACAATTTATAACTAAAAGTGCTAAGCTATTTGAACCCTTTCTGAAGTTTTTTCAAACATCAGCACCTCTTATGCTCATTTTATACCCCAAGTTGAGGGTATTACTAAATAAACTTGTCTGCAGAATTTGTAAGAAGGTAACAAATGTGAATCAACTTATTTCTACTGAGCAATTGTTTCCTATAGCAAAGGTATATTGTGGGCAAAAGATCAGGGATTTGATTGTCTCTCTATATTGAAAAAATGTTGCTACAGGATTGAAAACTGTGTTGTTTAGCTCGAATCTTAGACGGTTTCCCGAGAAAGTACTGATCAGAAAAAAACGAAATTAACATGGTTTGTTCTTCATCTTATTCCCTGGACAATAGTTAAGATTTTTTTCCGATGCGACTATTAGTTTAGGGTTTATTAAGTGTTAAAATTGAAAAATCGAAATTTCTTCCGCGAGTGAGCAAAACACGTACAAATTTTCAGTCTTCAGCCGTGAGTTTTTTTAAAGAGTACCTCTCAACATAAATTTTTGAAGCTCATCGAGTTTTTTTAGAAATTTTAATTTGGTTCTTGGTAATATTTTTTTGAAATTAGGGAAAAATCGGGACATTTTCGTTATTAAAATTTTTGTTAATAAAATACTATTTTGGCTATTTTTCAAAAATGAGGCAAATAAAGCGACTATTTCAAAGGCAAGAACCAAGGCCTGTAATACAATTTTCTGCAAAACAGGCATGGAATTTTTGGAATATCTTTTACATCCAATAATAGGCGTTAGCAGTAGGAATCGAAATTCCTTTTCCTCTGGTCTTCTGCTTAGAGAAATTCACTCTTCCCTCAACTTCTGTCTGGATTAAACTTAACAGTTGTGATAATTTTTGTCCCCATAAGAATGTGCTATGAAAATCCTTAAAACCAACCAACCAAGCCAAAAAGTTTGGACCTTTGTAGATTTTATTTTGAATTTGCATCTTTTTCTTGGGCAATGTAGATAAAAAGTTTCAAGACATTAATGGTATGCCTTGTATAAATGAGAGGGAATACATATTGCTGTATATTTTATTTATATTGAGGTTAAATTATGACAAATATTACTATTATTTTGGTGCATTTAGGTCTGTTTGACAGATTATGAAAATTAAAACGGTTAAAAGGAAATTAAGTAGTGTTATAATTTTTGTTCCGTCTCATTATGAAAGTCATAATAAACTCCCTCAATAATTTCAGGGTTCAGACTGAAGGTGCTTATTTTTGTACAATTATTCTTACATGTGTATGTTTTGGTTTCATACTTTCCTGAAAAGTGCTATCTTCCTTGTCTGGTGATTAAAAGTGCCTATTTTTTATTAAGGTTCCTAATAATGCCCTTTTTTTTATGAGGGCCCTAAAAATTGCTGAATTTTGTTTCAGGAGCATTGCAAGTTTTAGTGTTTAACTTTATTTGATGACATGTTTTTAGAATTTTCATAACCAGAACCAAGCAAGAATCCCTTGCGTACTTATGTTGCTGTTCTCATTTAACTAGGTGAAAAGAGTGGAGCATCTAGTGGCAGACCAATATAAAGTCATGCCAGATTTATCCCATTTTATTGAAGAACGGTGTATCCCAGTAAGTTTGTTTCACATAAATACATTTTTATCATATTCCCTTTTTGTTTAGTGAAGTTGATTTTTCAAGGCTTATGTTCTTATTAAATGTATTTGGAAATGCTTCTTTTTTATTTATTCCAAGCAAGATTCGAAAGTAGCAGCAGTTTGTACCAAGGTGTAAAAAAATCCTGATTAAAAAATAAAATCTATTAATCGGATTTTTAAAATTTAAATCGGATTATTTTGATTTAAATCAGATTTATTTATTTAAATTACTGCGGGTCCTATACACTGTTTTTATAATAATTATATATAAATTTGTTAAATAAAAAATTGAGTTTGTCACATGACATGTAAACCAATATTTATTTTAAGTAAACAATTAGGATTTGTGACATGGTAAATCAATATTTACTTAACATTTGTTTGACTTTAAAACACAATTTGACATCCTACATAGCTTTTCTTGAGAAAATTGCATCATCACGTTAACAAATTTATCAGTAAGTGTATGTGACAGACCTATACTATAGTCTGAGAAGTAGAATAGGACAGAAATAATCAGACTATAGTAATTTCTGTTTATCAAACTGCCGAGCAGCAATAATAAATGGATTTTCACTTAATTTTAATTCATATTGGATCTTTCTTTTTTTCTGCTGACATTTTAATGGCTGTATGAAAATGTATATTTCTACTCTTTAATATATTTATTTAGTATATTTCTGTCTTATTCAATTTATACCAGTGGCCCCTTGTTCTATTATCCCTATTGAAATTTAAGCCCTCTGTGTCCCCTTGTTTTACCAACTTGAAAAGCTGAATCAAATCCCCCCCTCCTTCTTCTTTCCAGTGTATACATGCTTAGCTTACTTAAACGTTCATTATAGTCGAGATTCAATAAAAGGGATAGCAAATCTCGACTATAATGAACATTTAAGTAAGCTAAACATGTATATGTTACCGTTAAAGTATATAATGCAGTTATTTCATAGAATACCTAGTTATTCCATGAAATAACTGATCGTGTCCGTTAAAGTGTGTAATATGTTATTAATTTGACACTTTAACTAGTTATTCTATGAAATAACTAGGTATTCTATAAATTAACTAATGAGAGATAGTTAAAGTGTAAAATAAACAATTTATCTAAAATGAAATTAAACTAATGATAGACAATTAAAATGAAAACGAAGCAATTTATCTAATTTATGCAGCGTATAAATGGTATTTATGGAAACGTACCATAAAATCATTTGTCACAACAAGGATTACTAAAATGACACTTGGAATTACAAAGAACATTATTTCTAAAACAAAAACATTTTATGTTGACACACTGGGTTTTACACGAAAATTTTTTAAATCCCTGACCAGTACCTAAACTTTGAGCTGTAACAACCGACCGGAGCGATATTTCTACATCCGGTACTTCTTCGATTTTAATTAAATTTGTTCGCAGACACTGAACTGGGATCGGGAATATTAATTGTTTTAAGCGGACGTTTCTTGTGCCCAATTGAAAAAATCCTTCTTCGGTTATTTTTATGATGATAGCTAAAATAGATTTGGCATCACCTTTTCCTCTGTCAACTTCAGGCACTGGGATACGGACGGTAAACTCCACAGAGGCTTCAGAATGAGATTTATACGACATTAATTTCATCTTTTGCGCTTGAATTTCTAAACATTTTTTAGACTTTCCTCTTTCTCTTTGAACATTAAGTTCATTAAAACACAATTTGCATATTTTTTGCTCAACTTCCTCTTCTGAAACATAATCTTCCGAACATGATATATGGACAGGCTCCATACATTTGAAGCAAACTATATCTTCACTGCATTCTTTTAAACAGACAACACATACTTTCGTAATGGGATTATTTAATACTGTTTGTTCAACTACTTTTTCATTATCAGGTTGAGAAGAAACATTCATTGCAGTCAAAGTATTTTGTAATTGATCTTCGTCGACCAACGAATTAAGTGCTTCCTTCGGAATGGCAGTTGTTGACAGTCCAACTCTAGCAGCGCAACCAAACATAGCCTCGTAGGGGGACCTTTTAATACCAGAATGGAACTCTCTGTTCTTCATAAACTGGATAAATTTTAACCTGTTACTCCACGAAGTTGACTGGTTGTCTTGCATCCAAGTCGTCAACATATTTTCTATGTCCTGATTGGCTCTCTCAACACTGCCTTGGCTTTGGCTATGTCTTGGTTTGCCATGCACGATCTTAAGCTCTGGCCAAGTTACTTTTAAGTCATCAATAAGTTTGTTACAAAATTCTCTTCCATTGTCCGACTGCAATATACATGGGGCTCCAAACAACAGGAATATATCAAGCAACTGTCCTGCAACTTCTTCTGCTCTCTTTGTTTGAAGAGGTCTTAAAACCACGAACTTTGTAAGATGATCTTGATAAACTAAAATAAATTTTACACTTTAACGTTCTGCAGATCAATATTCTATGAAATAACTAATTAAACCATGAAATACAAGAGAGTTTTACACTTTAACGGACACGATCAGTTATTTCATGGAATAACTAGGTATTCTATAAAATAACGGATTTCATACTTTAGCGGTAACATATACACTGGAAAGAAGAAGACGGAGGGGGGATTTGATTCAGCTTTTCAAGTTGGTTTAACAAGGGGACACAGAGGGACACATTTTAATCGGAATTTAAGGAAAAACTACTACTACTTTGATAGGGTAATAGACAAATGGAACGCATTGCCAGAAAATATAGTTAATTCAAAGGGAGTGTACGAATTTAAGATACAATTGGATAGTCAGTGGGAATTGGGGAATTCATAAACAAAGGACCAGCCTTGTTGAGCTAGAGCCTGTAGCTGATCGTCAATATTTGTATTTGTAATCTCTATTGCACACCACAAGAATAAGCTCACAGGGGTTCCCAAACTTATCCAAGTGGTGGCACCCTTAACCCTTCTTTGCATGATTTTTTCTTTATTGGTGAAATAAATCAAGGTGATATAATTCATGTTCAAAATTAAAGGAAAAATGGTTAAAAAAATCTTAGTATATATTTATAGTATAAATTTAGCAAAAAACAATATGATGATATCATGTGATATTTTTTAAATTAAACGCAAACTTTTTCAGAAATTGCTCTAAAAATAACAGAAACACATGTTACAAACCTTTCTTCCACTCATTTTCACTTTTTTAGCAATAGAAACTCAAATATAATAAAACAAAATTAAAAACGAAATCATACGTTTATTGCAACTACAACAACCAGCGGAATGACAACTTCAAGCTCGTTTTACTGATAGTGACACTTGCTTATTTTTAACAGCTATGTTTTTTTTTTTTTTTTATGCAATGGATATTAAAAAGGTATCTAGACACAATCAACTTAAAGTAAACTTGTTCTTTTATATAATTTTTGGGCATTCAATGTTATGATGGAAATTTCCACCATTATGCAAAGAAGGGTTAAGAGAATTATAATTTACTCACTGCACCCTCGTCATCATGTAATATTTATCTGTGGTATATTATTACATATATATATATACATATTTCATATTAGTACCACTTTGAAAAAGAAATTAGAGAAGTAAGAACATAATTAATACAACTAAAATATTTAAAATTCACACACAAACACTTTAATTTTGCTTAATAAGAAAACATAGGTTGGTGAAAATATAAATAAAACAAATAAAATTACCTTCATCATGCTCTTGGTTGGGGAGTGAACCGATTTTTGATGAGTGACCTCAACGCTTTTTTCTGTTGCTTAGAAATAGCTTAGATTGGAGGTTACGGGCACTTCACAGCACCTCTCACCCCCCCGGGTGCTGCGGCACACACTTTGGGAAACCCTGAGCTAACTGACAAATGCCTCAAAAACTTTACTTCCAATTTGTTTGTGTTTTTTTTTTTAGCTAATAAAATCAGCCACCTTTTTAGTTTATAATTTTGAATCAAACTATTGTATACTTCCTTTAAATGTTTATATTATGAGTGCTGTTAATCAGGAATGTTTATACATTACTCTTCCTGGCATTTAGATTTATGTCATGTGCGTTTACATTACTGTTTCCAGTATACAGTATATTCTAATAAGTTACAACTGGCTGTTGCAATCTTTTATAATATGCAGTTATTGACCCAGTTCCCTCTGAGCTTGGTGTAGCCATTAGTGCTGAAATCCCCATGAGTGCAGAAAAATTAAAACATTTGACCACTTCTGTGATTTTTCTATGGTGCATTTACTTAGTTATAAAAATGTAAGATTAGTTGTGATTTAAATCAGTGATTTAAAAAAAAAATCTTGATTTAAATCGTTGATTTAAATCAAGTGATTTAAATCTTGACACCCTGGTTTGTACTATTTGACATCTATGAATTTATTTTCGAGTAGTGAGTTTCTCAATCTTGTCGTCATTTTGTATGTCCAACTGTACGGAATTTGTTTTGCATAACGTAAATTCCAGCCAACCATTTATTCCGTCTTCTAACTGACTTCAAAATAGATGCATTCTGGTCATGTGCTCCAGGGATGCACCTACGGAGGGGCCTTAAGCCCAGGGATTGCAATCCGATCCGGTAATCCACTGGATCTGGCATCATTTGGCTACCTACCGGATCCAACAACATCTATCGGATCCGATAAAACCAAATTTAAAAAAAATGAAATAATTGATTATTTAGACCCAACTTTAAATTCGCAAACTCGATTGTGAATTAATCGATTTTATATTTTTAAGTCATCAGTTTGGAGAATTCTAGCAAAAATAATAAATTAAATTCTCAATAATATTTTTTTAATGAAGAGAAATTAGAAAAGCAAATTCTGTAAGAAAATGAAGACTAATGCAAAAAGGCAAACTTAAGAAAAGAAACATATTTTGAAAAATTACTGAAGAAAGAAATGACTTCATATATATGAAATGGAGTCAAAGGAAAATATTTGTCTCGTATGTACGACTACTTAATGACGGTTAAACCATCTAGTGTCGAAGCTGAGAGGGCCTTCTCGGCTGCTAGTTATATTTGCAGTTCATTGAGAAGTAGGTTGGGGGATGACACATTTAATACGATTTGTTTCCTTAGATCGTTCTTTCAAACTCAAAAGGGATTTTCCTTACTATATAACTTTGATTTAAGCAATTAAGAAAAATTAAGAGTTCCCTTGTTTGTTATGTTGACCAAAAACGACCACTGATTAGATTTTTATGTTAGTATGAGACAAGGTTAGGTACAATTTATAAATCATTTGATCCACGACATTAGAGATAGAGACTACTTAATTTTAGATAAATAGAAAAGTACTATGTATAAAACAAACTAATGTTTAATGGTGTGGAAACTAGTAAGTCTTATCATCAATTTGTTTAATACTTACTAGTAGTTACTATAATTAATTGTTGGTGATTGATTTCTACCTATGGATAAGTATTAATAAAGTTGATTTTTATACTAAAATAAATTTTTTATTCGTCAATTTGGAATAATATCCTTTTTACGTAGTTTAACTCAGCCGATTTTGGAAAAATACATACTGGTTAGATAGTCTTATTAACAAAGTACCAATCGAGCCGGATTAGTGTCAATCCGGCTGGAATCGGCCAGATTGAAAATAGTACTGGATTGCAATCCCTACCTAAGCCCCTCCTACGGCACAAAAAAAAAATCTTTATTTATTTAATTGATAGCTTCTTTAAAGATTGTGAATGAAGGTGTTTCAATATTTTCTCCTATCAATCAACTAATATCTTCTTCATTGCTTTTAGTCCATTTACAAAAGCATACCATTTCTCATATCCTGGGGCTGGATAAAATAATTGAAAACTTTTTCATATAAACAGTGACACTTTTTTCCTTTAATACAGCTCCTATTTATTTGTCTTGTCTTGGATTAGTTATTTTCAAACTGGTCTCTAGGTAATGCACTCTGAAACTAGTCTTTAGGTAGCATCTTTAAAACTAGTCTCTAGGTAACACACAACTTTAAAACTAGACTATAGGTTACAATATTCTAAAAACAGCCTATGATAAAAATGTAGCTAGATGTACTGGGTGTGCCCATGATGTACTTCCTCACCCACCCTATCATGGTGATGGGATCAACACGGTGCACTTTCAATGAGCTTGTTGTCAAAAATATGTTTTGTTTGAGACAATCATGCAGCTTTCAGTCATCTCGATCCTTGTAATGATAACACAAATGGTTTTGTTAAGCTTCGTTCAGTTAAAATCTGTAGAAAGATTATAATTATAAGATATCAGGGTTCCCACGGGCCTTGAAAATCCTTACAAAATACTTGAATTTCATTTTCTTTTTCAAGGGCCCCGAAAAGTACTTGAATTTGGTGCAAAGTACTTGAAAGTCCTTGAATTTATTTTGAAAAATTTTAATCTGGAATTTTCTTGAGTATGAATTGGCTTGAAATGCATGTGCCTCATAACATGGTTAGAAGGCGAGGTTTTATTCCGGTTCCGAAGAAAACGCTTGTCCATCAAGGCATGCGTTTATTTTCTTTGCTCAAGGTCAGTGTGTGACAGTTGGAACATATAGAACATAAGTATAATAACAGCTACTTTACTTTTTCTTCCTAAGAATATTTTCTTTCCCATAACATGCTTGAATATTGACTAGAAATATGTTTTGAATTGTTAAGTATGTGAATGGTAATGAAGAGGTTACATTATGAGGTTACAGAGGTTACTACGGGAGAGGTTCTTCAGAAATGCTGTCTACTAAAATGGGGAAGAGGAGGGGGGGGGTACAGATGGAATTTCTGCCTTTTTACGATAGCCCTTGAAAAGTCCTGGAAAAGTACTTGAATTTCTTTCCCACTAAAGAGTGGGAACCATGGAAATAACAGTGCATTAAGTCATACAAAATGTTTCAAGTTTTTGCGCTAAATCATTTACCTATTCTTATTTTATTCCTTCTGCTCTTCCCAAAAGCGAAGTGCAGCCCAGGTTGATTCTTCGAAGGAGATTGCTAGTTCCACGGGACCTACAAACAAACTTTTAAACCTGGGGATATCTCTCGAAACCGAACCCGTAAGTATTTTGATAAGAGTTATATTGTTCATTAATTAATTTTTTTGTTCATTGTAAACTATTTTCTTTACAATGGCAACTTAGCATGTAATGACATGTGTAGTTTTGTTTACTTGTCGAACATTCAGTAACTTCAAAATTATTTTTTCGCTCACAGCCATTTCACCTCCATCTATTTGGAGCCACTGAGTTTTCTTTCTTCACCTTTTTTAATCTTAGTTGCAAATAGATTTCAAAATTGTAATGAAGCATAAAGAAAAAATTAACCTCTCAGCTTTCTTAAATAAGCTTGTTTTTTGTTCACATCTAATTCTTTCCACAAACCTCTGTTGTTTCTACTCATATCAGAAACTATAAGCAGGTTTTAATTGCTAATTCAAATGTCCCTTCAATCATATGAAAGAGTATTTGAATTACTCGTTTTCAAATTGTCTTTATCCGTAACCATCTGTATTCGAGACTACAGGCTAAGCATATTTTTATAAAACTTCATAAATGGTTTTGATTTTCATTAACAGGAGTTTATCATTTCTCTCCATTCCAAACTATTACTGTGATACTTCGATTAACCATCAGGGTCGGGACTGTCGTGGTTAAACGAATAGATGGTTAACAGAAAAAATTTCAACTACACCTCACCCACCTACCCTCCATTGCATATGAACGAATGATAAGATATGCACGTTTACAAACTGGATATAATACACTACATACATGATTTTTATTTTACAGAAACAAACACTACAATTTACATTAAGTACAATACTATAGTACATATTGTTACACGAACTCACAATCTCAAATCAATGAGCTGTTCTTCGTTTCTCAAATCAATGAGCTATTCTTTTTTTGTTGTCAAATTTGGTGTTTTGCAAATTACAAATGGGTTGATAAACCATTCATATTTGTCAACTGAAAATGAAGGAAAGCAGCTTTTAAGTGAGGTTTGAAGTTTGTCAATGGTGCTTATAATTTTGTCTGCAATTTTATTTTTGGCAAAGATTCATTGACACCTGAAAAGCAGTCAAAATTTCCTTTTGAAATTTCAGATTTCCATGGTGTTAATTTTTCTTCAAATTACTTCAGTTTTGATGTTACTGTGGCGATATTATCGGATGGGCCTTGAAGACTTAAATTCAGAGTTCAGCTTTCAGTCGGAGAGAAATAGAACTTTAAGCCACCAAATCTAGTCGCGAAGAGTAAATCCAAAAGATGTTTTTTCGACCTCCAAGAACAAAACCACCTCTGCTTTCAGGTGTATTCTTTCTATCACGGATTTCTCAGAAACTCTGAACTATAATTTTATGAATTTGTCTGGAACAAGATATAATATCATAACACATAAATACAAAGGAAAAAATTTAAGAACACTACATATGATATAAAAATAGACGTAACCAACTTTCGGAGATTTGACGTAACCAACTTTTGGTGGTTGGACGGAACCAACTTTTACCGATTGAATGGAACCATCTTACGGCGATTGAACCGAACCAACTTACGGCAATTGGACCGAACCAACTTTTAACAATAGGTCACCAGCTTTTGACAATAGGTGAGATCCAGCTTTTGGCAACTGATTGGAATCAATTTTTGGCAATAGATCGGAACCGACTTTCGACAATGGGACGGAATTAGCTTTCGGCAATTGGAATGCATATTGCATACTTTGTATACATTATTCCACTCTGCAATCACTTAATATCTATTTCTCTGACCCATACCAAATCGATCCAGAGTGTAGCGAGCTTAGCTTCCACTCCAAAACTTAACTTACAAAGGGGTAGTATAAATACCAGTGTAACCCAACTCTACCATGAAGTACTTTTTGGTAGACACTAAGTTACGCTGGTTCATTCGTGCTTGCTAAATTGGTGACCAACGTTCGTGATTTAAACATGCATAAAAATTTACAAAAAAATTTGATGGATGGCACACAATGTCCAGTAGAATTCGCCATGGTTGATACTAATTACCTTTCTACCACTAGGGGGCGCTGTGATAGCAGAAACTGCTAATGTTATATCATATCCTCCATTCGTGCAATTGACGCATGGATAAAATAACATGTAAAAGGCAGCACGGCAACTGTAAACTTAATACAGCTCTTACAGTCAAAAGCAAAAATGGCAATCATTCTACAAGTGACGTCAACTATCGAATTTCGGCAACTGCTAAAATTCTGGAGGGGGAGTACTGTAGCAAGCTTAGCTACTACTCCAAAACTTAACTTACAAAGGGGTAGTATAAATACCAGTGTAACCCAACTCTACCATGAAGTACTTTTTGGTAGACACTAAGTTACGCTGGTTCATTCGCGCTTGCTAAACAGAGTTTGAAGACATCAGACAGAAGGGCTCACTGTTAAAAGCCCACATCTGACATAACCTTGAGCTGAAACACAAGGAAACAGTTAAATGGATACCAGAATAATTTAATACTATTATTGAACGATGCTAGAACACTTCAAATGAGTCGGAAAATTGAGAGAATGGATGAAAATTCACAATGTACGCTTCAGTGGACGAATCCACAGCATCAATTTCGTAATCCAGAGCCAGATCTCTGCCACTTACGACTGCTGCTATACTATGTAGTTCACAGCAATGAAATCACATAAAAGAAATTTAAAAACTTACTTATTTCACAAATCCTTTGATTTTAAGAAAGAGCCAACTTGAATCTACGTCAATTACAATTGGGAAAAGTATAATATCAAATAAAAACACAAGAAAACTAAATTTAAAACCTTTTTTTAAGTAATCGTTGAGGTAATTACAAATACTATTTCAAAGTTACAAAACCTCATGCAATTTTAATTATTTGTCAAAAACCCTTGCGGCACATTTGACAATATCTCGTGGCACACTGGTGTCAGAGTTGCCAAGTGCTTCGGAACTTCTGGAGTACCAATGCTTTAGTAAAGGAGAACCTGCCTTTACTAAAGCATCGAAAATCCACAAGTCAGCATATTGTATGGTTCACTCCGGAAATCGCGTTGATTCAGGAAAAAGAGAAATTCCCCCATGAAAAGGGGAAAATGTTCCACTTTTTGGGAAAATATATATATATCAGGGCTCCTAACACATCACCTTTTGTCACCTTTTTGACAATTTGTCACCTTTTCAGGGGTTTTAAGTTCTTTAATTTTATTTAGAGGAGAAAAAAAATGTTTGATGCACAGTAAAAAAAATTCATTTTCTCTAAAAAAAACAGGGTTTGTACGAATTCAATTTTGAAATGCGCTACATTCCACTGCAAGAATGGATTCAAAAGCGTACCATTTCAATTGTAAAAGGATACTTCACATTGCCCGTGGTGTATTAGCTGCAAGTTCTGAAAATTTTCCCACAGGAAAAGGTTATTAGTAAAACGAAGCGGCGAAGTTTAAGGGAAGCAGGGCATGTCCGACCCCTCTTACCTAATTTGAGTGGCATTTACGACTAACGTTTTCTTTTCATAGTATTGTGTGGCGTATCATTTGGCGCAAGATAGATATCACCGGTCGACAGGGTCGAACAATAGGAGTAACCCTCTAGGAGGTCAGACGCTGACAGCTCGTAAATGGTGATCGATGCCAGTGGTCACTTAAAAGAGGGGATAGATCTGAAAGATTCCAAACCCCTCCATAACCAGAGATTGCAAAAATTTCGGCCGTCTCTGTATCTAGAGGGTTAAATATTGAAGGAGCGTTGCGAACGAATTGAAAATCATTTTCTGTTATCATCGAAGTTGATTATTACAAATTCTTGAGGTTTTTTAAAAATGAAAGTCAGTTTTTAAAAAGATTAATGACTCATTACTTTCTTCCCTTTAAAAAAGAGCTAATTAACATTGAGACATGTAATATTCACACAATAAATAATGCTTTTCTTAAAGGTCTAAAAGAGTTAAGGGAAGATGTGTCTGAACTAGTTTTTGGTATTCACAAATTTTTTAATCAATGGCCTAAGCGTTGGTCAACATACAAACAAATTTAAGAAGACGAAACTTCCCACTCACCATTTCATGAAGCCATTGTTCAAGCAGGTGGCCAAGCCTAAAGCCAGCTGCTGAAAGGTTGCTTAAACATTGAATCGCGGAGCGAAAGTATTTCCTTCACTACATTCCAATAAAGAAGCCAAACATGATACAAAGTTGAAAATTTGTTTGTCATGAAAATTTGAGTTTTAAATTTGAGAACATCACTGAATGCATTACATTACACTCTTTCTTAAGGTACAATTATTTTAAAAATTGGTTCATAAATAAATTCGATGCAATCAAAAGTTGGTCACACAAATTTCTTATTTTTTAGTTCACATAGCAGGTTCTGCATGCAGTTGTGGGTTGTATTTTTGATTATCGGGTTTGCCAGATATTAAATTTATTGCAGCAACAATTGCCATAAAAATTATTTCTTTTTATTTGGCGAGGAAAAGGGCTCGTTTTTTTCACTTTGTTCTCAGAAGGTTTACGGAGAAAGTACGAAGTACAGAACGTAAAGTTAGGAGATTAACACAGATTACTTAAAATTGTACAGGGAACAAGATGCAGAAGGCTTTTTACTGAAGCGGCTATTAGTTTAGGGTACACTAAGTGTTAAAGTAAAAAAGAGTGAAATCACTTGCAAAAGTATTGGTTTGCTTCGCAACCCAAACAGGATTACGTGGCAATCCCTGGGGGGTCTGTGAGCAGAGGGCGAAGCCATCGCTGTGACGTCATGTAAGATATAAAACATGAGGCACAAGAAAAATTAGAGAAGGACAGGAAAAAAAAAGATAGACTGGGAGCAGAGAAAAAAAAATTTAAAGCAGCTGGCAAAGAACAGAAAGGTGATAGAAGAAGACGAACGAAAACTTAAAATGCTTGCGTAAGGAAGAGAATGAGATATTGGACAGTGCTTCAAAATTATTAAAGGAAGCCAATGATAGGCTCAAGAAGGCGATGAAAAATAAGGTTTTTAAGGAAGCAGCACTTGCTCAGGCAATGATTGAAGGAGCGGCAAAAGTCTCAGATGATGCTGGTCAGCAAAGACAGACTTTAAAAAATGCACATTCTTCTATTGAGAAGAAAAAGACAAAAATAATTTCAGACTTTTTCAACAAAAAAAAAAAGAGAATCTTTCAAAGAAAAGGAAGAAATTCTTGAAGCAGTGTTAAAAATGAACAAATTAAAAAATCATCATTACGATTTTTTTATTTTTATGTTAATATATTTAAAATGATGTACTTTTTAAATGAAGAAAATGAAAATGTCCTTCCAAAGAAAGGCTAGGGGAGGATCTTTTTATTTTCTATCTTTATACTTGAATATAGTTAGCATTATTGTTATTTGTCACTTTTTTTTTTGCTCGATTAGTCACTTTTTGTCACCTTTATCTGCTTGATTAGTCACTTTTTGTCACCTTTTTGGTTAAATTAGTCACCTTTTTAGACCTTTATATATATATGACAACTTTCTTACAAGTCTCACTACTTAGTTACTCATAAAATACGAGCAGGACAGTTTTTATTAGACCACAGTCATGATTTGAGTGCTATAAGAGATGGCGCAACAAGTTACAAGTTGCGTATCAACAAATTAATTATTCCTTGATCAGCAATACTCAGACAGATTTCATTGCCTTATATGGTATCATTTGATGGGACATCTTACAGTAAATAGATGGGAACAGATGGATCACGGCGTGGGAAGATGAATTTAGCTTAGCTTGCAAAAATTAATTATTTCTGATGCAATGGGATGCGAAACTGTAAAAGGCATGTGAAAAAATTCTCTGAGGCGACGTCCAACCTCAAAGCAATTTTCTCATGAATCATTTTTTAATGTTACATCCTCCTTCCCAAGTAGACTACATCCTATGCGTCTATAGGGTGTAGGACATCTAGAAAGAAGCTGTTAATGAAAACCTAAAATTTGGAATAAACTAGCAACCCTATAACCCAAAACTTCTATCTACCCACTTTTCATCAAATGTTCCTGCATAGCGAAATGACTTTTTAAACTTATCAGTCAAGGGCGGTGTAATCCCCACTTGCTGTAATTGTTGTAGAAATTCAACATCTCCAGCACTTCCCTCTGACACATAAACACTATCAATACACTTAATAATTTTACTATATATGCTTTTTATAATTCTTGTTATAAAAATATCTTGTTTCTATTGCATCATAATTCTCACTATCTGTAACATCATTATAACTTTTACTAAATTTTACATAATTTTTATTTTGTTCATTAATTTCCCTCAAATGATATTTAGTCATTGACTCCGCTTTACTTTTCTTATTACATAAAGTGATATCTTTACCTTTTTGAAAAAAATTTCCATTTTTTATATGGAGATGTAAATTAAATAGTGCCGCATGTTGCAAGGAAATTAACAAATAAGGTAAATCAGAGTCAATAACATACATAATGACGTTTTTATTAATTTCTCCTATTTTCACACTTACCTCTATAATTCTGGTTACGTTTAATCGTCCACTGGTTTGTTGTACCACCTGCAACTTTTCATCCCCATTTCTCTATATTTTAAAGACCTGACAAAAACTTCGCTTATTATAGTCACATTGCTGCCAGTGTCAATGAGTCCCAGTAAGTCTTGTCCAGTATCTGGAAAACACATCTTGGTCACTAGAAATCCGTTTCCGGTACAGTGCATACTGGTGGGGGGACCTACACAAAATCACTTTCTGCAGTCTCGGGCAAAGTGGCCCTGTAGGTCACACTTGTAGCAGGTCGCTGTGGGTCTATCTCGTGGTGTGGTTGGCACTCTTTGGGTTTGGATAGGTCTAGGTCTCCAATGCAGTCGAGGCACATCTGGTGAACTCCATGGTCCGGATGATGGGCCCTGATACTGTTGTGGTCTCCTACTCCACGGTTGCTGTAATCCAGCCCTTGGTGGGAAGGCAGTGGTCGGTTGATTCCAAGGTGAGGTTGTTCCGCTGCAGGACTTGTGAACTCCAAGAACCTGGGGATCGGCTCTTTCCGCCTTCGACCTTTGCTTCCATATCGGTTAGGCGAGGCGAAATTTCAACTCCATCAGCTATTTTACATATGCACCCACGCTCTGCCTCCAGTCCTCTTTCGCCTTTGCCGCGGCAAATCAAGTCAAACTACCGCCATTGTTGGTCGCTGCTCAATTCCTTTTAAACTCATAATTTGCATCGAGCCGTCGGGTTTCGCGACAGGAATTAAATCCTGTTGACTTGTGACAACTTTCTTACAAGTCTCACTACTTAGTTACTCATAAAATACGAGCAGGACAGTTTTTATTAGACCACAGTCATGATTTGAGTGCTATAAGAGATGGCGCAACAAGTTACAAGTTGCGTATCAACAAATTAATTATTCCTTGATCAGCAATACTCAGACAGATTTCATTGCCTTATATGGTATCATTTGATGGGACATCTTACAGTAAATAGATGGGAACAGATGGATCACGGCATGGGAAGATGAATTTAGCTTAGCTTGCAAAAATTAATTATTTCTGATGCAATGGGATGCGAAACTGTAAAAGGCATGTGAAAAAATACTCAGAGGCGACGGCCAACATCGAAGCAATTTTCCCACAAATCATTTAATGTCACACGCACACACACACACTAGGGGGCTCCGCCCCCTGCTCGCTTACGCTCGCCAACCCTGTCGATTTTATTTATTAACCAATTTGAAAAATAATTGTACCATAAGAAAGAGTGTAATGTAATGTATTCAATGATGTTCTCAAATTTAAAAATTAATGGTTTTTGCTGTAGATATAACGATTTTAACAAGAAGTAGCGAAAATATCCAAAGATTCCGAATTTTGTATGACCAACTTTTGATCGCATCCAATTTAATTATTAACCGATTTCAAAAATAATAGTACCGTAAGAAAGAGTACATTCTGAGGTATACTGCGATATTTTAAAAATTAAAAACTTATTGTAATAAGATAGAGATACGGCAGTTAAAAAAAAAAAGTAACAAAAATGTCCCGATTTTTCTCGAATTTCAAAAAAATATTATCAAGAACCAAATTGAAGTATCAAAAAAAACTCGACGAGCTGCAAAAATTTACGTTGAGAGGTACTCTTAAAAAAAACCTCACGACTGAAGATTTGAATGTGTTTTGCTCACTCGCGGAAGAAATTGCGCTTCTTCAATTTTGACACTTAATAAACCCTAAACTAATAGCCGCATCTGAAAAAATCTTAATAATTGTCCAGGGAATACGATGAAGAACAAACCCTGTTAATTTTCTTTTTTTCTGATCAGTACTTTCTTGGGAAACCGTCTAAGAATCGAGCTAAACAACACAGTTTTCAATCAAGCGGCGGCGGTAACATTTAAAAAATATATATATATATATACATACATACATATATATATATATATATGATGTTCTAAAAGAAATTATTTGTAGTAGAGAATTTTGTGACTGTTTTTAAGAATAATATGCTGGTCTTTCATTTTTGTCCTTATTTTCACGTTGCTCCTGAAGCAACCTCAAAACTCCTGAAATTTTATGAGATTGCTCCTGAAGCTGCTCAGAAAAAGTTGGTAACCCTGTGGTGTGCCGCTGCACATAGGTTGAGAAACACTGCTATAGACGTACATACATATTAAAATTTTAAAATAGTCTCAAAATTGTCGACAATAAAGCGAGGGTGATTTTTAGCAGCAATCTGGTTACTGTACACAGAGTATAGTATGTATGTGTTTTAAGTACTAATAACTTTTAATATTTAATGAATTAACTTTTAATAAAGGACTGGCGGTTAACAGTGACTGAAGACCAATCGAAGTTTCACTGTAACATCATTTCACATCTACATACTTTACATGTAAGGGTATGAGTAATATGCATAAAATATATGAGAAAATTTTTTAAGTATCATTAAGTAAAATAACTTGTGGAACAAAAGTACTTGTCTACTTGGCTTAAACTGGATACTTTTATTGCTATCCGAAGACGTGCAGCAGAATTGCCTATTCACTCTAACTTCCTGTGATGTCAGCTCTTGCAGAATATAGACCACTGTAGGTATAGAAGAATGGACAACCTGTTAATGTCCCATGTAACCTAAAACGTTTTTTAATTAATATGTCCCTCTTCACTGCATTAAAGGGCCTTCCTTTCTTCCAAACATTTCAAACTTTTCCCCCACAAAATAATTCTATTGCTTCAAGAGCAATCGTGCAAAATCTTAAGTTAGTTTGACTATAACCACTAGTTTCTTCTGAGGAGCTTCTTTGAAATGTGAGTAAAATTATGCTCAACCTTTACATTAGCTCTGGTAACTGACTGGTAAGAATTCTCTGTGTTCATAAATACATAGTCTCCAAACAATATTGGTTTCTGACGGTTAATGGTAAGTCACTTTATACAATGTGCAGTCGTGGAAAAAAACCTGAACCACTTCAATTGAGCAGTAATTTTATTAACTGTATAGAAAATTCAAAGATGGCGTTGGACAGGAACTAATGTCTTCTATACATTCACAACTGCATAAGGGGCTGTCCATATTAAATTGAGAACGCATTTCATTATTTCCAATGGGAATCCCCTATTTTGCCACACAATTTTAAATCTATGTCAAATTTTACTTCACATACCAAATTTCATGTCTTAATGTTTCGAAGTTATGAGTACAGAAGGATTGAAGATCCTAATGTTAAATCAGTTTCTTTGCCTTTTATGACCTGAATAATATTTCTATAGTGCTGATATTTTGTGCCATGTTACTGCTAATCAACCCAAACAAAATCCACCTGATATTTTACTATAAAAATCGTTTTTAATATGCAGTAATAATTATTAAATTAATGTTTGAAAGGGTTATGAATTGGAACCTTATTATATTCTGTGAGAATTGACTCAAAAGTACTTGTAATATGGCCATGCAAAATTTCAGCTCATTCCAATAATTAGGTTTTGCACTTCATTAAAATTTCCTCATTAATGCTATTTTTAAGGGGCAAGCAGAAGTTTAAAAATGTCTGTCCAACCTTGGATGATAATTTTTAGATCATTTGCACTTGCATAGCTAATACAATGTAATTCTCAAATCGTTTGACTTGCATAGTAAATATAATAATTCTCGGATCTCTGAAAAATACACATGAATTAGTGTTCAAATTTGAAATTTGGGAAGTGATAACTGCAATTAATTTTGGTCTATGAATAGTAACTTTCTATCTGGAGATAATCTCTGAAATTGACACCAACTTTAGGATTGAATATCTCGGGATATAAAGATAGTCAAGCCATGAAATTTCATATTTAGACTAATTTAACAATGCAGAATCTGATTATTAATATCAAAACATGGTGTTTCCATTTGTTGTTTGTGCAAAATTTTATTTGAAGATGTCCTTTTATGCATTTTTTTTGGATTTTAATTTGTAGAGGACATTATTCCCTATTGAATTAGCTCTAGTATGAATGGTGATCGAAATAAAGGAGGTGGTTCGTTTTTTCCCCTGCAATTGTACTTGAAGACTGCATTCTCCAATTGCTTTGAAAACATGCAGGATAATGTTTTGTTTCCTATGTGAGTCTTCAGACTCTTATTTTATTATAGTGTAATATAAAAATATCTTTAACAATCATTAAAACAAAGATTAACAATCATTAGTTAAATCACAGCTCTTTCTAAATCAGTATTGCTCATTCTGATTGAATGCTTAAATTTCATAGAGAAGTACCCTCTGAGGGATTCTCTTTTTTACTAAAGTCACCACTTTTGGGAGACATTTTATTAGCAAAATTAGGCTATCAAATACTTCAAAACTTTGTGCATCTATTTGTTGTAACTTTAGCATTCAAAATTTTTTAAAATCATTTTCTTAAAATTCAATCAAGGAGCTAACCTTCCTTGATCTTCATACCACATGTAGTCACTAATTGACATCGCTTCTCAACTGTAAGAATCTTAAGTTGTAACACAGTGACAGTTTTACTTCATAGACTTGTAGTTATTGTTTTATGAACCCAAAAATTTAAAAAATAAAGTAAACTCCAGATTATCTGCTTTGCATCTTATCTGCAGTCACTTTGTGACTAAATGTTGTTGTAAAAACTTCAATCTCGGATAAAAAATAGGTGTTTTAACACAAAACAAAAATAATCAACTGATTTTTTTGTGAATATGTAAATAAACACACTTTTAAGTACAGAAATCTACTGTTTATTAAATCATAATTATATGTTTAGGCACACTACTGTAAATAAAAATTGTTAAAAAACATTTTCGTGTTGATTTTTGCCCTTTTTAGTCAGTTTGCCGATTCCGCGGATAATCGAGAGTTTACTGCACTTTAGGAAATGCTGACTTGTCACCTCTAAAATAATCGATTTAACTAAAAATATCTGTTAGTTTCTTGCTATGAAAATATAAAATTGTAACATCGCTTTTCTGGCTCGTTAAATGCCAAAACGATGTTTGCTCGACATTCTGTAAACATTTCAAGTCTATTAATCCAATTATTTCATGTATATCGTGCCAACCGCTCATTAAAAAGTGGTTCTGATAAAAAACGATTTTAGATTTTCTGTACCGTTAACAGAAACATGTTCAATGCTTTTATATTTTCTGGCTAATCTGTTAGACCTGTGTGATGACTGTGAATGCCATATTTTGATGTAAATTGTTGTAAATGTACTTTATAGCATTTCTGACATTTTTATGAAGTGGTGAATGCTCCAAATTTTACATCTGCATGGCAGGTTTGTAAATGGCTCATGGCCTTATTTTGCGAATTTCAACTTGTAATCTCGCATGAATGTTAGCAAGACCCTAAAATATAAAAGCACTTGAAAAATAACAATTACATTTTTTTGTAAAAAATCCAATTTTCCTTACTTTTATTTATACACTACTCTGTTTTACTGTATTGGCTTTAGTCGTTTGACCAATATCTAGGGTTCACTTTTCAGGTTTTAGCTATTCTACTTTGATGGGTGACTTTTCTGTCAATCCATCAGAGTTTAGATTGAGAAAAAATGACCAACTTAAAACTTTGAAATTTTGATATTGTGTAAAATTTAAATATTATTTATTTTCTGAAGTTAACTTTGGCAACAGTTCAGTTTTTGTCCCATGAGTGATCATTTTTCAGGGATTAAAACAAAAAAACGTTTCAAACACTTATTGTTCTTTAAACCAGACAGATTGGAATTTTGTCTGAAAATGTGTAAACAGAATTGTAAAATAGGATTAAAGCACAAACTAAAATTTAGTACTCCAGATTTTGTTTATATTCTTCTTATAGCTATCAATTTATACCAGAGGTTTTTAAAAACTCCGTAGGGTAGTTCTCAAAAGGTGGGAACAAGACTCATTTCATAACTTTAAGCTTTGATAGCAAGTAAATTTAATTCTTAAAATTATTTTTTTTTCCGAATAGATTTTTTTAGTTCTGTTTAGAGACAAGAATTAGTATGATTTATTACAACAGTTTGGTGTAAATATCCTTAAAATAAAAATTTTTTAATTACAAATGTCAGCTTTTGGACATCTATAATGTTAACTGATACTGGTACATCACCAAGAAAATAAATTCTAATGTGTTTTCCACAATTGCAGAAAATAAATAAATGCATAGAGTATAACGATAGTTTGTTTACTATTTTGATCAATAGATCGAATCATTATTTTAAAATTTTAAAGAATTAACAAAGAAACGATACTAAAGCCATCTAGCATGTTTCGCTAGGTCAAAAAGTAACGATCGATATAACTCTATACCTTAAGGCAAAATATGTATTGGTAAGTACTTCAAACTGCATTTATTTGTCTTTAAAATAACTTTTTAAACGTTTTTAAGCCTTTTTATGTGTGTTTGTGCATTTTCTTTGCCGTAAACATATTTGTCTTATTTTTAAAAATGCGGTGTCAAAATCACATAACGATCGAATTGCCAATTTAATTTATGTTACAAAGGTGCCGATGTCCAAAAACAAAAACATTAATTACAATATCTTTTCATCATATTAATAGTTTTGTATTGAAAAATATTAATACCATTACTAGGCACGTGTCCAGGAAACGTGTACGATCAACATAAAATGGCGTCGATTGTTACTTAATTTTGTACGTGGTGTAGCAACAATCTCATTACAATTGTAAAAAATATCGAGTTTAAAAAAAATTTATTTTAATAATATTTTTATTTTCTGCTTAGTGGCTGTAATCATCCTTTGAATAAATTTTTTAAGATGAAACTTAGATTTTTAGAACGTTTTTTTCCCCCCCGATTAATTATATAGGAACTATAACTTTTCAAGGATAAAGCTATTTTTCTTTTATATTCATGTTTTCCTTTTTGTATGACGTGTAAATATATATTTAAAAGATCACAAAAATCAACCAAACCCAAAATTTTTAGAATTAGTAATAAAACTACACAATTAAACAAATCCATGATTTGAAAATCTGGAAAAACAAAATTATAATTTATAAATTTTCAAATCTACTCTAATTTTAAATCATTGACAATTTATAACTAATGACTGATGTCATATTTTTATACCTATTAGTAGACATGAAAATATATATATATATATATAATTTCTAAAACAAAAAGAAATTAAAAAAATAAAAACCTAAAGGAATTTATTGGAAATGTATGCAGCTTTCAGCACGCTTGCATGGTTAGTTTTAACTTTTGTTTTTCTTGTTGAATACCCCTGCTTTTTATTTTGCTATTTCGTTAATTTGGGTATTTGAATGATATATATATGTATATATATACACTCATTGCCATAAAAAATTGCGCACCAAGAAATAGTCGTCAAAACGAAACGAAATTTTACACATGTAAGTAGTACTTTGATATAAGTTAGTGATTAGAAAATCAAAGAAAAAGGTTAATCCTTCATGCCCAGTTTCGTTACGATCCCACAATTATTTCTTGGTGTGCAAATTTTTATGGCAATGAGTGTATATATATATATATATTTATTTATAATATATATATATATATATATATATATATTTATTTATTTATAATATATATATAATATATATATCATTCAAATATGCAAATTTACAATTTCTTTCTAATGAAGAAATTAACTATCGTTTTCACTTTCGCTTTCTGGTTGAATACGCCTGCTTTTTATTTTGCTCTTTCATGTTTCTGCTATTTTGCTATTCAAACACAAAATTTGCTCAGGGGAAGGTGTAGATAAAAGGTTTTATTTTTGACAAAAAATGCAAATTATCTGGAATAGCCGAGGTCAGGAGGATTCCGAATTTTGGACTTTGTACTGTATACATATAAAGGATAAAAAATTACATGTATACATTTCGCAATATAATAGCAATTTATCATATTCTTAGTGTCTTTACATAAATGATTCAAAAATCAATAACACAATGTCCGAAAGTCATTAGACTTGGGAAATGCCGAAGTTGTGTAACATACAGGCCAGCAATGTCCAAAATCTGTAACCTACAGGAAAGCAGTGTTCAAAATCTGTAACCTACACGAAAGCAATGTCAAAAATCTGTAACCTACAGATCTTGAAATTAAATCTTTTAATTGATAATTTTGGAGAACAGTTCCTGTCTTTGAATGATTGTTTATTGAATTCTAGGCCTATAAACAATATGCTATAAAAGTATTGATGTTAAATTTGAAAATTTTAAAAATTACTCATAGTTTACATTTAGTGTTCCCACTTTTTGAGAATCTCCCCTTAGTCTTATTTCCTGTAGTTTGGAGTTCAAACCCCATTTTGCTCTTTAGTATGTAATATTTTGCTCCATTAACAAGCTTGATATGCTTTGGAATCAAAGTTTCTTCAGATGTGTATCATCAGTTCAACTTTGTTTGATATATTGAATGAAATTAATATTCTTGTTTAAAAATGTATTTCAAGTTTAGTGCCTTGTTACTTTCTGATGTTAATTCCTATAAAGAACCACAGTATAATGTCCTTTTCAATTTTTGTGAAGGCCAAAATTGAGGAATACATTTTTCACTATGAAACTTCATCTAGTGGAATGGTGAGAGTTACTTATGACTTGCTCTATGTCTTTGTTCATGACTTTGATCAGTATTATGGCTCATACATTGAAGATCCAAAAGAGAAGCATCCAGTTCCGCAGTCAAAGTAAGTACAGATTTCAAAATATTCTGAATAAATGGGTTTTCTTATAGGTAGTGCTGGACTTTAATATTTACACTCTACAACCTTTTTGAGTAATTAACACTCAAATCGATTACTCCTTGTTACATGACAGCGAAAGAAACCCCCAAAAGTACAGAACAGGTTACAGTGGGTAATATTTAGAAATTTTAGTTATTACATCCAGGTGTTCTACTTGTAAGTGAACCTGAATTGAAAAGTTGCTTGATTTGAGTGGTAAGTGTAAAATATCTATTTATTAAATATAAAATCATGGATGAAAAAAGATTTAAGTGCAATTTACTTCTGTAGCAAGAGCATGTTAGGAAAGTGCAACTTCAGTCTACTTGGAAGTACTTTGTGGTTAATATTTGTCATACTGCTATTTACTTTATTGTAAATGAATTATTGTAGTAATGGCTCAATTTACCATACTTCACTCTAGAATTTAGCTGTGGATAGGGTTACCAACCGTACCATACTGTACCGGAATCGAAGTCGCCGTCCTGAATCCTGGTTGAATGTCAAACTGTCCCGGAATTTAAGAGAAAGCTATTGACCCATATCACCTACACTCCAAAATAATTCTTTCTATTGCACATGACTTCGTGTCCATCAAACATCAGTTCCCCCTTCTATCCCAAGCCAATACTATTATCGTTCTAAATGCAAAAGATCATGTTAAACATTCTATTTTTTCTTTCATTATTGCTATTTGTGGCATTTTGTGATTTCCAATCTGGTGGCAAAATCTTATGTCATCAGCTGATTCATTAAACTAATAACAAAACCCAAAGTATATAATAATAGAATCAAATCATAGTGAAAAAATTCCTTTTTGTTGCTCTCCTGAAGAATGCAGCCTTTAGACATTCGACCTTTGCATTTTGAGTGATTTTGAGTGACAGTGTCAATATTTCAGTTTGCCGCAATATGTCCTGGAATTGTCTCGGAGAAAGTTGGCAACCCAAGCTGTGGATGAACTCGATGGTACCACGAACTGCTTGAAACTGCAAAACCTGGCATATTTCAGCATGCATGGTCGTGTAGCGAGGACGCCTTGTTTTGGCTTTTTGTAGTCGAGTAGCTGTGGGGGTGCTATGTAGAGAGAAAGTTGAGTGACAATGTGATAGGATAGGAGTCTGTTTAGATATTTCTTGGAAGTGATTTGCATCACATTAGCAACTGTCGTCATCAACTCCAACTGTACTGCTGGAATGCAGAGAGCACCATCTCCTGAGAGAATGCATTTTCTTAATAGTATCTGCCTGTCACCAATGTAGGTGATGATAGCAAGACAGCGCACTGACCAAAGAGTTCACACTATGACAGAGATCTGTTACACTACTACGTATATACACTATTGTAGTGTAGTTGTAGATGCATTAAAGATTTCCATATCAGGGAATGGTTTTCGATGGCAGGCCCAGGGTTCAGTTTATACGAGGGCAATTGCGTCAAATGCCATCCTCACTGAATAAACTGTCAGCAATTCAAAAATATGTAATACAATTTTTACCATGATGCAGAAAAGATCAACTGTGTGCTCTTTTTCCTTCAGTTCATTAATGTCACCTTAACAAAATATACTTATATTTGAACAAAGCGGATCTCTAAGGAATACTCAAACAAGGTAGGAATTGCTAAACATGGTAGGATTGCAGGTATTTGTAGATTTAGTTTAGCACTTCATCGAAGGCAGAAATGACCAACAATATGAGACATCCATCATTTTGACTAGTATTAAAGTAAATTTTAAAGTAATCAACTCTGAAACGTTTGTTTTTGTGTAAAATGAATTCATATTTTTATTTAGTACATGTGTATTAAACTCATAATTTTCTAAGCTCTTAGTTAGATAGACTTTTTTCACAGAGCAACTTCTATTTGATCTGAGGTATTTGGATTGTCTCCATACATTAATGTTCTATGATCCCAACAAAAGAATAGCACTAAGTAATTTTGTAAATTTTAAGAAATTAAAACTGCTTCATGTTTCTTATTAAAAGAGCTTTAAAGTGGGACTTTACCAGGTCGGTATGTCATTTGGTTTCTGAGAAATTAATTAGACTTCCATTATCTCAAGATGCAGCATTTTTCATTAAAATTTTGATAATTAAAATTTAAAATGGGAAGCAGAAATGTTTTCATTCATAAGCCAACTTAATACATGAAGTTTCATCAAAATCTGAGAGCATGGATTTAAATAGTTTAAAATGCGCTGATTTTATAAGAAATTACTTGAATCCAAAATGTTGAATTTTACCCATTTTTTATTTATATAACATTTTAATCAAGATTTAGTGTACAAGGTAACTAAACAATACCTGAGATCCCACACATTACAGATTTTTTTTGTAATCGTTGTGGATTTTGTGTGTGTTCACTCGCAAATCCATCACCAAATCATGTAATTACTAACAAAATTTTCAGTTCAAAATAAACCTGAAGTTTCCAAAATCCACCATGACAGTGTCCTTTTCATTTTACAAAAAGATCACCAAGTTGCTGCCGTATAACAGTCGTAAAATTCCAATCTGTTTTACAATGTGGCCTTCTTTGTCGCTTTATCATTTGGCAGTAGTTGGACAAAAAATATTGAAATTGTGCGAAAACCATAACCTTAACTAAGATTTTCCCAAAATTACAGCTTAAAAATCAACAAGAAACTCCTATACACACAAGTGAGAAATTGAGAAAAAAAAATAGAATAGATAAGAGCCAATGGGCTAAAACTGACTTCAGACAGTGTTTAGGTGAACAATGCGCATGAAAATCACTGTAATTTTAATATGAAAACTTTTTATTTGTAATTCTATGTCAATTAGTATTTTCATCTTTACTTCGTTTGATTACAAAAGCCATGCATCCAACAGAACTTGGATTTATTTATTTTTATTACTTCTGACTATTAAAACTAGGATTCTGTCTGAAAAGAAACAACTTTTCTCTAGATGATTTTATAATGATGCTACCAAAGGTTCATTTGAGCTGCCTGTTCATTCACCTACATTGAACAGCTTCTAGTTAAGGATGAGTGTTGAAATTTTGTTGGATAACACTTGAACGATGTTGTGAGGTCTCAAGGAAAACGAATGCAGCCAAGAAAACAATTAGAAATGTATTTACATGAATTTTTGCATAGTTACTAACTATGCATTGTAACATCGTGATAAAAGAAATAACCTTTTTTAAAGAATTAAAAAAAAGACATTTATTTAGATATTGGTAGCGATATCACAGTTACAACTACATCTCATCATACGCGAAAACATAACGGCTGAAACATGCCACTTGAACACAGCACCGTGTCCACACATCAAAGAAGCATCCAATCCACTACTAACAGTTTTCAATAATAACTTTTCTCCAACGTTATACATAAAAGAAAAAATAAACTTCCGGGAAAACCATTTAAGCTTACATAAATATGTCAAAAGAAACGATATCCTTTCCAAGAGTAATAAGAAGTATAAATAAACACAGGAAGTATCACAATGTCTTGGAATAAGGAAAAAGAAATAATATCATTATGTTTAAAAGATATTCCGGAAGTATACGTTACAACTCTTCCCCCCTTAGAATAACTTTTTACCCTGTAAAAAGTTACCATAACTTTAAAAAAAATCTTAATTCTACACAATTTTATACAAATATTTACAAACATACATACAACTGCCAAGTTGCCTAAAAAACTATAAAAATAAACTCAAAGGACATTTTGGTAACTTAGAACAGTCGGCTAAGGCTGTCAGCATTCTGGTGTTTTCTGCCCTGACGATGGATTACCTCATAGTTCCAGGGCTGCAATGCAAGAGCCCATCTCATGAGACGCGGATTTTCCTCAGAGTTCTTTTTTAACCATACTAGAGGATTATGATCAGTTTGGATAAAGAACTTGGTAGGTCCATCTAGGTAACATCGTAGCTTCTTGACAGCAAACACAATAGCGGCACATTCCTTTTCGGTAGTTAAGTATTTTCGCTCTGCGGTTGAGAACTTCTTGCTGAGGAACAGAATAGGATGCTCCTCCCCCTTTTCTGTCTTCTGGGATAACACTATACCCATGCCTAAATCCGAGGCATCACATTGAACATAAAACGGGGCATTTAAGTTAGGAGCATACAGAATAAGGTTCTGGGTTAGCCTCCTCTTTAGTTCAAGAAAAGACCGTTGACATTCTTTGGTCCACTTAATTTCGGACTTTTTGACTTTTCCCTTCAGGAGTTCGGTCATAGGAGCAACAATAACAGAAAAGTTTGGGATGTATTGGCGGTAATACCCCGCTAATCCAAGGAATGCTTAAATGTCTGTCTTGGTGGTTGGAATAAAAAAATTTTGGATAGCCTGAATTTTCAACTCATTAGGGGACCTCTCCCCCTGTCCCACATAATGTCCCAAGTACATCACCTTCTCTTTGGCAAATTTGCATTTGCTACTTTTCAGATGAAGGCCCGCTTTACTTATTATCTCCAAGACACAGTTCAGATGTTTAAGGTGAGAACTCCATTCCAAGGAGAATATGGCCACGTCATCCAGATAAGGTACTGCGAACATGTCATACCCTCTCAAGAGCTCAGACATCATTTTGCTGAAGTAATAAGGAGCATTTTTCAGTCCAAACGGCATCCTTAATGGTCGAAACGACCCGAAACTTGTCACGAAAGTGGCATACGGTTGAGCACCTTTAGTCATGGGAATTTGCCAGTAACCTTTTGACAAATCCAGAAACGTGATGAATTTGGCATTGGAGACGGCTTTCACTCTTTCCTCGATGTTAGGGATAGGAAAATACTGAGTTTTCGTGATTTCATTCATCTTCCGATAGTCAATGCAGGGCCTTGGGTCTTTCCCTGGTACCTCAACTAAAATCATAGGCGAAGTGAAATCACTCTCACTCACTTCAATAATTTTCATTTGGAGCGTCTTTTCAATTTCGGCTTTCAAGATCTGCGATTGTCGGACCGACATTCGATATGGCTTCGCACAGATGGGCTTTATTTCAGAAAGTTCGATATCAAACTGGATACGATCTGTGAGGCCAGGCACATTTGAGAAACACTTGGAATATATACATATAACACAACTGAGCTGGTCAATCTGGTCGTCTTCCTTTCACTTCACTGTTTCTCAATATCTCCTCGAGATAAAAAATATTGGGATTGTTTTCCACAGGCGGGAATTCTTCTTCCAACTCTGATTCTTCATCCTCGCAAGTAGTGAACAGATTTATGAATTCAGGCCTCTGATAGATTTACATGATAGATTTGGACGAATTTTTCCGGTTAGGCAGGGTAGTTCGTCTCCGAAATCTTGCTTTCAATGGTCTCAGGACCATGCCATTGAACCACTAACTTATTTACAGGTGAGGGTGCCAGTACCAGTACTTTATCTCCAACATTGAATTCACGTCTCACGGTATTTTTGTAGTACCATTTTTTTCTTTTCTTGGCAGCTTCCTCCATATTATCAATGGCTAGGCTGCGACATTTTCCCAATCTTCTCAGAAGATTGAGGATATATTCAACAACTGAAGCATTTCCTTCTTCCGGCTGTAACCAGTTTTCATACAGAAGAGTAACAGGAGTCCGCAAGTTTTTTCCATGAACCAATTCAGCTGGACTGAATCCGGTGGATTCATGAGTAACTGTCCTTAAGGCGAACAAGACCGCATGGACATGCTTCTCCCAATCTGGTCCTTCTTCGGTACACAAAACATTCAAAATCCGTTTCAGGGTATGATGAAACCTTTCTACCGGATTGCTCTGGGGATGATACACAGAGCTAAGTACCACCTTGATGCCGAAACGTTCAAAAAATTCCGATGTGAGTTCGCTCATAAACGAGGTTCCCTAGCCGTGTTGAATCTCCTTAGGTAAACCCATTGGACTAAAAATCTGAAGGAGAGCATTAATCACGGATCTAGATGTTATGTTTGGAACTGCCACAGCATCTGGGTACTTCGACGACATACACATTGCCGTAATCAGGTATCTTTGGCCTGAGTCCGTCTCGGGCAAAGGTCCTACAGCGTCAATATTAATTCGGGAAAAAACTTCAGTAATCACTGGAACAAGAGTCATGGGCGCTTTTTTCTTGTCTCTTGCCTTTCCAGCTCTCTGGTAGGAATCGCAGGCCTTCACGAAGTCCTCTGCTTCTTTGTAACAGTTTTTCCAGAAAAAGTACTTGGTCATTCTGTCTTTGTTCTTGGTGGTCCCAAGATGACCTGACATGCCTTCATGACATAATTTCAGTATCTTCTCTCGATACTCTATAGGCACGACGATAAGCTTCATTTCGATACCACTATTGTCCTTCTTGATCTTTACCAAAAGTCGACCTTTCATCAGTTCAAAATCTTTAGGAGGGTTTCCATTTTGGATTTGTTTTACTTGAGAGCTTATCTCTTCATCTTCACCTTGAGTCTTGATTAGCTGCTCAGTATCCACTTTTAACAATTCAGTGATATCTTGATCTTCTGCCACCTGAGTGAACTCGTCACTTACTTCCCCTGATTCCACTTCATTTTTTCCAAGGTAATGAATTCTTCAGCTGGGATAGGGTTTTTGTATTCTTTAATTAAAGATTCAGATTCTTCCCTTTCACTTTTTTCTGATGCCTTGTCAGTACTGCATTTACTTGATCCACAGATTGACAATCTTCCCTTTTTAACAAGGCAGCAGTCTGATTCCCTAAAAGATATCGTCCGTGGTCTAGTTCATCTGGAATCACAGCAGCTTTAGTCAGCATTTTTCCCAATTCACACTCTACCAAAATTTCGGCAAGAGGTAAACAAGTTGAGCTGGAGTCCAAAGGTTGCTGTACCTAAACATGTTCACCCGTCATGTCAGCTGAATTCACCAATTTCCGACACACAATGTCAATGGTCGCTCCGGTGTCTCTTAGTAGATTTATATCCTGACCGTTTATTTGTCCTTTCATGATATACGGTTCCAGGTATTTCTCAGGTTCTTTGTCCGAAATGTAATTTACAGTTTCCGAAGGTTTCTTCAACTTTGGACAATTTGATCAGATATGACCAAGCTGGTTGCAGTGAAAACACCGCATCTGTCTCCTGCGGTCGAATTCCGGATTTGGGTCTTGGTCGGAAAATCTTCGTTCTATCACTTCTCCTTGGTGGATTATCGGTCTTTTCAAACTTGTTTTGAACTCGACCCTCGAACTTGTCTTTTGCAAAGACAGGGTTTCGTTTCACAGTTCGCCTAACATCTTCAAACTTCTCCAACAGTTCCACCAAATCTGTAGGGGAGTTTATTTCTGTCCATTCTCTTAGATACATATCTTTAAATTCGGATGGTGTTTTTTTCTTCATCTGATCTGTGATGATCAAATCTCTCAGTTTTTCAAAAGTAAACACCTGACAACCTGCAATCCATCCATCGAAATAAGTAGACAATTCATGATAGAAATCCCTCCAGTTCTGATCAACTACTTTATGGTGTGAACTAAATAACTGTCGAAATCTTTCTGGTGTTAGTTTGAACCTTTTTAACAGAATATTTTTGATGTGATCATAATTTGTAGCTAGGTCAGCTGGTTCACGGGCTATTATATGAGCAATCTCTTGGGGGATCAAACTTAATAGGTGAGATACCCACATTTCTTTTCCCAGCGACAGCAAAGTTGCCTGTCGCTCGAACAAGATTAAATAAAGACTCATATCCTCTTTCATGTCGTATTTCGGAAGGATCTTGGTCAAGTCTCGATTCGAAGGTCTAGGATTATCAACTGCACCATGCTGGGTTTGACTAGTTGCTTCTATTCTCAATTTTTCAAACTCATACTCTCGTTCTTTCTGCTTTTCTTCAAGGTCTTCAATTCTCCGCTTTTCTTCAAGGGCTTCAATTCTCTGCTTTTCTTCAAGGTCTTCAATTCTCCGCTTTTCTTCAAGGGCTTCAATTCTCTGCTTTTCTTCAAGGGCTTCATTTGTCTTTCAAGTTTCTATAATTCTACCAAAAAGTGCTTTGGTGAATTCCTCATCATATCCCTCACTTGAAGTAATAAGATTCACTAATTGTTTTATGGATTTTTCTACGGTGATTTCTAAATCTATCTCCTCCACCAATTTGATCAAGTCCTCTTTCTTTCCCTTAGCTAAATAAGTCATGATTAAATTCTAAACAGTTCCCCCTTTTTTTTTTGACTCAAATATACCGTAAGGTACAAAAAGAAAACTTTTCGAAACCGAAACTGTCCAGAATTTTGACTTACGTTATAGTCAAACCACAAAAAATATAACTCAAAGACAATAGAACAATAGAAAAGAAATAAATGTACAAAAACCAATTTTGTAAGCCAAAAGACCTTCAAATTTAAATCAAAATACCATTTCAAATCCAAAACAAATTTAAATTATTAATTAAGATAAATAATCATCTATGACAACTAAAATCTCTTAAATTTCTACTACACATAAATTCCAAAACAATACTAATTTCTATTATAAAAGCAAAATTTGCAATTAAGAAATTTTTTGTTTCGAAAACTGTTACGATAAATGGAGGTTATCACAAAAACAAAAGTAAAATTGTACGTTATATCTAATAGTACATCCAAATTTTAGATTTAAAACCAAAACCACTTATCTGGAACAGTTACTTGATGGTGCACCGGAAGTCCTTGAGCTGGAACCCAAAGTTCGAACTGGACTTTGCTGACGATGACAGGACGGGATGCCCAAAAAAGTTCGGACCGGATGGCCCTTTTGCTGCTGAACACACACGCGTTTCACACACAGGTACAAGATGGGATGTCCCTATTCTACTGACCGGACTAAGTTTCGTTGCTGGACACACGCAGTAACAGGACACGTTTCATACACAGGAACAGGACGGAATATCCAAAAACATTGGACCGAATGGCCCACTTCGTTGCTGCCGGACGCACGCAAATTCTACACTCACGAGGACGGGATGTCCAAAAACTTTGGACCGGATGGCCCCCTTCGTTGCTGCTGGACGCACGCAAATACTCAACTAACGAGTACGGGACGTCCAAAAACTTCGGACCGGATGGCCCCCTTCGTTGCTGCCGGACGCACGCAAATACTCAACTCACGAGTACGGGACGTCCAAAAACTTCGGACCGGATGGCCCTCTTCGTTGCTGCCAGACGCACGCAATTCACTGGAACACAGGACGGGATAGTCCTTTGCTGCTGGACGCACGCAATTTTTCACTGATCACAGGACGAGATGTCCACAGTTTATTCACAAATCAGGACGGGATGTCCTAAACTTCGATTTAATGGGAATCGATCCCAGTGCATGCCACCATTAATAGGTAGCTGTAACATCGTGATAAAAGAAATAACCTTTTTTAAAGAATTAAAAAAAAACATTTATTTAGATATTGGTAGCGATATCACAGTTACAACTACATCTCATCATATGGGAAAACATAACGGCTGAAACATGCCACTTGAACACAGCACCGTGTCCACACATCAAAGAAGCATCCAATCCACTACTAACAGTTTTCAATAATAACTTTTCTCCAACGTTATACATAAAAGAAAAAATAAACTTCCGGGAAAACCATTTAAGCTTACATAAATATGTCAAAAGAAACGATATCCTTTCCAAGAGTAATAAGAAGTATAAATAAACACAGGAAGTATCACAATGTCTTGGAATAAGGAAAAAGAAATAATATCATTATATTTAAAAGATATTCTGGAAGTATACATTACAGTATCTTAATCTTGAATACAGTGGCATAAAATTGTTAATAATGTACTTAATTCCTGAAAATCACATTAAGGATACCCGAAACATCGAATTAGAGGTTGGCATCTATGCTATACACAAACTAATGTTTTCAGTTTTGTTTCTTGACTGCATTCATTCTCATGTAGAAAACTATTCTCACAACATAAATTCAAATGTTATGTAATAAAATTTCTACATTCCTCCACTACTGTGTAAGTTTTTTCCAATACACGCTTTTCCTAAAGAACGGGTTTCTTAAGTAAATACAAACAAACACCAATATCATACTTCCATTTAAATCCACTTTTAATGAAAATGCATTTTTGTTTTAGTACCTCAAATATTTGTAATAACAATGTTCCCATGGGTCAGGGAAAACCTGGAATTGTCAGATAATTTAATTTTGTCCAAAAAGTCAGGGAAAATTACGCATTTTCATCTAAAACCTGGACTTCTCACAAAACTGCAAAAACGCAACAGTTGATCATTTCATTGAGAAATTCTCGACCATCATCCTCCCTACAGCTCATACTTAGCCCCCGGTGACTTTCATTTGTTTGCAAAACTTAGAGTTACTGGGTGGGAAACATTTTGCGAACGACAAGGAGCTTAAAGACGTTACTGCTTATCTCGATAGAGTAGCTGCAGAGGAGTATGACCCTGATATTCAAAAGCTCGTCACAAGTTACGAGAAATGTTTCAATTTGCAAGGGGACTGTGTAGAAAAGTAATATAAGGTATGAAAATGCAAAATAATAATGGTTGAAAATTTTGAATTGGCTTGTATTTCATTTAAAAACGGGTGTTACTTTCCGAACGACCTTCATATTTAATTGTAATACGAGTCCAAATATTCATGAAAAATGTTCAAGTTATCCCTCAATATATTGTCCTTACCTGGGCCAAAATGAACATTGGAATTATGATAAAGTAAGAGTTGGAATTTTAAAATTGTTATATTGTGTGTCAAATTGGCAGCCTATTTGGTGTAAATAGGACGTTAGGTTTTTTTGCTAACTTGGTGAGTTTTGGCAACTGCATTGTTTTGTAATCAAGTGAGATTTTCAGTATGGTTAGCATCTCTGAAAAAGTATCAGTTTGAAATTGGTTATCAATGCTCTATGGATATTTTAAATATATTGACTTCATATGTCAGCATCAGAATCACTTGTATACTTTAATGTATTTCTTTCATTTTAGATTTCTGCTGGGAGACAGAAGCAGTCTAGATGCGTAAGTGCATTTTCAATTAACCCTGCTGATTTTTAGGATTGATGTTTTTTTTTTTCTAATAGTATCTGAAACCTTTCAGGAACTTTGAAATTTACAATGATTGAAATTTATTCATTGCATTTTTTTAAAACAGAAAATATGCACAACTGTTCATAAATATGTTAGTCATATCTCCATTTATTGCCTTCATTGGAAGACTAGTGAAACAGTGATATGTCGAAGGACACAAGGGTTATAAAAAAATAAAACATTACCACATATTAAAATGCAAATTTTAAAAATTTAATGTTGTGTTAACTTACATGACAAAGAGAGTGGAAACACTTCAAACTATCACAAAGCATTAAAAGTTTTTTTGAAGATTATTACATGGTAGATATTACGGTACACAGTAAAATCTCTAAGTCATTGCTCAAGAGACCAAGAAATTTTGACAACTTGAGCAGAGTCAGTACAGAATATATTCAAAATGCAGAACTAATGATCACTCAAAATTCAAATTAGTCAGTCTTCATAACCTCGTAAATTCAGAACCTTTAACTATGTGATGCAAGGAAAGTTGTAATTACTTCAAGAACTTTGTGTTTTATTTTGTAGTGAAATAACTTATTTTCACATTCATCCCACTTTAATGCTTTTGTTCTAACAATTCCATGGTTAAATGCTCCTCTAGGTGCTTCACGGACCAACTGTACCCAAGAGATCTTTTCCCTTGGGGCTTACTATCTTTAGTAAACACGGGTTGCAGTCCTGGGATACTCAAGCGCTCTTTTTCTGCTTTTATCCCACTACTGTTCCTCTATCACCGTGGTAAAAAGGCCTGAAAAACCAGGAATTGTCAGAAACCTTTTTAATTCTGGAAAAATCAGGGAAAATTTCCAAATTTCACAACAAATCAGGAAAATTTTGATAATTTAAATGGCAACTATTATCGTTTGTCCTATTTAGAGATGCATGATTATGAGTGCTTTTGACAATCAAATAAATTGTAATTGCCGAAATAGTAATTCCTATAGTGAACCCTGGCGTCATAATTTTTGAACACCTCAAAAAACGCCACCGCTGTTTTTTTCGCGGCTGCTGTGTCTTGTTGACGTGAGGCTGGCGATACCAAATGGGAATTCGTAGCCTATTTGATAACAGCTATCTAAGTGTTGTCCATGGTATTGGTTTGCTTTGCAAACCAAATGGAAATTTGTAGCCTATTGGAATAAATTCCCTGCAAATTCCAACACCATGGGCAACGCTGTGATGGCCTCATCAGTGTCAATTGGTGCTAAATTCGATAACAGCCATCAAGGTAGTGCCCTTGTCATTGTCAAATTTGCCCAAATTCGAATTGCGAATAGATCTAATCGACGTGTCACAATCTCTTTCGTAAATATAAATATTTTTTTGAAAAATTATTTATTAAAATTTTAGTATTATTATTATTATTTTAATTATTATTTTTTAATTATTATTTATTATTATTAATTTTCAATTATTATTTTTTAATTTGTTAGTAATAGTCTTAAGGAGAGTTCTTAATCATCAACATTGTACTCTAATAGTCCCTTAAACTGGAATGAAAATACATGGACATTTTCGGCGAAATTTCAGACAAAACAAATTGTGTTCTGGGGAAATATTGGACTCTGAAACATTTTCTGCACCCCTGGTTTACCCAACTTTTAGAATTTCCCCAACAGATACTTTCTTTTTGGGTATTATCCATGTTTAGTGCTTTTTCAATCATTTAAGTTACATAGTTGAACCTCCATGCAGTGAAACTAAATGGTTCTGTTAATAAAGATCAATATATAGAAACTTGAATTCATACAAAAGACTTTTTATTTATGTGTATTAAGTAGTGTATAATAATTTTTAAACTAAGAAAAAAAGTATGCCAAAAATCTTGAGAAAACATATTTATATTTGTTAATTTTCATTTTTTTACATGAAAAGGTTCCTATTTTCTAGTACACAATCCTTATCCCTTTTCTTCACACTTGATTTTCTTACAACATCAGCATTATGAGAAAAGAAAGTCCCGATTGATCTTGAAATATTGTCTTGAATTTTGTTACATTGAAACAATTTTCTATGTAATGGAATTCATTGATCCATCTTTAAATTTTGTGCACTGAAAGTTCGAAAAAAATTTGTTTTGTTTTCCATGTAATCCATGAACTAACAGTTAATATTTTAATTCTTAATTGGATAGGTTCATTTTGGCAGTAGTTAAGAATATGTTGGATGATTACACTTATTTGAGGGTTTTTCATCGCTCCAGAGTCCTTTCGTCGTTTTCTACAATCCTGCACGTCGGCAAACCTGCTCGGAAAGATCTCGAGGTAGCTCCTGTCGTAAGTATTGATTAAAATATCAAGTTCAATTTTCATGATCTTGTATCGAATGCTATCGATCGACTATTTATTTGTGGTTCTTGCCGTGACACTTAAGAAATACACTTCCAAGAAGGACTCAAATTTACAAAAGATCGATCCTGTAACGTCGAGGCTACTTTCATGCGGGTTCCGGCCCCCGAATCTCTAGACACTGGCCATCGGTATCTGGCACGGCCACTTAATGTCCCTGACATCAAAGACATGCAGCTACCACTACAGATCTTGATTTTTGCAACATTAAAGTTCTATTTAAAATATTGGAGCCTGAGGAGTGGGTCGCTGAAAGAAAACTACTAATCACTAAGAAAAAACAGAAAAAGGACACACTGTGGGTTTGCCCAATTTGTGCTAAGAGATTAGAAAGTGGAGCATTTTATACCTTGTACAAGGAACTTATGGTGGTGGATAAAAAATTTCTTCAATTATTTCCGGACATCAAGTTCCATTCAAGATGCCATATATTTTCTACAAAATGAGATAAATAGTCCTTTTTGTGTTCAAAATGAATATCTTTGTCGAATGCCACCCGATTCGTATTGCGAAAATATAAAAGTTCCAATTGAAAAATTATTTATTTAAAGAAAATCACATTTTAGATATTGATCTGATGTGAAGTTTTTCGCAGATTTCAAATCCGTTCAAATGTTTTCTATCTTTAATAATTGCGAAGATAGAAACTTGGACTAGGGAATAAAAGAGAAGCATTGGCCAAGACACGAGGCAGTGTATGATGCAACTGGAGACGACTTCCATGGATTGCAGCGGCGGCAGATACTGTGGATGTGTGTGTATGCTCTCATTCAGTTCTTCCAGTGTCTAGAGATTGAGCAGCCATACACCTAGTGTGGAAGCAACCCATAGTGTCTCTGAGTGACAAGCCACTCATGTAAACAACACCCAGCCCAAAACTAGAAATATGGCCCAGGCGTAGGAAACGAGAGATGTCCCACGAGGCATGTAGACTCGAGCAAGTCTTGTCAGAGAAATAAGACGTGCTTTTGCAGAACTCTAAAACAATGCAAGCCCTAGCTAGGCTATAAGACTTACTGATTGAAAGCAAACTCCATCCCAAAACTGATTAAGGTTAGTTAGTTGAGATACAGGTGACCCTCTTTTAACACTGTCAAATGGTACTGTGTTATAAGGAATACCGTTTATAAGTTTCGACTGTTTGCGGCCCTTTGTGATGGAATTAACCGAGACGGATGCAAGGCTGATGGAATGCATTATGGGGGTGAGTGTTGCTGGTAGATATCTTTCTGTCGACAGTTTCCCATAAAATAGTGTTGAAATACTCACTGGCTAATGAATCAGAAACCTGGGATTAATATTTATTGAATTTTATGGATGCCAGCATCAAGATGATTTTCTGAAAGCTACGTTGAGATATGACTAGTTTTATTGTTTCTCATAAAATAGTGTTGAAGTACTCACTGGCTAATGAATTAGAAACCCAGGATTAATGTTTATTGAATTTTACAGTTGCCATCATGTTTAGGAATAGACTTAACACGGTTCTGAAGTTTATTTTTAAATCCAGAGAATACTGTGCATTGAATACAGTCCTTAACATCATGTAATGTCAATGACAGAGGAAATTGCTGTTTTCAACATGTCCCAAACATTCTCTATAGCTTTGAGATCCAGGCTTTGTGGCAGCCATGGAAGAATTTGGCCGTCAGATTGGTGTTCCATTAGACCCCAGGTTCAGAATTATATTCAGTGTTCTGCAACACAACTCCAAGCAATTGCAATTTTTCTGCAGGCCTTTTGTCCGAATTTTGAAAACTGCAGCTAAATATGTATTACATATTTATAATAACACATCAAAATTAATTAACTTACTTTATTTAAAACCAAAGCAGACTTTCAGAATTTTCAATTCTGTTTATAACTTTTGACGATAAATATTTTGTCGTAGACATAGAAGATGTGTTATTTATACTGTTTGTGGTAATTTGGGGCAGTCTAGGGAGGTTGTTCCGTAGCTAGAGAAGAAAAAAAAAGGTGTGTCAAAGAGCACGCTTTGCACTGTAGAACATTGTCACTTATCTCTCTATATTAAAAAAATGTTACCGCCGCCGACGTCGCAGGATTGAAAACTGTGTTGTTTAGCTCGATTCTTAGACGGTTTCCTGAGAAAGTACTGATCGGAAAAAAACAAAATTAACATGGTTTGTTCTTCATCGTATTCCCTGGACAATTATTAAGATTTTTTTCCGATGCGGCTATTAGTTTAGGGTTTATTCAGTGTCAAAATTGAAGAAGCGAAATTTCTTCCGCGAGTGAGCAAAACACATACAAATTTTCAGTCTTCAGCCGTGAGGTTTTTTTTAAGAGTACCTCTCAACGTAAATTTTTGCAGCTTGTCGAGTTTTTTTTTTAAAGATCCATTTGGTTCTTGATAATATTTTTTTGAAATTCGGGAAAAATCGGGACATTTTTGTTACTTTTTTTTAAAACTGCTGTATCTATATCTTATTGCTATTACTTTTTAATTTTTAAAGTATCGCAGTATACCTCAGAATGTACTCTTTCTTACGGTAGTATTATTTTTGAAATCGGTTAATAATTAAATTGGATGCGATCAAAAGTTGTTCATACAATATTCGGAATCTTTGGATATTTTCGCTACTTTCTGCTAAAATCTTTATATCTACTGCAAAAAACATTATTTTTTAAATTTGAAAACATCACTGAATACATTACATTACACTCTTTCTTATGGAACAATTATTTTTCAAATTGGTTAATAAATAAAATCGATGCAATTAAAAGTGGTTCATACAATTTTCGGAACTTTCAGATCGTAATTTCCGATACAAAACTAAAACTGTCATATCTATATCGTATTATATTAGTTTTTAATTTTGAAAATATCGTAGTATTCCTCAGAATATACTCTCTCTTACGGTACAATTATTTTAAAAATTGGTTCATAAATAAATTCGATGCAATCAAAAGTTGGTGACAAAAATTTCGTATTTTTTATTTCGCGGAGCACATTTTCGGAGCTGATGAGGGTTGTATTTCTTACTATCGGGTTTGCCAGATATCCAATTTATCGTAGCAACAATTGCCATGAAAACGATTTCTTTTTATTTGGCGAGGAAAAAGGCTCGCTTTTTTCTCTCTGTTCTCAGACGGTTTAACGAGAAAGTACAAAGTACAGATAGTAAAGTTTGGATATTAACATCGTTTACTTAAAATTGTACAGGGAACAAGATGCAGAAGATTTTTTACTGATGCGGCTATTAGTTTAGGGTGCGTTAAGTGTTAAATTAAAAAAAAGTGAAATCACTTGCCAAAGAGGTATTGGTTTGCGAAGCAAACCAAACAGGATTGCGTAGCAATTGTCGGGGGGTCGGCGAGCGTAAGCGAGCAGGTTGCGAAGCCCTGCTGTGACGTCATGGACCGGAAAGTGAAATTAGGATAATACGAATTATTCAGATAGTTTCACTCTGCGAAAGGAGTGTTGGTTTGCGAAGCAAACCAAATGGGATTGCGTAGCAATCCCCGGGGGTTGGCGAGCGTAAGCGAGCAGGGGGCGGAGCCCCCTAGTGATTGAAAAAAGGCTTAAATTTTGATAATATTAAGGAAAAATTGTTCTGCGAAGACTTTGTTTATGTCACTGTTTTAAGCACTTTCTGATCTTTTAAGCACTTTTAGATGGTGGCATCACAGGGGGCTAAACATTTTAGGTGCACATATGCATATCTTGGGTCTTAATCATGCTGAAAGCAAAATAATTTTCAAATAAGATATTTCTTAAATCATAAAAACTATATCATCACATATTTTAAATAATCTGAAATGATCAACTAAAACACATCAACTAAAGGACTTAAAAATCATTAAAATTTTTTTTAAATTTACTTACTTTTACGCGCACGTTGAAACAAACCATTTCTTCCAAATCACTTTTGAATAATAATAATTCCACAAGAACTAACGATTTATTTATGCAGCCATTTATTGGTGTCAAGCAAAAGCTTAGATGTCCATGCACGTACATCTAAGGTCTTAAGTACCAATTTTTTCAGAAGGATTTTTAAGGCGAAAGAGTCGAGGTCCATGTATGTGGACCTAGCTGGCAAATAAGTTATATATTTTTATTATATAAGAATATTATTTTAGTAAATGTGAAATGAACTAAACATTTTATGTTTTCCTATGAAAGTTATTAAAATGATTTGAAAACAAAATAAAAAAAAAAAATTTTAGCTTTCTTATTTTTAAAGTGAGCAGGCCCATTTGCACATGTTTCTAAAAAATTAAATGAACTTAATGTGCAGTTTGCTGTTAATATTTGGATTGAACATTTCCTTTGGAATACTTAATATTTTATTTTAATATATTTTATTCTGTTGCAGAAGTCTTTAAATGCACCTGAACGTAAGTTGTTTTTCTTATTTTAATTTCATGACTGTAACCTAACTTTGTGAATAAGTGAATCTTAAAGAGAATGAGCATGATTGTAATTCAATTTATTTATAGTTTAACAACCAACAACATAAAATGGTGTCTTATAGACAAATTTATTTGTTTTCTAAATAGGTCTATGGCTGTTTTGCTATGGGAGATAAAAAACCTCGAATAGTCTTTGCCCGTGACAAAGTTAAAATCGCTAACAAGAAAGTTATTCTAATCAACAGCGTAAATCAAAACACGCTAGAATCAGGAAACTTGGCATGGTTCCAAAGGCATTAAGATGGAAAACGCTGAATCTTTCTTCGATGTGATGTCAGCTCCGTTGTAACTCGGCACAATTCCAAGGTCAAAAAACACAAAATCCTTTCCTTTCTTTGATCGAGGAGCTATGATGTCACATTAAAAAAAACTAATAAAAATTAATTTTTAAAATTTCTAGATTATATTTTAAAATTCGGGCTTGACACGAAAATCGCAAAAAGCTAGGACTACCTGTGTACCAAATTTCGTTATTGTAAATGCCATAGACTGATCAGGACACTGCTAACAGAGACGACACAGAGAAACACTTCCTTTTATAATAGTAGAGATATGATTTAAAGGATATATAATTTGTTGCTCTATTTATTTAGTGATTTATATTCACAGACTTTATAAGCTGTGAACATAATGAAATATCCAATAAATCCCAAAGAAAATAGTTATATTCAGGGACCATTACCATTTAAACATCACTCAGTTTTTCCTCGCTAACGCAACAAGGGTTGTAAGAGGCACAGAAAAAACTGAAGCACTCACTGCTTTGCCAAGACCTTTTAAAGACTTGAAATAATACATGCATGCAACAAAGTAATATTCATCAATGTGACAGTAAGAAATTTCGATGAGCAGTTAAAGCTACATTGAAATTGGCTTCGAATTTATTTAAAAAAATAAATTCTGATTAACTATATATAATTTCATGTTTTTTATATGAATTAAATAATGCAATTAAAAGTTATCCAACAATATGACTAATAGTTGGCATCATGCAACCTTTTTAGAAGTAACATAGTCAATACAATCATTCAAGGTTCATGAATTTTTCCAGGAAAACAGTATTTACTTTCATTGGGGCTCTGATAGCATCTCAGTGAGAAAAACTAAAATTAATACCTCTGTTTATCCCAGATGCCTTCACCATTTCTTAAAAGGGCTGGTAAATTCAACTCAACAGGTTTCAGAATGAGATTTATTTAAGTCTCGGGTAGCATCAAGTTTCTTGAACACAAAGCAAAGTGATCTGAAATAATATGTTGACATTTTGAATATAGCCTTTCCATACCATAATAAATAGTTGTATATATTAAAGAAAGACTAATGTATAATTATATAAATTACATATTATTTAGAATTCACAATTACTTATAACCTCTGCATCTAGCAGTAGAATTGTTTTTGGTGAAGTAAAAAAACAGGATCATGTCGCCAGGAGAAAAATGGCATTCTATTGCAGTGAATAATAATAGAATAAATCTTAAACACAATTTATACAAGTGATGTTCTACATGCTGTCCTTCGTTTTGTGGTACAAGCTGAAATCAGCAACAGATCCAAGTGTTTTTTTCTGAGTCAGATACTCAGGATATCAAAATGTGTGTGCGTATATTCTCTATACAAATCTACACTGTTTGACCAATCTACACACAATTTGGTACACTTATACTTTAGAACACCGCTGAAAACAGATTTATTTCCTGTCTTTAAACCAATCTGTATTGATAAAAATTGGCACACAGGTAGTAAAAGTGCCCCTTGAAGTCCCAATTTTAAAATCAAAAGTTTTTCCCCCTGCAATACATTCTACGAGGTTTGTGTATTTGAGTTAACACAGGAAAATGATGCAGTCATTTTTGAAACCCAAGCAATGCCGGGTTATTCAGCTAGTGATGCATAAAGCTTGTTTTCGACTCCACCAAGTTTGTGATGTCCTCTAGGCACCAATTCTTTAGGTGTCTCCAAACCCAAAAGTCACTGGGTCCGTCGAATGGCAGCGTTGTTTGAAAATGATGGCAGGTTATTTTTTTATTTTCTAAAATGAGTCTGAAGCAGGATACTGCTATGTGCAGAATAGCAGCATCTTGCATGAAAATTGTAGTACTTTGGAAACTACGGTTCCTTTAAAGGTATTCGTACCGTCAGCCATTGACGGACAACAAGGGGACCAACAATGGCTTTCGAGAAAGCCACATTACACAGTGACTTTTGGGGAATAAAGATGATGATAGAGAATAAGTATATATTGTCACACAGATTCTGCATTTTTGAGTATTAACTGCACCTTCATCAATCCACAAAATGTTCCGTGGTCGACTTCCATCTTAGCCATGCCAATGTTCATTCTATTCAAGGGAAGCAAATCCTGGAAATGGGTATGGACGCTGTATGAATCACTTTATGGACAGTGTTGACAGGCATGTCTAACAATCTGGTAGTTCTACTTGCATACTCTACCCAACAAAGTTGAGCGTTCTTTGTATCCTTTAACATTGTTGCTATGTCTTCCATGGCCTGACTATTGACTGGTTTTTGTCTACTGAACTGTTTTACCAACCTCTTCATTTTCTTAAATTGTTTACTTAAAGGGTCCGAGAACCCTTAAAATTGTCGAAATCGACGCTTTTGAGCTTATTTTCAAGTAACCGACAAACAATGATTTAATTTTTACATTGTTTAGATTTTAGGCACACATATATAATCAAGTATGAAAATTTATAAACAACTTTAAAAAAGTAATAAATTAAATATTTCATCTAAACAAGGGGGTCAAGAAATATAAGCCTTCGGCCGACATGAATATTGCTACCATGTTGTGTGCAGCATAACTAAAGATCAAATGAACCTAAAACCTTCATTTAACAGGGTGGTAACAGAACCGGGAAAACCGTGAAGTCAGGGAATTCTCAGGAAACTTTTTAATTCTGGAAATATCGGGGAAAATTTCCAAATTTCACAAAAAAATCAGGGAATTTTTATGAAAACTGGAATTATTGTCGTTTGTGGCCTATTTAGAGATGCGCGATTACAAGTACTTTTGAGAATAGAATAAATCGTTTTCGCCGAAATTATAATTCGAATAAAGAACACTGGCGCCGCAATTTTCGAACACAGCGAAAATCGCTGTCGTGGTTTTTGTTACCGGAGCGCCTCGTCGCCATGAGGCCAGCGATACAACTTGTGGTATACAATTATAAATTTGTGTAACTAATGATGTTTTTTTGTGCATTAAATTAATATTTTTTGCTTGCAATTACATCTTTGTAGAATTTTTTGGTAGAGCTTCAGTCTACGTTTATAACGGTGTAACGGCCTTGGCGCTTTTTTGATGCACTTCTAAATTTGCCATAGAAGGAATTATTTCATATGAACCAATGAAATCATCCGACAGTTCAACGAATTTTGATAGAACTTTAAAGAATACTAGCCACTGTGTGGCCAGCACGGCGTTGCCCGTGACAGTTCTTTTCGTGGGGTCAGGTGCTTACTAACTAGGTGCTGCTCGCTAAGCCCCGGTGATTGCTACGAATACAGTTTGAGAAACAAACCAAATGAGAATTCGTAGCCTATTGGATAACAGCCATCTTGACGTTGCCCGTGGTGTTGGTTTTCTTCGCAAACTTAATAGAAATTCGTAGCCTATTGGATTGAATTCCCTGCGAATTTCCATTTGGTTTTGCGAAGCAAACTAAATTACGAATATAGTGAACTATGTATTGCTTCGCAAATTGGATAACAGCCATAATGAAGTTGCCCATGGTGTTTGTGGCAAATGGAATTTTCCGCTTGACGTCACAATCTCTTGTGAAAATATAAATATTTAGTTGAAAAATGATTTATTAAAAGAAAGTCAAACGTATAAGGTATCTATCTGGTGTCATATTTAATATCCGTTGAAATTTTCAATCTGTCTTTAACGATCCTGATTTTACAAAAAAGAACTGAACAATGTCAGCCAAAATGTTTTTTATTTTTATTTTTCTCTTTCGCTGAAAATCTCTCTAAACGTCACTATCTCTTGTGAAAATTTTGAAGATATTCAATTTAAAAATGTTATTTATTTTAAAAAAAACATATTTTTAGGCATTGATCTAATTTGAAATTTTACGCAGATTTCAAATCCGTTGAAAATTTTACTCTACCTTAAACGGTCTAGTAGATAGAAAAAAGAACTAAATAAGAGATAAAAGTTTATTTGTTTTTTATCGTCTGCTGGAAAATCATTCCTCCGCCCAAAATGATAACGGAAACGAAAAAAATACATTTAGAATCTGTAATCTTCTATGCTGTTGCAAAAATTGCAAAACATTTGAACTACCTGTGCTGTAAGTTCCATAGATTCGTCAGGACTTTGCGTGCAGGAAACAAACAGACTGACAAACACTTCCGTTTATAATATTAGAGATTCAAAATGAAAATTTAACCTTTTGACTACGACTATCGATATAACAAGCACGATTCTTCCTTGGCGCGATTCTTATAACTTTCAATGCACTACTACTATAACGGCCGTAGTCTAAATCATATCGTGGCGCAATTCTTATAACTTTTAAGGTACAACTGATGTACTGGCCGTTATCTAAATTCTTCCTTTGCGTGATCATGGTACAACTGATGTACCGGCGTAGTCTAAGGCCCGGTGCACACATCCAATTTTTCAACTTGCGGTACTGAAGCCCAACTGTGCACACATAGCCGTGAAATGACGCAAGTACTCAGACATTTCACTCCATTTGCGATAAATATTCTATCGAAGAAAACGTGTTCACTTCGCTAACTTAGTGTCAGATTAATTAAATTAATCAGATTAGTGTGTTAAAAAAAGTATATTTTGAAACAAAATAGATGTTACTGGATCAATCATTTATTAATTACTAATTACTTCCGACCAGAGAAGCTTGTGCGGCGAGCTGCTGCGCAGTAGGGAACTGCGGTACAAATTGCAATCAAGGCTGCATTCATCGCTGCAGTGGCGCCGGATCCATTGGATCTAACGTATCTCAGACCGCTCTTGCATTACGGCAGCGGCGCCGTACGTTGAAAAACCGGATGTGTACAACGGGCCTAAAGGTTTAACTTTTCACTTGCCGAGGTTGCCATGGAAACCATAATAATCGTAATGCAGATGGGTTGCCCTAACATGCTACTAGAAGTGTGTTAAAAAAAGCGCCAAGATCGTTGCCACCGCTTTAAGCGTAGACTGAAGCTGTACCAATTTTTGATGTATATTTGGATAATGTAGGGATAGTTGTAAAATGTTAATAGTCAAAAAAGATTTTCCCACAGTCTTTTCAATTGGTATTGTTAGAGTTCCATTAAGTGTTCCCAACCCTTACAATAACAATTAAAATATCTGATGAGAAAAAATGCAAAATATTTGTGTAGAATGATTCTTTTACCTCATCTGACCCTAAATATATAAAAATATTATCGTGTGGGTACTAGGCTTAGGCAATGTATCAATACATCGTGGTAAACCGGTGTGAAATCGACATCATCACACCGGTTTCGCGATTTTGACGATGGCGATATATCGTGATATATCGGTTTTTCCCTATGTCGATTTTTTCAATGCGCGATATCGCGGTTTTTCCCGGTGTCAAGCAGCCAATCCCAGAGCACAAATATCACGATTTTGATGTTTTCAAAGCGCATGCACAATATCGCGCAGCCAATCCCAGAGCACAAATATCACGGTTTTACGGAATCGCGATGTCTCCTGTTGCTCAGCACCAACAATTTCGATGTTTTCTTAGAGGAATCAAATGCCCCTTTATTTCTATTTTGATGCTTAAGTTTTTTTCCTTCTAAATAAGCTATTTTTTAATTTACTTGAGCATATATGGTGTGTGGAACATACTAGGCCAATCAGTGTGAGTGTGAGATCGTCATCGCCACATCGGTTTCGCGATTATCACGCTGGCGATGTATCAGATCGTCATCGCCATACCATTTCGCGATTTTCAAGCTGCCGATGCATCGTGATATCGCGATATTCCCCGATATCATGCAGCCATCCCTTAGCACAGATATCACGGTGTCGCGATGTTGTAGTTCAGCGGTAATAATTTTGATGTTTTCTTAGTTCAGACTGAAAAAACGATTCCGATGTTCCTTTATGCACATGTGCGATTTTCTACCAGGCCTGCCAATGAGAATCTTTTGTGATTTCTGCACTGTTATTTTTCGAGAATATTCTGGCAGGTGGCACACATATAAAGATTGAAAATTAAAGTTTCAAACTGCGGGGGAGCTAATTCTACCATACCAGGATTCATACAGAATTTTGAATATAAAAATTAGGAGTATTTAAGAAGTTCTTTCGAAATTTTTAAGGCGTCATAGAGGGTTTATACACACATTTTCAAGCGTGAAAATAAAAATGTAAAATAACTTGGTTCCACTTAATACTATATTACTAATAACTCAATTCAAAATATATATATCACCCACATATTGTGATAAGCAAAGTGCCCAGTGATATGTGGAGGAAAAAAATAAATCATCATATTTAAAGAGCTAAAAACATTTATTCATTAAAAGCTGTAAAAACTATTTACAGAAAAAGAAACAAAGATTGGAAAACCAGAGATACATCTCTGTCCAATGTATGACAACAATTGATAGCTGAAAGAAAGGAATTCTCACTTTTATACTTCTTGTATCTCTAGAAATTAGCATAAATATCTCAATGGAAAGATTGACATAAACAAAATCATAATACTGCATTAAGTACATGATTGGCCATAATATTATGACCACACCCCTTTATAGGTGTGATGTCATACTGTGGCCAATCACAAAAGCATGACAACTCAACTTGTTTGTTTGTTGTTTGTTTACATTATCATAACCAAACAAGAAGGAGGTGCAAACATGTGAAGATGGATTCGAATAAGCTAGTTATATTTAACAATGGCCCTCCTCTTCACACTTTTTGCACTTAAAAAAAAATATATGCAATAGAAACAAAAAAAATTGCAATACAATATTTAGAATGCAATACATCATGAACATAAATCTGTGTATAGGCTTTTATACGTAGGAAATATCATTTCTTAAAAATATACACTAACATAACAAAAAGTTCATTTTTTGTTGTTGTTGTTGTTGTTCATCATAGTCCATTTTTATATTTTAAATACACAATCTTTAAATTTATTGTAGTTCACTCTTACTCAGAGGTTTAGTAAATATATCAGCTAAATTACTTTTACTTTGAATATATTTGATATCAAATAATTCCTGGTATATTAAATCTCTTACAAAAAATAACTTAATATCGATATGCTTGATACGATAATTCTCTATTGGCGATTTTACAAAATCAATTGCTGCTTGATTGTCAACTAGTAATGTAGAAAAAGCATTTAACAATATTAATTTAAAATGTTTACATTCAGTTACTATACTTTGTAGCCATATTAATTCTTTCGCTGTTTCTGTTAATGATACAAATTCAGATTCCATTGAACTTAAACAAACTGATTTTTGCTTAAAGGAACGCCAGGTTATTGGAACCTGATCAACGAATACAATCTGTCCATTCATGGAAATCCTATCATCGCGGTTATTTGCAAAATCGGCTTCAGAATATGCAGTTAAATTTAGATCTTGTATATTAGAAAGTTTAAGTTTTAAATCGTTTGTATAGCTAATATATCCTAGTAGCTTTAATAAACCATTCCAGTGTGCAATGTCAGGATTTTCTTGAAATTGTGAGAAAATGTTTATTGCATAAAAAATATCTGGTCTAGTTCTTCCTGCTAAAAATGATAAGCTACCCACTAAACTTCAGTATGGAATTTTAGACATATCTTGCAGTTCGCTATTATTTTGAGGACACTGAGATTTTGAAAAAAATGACTCCTTTGGAAATGGGCAGTGATGAAATAGAGAAATTATAATTTTGATATGACTCACAAAGTTTAATTATATATTCCGATTGATGTATATACAGCCCTTCCTTTTCCTCTATAAATTCAACACCTAATAATTTTTTAGTTTTACCTAAAATTTTAAAATCAAATTGTCGTTTTAAAAGATTAATGACTATCAATACAATTTTGATTTTTACCAAATAACACAATATCATCGACATATAATAGAAGAACCACATTCTTATCAAAAACATAAACACAGTTACACCAGCTAAACTTTTTAAATCCAAGCTCCCCCAATATTCTATGAATCTAGTACCATTCTCGACCACTTTGGTGGAGACCATACAAGGCTTTATGTAAGCGACAAACCAAACTTGAGTTTTACTCAAAACCAGGTGGTTGTTTCATAAATACAATTTCTTTAAGCGGGGCATATAAATAGGCGCATTTAACATCACACTGCAGGTGTAACCACTTGTTAAGACAAACTAGTACGGCCAAGAAAAATCTGATAATACTGTGGAGAGTACGAATTGAAATTCGTTGTTCTTGTCAGAAGCAGACGATTCGCGTAATATCGCTCTCTTTCTCTCTCGGCGCAAGTTTGTAATGCGCATGCGCGAAGCATTGAGAACGGAGCGCATATCAATATTCTTACCTCTTAATTTTCCCCTTTCGGTTGTTCGTCTTGTGTCTCTCTTCGTCTTGTGGAATAAATTACTGTGTTCTAATTCATGTTGTATTAATTGCACACCAACGAACGCCACAAATGGTGACCCGCTATTAAAGAACGCACAATACCTGAATCCGGATATATTTTTCAAAATTATCCATAATTTTTCTTCAACGTGCTGTGAAGCCTTGGACTTAAAAATGACCGACGTCAGCGCGGTGAAAATTCCGTCCTACAACTTCAGCGACCCTGCACTTTGGTTCCACATGTGTGAGAGTACGTTCGAATTAGGAGTACCCAAACCAATAACGGACAATCGTACCTAGTTTAACTACATTGCATCCAACCTTCCTCCAGAAGCAGCGTCGACAGTTTGCGACGTCATCACGAAGCCGGACCCGACCGACCCTTACATATCAAAAGGGAACCAATCAACCGAAGTGGCAAATCATCACACCAGGAAATTCGAAAACTTTTAGCTGGCGAACAATTAGGAGACAGGAAGCCTACTGAATTGCTCCGCATCATGAAGCGACGTGCCGAATCGCATCAAGTGCCAGACAAGCTCATGCTCGAACTTTTTCAAACGTATCTGCCAACGCGAGTACAGTCCATTCTTGCAGCCATAACTCCTCTGACAATCGAGAAAGCAGCGGAAGTGGCCGACCGAGTACTGGAAGTGACGCCGATGCCGGTAAGTGCTTGCTCAGTTTCCATGGAAGATCGATTATTTGCAGAAATTGAAAAATTAAATCTGCGCATAGATAACCTTTCTCGTGGCAGAAGCCGCAGTCATAATAAGTAACATCACGTGCGAGGTTATCGCAGCAAATCGCGATCCAGCCAAAACCAACACGACCAATGTTGGTATCATTTTAAATTTGGCGAAAAGACCCAAAAATGCACACCGCCCTGCAAATTAAAAAAAAACGACCGAAGCCTGGTGTAGAGGCGACTACCACCTTGCCCAAAAATGCTCATCGCCTATTCGTACGCGACAGACGTACTAATATGCAGTATTTAATCGACACAGGTTCTGACGTCTCCATGATTCCCGCATCAAAATTACAAAGGAGAAATGGCTCGGAAATGACTCTTTGCGCAGCAAACACTTCCCCCATCCATGTATACACATCACAAACTCTCTCCTTAGATCTGGGTTTGAGACGCGTATTCACATGGACATTTTTAGTTGGAAATGTATCCACTCCCATAATAGGTGCCGATTTTCTGTACAATTTTAACCTAGTGCCAAATTTAGTGCAGCATAAATTGAATGATGCACAAACAAACATAAACACTGACGGTATAATGCGCAACAGTAGCATCCATTCCGTAAAAACGGTATCTGGTAATAGTGTATACCATAAATTGTTAATGGGATTTACAGAAATCACACGACCTCCATGCCCGGATCAGGAGATAAAACATTCAGTTGTTCATTACATCAACACGACTGGTCCGCCCGTAACGGCCAAAGCCAGCAGACTTGCACCTGACCGCTTACACATTGCTAAGGAGGAATTCAAAACAATGATCCAATTAGGCCACATGCGCCCCTCGAAAAGCAATTGCGCATCTCCTTTGCGCATGGTACCGAAAAAAGATAGCTCTGAATGGAGACCTGTAGGTGACTATCGAGCACTTAATGCTCAAACAATCAAAGACAATTACGGTGTACCAAATATTTTAGATTTTACATAGAACCTACATGGCAAAAAAAATTTTTCGCACGTAGATCTCATGAAAGCGTATCATCAAATCCCTGTAAATCCAGAGGATGTTCATAAAACTGCCATTATTACACCCTTTGGTTTATACGAAAGCTTACGTATGCAATTTGGTCTGTGTAACGCCGCATCTACTTTTCAACGATTTATCAATGAAGTAACTCGAAACCTCCCTTTCGTTTATGCTTTTGTTGATGACATATTAGTGGCTTCTCGATCATCAGAAGAGCATATCGAACATCTACAGATTTTATTTGAACGAATACAACATTATGGCCTTACTTTAAAACCATCAAAATGCGTTTTTGGAGTCTCCTCCATTGATTTCTTAGGTTTTAAAGTTTCCGAATCGGGTATTGAGCCTCTGCCAGAACGTGTAGAATGCATCAAAAATTTTCCAAAGCCAACCACTATCACACAATTAAGGCGTTTCCTTGGATTATTTAATTTCTACAGACGTTTTGTACCCAAAGCAGCTCATATATTAGCCCCTTTAAATAAATTCTTAGAAGGCTTCAAAAATAAAAAGAAATCTAAACGAATTACAGTAACCAAACCTAATGAGTTACTTCAATGGACTGATGTGGCAGAGCAATCATTTACGGATGCTAAAAATGCCTTAGCAAGTGCAACTCTTCTGCAACATCCGATACCTGGAGCGAAGCTGAGTGTCTGGGTCGATGCAAGCGATTTATCTGTTGGTGGTACTCTTATGCAACTGAATAAAGATGCCTGGGAGCCTATTTCATTTCTATCTGCCAAGATTTCCAAAAGCCAATGGAACTGGTCCACGTATGACAGAGAACTATTAGCAATATACACATCCGTCAAACGCTTCAGACATATGCTCGAAGGTCGTGATTTCATCATTTTCACCGATCAAAAGCCTTTGATTTACGCCTTCAAGCAGAAGCCAGACAAGTGTTCGCCAAGACAACTCCGTCATTTGGACTATATCTCTCAATTTTCAACAAATGTCCGCCATACAAAAGGCACTAACAACGTCATCACTGATGCATTATCTCGCATTGAAATTTACACTATCTCTTCTCCATTAAATTTTCAAGAATTTGCTTCAGCCCAAGCGAATGATTCAGAGTTAAAGGCGATTCTAACCAAAAACAACACTTCACTAATTTTGGAAAAGACTTATTTTCCAATCGCTAATTTGGAACTGTTGTGCGACATGTCCACCGGATAACCTCGACCATTTGTCCCACAATCATATCGAAAAATCATATTTAACCAACTTCATGGACTTTCCCATCCAGGAATCTTCGCTACAAATAAGTTGATAACTTCTCGATATGTTTGGCTAGCAATGAACAAATGGATTAAAGAGCAGGTACAATGTTGTATTCCTTGCCAACGTTCTAAAGTCCATCGCCACTCCAAGACTCCACTTGGTACATTTGTTAAGTTCTGGTTTGAACTTTCTGATAAAATCATCAACGGGCAAAATAAAAACAAAGTTTTTATTAAAAAAACAAGTCAGGAGAGCAGTTACAACGTTAGGTCAGCATAACTGGAGAAGAGTACTTCAGAAACAAAATATCAACCTTATATATACAAAAATACAGTTATGAACACAGTTAATAAGATTTAATTATATGCAAAAATAGATACTCCGCTCCCATTGGTCACAACTGATGACGTCACCGAAAAAGGGGCGGAGTTATGGTTTCCCGCGAAGTTTGTTTTTAACTGGTGTGGCCATACCTCGCCATCTTGGCAAGACTGTTTACCAACAGGAAAAACGCCTCTTGGGCGGACATTTTCTAAACGGAGAAGGACGTGGGAATTCTAGTAAGTTCTGATAATATAACTTATTTAAATATACTTAACCAACAACATTCAATCTACCAGATGCTCGATTTTCCCATATACACCTGGATTTTATTGGACCACTGCCATCATCTGACGACCAACGTTGTTGTCTCACGATAACTGATCGTTTCACTCGCTGGCCTGAAGTAATCCCGACTACTGACATGACTGCCGAAACAGTTTGTCGAGCACTATTAAGTGGTTGGATTTCCAGATTCGGCTGTCCTACAACAATAACAACAGATCAGGGCAGAAGTTTCGAATCAAATCTCTTTAGACAGCTAACTAAAGTGCTTGGAACCAACCACATCCATTCCGCAGCGTATAGACCCCAATCTAATGGGTTAATAGAACGTTTTCATCGTCACCTCAAAAGTGCTCTTAAATGCCATGAGCATACAAAATGGACTGAGGTACTACCAATTGTTTTGCTAGGATTGCGATCTGCAATAAAGAACGATATTAACGCTACGTTTGCAGAACTTGTGTATGGAACAACACTTCGTTTACCATCTGACATTTTCTTAAGTGAACAAGTTTCTGCAACAGCCTTTCCATCATACGTAGATCAACTTCGCACCTTGATGCAAACTTTAAATCCAATTGCAACATCAAAACATTGCAAGGATTCAATCTATATTCATCCCTCATTGGAAACATGTTCTCATGTGTTTTTACGTGTGGACTGTCACAAACCTCCATTGTCTCAGCCTTATACCGGATCACATCCTGTTCTTGATCGTTCGGAAAAGACCTGTCGGATTATTGTGAATGGCAAAACAATTTCTGTCACGTTAGACAGAGTAAAACCTGCTCATATTCTGCGTGACGATAGCAACATTAACTTATCTTTGCCTTCTAAATCTACAGAGTCCAGGGAATCTGTTCAACCTCTCACAACAAGAAGTGGAAGAACCGTACATTTCCCCAAAAGGCTTATTGAATATATTTAATGTTATATTTGTACATATTAACGATTATCATTGTATATTTGTGTTCACTCATTAATTTTCAGTTTTTTTTTAATACATTCTATTGTTACGAAAATGTGCGTATTTTTCTTAAATTTGTGTTTTTTATATTTTCAATGTATTTTATCCTCTATTATGATTGTATATACTGGGGGGAAACTCTGTGGAGAGTACGAATTGAAATTCGTTGTTCTTGTCAGAAGCAGACGATTCGCGTAATATCGCTCTCTTTCTCTCTTGGCGCAAGTTTGTAATGCGCGAAGCATTGCGAACGGAGCGCGTATCAATATTCTTACCTCTTCATTTTTCCCTTTCGGTTGTTGTTCGTCTTGTGTCTCTCTTCGTCTTGTGGAATAAATTACTGTGTTCTAATTCATGTTGTATTAATTGCACACCAACGAACACCACAATACCAAAGTTTACTACGGGACTATAAACCTCATCAAAAGTTTCACCCTTTCTTTGATTGAAACCCTGGGCAATGAGACGAGCTTTAAAACGTTCAATTGTGCCTTTCTCGTTTCGTTTTACTGTAAACACCCAGCGACATCCTAGAATTTTAGAATTCTCAGGTTTTTCAATTAATACCCATATAGTCATAGTCATATAGAGTGGGGAGGTCAGGAAAGCCCTAGGTGCTGATTCCACTAGGGAATATTGCACCACACCCCATTGTTTTTCGATATTCCTGTCAGAGAAAGCCAGATTCCTTGAGAAAGGCCAAAAGGCTTTTGACAGGTTCTTCGTGAATTGTATCAAGTTCTGTTCCAAGACCTAGACTTGAGTGCCTTATGTGAAGCAGAGCTTCGCATTCAAAAAGTATGTGGTGGGCAGTTTCCTCCACCATATTGCATTTTCTGCATAGAGGTTCTTCTTTAAAGATTCCCATCCTATGAAGGTGTTTTCTTAGGTGATAGTGGCCTGTGAGAAATCCAACTATCACCCTCATCTTACCCCTGCTAAGACGAAGGATCTGAGAAGATGTTTTCATAGAAGGTTCTTGAATCATAAGCCTTGCATGTTTTTGATCGGTGGTTTGCTTCCACTTTTTTGTAGTTTCTTTAAGCATTCTTTCTCCTATCACCCTTTTTGCGGTAGTCTTAGAGATCCCGCAAAAAGGCTCAGGGCTTAAAGGTAGGTCTGCAGTCCCCAGTTTGGCTAACTTATCTGCATTTTCGTTTCCTTCTACACCAGTATGCCCTGGTACCCAAGTAAGAAAGATCCTATTATGGGTCCCCAAGTCATGTAGAAGGTTCCTACATTCCCAAACAAGTTTGGAGCTTATTTGGAATGAGTTTATTGCCTTTAAGGCTGCTTGACTGTCACTGAATATGTAGATTTTCCTATTTGAGTAGGATCTTCTAAAACATTCTTGTAGACAGTAGATGATAGCAAGCAGTTCTGCTTGAAATACTGTGGCATGTTTTCCTAATTTTCGGGAAATCCTTGCCTTAGGTCTGATCCCACATATTCCAGCACCTGCCTTTTCGTTTTGTCTGGAGCCATCTGTGTACCACACAATGTCTCCATTTGTGAGCTTGTAGTTTTCCTCTTTCCATTCCTCTCTTAGGTCAATAAGTACCTCAAAGGGTCTTTGAAAGAGGAATCTTGTCTCCATGATGTCGGAGGGCATCAAAAGTATAGGGTCAAAGAATTTTTGGTTAATACTGGTGTGGGACTTTTGGCTGGCAAAATCCATCCACAGTCCAGCGTTTTCCAGTCTGTAGGAACTTCTTCTGGCAGCACCGCTGATAAAGATATCAAGTGGGACGACAGATAGAATAATTTCCATGGCTCTGGTGGGAGTGGAGGACATAGCACCTGTTATACTCAGGCAGGCAGCTCTTTGAAGACTGTCTAGCTTGGTCTTAACAGTCAATTGTTCCGTCTTTTTCCACCAGACCACAGCCGCATAGGTCACAATGGGTCTAATAGCCATAGTGTATAGCCAATAGGTCATCTTTGGCCTTAGACCCCATGATTTACCAAGAACTCTTCTACATCGTAGAAGTCCAACTTTTGCTTGGTTAATTTTGCTTTTCAGATGCTGATTCCAGGTTAATTTAGTGTCCAGTATAACTCCCAGATATTTAACCTCGCTCAGCATATTTACTTTTTCCCCTAGTAGGGTAGGTATATCACTTTTGTCAATGCAGGTTCTTCTTCGTGTAAATGGGACAAGAGTAGTCTTTTGAGGATTTACTCTCAAATTCTTTTCACAGCACCATCTTGCGATTCTGTTCAGGGTCCCCTGCATGATATTTATCACCGTTTTCTCATCCATGCCCGATATGTAGACGACAATGTCATCTGCATATCCCTGGGCATAAATGCCGCTTTGATTGAGGTCTGCAATTAGGTCATCAACCACCAGATTCCACAACAGAGGGGAGAGAACTCCTCCCTGAGGGCAGCCTCTAGTGGGTCTAGCCTGAAGTGTTGCCCCAAACAACTCTGTTGTAATAATTCTGTCTGCTAACAAGGAGTTTATCCATTTGCAGACCTGTGGTTCAATAGCTCTGCTGACAGCAGCAGCAGCGATTGAGTTAAAAGAGGTATTATCGAAAGCACCCTCAATATCAAGAAAAGCTGCCAAAGCCATTTCCTTGCACTCCAGGATCTTCTCAATCTTTACAACCAGGTGTTGCAAAGCCACCTCTGTAGATTTACCGGGTTGATAGGCAAATTGGTTTTTGTGAAGAGGTCTGGTACTCCTCATTACATCCCTAATGTGTCTATCAATTATTTTTTCCATACACTTAAGTATGAAAGATGATAGACTGATAGGACGAAAGTTCTTAGCCTGGTCATATTGGCTTTTTCCAGGTTTGGGCAGAAAGACTACCCTTGCCTTTCTCCATGGTCTGGGGATATATTCAAGAGCTAGACTAGCTCTGAACATTTTACACAAGACCCGTGAGATGAGATCGGCCGATTTCTGAAGCACAATCGGTATTATCCCATCTGGTCCTGGAGTTTTATATGGTTCAAATGAGTTGATAGCCCATAGTACTTGTTTAACAGTAAAAATTTTCTTGGCAACTATCCAGTTTTCCCTTCTCACCCTTATTGGATATCCCAGGGGAGAAGGGTTTAACTCATTAGGTACCAAGTTGGAGTTTGGAAAATGTGTCTCAACCAGAGTCTATAACTTCTCTGCCAGTTTTGGTATAGCCACCGGAATTATTCTTAAGGGTCCCCACCAATATTGGTGTATCTCTTTTAAGAATTTTGTGGAGTCTAGCGCCCTCAGCGGTACTTTCAACCGAATCACAGAACTTCCTCCATGAATTCCTTTTGGCCATTCGAACAGCTTTGTTGTATTCTGAAAGTAGGCACTTGTATTCTTCCCACTTGCCAGATTTCTTTGCTTTCCTGAAAAGTTTTCTTACTGTCTTCCTCTGCCTCATAAGGTCTTGGTTCCACCATGAGTTAGGTTGTTTGCCTTTCCTTAGAAGCAGGGGACAGTTATTTGTATATGAAATATAGATTGCCTGCTGCAGGCCGTCTGCGAACAGTTCTAGATCGTAAGTATCATAGATTTTCCGAGAGAAGTCCTCCAGGTAATTCTGGAGTTCATTGTAAAAAAAGGTCCAGTTCGTCCTTTTGGGATCTCTGAACGTCTTCTCCCAGTGATATTCAGATTTCAGTGAGAAGTGGATAAATTGATGGTCTGCCATTGAAGGCTTCTCATCAACATGCCAATTGTGAATATAACTACTTAGTTCAGGGCTGGCTAAGGTTATATCAAGTACTTCCTTTCTTACACTGGTTATAAAGGTCGGTTTGTTTCCTACATTTAAGATATCTAGGTTATTTTCAAGTACAAAGTCTAAAAGAGCTTCACCTCTGTCATTGATATTGGAGCTGCCCCAGATTGTGTGGTGTGCATTCACATCACAACCGAGAATCAATCCCGATTGCTGTTCTGCACACGCTGTCAACAATCTCTTCAGCTCTGCACTCACAGGATCTTTTTCCTCATATGGCAGGTACCCAGAGCCTATCAAGATTTCTCTGGTTCTCCCGCCATTATGAAGAGTTATCTTTGCTACTGCCAAATCCCTAGAACAAAGTTCATGGATCGGCATTGCATCGATGTTGTTGTTAATAAGTAAGCAAGCTCTTGGAGAGGAGCTTGCAAAATCATAAATTAACTTACCTCCACTGTCCTTTAATCCCCTGATGCCTTCTTTGTACAGCCAGGGTTCTTGGATTAGGGCAATGTGGATTCCCTCAGTCCGGAAAACCCCACTGAGGTTGGCTGCAGCAAGTCGTTTATGCTGCAGGTTGGCCTGCAGGAGCTTCATTGACATTGTCAGTGGAAGCTGTAGCAGGTTTTTCCAGAGCCCTAGCCTGCACTTGGGTAAAGCCTATGTAGAATTTACATTCTCTACCCATCAAGGTCTTGGCATCTTGTTCTGGAATACTTACCCCAATGGTTCTACCCTCATTACCAGATTTTTGGTTGAGGATTCCCCATTCTGTGGCAGTTAGTCCTCCGTTCTGAGCTTCTACTTTTTGTAGAATCTCTTTACCGGAGAACTTGTTGTATATAGCTGGGATCTTGGCTATAAATTTTTTGGTTTTAACTATTTTGCGTGCCTCGTCAACAAGGAGGGACAAGCCGTTCCATGGTGACATTTCTCTAACAGTTCTGGTCAGCCATTGGCTGCTGTTAGAGTCGGCACAGAGGATAATTATAGCTCCTCCTTCCAGACGACAATATTTGAATTGAGGTCCTGTTCCCGGAGGAACGCCCTCAATCTTAGACATTGCGTCTAGTTGGAAGATCATCAGCTGTTCTTCTGACAGTTTCTGGTCTGGATATCCTTCCACGACAACTGCCATCTTCACAGCCGATAAGGTGTCACTATAACTAGGGTCTGCCCCGTTTCCGGGTTTAGCCCTCTTTGTTGACATTTTCTCCTGAGAGTGGGGAGTACTACCATCCGACCTTGGCCTCTTGGTAGAGGGCCTGATCGGGGTCTGTAACTCCTTTCCCTTTGGAGTGGTTTTGGCTTTTGGTTTGGGTCTGTTCTCTACCCATGTACCCTCAGCTAACTTCCTTTCTTTGGTCAGCCTTTTTTTGGCAGCCCCAGAGATTTTTTTCCTCTGTATATCAATCCTGTCAAGCCCCAAGACTATCTTTTGGAGATCTCGATCTCCTTCAAGGTCTGTCTGTGGGGTTGCAGGGCCTGATCCTGAGGATTGGGTCTCCATCAAGGTCTGATTATCTTCCTCTTTGGAGTCGGTGGTTTGATTTTTGTTTTCATTATTTTTTTCCATAGATTGGTGTATATTCCGCAGGAATTATGCAGTCCACCCCGCCAGAGCCTGCATACCAGGGTAAGGCAAATTACTCCTAGAGGTCGCCAAGCACTCTAGGAGGCTCCGTAAAAGGCACCAATTAACCGTCGGTACCATACACCCATCAGCACGGGTCGCATAACACTTTGGGTTAACGGAAGCTGGTCCGCGCCCCCTTATTCAATATTCGGGGATATCCTGAGTATGTTTCGGCTCAGGACTTTCGGCTATCCGCCACCTGCCGACGCGCCCGGTAGCAGAGCTCATGCCCCGGGTTTAATACCCATACATTTCTGTCTTTCATAGTTTGTAGTTCATCCTCCATGGCTTTTAACCATTCATCCTTTTGTAAGGATTTTATTGCTTGTTGATAACTTTTAGGAATAAAAATGTCCTCATCTAGTCATCTTGACGTCCTACTAAAATTACTCTCTTGATTACCATTGCCTATTCCAGAGGATGTGTCAGCAGATTTGAAATTAAAAATATCTGGTTGAAATTTTAAGTTATTTTTAATACAGTAATTCTTAACTTCATTTAGTGATCTTAAGCGTTGAGTTTTTGCCTCTTCAAAGTAGTAAAAATCTATTCTTTTCCCATCAGGCCTGGTAATGGGTTTTCTAATCCAGTTAACTATCCTTTCACCCAAGGACTCTGGTTCACTATCACTTTCGACAGGGGAAGTTTCTTCCTCGTCAGTAGTAGGTTCATTCATTAAAGGAATTTTACACAGTGTATAATCAGGGTCCAGGACTACTTCCACTCGTTCAAACTTACAATGATCCGAGTTGGATTTTACGGAAGGTGTTTCCTCAAAATTTACATTTATCGTCTCTACTATTTTTCGTTCATCAGGTAGCCATATTCGATATCCTTTAGTTTGTAGGGCATACCCAACTAAAATTCCTTGTTTTGACCTCATGTCCAATTTCCTTCTCAGTTGTTTAGGAATATTAACAAAAGCTTTTGATCCAAATGGTTTAAGATGTTTAATTGATGGTTGTTTTCCACCATATAACTCAAATGGCGTTTTTTCTTGATTAGAATGACATAATCTATTCCATGTATATACAAAATGCAAAAGAGCTTCAGACCAAAAACTCTGATTGAGCTTACTATCCCATAGCAAAACATTTATACCATCTACTGCTGTGTAATTAAATATCTCACTTACTCCATTTTGTTGTGGAGTATAAGTGTTAGTTCTTTCGTGTTTTATACCCAATTCATCGCAAAAGGTTTTAAATTGCTCATTTATAAATTCCAATCCGTTATCGGTACGTATGCACTTAATTTTTCTGTCTAAAAATCTTTCTGCACGTTTTTGAAGTTTGCAAAAAGTATCAAAAGTATCCGATTTAGCTTTTAAGGGGTAGGCATAAACCTTTCAACTATAGTCATCTATTATGGTTAGAAAATACCTCTGTCCATTTATTGAAGTTTTAGGAAATGGTCCACACAAATCCATGTGTATTAACTTCAGTGGTTCGTCAGAACAATTTTCTTAATAGGTTTAAAACTAACGCTCTTCCCTTTAGCTTCTTTACAAGGTTTACAGGTATCAATATTCCCTTTTAGATTTGGTAATCCCCTCACACAATTATTTTTGATTGTAGATTTAATGTGTTCAGAGTTAATATGAGCTAGTTTTCTATGCCAAGTATTAATATTCTCAACAGCAAAAGAAACAAATTTTGTAATTTTTTCATTTTTGAAATTTTTAACAAAATTCTTAGATTTACTAGAATATTGAGGGTAGACAAGGTATAAACCATTTAGTAATTTAGCTGTAAACAATATTTCACCATAACAATCAATCACTTCAATTTTTCCTTTACCCCCTTTAAAACTAGCTCCTTTTCTGTCAAAACATGCCCCAGATAACAAATTTCTTCTTAATTCAGGAGCATAAGCAACATTACAAAGTTTAATCTTTACCCTATTAAAATGAAGAAACACAGTACCTTTGTCTTGAATTGGAATAGAAGCATTTTCCACTGCTCCCACTAAAATCTGGTTACTAATTGGTTGGAACTCTGTAAACAGTTCTCTATCACGGCAGAAATGTGTGGTGGCTGCTGAATCAAAGATCCATCCTCCGTCTTCCTTGGTGCTAGATAGGTCTCTCTGGAAAATAACTTTTATATTTGTCTTGACTTGTATGATGATTTAGACTAGGACTCCGGAATGGCTTCCTCCTTTCTAGACATGATCGCTCATAATGTCCAACTTTTCCACATTTGAAACATTTCGGCTTCTTCTGATTCTGGAATTTTGAAGTACGAGAAGGACGACCTATTTCCACATCCTGGTTGTAGTTAGTCATCATTGTTGTTGCCACTTGGTCAGCTGCCCTCTGTTGAAGTCTTGCTTCCTCAGCTAAGATTTCTTCCAGTACTTTAGGAAACTTGAATTCTTTATCCTCCCATCTGTAAATCGATTGAATAATATTCTCATATTCAGGTGGTAAGAATCGAAGTAGTTGAAAACACTGGTCTAGATCTTCAATTGGATGACCTGCTTCTACTAGTTGTTGAATGATTCTGGATAACTTGCTGGCATACAGTCCGATACTTTCTCCTGGTTCAATAGCACATGAAAAGAAATCGTGTTTTAGAGCCATCACTCTAGCTCTGGAATCAGGACGAAAGTGTGTCTTGAGCTTATTCCATGCTTCTGCACCACTGGAAATTCCTTCAATTACTATTTGGTACTGAGGGCTCACATTTATGTAGATTGAAGTGTAGGCCTTGTTACAGCATCTGTTGAATTCTTTTATCTGTTTCCCATCGCCTTCTATGGATTCTGGAGACAATTCTTTTCCTGTGACGATGTCCCAGCAGTCTCTTTCAAGTAGTAAGACTCTCACATCCGAACACCATGAGGAATAGTTGGTTCCATCCAGCAATTTGATTTTGAAGAAAGTTTCCTCCATCTCAAAAAAAAATCCAGGCTAGTAAGGTAAAAATAGTTATACTGCAAACTGGCCTCCTACTTTTTACTTCTTAAAATAAAAATTTTAAGTTTAAAATAAAAATCTCCATTCTTGGGCTAAGGCAGTATGAAAAATAATAATACTGCAAACTGGCCCTCCTACTTAGAACTTAGAACCTTGAATGCCACTTTCAATAATAACATATGAGGGCTGTTCAATAAAGAATTATCATAATTTTTTTAAAGGTGATTTAAAAAATCAAGAAAAATAAAATTCATATTGAATGTGAAGCTGGATAATTTGTGAATAGATAGAGCAAGTTTCACGGTCATGACGTCATTGCTAAGGCTTTGGCAGCCGGTCAAGAACGCCTAGGTTTACTTTTGCCTACGGCAAAAATTGATGTGACGCGTAAAGTGCAATACAATGCATCAAAATTTTGTTTTTGCCTTAAAAAATCATCAGATCTTTCAAAAACCAATGTCATGTGTGTTCCCCATCCTCCATATAGTCCTGATGTAGCCCCATGCAAATTTTTTCTTTTCCTGAATTTGATTAAACACCTCTGGATAAAGCGGTTTTCATCATCACAGGCAGTGGTAAAAGTTACATAGGCGATTAGAATAGAAAACTTGTAATGTGTCGAAAATATTCACTACACAAACCAAACAGTAGGACTCACAAAAGAATACTAAACAAAATCAGTGAAATTACTTCTCACCACATGATTATAGCAATAATACTGTTATCTTGTTTAAAATGTTATTTTTAAGGCACTAGCTAATATCTGCTAAAGGGCAGTGCACACTGAAGTAATACTCAATAATAATTGCAATTAGAAAGTTGTTTTAACTATAATTATTAGAAATGGACTTATTCCACTTTCAAAAAAATATTTTTGCAATAACTTTATATAGATAAAATTCTTTTGATTACTTTATCAAGAAATCGGGCTCCATTGAATGTATGATTGTAAATATAAAAACAGGATATCTATACCTTACTTAAATTACCACTAACTCATTTTTTTAAAAGTGGACTTAAACCACTTTTAAAAAAACGACTCGTGTGTACTGCATATTTTGACAATAGCAATATGCATCACAGAGGCTTTTTTTTTTCTACATTTTTCATTTATAAAAGTCACTGACCAATAGTTCCTTCTACAAAGCCTTAAATATATGAACTTGAATTCTGTTCACCTTTTACAAAGTTAAACTTTTGACACATTTTGCGGAATATTGACTTAAAAATTTCACTTCAATTTTTCTAATTTATTTTATTTGTTGAATGTAATGTTTCACTTATGGTATTCAATTGAGTTGCATACCTTTCTTAATCCAGGATTACAATGCTTGAAGCATAGTATGCAAAATTTGATCTTTTTATTAACTCTCTCTTTAATTAAACTGCCTCTGATAGACATAATTTTTTTTTATAGAAAGAGTTCATTGGGAACCTGCACAAGCTCCCACAAAAGTTGATCCTGATAACACACAAGTGGAAAATGCACTCAATTATCTGTCAGGGGACTGCGACTCTGACGTCCTGTCCATTATTCCAAACAGTAAGTCTAGCAAAAGAATACTAAACAAAATCAGTGAAATTACTTCTCACCACATGATTATAGCAATAATACTGTTATCTTGTTTACAATGTTATTTTTAAGGCACTAGCTAATATCTGCTAAAGGGCAGTGCATTCTGAAGTAGTAATCAATAATAATTGCAATTAGAAAGTTGTTTTAACCATAATTATTAGAAATGGATTTATTCCACTTAAAAAAAATATTTTTGCCATAACATATATGTTACCGTTAAAGTATATAATGCAGTTATATCAGAATACCTAGTTATTCCATGAAATAACTGATCGTGTCCGTTAACGTGTGTAATATGTTATTAATTTGACACTTTAACTAGTTATTCTATGAAATAACTAGGTATTCTATAAATTAACTAATGAGAGACAGTTAAAGTGTAAAATAAACAATTTATCTAAAATGAAATTAAACTAATGATAGACAATTAAAATGAAAAAGAAGCAATTTATCTAATTTATGCAGTGTATAAATGGTATTTATGGAAACGTACCATAAAACCATTTGTTACAACAAGGATTACTAAAATGACACTTGGAATTACAAAGAACATTATTTCTAAAACAGAAACATTTTTACGAACAAAGTTTGTTACGAAATTCTCTTCCATTGTCCGACTGCAATATACATAGGGCTCCAAACAACAGGAATATATCAAGCAACTGTCCTGCAACTTCTTCTGCTCTCTTTGTTTGAAGAGGTCTTAAAACCATGAACTTAGTAAGATGATCTTGATAAACTAAAATAAATTTATAGTTTCCATCAGGTTGTGATTGAAAATCTATGAGGTCAACCTGACATCTTGAATTCATATGTGAAAAAATCATGGGCTTAACAACAACACCTTTTCTGCCCGCTTTGCGTTTTTGTTGACAAGATTCACAAAAATTCAGGAAAATCTTAATATCATTTTGCGTAATATTTTTGTAGCAACGATTAAGTTCTTTTATCATTCGATCTCTACCACCGTGCCCAATAGATAAATGAGTTTCGTACAAAATGTCAAACAAAGAATCACTTGAGCAATAAAACATTACATCTGGTGTTGCATTTGTTACTGGGACTATTAATTTTTCTACTCCTTGAACTTCAAGGACATCGTAATGTTGAAGTAACCAATAATCACGTGGCACTTTCTTATCTGATGTTTTAGATTTCTTTACATCAGCTATCAAACTCAATAATTTTTCACGGGTGACGAAAGAACTGTTCTCTTTCACATCACGCTTATTTAGTAAAAATTCAAACTTTTCTTTCATTGCAGCTTTTTTTTCGTTGTCACTTAAAGAATTCATTGTTCAAGGCAATTTAAGGTCTTAAAAATAATTGCACGTCAACGTAATCAAGCTAAATTAACGTAATAGCAAATGACTAAATTATAAAACTTAAAAAAAAAAATGTATCTCAATACCTGATACGTGGAAACAGTATTTGACGAACAGCAGCCGGCATTGTACGTGCAAGCAATCAATTAACCGGAATGAACTGGCGTCAACACGCTAAACAAGTTCTCTCCCTATGGCCTGGCATAGTTCATAAATGCAGTAGAGGTGGAAGGTAAATGTATTTGTTGTGCGAGATATACGATATAGATTATTTTACACTTTAACGGGCTGTGATCATTATTCTATGAAATAACTAGTTAAACAATGAAATACAAGAGAGTTTTACACTTTAACGGACACAATCAGTTATTTCATGGAATAACTAGGTATTCTATAAAATAACGGATTTCATACTTTAACGGTAACATATAGATAAAATTCTTTTGATTACTTTATCAAGAAATCGGGCTCCATTGAATGTATGATTGTAAATATAAAAAGAGGATATCTATACCTTACTTAAATTACCACTAACTCATTTTTTTAAAAGTGGACTTAAACCACTTTTAAAATAACGACTCGTGTGTACTGCATATTTTGACAATAGCAATATGCATCACAGAGGCTTATTTTTTTTCTACATTTTTCATTTCAAAAAGTCACTCTGACCAATAGTTCCTTCTACAAAGCCTTAAATATATGAACTTTAATTCTGTTCAACTTTTACAAAGTTAAACTTTTGACACATTTTGCGGAATATTGACTTAAAAATTTCGCTTCAATTTTTCGAATTTATTTTATTTGTTGAATGTAATGTTTCACTTATGGTATTCAATTGAGTTGCATACCTTTCTTAATCCAGGATTACAATGCTTGAAGCATAGTATGCAAAATTTGATCTTTTTATTAACTCTCTCTTTAATTTAACTGCCTCTGATAGACATAATTTTTTTTTATAGTAAGAGTTCTTTGGGAACCTGCACAAGCTCCCACAAAAGTTGATCCTGATAACACACAAGTGGAAAATGCACTCAATTATCTGTCAGGGGACTGCGACTCTGACGTCCTGTCCATAATTCCAAACAGTAAGTCTAGCAAAAGAATACTAAACAAAATCAGTGAAATTACTTCTCACCACATGATTATAGCAATAATACTGTTATCTTGTTTACAATGTTATTTTTAAGGCACTAGCTAATATCTGCTAAAGGGCAGTGCATTCTGAAGTAGTAATCAATAATAATTGCAATTAGAAAGTTGTTTTAACCATAATTATTAGAAATGGATTTATTCCACTTTAAAAAAATATTTTTGCCATAACATATATGTTACCGTTAAAGTATATAATGCAGTTATATCATAGAATACCTAGTTATTCCATGAAATAACTGATCGTGTCCGTTAACGTGTGTAATATGTTATTAATTTGACACTTTAACTAGTTATTCTATGAAATAACTAGGTATTCTATAAATTAACTAATGAGAGACAGTTAAAGTGTAAAATAAACAATTTATCTAAAATGAAATTAAACTAATGATAGACAATTAAAATGAAAAAGAAGCAATTTATCTAATTTATGCAGTGTATAAATGGTATTTATGGAAACGTACCATAAAACCATTTGTTACAACAAGGATTACTAAAATGACACTTGGAATTACAAAGAACATTATTTCTAAAACAGAAACATTTTTACGAACAAAGTTTGTTACGAAATTCTCTTTCCATTGTCCGACTGCAATATACATGGGGCTCCAAACAACAGGAATATATCAAGGAACTGTCCTGCAACTTCTTCTGCTCTCTTTGTTTGAAGAGGTCTTAAAACCATGAACTTAGTAAGATGATCTTGATAAACTAAAATAAATTTATAGTTTCCATCAGGTTGTGATTGAAAATCTATGAGGTCAACCTGACATCTTGAATTCATATGTGAAAAAATCATGGGCTTAACAACAACACCTTTTCTGCCCGCTTTGCGTTTTTGTTGACAAGATTCACAAAAATTCAGGAAAATCTTAATATCATTTTGCGTAATATTTTTGTAACAACGATTAAGTTCTTTTATCATTCGATCTCTACCACCGTGCCCAATAGATAAATGAGTTTCGTACAAATTGTCAAACAAATAATCACTTGAGCAATAAAAAATTACATCTGGTGTTGCATTTGTTACTGGGACTATTAATTTTTCTACTCCTTGAACTACAAGGACATCGTAATGTTGAAGTAACCAATAATCACGTGGCACTTTCTTATCTGATGTTTTAGATTTCTTTACATCAGCTATCAAACTCAATAATTTTTCACGGGTGACGAAAGAACTGTTCTCTTTCATATCACGCTTATTTAGTAAAAATTCAAACTTTTCTTTCATTGCAGCTTTTTTTTCGTTGTCACTTAAAGAATTCAGTGTTCAAGGCAATTTAAGGTCTTAAAAATAATTGCACGTCAACGTAATCAAGCTAAATTAACATAATAGCAAATGACTAAATTATAAAACTTAAAAAAATAAATGTATCTCAATACCTGATACGTGGAAACCGTATTTGACGAACAGCAGCCGGCACTGTACGTGCAAGCAATCAATTAACCGGAATGAACTGGCGCCAACACGCTAAACAAGTTCTCTCCCTATGGCCTGGAATAGTTGATAAATGCAGTAGGGGTGGAAGGTAAATGTATTTGTTGTGCGAGATATACGATATAGATTATTTTACACTTTAACGGGCTGCAGATCATTATTCTATGAAATAACTAGTTAAACCATGAAATACAAGAGAGTTTTACACTTTAACGGACACAATCAGTTATTTCATGGAATAACTAGGTATTCTATAAAATAACGGATTTCATACTTTAACGGTAACATATAGATAAAATTCTTTTGATTACTTTATCAAGAAATCGGGCTCCATTGAATGTATGATTGTAAATATAAAAAGAGGATATCTATACCTTACTTAAATTACCACTAACTCATTTTTTTAAAAGTGGACTTAAACCACTTTTAAAAAAACGACTCGTGTGTACTGCATATTTTGACAATAGCAATATGCATCACAGAGGCTTATTTTTTTTCTACATTTTTCATTTATAAAAGTCACTCTGACCAATAGTTCCTTCTACAAAGCCTTAAATATATGAACTTTAATTCTGTTCACCTTTTACAAAGTTAAACTTTTGACACATTTTGCGGAATATTGACTTAAAAATTTCGCTTCAATTTTTCTAATTTATTTTATTTGTTGAATGTAATGTTTCACTTATGGTATTCAATTGAGTTGCATACCTTTCTTAATCCAGGATTACAATGCTTGAAGCATAGTATGCAAAATTTGATCTTTTTATTAACTCTCTCTTTAATTAAACTGCCTCTGATAGACATAATTTTTTTTATAGAAAGAGTTCATTGGGAACCTGCACAAGCTCCCACAAAAGTTGATCCTGATAACACACAAGTGGAAAATGCACTCAATTATCTGTCAGGGGACTGCGACTCTGACGTCCTGTCCATAATTCCAAACAGTAAGTCTAGCAAAAGAAAACTAAACAAAATCAGTGAAATTACTTCTCACCACATGATTATAGCAATAATACTGTTATCTTGTTTACAATGTTATTTTTAAGGCACTAGCTAATATCTGCTAAAGGGCAGTGCATTCTGAAGTAGTAATCAATAATAATTGCAATTAGAAAGTTGTTTTAACCATAATTATTAGAAATGGATTTATTCCACTTTAAAAAAATATTTTTGCCATAACATATATGTTACCGTTAAAGTATATAATGCAGTTATATCATAGAATACCTAGTTATTCCATGAAATAACTGATCGTGTCCGTTAACGTGTGTAATATGTTATTAATTTGACACTTTAACTAGTTATTCTATGAAATAACTAGGTATTCTATAAATTAACTAATGAGAGACAGTTAAAGTGTAAAATAAACAATTTATCTAAAATGAAATTAAACTAATGATAGACAATTAAAATGAAAAAGAAGCAATTTATCTAATTTATGCAGTGTATAAATGGTATTTATGGAAACGTACCATAAAACCATTTGTTACAACAAGGATTACTAAAATGACACTTGGAATTACAAAGAACATTATTTCTAAAACAGAAACATTTTTACGAACAAAGTTTGTTACGAAATTCTCTTTCCATTGTCCGACTGCAATATACATGGGGCTCCAAACAACAGGAATATATCAAGCAACTGTCCTGCAACTTCTTCTGCTCTCTTTGTTTGAAGAGGTCTTAAAACCATGAACTTAGTAAGATGATCTTGATAAACTAAAATAAATTTATAGTTTCCATCAGGTTGTGATTGAAAATCTATGAGGTCAACCTGACATCTTGAATTCATATTTGAAAAAATCATGGACTTAACAACAACACCTTTTCTGCCCGCTTTGCGTTTTTGTTGACAAGATTCACAAAAATTCAGGAAAATCTTAATATCATTTTGCGTAATATTTTTGTAACAACGATTAAGTTCTTTTATCATTCGATCTCAACCACCGTGCCCAATAGATAAATGAGTTTCGTACAAATTGTCAAACAAATAATCACTTGAGCAATAAAAAATTACATCTGGTGTTGCATTTGTTACTGGGACTATTAATTTTTCTACTCCTTGAACTACAAGGACATCGTAATGTTGAAGTAACCAATAATCACGTGGCACTTTCTTATCTGATGTTTTAGATTTCTTTACATCAGCTATCAAACTCAATAATTTTTCACTGGTGACGAAAGAACTGTTCTCTTTCACATCACATTTATTTAGTAAAGATTCAAAATTTTCTTTCATTGCAACTTTTTTTTCGTTATCACTTAAAGAATTCATTGTTCAAGGCAATTTAAGGTCTTAAAGTAATTGCACGTCAACGTAATCAAGCTAAATTAACGTAATAACAAATGACTAAATTATAAAACTTAAAAAAAATAAATGTATCTCAATACCTGATACGTGGAAACCGTATTTGACGTACAGCAGCCGGCACTGTACGTGCAAGCAATCAATTAACCGGAATGAACTGGCGCCAACACGCTAAACAAGTTCTCTCCCTATGGCCTGGAATAGTTGATAAATGCAGTAGGGGTGGAAGGTAAATGTATTTGTTGTGCGAGATATACGATATAGATTATTTTACACTTTAACGGGCTGCAGATCATTATTCTATGGAATAACTAGGTATTCTATAAAATAACGGATTTCATACTTTAACGGTAACATATAGATAAAATTCTTTTGATTACTTTATCAAGAAATCGGGCTCCATTGAATGTATGATTGTAAATATAAAAAGAGGATATCTATACCTTACTTAAATTACCACTAACTCATTTTTTAAAAAGTGGACTTAAACCACTTTTAAAAAAACGACTCGTGTGTACTGCATATTTTGACAATAGCAATATGCATCACAGAGGCTTATTTTTTTTCTACATTTTTCATTTATAAAAGTCACTCTGACCAATAGTTCCTTCTACAAAGCCTTAAATATATGAACTTGAATTCTGTTCACCTTTTACAAAGTTAAACTTTTGACACATTTTGCGGAATATTGACTTAAAAATTTCGCTTCAATTTTTCTAATTTATTTTATTTGTTGAATGTAATGTTTCACTTATGGTATTCAATTGAGTTGCATACCTTTCTTAATCCAGGATTACAATGCTGGAAGCATAGTATGTAAAATGTGATCTTTTTATTAACTCATTCTTTAATTAAACTGCCTCTGATAGACATAATTTTTTTTTATAGTAAGAGTTCTTTGGGAACCTGCACAAGCTCCCACAAAAGTTGATCCTGATAACACACAAGTGGAAAATGCACTCAATTATCTGTCAGGGGACTGCGACTCTGACGTCCTGTCCATAATTCCAAACAGTAAGTCTAGCAAAAGAATACTAAACAAAATCAGTGAAATTACTTCTCACCACATGATTATAGCAATAATACTGTTATCTTGTTTACAATGTTATTTTTAAGGCACTAGCTAATATCTGCTAAAGGGCAGTGCATTCTGAAGTAGTAATCAATAATAATTGCAATTAGAAAGTTGTTTTAACCATAATTATTAGAAATGGATTTATTCCACTTTAAAAAAATATTTTTGCCATAACATATATGTTACCGTTAAAGTATCTAATGCAGTTATATCATAGAATACCTAGTTATTCCATGAAATAACAGATCGTGTCCGTTAACGTGTGTAATATGTTATTAATTTGACACTTTAACTAGTTATTCTATGAAATAACTAGGTATTCTATAAATTAACTAATGAGAGACAGTTAAAGTGCAAAATAAACAATTTATCTAAAATGAAATTAAACTAATGATAGACAATTAAAATGAAAAAGAAGCAATTTATCTAATTTATGCAGTGTATAAATGGTATTTATGGAAACGTACCATAAAATCATTTGTTACAACAAGGATTACTAAAATGACACTTGGAATTACAAAGAACATTATTTCTTAAACAAAAACATTTTTACGAACGAAGTTTGTTACGAAATTCTCTTCCATTGTCCGACTGCAATATACATAGGGCTCCAAACAACAGGAATATATCAAGCAACTGTCCTGCAACTTCTTCTGCTCTCTTTGTTTGAAGAGGTCTTAAAACCATGAACTTAGTAAGATGATCTTGATAAACTAAAATAAATTTATAGTTTCCATCAGGTTGTGATTGAAAATCTATGAGGTCAACCTGACATCTTGAATTCATATGTGAAAAAATCATGGGCTTAACAACAACACCTTTTCTGCCCGCTTTGCGTTTTTGTTGACAAGATTCACAAAAATTCAGGAAAATCTTAATATCATTTTGCGTAATATTTTTGTAACAACGATTAAGTTCTTTTATCATTCGATCTCTACCACCGTGCCCAATAGATAAATGAGTTTCGTACAAAATGTCAAACAAAGAATCACTTGAGCAATAAAACATTACATCTGGTGTTGCATTTGTTACTGGGACTATTAATTTTTCTACTCCTTGAACTTCAAGGACATCGTAATGTTGAAGTAACCAATAATCACGTGGCACTTTCTTATCTGATGTTTTAGATTTCTTTACATCAGCTATCAAACTCAATAATTTTTCACGGGTGACGAAAGAACTGTTCTCTTTCACATCACATTTATTTAGTAAAGATTCAAACTTTTCTTTCATTGCAACTTTTTTTTCGTTATCACTTAAAGAATTCATTGTTCAAGGCAATTTAAGGTCTTAAAAATAATTGCACGTCAACGTAATCAAGCTAAATTAACGTAATAACAAATGACAAAATTATAGAACTTAAAAAAAGTAAATGTATCTCAATACCTGATACGTGGAAACCGTATTTGACGTACAGCAGCCGGCACTGTACGTGCAAGCAATCAATTAACCGGAATGAACTGGCGCCAACACGCTAAACAAGTTCTCTCCCTATGGCCTGGAATAGTTGATAAATGCAGTAGGGGTGGAAGGTAAATGTATTTGTTGTGCGAGATATACGATATAGATTATTTTACACTTTAACGGGCTACAGATCATTATTCTATGAAATAACTAGTTAAACCATGAAATACAAGAGAGTTTTACACTTTAACGGACACAATCAGTTATTTCATGGAATAACTAGGTATTCTATAAAATAACGGATTTCATACTTTAACGGTAACATATAGATAAAATTCTTTTGATTACTTTATCAAGAAATCGGGCTCCATTGAATGTATGATTGTAAATATAAAAAGAGGATATCTATACCTTACTTAAATTACCACTAACTCATTTTTTTAAAAGTGGACTTAAACCACTTTAAAAAAAACGACTCATGTGTACTGCATATTTTGACAATAGCAATATGCATCACAGAGGCTTTTTTTTACATTTTTCATTTCAAAAAGTCACTCTGACCAATAGTTCCTTCTACAAAGCCTTAAAAATATGAACTTTAATTCTGTTCACCTTTTACAAAGTTAAACTTTTGACACATTTTATGGAATATTGACTTAAAAATTTCGCTTCAATTCTTCTAATTTATTTTATTTGTTGAATGTAATGTTTCACTTATGGTATTCAATTGAGTTGCATACCTTTCTTAATCCAGGATTACAATGCTGGAAGCATAGTATGCAAAATGTGATCTTTTTATTAACTCTCTCTTTAAATAAACTGCCTCTGATAGACATAATTTTTTTTTATAGAAAGAGTTCATTGGGAACCTGCACAAGCTCCCACAAAAGTTGATCCTGATAACACACAAGTGGAAAATGCACTCAATTATCTGTCAGGGGACTGCGACTCTGACGTCCTGTCTATAATTCCAAACAGTAAGTCTAGCAAAAGAATACTAAACAAAATCAGTGAAATTACTTCTCACCACATGATTATAGCAATAATACTGTTATCTTGTTTACAATGTTATTTTTAAGGCACTAGCTAATATCTGCTAAAGGGGAGTGCATTCTGAAGTAGTAATCAATAATAATTGCAATTAGAAAGTTGTTTTAACCATAATTATTAGAAATGGATGAATTCCACCTAAAAAAAATATTTTTGCCATAACATATATGTTACCTGTTAAAGTATATAATGCAGTTATATCATAGAATACCTAGTTATTCCATGAAATAACTGATCGTGGCCGTTAACGTGTGTAATATGTTATTAATTTGACACTTTAACTAGTTATTCTATGAAATAACTAGGTATTCTATAAATTAACTAATGAGAGACAGTTAAAATGTAAAATAAACAATTTATCTAAAATGAAATTAAACTAATGATAGACAATTAAAATGAAAAAGAAGCAATTTATCTAATTTATGCAGTGTATAAATGGTATTTATGGAAACGTACCATAAAATCATTTGTTACAACAAGGATTACTAAAATGACACTTGGAATTACAAAGAACATTATTTCTAAAACAAAAACATTTTTACGAACGAAGTTTGTTACGAAATTCTCTTCCATTGTCCGACTGCAATATACATAGGGCTCCAAACAACAGGAATATATCAAGCAACTGTCCTGCAACTTCTTCTGCTCTCTTTGTTTGAAGAGGTCTTAAAACCATGAACTTAGTAAGATGATCTTGATAAACTAAAATAAATTTATAGTTTCCATCAGGTTGTGATTGAAAATCTATGAGGTCAACCTGACATCTTGAATTCATATGTGAAAAAATCATGGGCTTAACAACAACACCTTTTCTGCCCGCTTTGCGTTTTTGTTGACAAGATTCACAAAAATTCAGGAAAATCTTAATATCATTTTGCGTAATATTTTTGTAACAACGATTAAGTTCTTTTATCATTCGATCTCTACCACCGTGCCCAATAGATAAATGAGTTTCGTACAAAATGTCAAACAAAGAATCACTTGAGCAATAAAACATTACATCTGGTGTTGCATTTGTTACTGGGACTATTAATTTTTCTACTCCTTGAACTTCAAGGACATCGTAATGTTGAAGTAACCAATAATCACGTGGCACTTTCTTATCTGATGTTTTAGATTTCTTTACATCAGCTATCAAACTCAATAATTTTTCACGGGTGACGAAAGAACTGTTCTCTTTCACATCACATTTATTTAGTAAAGATTCAAACTTTTCTTTCATTGCAACTTTTTTTTCGTTATCACTTAAAGAATTCATTGTTCAAGGCAATTTAAGGTCTTAAAAATAATTGCACGTCAACGTAATCAAGCTAAATTAACGTAATAACAAATGACTAAATTATAAAACTTAAAAAAAATAAATGTATCTCAATACTTGATACGTGGAAACAGTATTTGACGAACAGCAGCCGGCACTCTACGTGCAAGCAATCAATTAACCGGAATGAACTGGCGCCAACACGCTAAACAAGTTCTCTCCCTATGGCCTGGAATAGTTGATAAATGCAGTAGGGGTGGAAGGTAAATGTATTTGTTGTGCGAGATATACGATATAGATTATTTTACACTTTAACGGGCTACAGATCATTATTCTATGAAATAACTAGTTAAACCATGAAATACAAGAGAGTTTTACACTTTAACGGACACAATCAGTTATTTCATGGAATAACTAGGTATTCTATAAAATAACGGATTTCATACTTTAACGGTAACATATAGATAAAATTCTTTTGATTACTTTATCAAGAAATCGGGCTCCATTGAATGTATGATTGTAAATATAAAAAGAGGATATCTATACCTTACTTAAATTACCACTAACTCATTTTTTTAAAAGTGGACTTAAACCACTTTTAAAAAAACGACTCATGTGTACTGCATATTTTGACAATAGCAATATGCATCACAGAGGCTTTTTTTTACATTTTTCATTTCAAAAAGTCACTCTGACCAATAGTTCCTTCTACAAAGCCTTAAAAATATGAACTTTAATTCTGTTCACCTTTTACAAAGTTAAACTTTTGACACATTTTATGGAATATTGACTTAAAAATTTCGCTTCAATTCTTCTAATTTATTTTATTTGTTGAATGTAATGTTTCACTTATGGTATTCAATTGAGTTGCATACCTTTCTTAATCCAGGATTACAATGCTGGAAGCATAGTATGCAAAATGTGATCTTTTTATTAACTCTCTCTTTAAATAAACTGCCTCTGATAGACATAATTTTTTTTTATAGAAAGAGTTCATTGGGAACCTGCACAAGCTCCCACAAAAGTTGATCCTGATAACACACAAGTGGAAAATGCACTCAATTATCTGTCAGGGGACTGCGACTCTGACGTCCTGTCCATAATTCCAAACAGTAAGTCTAGCAAAAGAATACTAAACAAAATCAGTGAAATTACTTCTCACCACATGATTATAGCAATAATACTATTATCTTGTTTACAATGTTATTTTTAAGGCACTAGCTAATATCTGCTAAAGGGCAGTGCATTCTGAAGTAGTAATCAATAATAATTGCAATTAGAAAGTTGTTTTAACCATAATTATTAGAAATGGATTTATTCCACTTTAAAAAAATATTTTTGCCATAACATATATGTTACCGTTAAAGTATCTAATGCAGTTATATCATAGAATACCTAGTTATTCCATGAAATAACTGATCGTGTCCGTTAACGTGTGTAATATGTTATTAATTTGACACTTTAACTAGTTATTCTATGAAATAACTAGGTATTCTATAAATTAACTAATGAGAGACAGTTAAAATGTAAAATAAACAATTTATCTAAAATGAAATTAAACTAATGATAGACAATTAAAATGAAAAAGAAGCAATTTATCTAATTTATGCAGTGTATAAATGGTATTTATGGAAACGTACCATAAAATCATTTGTTACAACAAGGATTACTAAAATGACACTTGGAATTACAAAGAACATTATTTCTAAAACAAAAACATTTTTACGAACGAAGTTTGTTACGAAATTCTCTTCCATTGTCCGACTGCAATATACATGGGGCTCCAAACAACAGGAATATATCAAGCAACTGTCCTGCAACTTCTTCTGCTCTCTTTGTTTGAAGAGGTCTTAAAACCATGAACTTAGTAAGATGATCTTGATAAACTAAAATAAATTTATAGTTTCCGTCAGGTTGTGATTGAAAATCTATGAGGTCAACCTGACATCTTGAATTCATATGTGAAAAAATCATGGGCTTAACAACAACACCTTTTCTGCCCGCTTTGCGTTTTTGTTGACAAGATTCACAAAAATTCAGGAAAATCTTAATATCATTTTGCGTAATATTTTTGTAACAACGATTAAGTTCTTTTATCATTCGATCTCTACCACCGTGCCCAATAGATAAATGAGTTTCGTACAAAATGTCAAACAAAGAATCACTTGAGCAATAAAACATTACATCTGGTGTTGCATTTGTTACTGGGACTATTAATTTTTCTACTCCTTGAACTTCAAGGACATCGTAATGTTGAAGTAACCAATAATCACGTGGCACTTTCTTATCTGATGTTTTAGATTTCTTTACATCAGCTATCAAACTCAATAATTTTTCACGGGTGACGAAAGAACTGTTCTCTTTCACATCACATTTATTTAGTAAAGATTCAAACTTTTCTTTCATTGCAACTTTTTTTTCGTTATCACTTAAAGAATTCATTGTTCAAGGCAATTTAAGGTCTTAAAAATAATTGCACGTCAACGTAATCAAGCTAAATTAACGTAATAACAAATGACAAAATTATAAAACTTAAAAAAAATAAATGTATCTCAATACCTGATACGTGGAAACCGTATTTGACGTACAGCAGCCGGCACTGTACGTGCAAGCAATCAATTAACCGGAATGAACTGGCGCCAACACGCTAAACAAGTTCTCTCCCTATGGCCTGGAATAGTTGATAAATGCAGTAGGGGTGGAAGGTAAATGTATTTGTTGTGCGAGATATACGATATAGATTATTTTACACTTTAACGGGCTGCAGATCATTATTCTATGAAATAACTAGTTAAACCATGAAATACAAGAGAGTTTTACACTTTAACGGACACAATCAGTTATTTCATGGAATAACTAGGTATTCTATAAAATAACGGATTTCATACTTTAACGGTAACATATAGATAAAATTCTTTTGATTACTTTATCAAGAAATCGGGCTCCATTGAATGTATGATTGTAAATATAAAAAGAGGATATCTATACCTTACTTAAATTACCACTAACTCATTTTTTTAAAAGTGGACTTAAACCACTTTTAAAAAAACGACTCATGTGTACTGCATATTTTGACAATAGCAATATGCATCACAGAGGCTTTTTTTTACATTTTTCATTTCAAAAAGTCACTCTGACCAATAGTTCCTTCTACAAAGCCTTAAAAATATGAACTTTAATTCTGTTCACCTTTTACAAAGTTAAACTTTTGACACATTTTATGGAATATTGACTTAAAAATTTCGCTTCAATTCTTCTAATTTATTTTATTTGTTGAATGTAATGTTTCACTTATGGTATTCAATTGAGTTGCATACCTTTCTTAATCCAGGATTACAATGCTGGAAGCATAGTATGCAAAATGTGATCTTTTTATTAACTCTCTCTTTAAATAAACTGCCTCTTATAGACATAATTTTTTTTTATAGAAAGAGTTCATTGGGAACCTGCACAAGCTCCCACAAAAGTTGTTCCTGATAACACACAAGTGGAAAATGCACTCAATTATCTGTCAGGGGACTGCGACTCTGACGTCCTGTCCATAATTCCAAACAGTAAGTCTAGCAAAAGAATACTAAACAAAATCAGTGAAATTACTTCTCACCACATGATTATAGCAATAATACTGTTATCTTGTTTACAATGTTATTTTTAAGGCACTAGCTAATATCTGCTAAAGGGCAGTGCATTCTGAAGTAGTAATCAATAATAATTGCAATTAGAAAGTTGTTTTAACCATAATTATTAGAAATGGATTTATTCCACCTAAAAAAAATATTTTTGCCATAACATATATGTTACCGTTAAAGTATATAATGCAGTTATATCATAGAATACCTAGTTATTCCATGAAATAACTGATCGTGTCCGTTAACGTGTGTAATATGTTATTAATTTGACACTTTAACTAGTTATTCTATGAAATAACTAGGTATTCTATAAATTAACTAATGAGAGACAGTTAAAATGTAAAATAAACAATTTATCTAAAATGAAATTAAACTAATGATAGACAATTAAAATGAAAAAGAAGCAATTTATCTAATTTATGCAGTGTATAAATGGTATTTATGGAAACGTACCATAAAATCATTTGTTACAACAAGGATTACTAAAATGACACTTGGAATTACAAAGAACATTATTTCTAAAACAAAAACATTTTTACGAACGAAGTTTGTTACGAAATTCTCTTCCATTGTCCGACTGCAATATACATAGGGCTCCAAACAACAGGAATATATCAAGCAACTGTCCTGCAACTTCTTCTGCTCTCTTTGTTTGAAGAGGTCTTAAAACCATGAACTTAGTAAGATGATCTTGATAAACTAAAATAAATTTATAGTTTCCATCAGGTTGTGATTGAAAATCTATGAGGTCAACCTGACATCTTGAATTCATATGTGAAAAAATCATGGGCTTAACAACAACACCTTTTCTGCCCGCTTTGCGTTTTTGTTGACAAGATTCACAAAAATTCAGGAAAATCTTAATATCATTTTGCGTAATATTTTTGTAACAACGATTAAGTTCTTTTATCATTCGATCTCTACCACCGTGCCCAATAGATAAATGAGTTTCGTACAAAATGTCAAACAAAGAATCACTTGAGCAATAAAACATTACATCTGGTGTTGCATTTGTTACTGGGACTATTAATTTTTCTACTCCTTGAACTTCAAGGACATCGTAATGTTGAAGTAACCAATAATCACGTGGCACTTTCTTATCTGATGTTTTAGATTTCTTTACATCAGCTATCAAACTCAATAATTTTTCACGGGTGACGAAAGAACTGTTCTCTTTCACATCACATTTATTTAGTAAAGATTCAAACTTTTCTTTCATTGCAACTTTTTTTTCGTTATCACTTAAAGAATTCATTGTTCAAGGCAATTTAAGGTCTTAAAAATAATTGCACATCAACGTAATCAAGCTAAATTAACGTAATAACAAATGACTAAATTATAAAACTTAAAAAAAATAAATGTATCTCAATACTTGATACGTGGAAACAGTATTTGACGAACAGCAGCCGGCACTGTACGTGCAAGCAATCAATTAACCGGAATGAACTGGCGCCAACACGCTAAACAAGTTCTCTCCCTATGGCCTGGAATAGTTGATAAATGCAGTAGGGGTGGAAGGTAAATGTATTTGTTGTGCGAGATATACGATATAGATTATTTTACACTTTAACGGGCTACAGATCATTATTCTATGAAATAACTAGTTAAACCATGAAATACAAGAGAGTTTTACACTTTAACGGACACAATCAGTTATTTCATGGAATAACTAGGTATTCTATAAAATAACGGATTTCATACTTTAACGGTAACATATAGATAAAATTCTTTTGACTACTTTATCAAGAAATCGGGCTCCATTGAATGTATGATTGTAAATATAAAAAGAGGATATCTATACCTTACTTAAATTACCACTAACTCATTTTTTTAAAAGTGGACTTAAACCACTTTTAAAAAAACGACTCATGTGTACTGCATATTTTGACAATAGCAATATGCATCACAGAGGCTTTTTTTTACATTTTTCATTTCAAAAAGTCACTCTGACCAATAGTTCCTTCTACAAAGCCTTAAAAATATGAACTTTAATTCTGTTCACCTTTTACAAAGTTAAACTTTTGAAACATTTTATGGAATATTGACTTAAAAATTTCGCTTCAATTCTTCTAATTTATTTTATTTGTTGAATGTAATGTTTCACTTATGGTATTCAATTGAGTTGCATACCTTTCTTAATCCAGGATTACAATGCTGGAAGCATAGTATGCAAAATGTGATCTTTTTATTAACTCTCTCTTTAAATAAACTGCCTCTTATAGACATAATTTTTTTTTATAGAAAGAGTTCATTGGGAACCTGCACAAGCTCCCACAAAAGTTGTTCCTGATAACACACAAGTGGAAAATGCACTCAATTATCTGTCAGGGGACTGCGACTCTGACGTCCTGTCCATAATTCCAAACAGTAAGTCTAGCAAAAGAATACTAAACAAAATCAGTGAAATTACTTCTCACCACATGATTATAGCAATAATACTGTTATCTTGTTTACAATGTTATTTTTAAGGCACTAGCTAATATCTGCTAAAGGGCAGTGCATTCTGAAGTAGTAATCAATAATAATTGCAATTAGAAAGTTGTTTTAACCATAATTATTAGAAATGGATTTATTCCACCTAAAAAAAATATTTTTGCCATAACATATATGTTACCGTTAAAGTATATAATGCAGTTATATCATAGAATACCTAGTTATTCCATGAAATAACTGATCGTGTCCGTTAACGTGTGTAATATGTTATTAATTTGACACTTTAACTAGTTATTCTATGAAATAACTAGGTATTCTATAAATTAACTAATGAGAGACAGTTAAAATGTAAAATAAACAATTTATCTAAAATGAAATTAAACTAATGATAGACAATTAAAATGAAAAAGAAGCAATTTATCTAATTTATGCAGTGTATAAATGGTATTTATGGAAACGTACCATAAAATCATTTGTTACAACAAGGATTACTAAAATGACACTTGGAATTACAAAGAACATTATTTCTAAAACAAAAACATTTTTACGAACGAAGTTTGTTACGAAATTCTCTTCCATTGTCCGACTGCAATATACATAGGGCTCCAAACAACAGGAATATATCAAGCAACTGTCCTGCAACTTCTTCTGCTCTCTTTGTTTGAAGAGGTCTTAAAACCATGAACTTAGTAAGATGATCTTGATAAACTAAAATAAATTTATAGTTTCCATCAGGTTGTGATTGAAAATCTATGAGGTCAACCTGACATCTTGAATTCATATGTGAAAAAATCATGGGCTTAACAACAACACCTTTTCTGCCCGCTTTGCGTTTTTGTTGACAAGATTCACAAAAATTCAGGAAAATCTTAATATCATTTTGCGTAATATTTTTGTAACAACGATTAAGTTCTTTTATCATTCGATCTCTACCACCGTGCCCAATAGATAAATGAGTTTCGTACAAAATGTCAAACAAAGAATCACTTGAGCAATAAAACATTACATCTGGTGTTGCATTTGTTACTGGGACTATTAATTTTTCTACTCCTTGAACTTCAAGGACATCGTAATGTTGAAGTAACCAATAATCACGTGGCACTTTCTTATCTGATGTTTTAGATTTCTTTACATCAGCTATCAAACTCAATAATTTTTCACGGGTGACGAAAGAACTGTTCTCTTTCACATCACATTTATTTAGTAAAGATTCAAACTTTTCTTTCATTGCAACTTTTTTTTCGTTATCACTTAAAGAATTCATTGTTCAAGGCAATTTAAGGTCTTAAAAATAATTGCACGTCAACGTAATCAAGCTAAATTAACGTAATAACAAATGACTAAATTATAAAACTTAAAAAAAATAAATGTATCTCAATACTTGATACGTGGAAACAGTATTTGACGAACAGCAGCCGGCACTGTACGTGCAAGCAATCAATTAACCGGAATGAACTGGCGCCAACACGCTAAACAAGTTCTCTCCCTATGGCCTGGAATAGTTGATAAATGCAGTAGGGTTGGAAGGTAAATGTATTTGTTGTGCGAGATATACGATATAGATTATTTTACACTTTAACGGGCTACAGATCATTATTCTATGAAATAACTAGTTAAACCATGAAATACAAGAGAGTTTTACACTTTAACGGACACAATCAGTTATTTCATGGAATAACTAGGTATTCTATAAAATAACGGATTTCATACTTTAACGGTAACATATAGATAAAATTCTTTTGATTACTTTATCAAGAAATCGGGCTCCATTGAATGTATGATTGTAAATATAAAAAGAGGATATCTATACCTTATTAAAATTACCACTAACTCATTTTTTTAAAAGTGGACTTAAACCACTTTTAAAAAAACGACTCGTGTGTACTGCATATTTTGACAATAGCAATATGCATCACAGAGGCTTATTTTTTTTCTACATTTTTCATTTCAAAAAGTCACTCTGACCAATAGTTCCTTCTACAAAGCCTTAAATATATGAATTTTAATTCTGTTCACCTTTTACAAAGTTAAACTTTTGACACATTTTGCGGAATATTGACTTAAAAATTTCGCTTCAATTTTTCTAATTTATTTTATTTGTTGAATGTAATGGTTCACTTTTGGTATTCAATTGAGTTGCATACCTTTCTTAATCCAGGATTACAATGCTGGAAACATAGTATGCAAAATGTGATCTTTTTATTAACTCTCTCTTTAATTAAACTGCCTCTGATAGACATAATTTTTTTATAGAAAGAGTTCATTGGGAACCTGCACAAGCTCCCACAAAAGTTGATCCTGATAACACACAAGTGGAAAATGCACTCAATAATCTGTCAGGGGGCTGCGAGTTTGACGTCCTGTCCATAATTCGTGACATCCGCGTGCTCAGGCGAGACCTCCTCCGCCTGCTCCCGACTCGCTGGTTGAACAATGTTATAATTAACAGCTACTTGTTTCTCATTGAAGAAAGGAGCTCGCTCATTACTGATCTACCCTCAGTGTATAGCTACAACACTTTCTTTTACGGATCTCTGAGTCGCATAAAGTGTCTCAATGCATCGGCCCGCATTTTCAGGTGGACCAAAGATGTGGACATATTTTCTTTTGATTTGGTCTTCATACCAATTAATCTACAGAATGTGCATTGGGCTCTTGTGTGCATCGATAATCGCATCAAGAAAATCCAGTACTACGATTCGTTGAAAGAAACACGTTGTACAAACTCCAATTGCTTGTCATTGATACACGACTATTTGAAGTTGGAAATCCTCAATAAGAAAAAAACTGCTGCGGCAGATGCGAACTACGAAGTCGAGACGATTGAGTCTCTCCCAGAGCAAACCAATACAAGTGACTGCGGTGTGTTCATGCTCATGTTTGCTGAATTTATTAGCCGGAATGCCCCACTAACGTTCGATCAGAACAACATGCCCTGTTTTAGGAAAAGAATTGCACATGAGCTGCTAACTTCCAGACTACTGAAGACCCATGGTATGTTTAATAATTAATACTGTTTTAAGCCCTTTTTTAATCGTTGATTTTGTATTTCACGTTCAATTCTCCCGTCCTACCTGCCAATATGTACGGTTTTGTCATATTACGATGCACAAATATTTGCTGAATTGTAAGGTTATGCGTGTGTATTAGATTGTACAATTTTGCTGTAAATCTATGTATTTCTTTTCTTTGCCAGCAGTGTTTTAAAAGCTATCAAATACATTTTTTCAAACTTATCAAGAAAAAACTGTTTTATTTTAAAGGTTTTAACAAAAATAATCTGCAGTTTGAGGGGGACCTGGGTGTGTTAAAATCAATATGAGGAACTAAAAAGAGTGAATCTGTTATGAAGTGGTATAAAATTGAGAATTTTACCTATCAAAGTAGAAATATATTTCTCAATGTGTTCCCAGTTTTGTAAAGAGGGTGTTTACTATTGGTAATTCCTTTTACTAGTTTAGAGTGATCATATTTATTCTCAATTCTAACATATTCTCTGTTTATAGATTTCCCTACTATGGATGCTGTTGCGTCTCTTTCATCTTTGATGATGACAAAACTACCCGATTCAGAAAACGGTCATGATTCCGACTCAGTTCGACCCACTGTCGATTCGTCTGCACTTCCTGAGTACTCAACGAAAGTAATTTTTCAAGTGAATACTACTAAAGAATCAGGAGAGAAACTCTCTAATTCAACTGCAGTTAAAGTGTCTCAAATTCCATTACCAATTGATTCAAAACCTGTTAATTCAAAGGAGAAACTCAATGATTCAACTGCAGTTGCAGTGCCGCAGAGTCGCGTAGGAATTGGTTTGAAACTCGCAGTTCCTTTGTCTCGAACTCAAGAACCAATTGATCCAGGAGAGAAACTGGCCTATGCAGCTCCTCTGCCTGAAACTCATGTAGAAATTGACACGACCCATTCCGAGCCTCCTGACTCCCCCATCCTCGGGGAAGAGGCCGAAAAAGCTGTTGATGCAGCTTGGAAACAAGGAGATGGCGATGTAGTGCTGAGTCTTGTGCTGGGTCAATCTCTTACGAAGAGGGACTTTCTCTCACTCTCCAATAACAAACCACTGTGTGAAAATGTAATTGATGCGTACATGCAACTCATAGTCTGTAGAAGCCAGAAAACTGGTTTTCTGTTGGCTTACAACTTGAATTCCATCTTTACTGCATCTGTATTGAGCAGGAGTTGCAAAGCAAAGCAATTGGAAAAGCCAGACTTATTTTCCTATGGCATATTGTTTCTTCCACTAAAATTTGGCCAAAAATGGAGCCTTGTCGTTGTAGATAACTGCACTAAAAAAATTATGTTCTATAATATGCCAGATGAAAAGAAAACACATCAATTGTTGACTTTTCTGAAATGTGAGGTAATGGCACCTGCACTGCAGAGGAAAGGAAGTAATGCTTCAAACGCTGAAAAATATTTTATTGAGAGTGGAGGAAACCTTCCTAGTCCCGAGAAGCCGAGCGATTCAGGAGTTTTTGTACTCACAGTTGCTGAGTATTTGTCCAGGAATGCCGCTGTCACGTTCGGAGTCCAACACGTCCTTTACTTTCGAAGAAAAATTACCTACGAACTGCTATCTTCTGATCTTGCATTTAAAATAGGTAAGTTAGTTTATCATAATGAAATGTTTTCTGATACTTTATACAGTACAAAGTCCAAAATTCTCCGGACCTGTGCCGTTCTGGATTTTGGATTATTTGCAGTTTTTCTGTCAAAAAGAACCCTGATTCCCCCCCCCCCCCTCCGCGTGTTATTTATGTCCGGAACACTTTACTAAAATAGCAGATATATTGGGTCAACCGGAAAGTTCTGCGGGTTTTTTATGATAAATTTCAACGAAGTAGTACAAAAACATAAAAAAATGTTAAATCACATAAGCATTTTGTTCTAAGACTTTTTGCCGTTTTTCCTGTAGCTGGAAAAATTTTTCTATGTAAAAAAAAATCATTAGGCTTATTTGTAACGAAGTTGTCGCAGTGCTATTTGACAGTCTCCAAAGAATTGGAACTCCAGGCCGTTCAGAGAATTTTAAAGTGAACCTGAAGAGGTGAAAATCTGAGGGGGCAAAGTCTGGTGAATATGGGGGATGACACAAGACATTTCAGCCATACTCAATAAGTCTTTGTCTGACATTCAGTGAAATGTGGGGCCGCACATTGTCATACCTAATGACAACATCTCGACGATTGGTCAGTTCTGGCCGCTTTGCTTTGATATTTGCTTTTAATACTGCCATTTAAGAACTGATTTTTTCCGAATTTATTGTCGGATTTTGTGGCAAAAATTTCTAACGAACAATTCTTTTGCAGTCCTACCATAAACAAATCATTACTTTTGGAGATGCACCCCCCCCACCCCCCACCCCTCTCGATGTTACTTGGGGAGGTTCATTTGGCTTCTTCATTTTGTTTCAGCAAAGAATCACATGCAAAAATTCGAGCAAGCATATTCTGTATTAAAGTATGGGTAACCCATACATCATAGCAGCTTACCTACCCAATCTTCTTCAGATGATCATGATCTGTACTTTTTGGAATATTTAGTCTGTGTGATAGTTCCTGAACTGTGTAACGTAGATTTTCTCAGCAATAGCATCTTTTAATACGTCCTCATTTACAGAGGATGGTTGTTCAGAGCGGGCATCATCTCCAAAGCTGATTTTCCACACTTAAATTTATCAAACCACCTTCAAACTGTGTCATCAGAAACAGCACTTTGTCCATATACAGCACACATTTTACGAGCAATCTGATTAGCATTTTTTCCTTTCTTATTATGACACAACACAAGCTAGAATTATGCAGTGAAAGCCTCACTCCTTGCCAGCAGTAGCAAAATAATAACAACAAAGCGATTTTCGATTTGAAAATCTGCTGAACTTTCCGGATGACCCAATGTAGATACAGATAAATTTTAACCCCTTCACTACCAACCATATAAAAATAGTTTTAAAATCAGTTTTTTTTTTCTTCTAAATGTTATGAAATACTTCAAAGTTCTCAAGTAAATTACTCTTTTAGATGGTGGCATCATAGGGGGCTAAACATTTTAGGTGCACATATGCATACCTCAGGTCTCAATTATGCTGAAAGCATAATAATTTTCAAATGATAAGATATTGCTTAAGAACTCAGAAATTATCAACTATAACACATTTACTAAAGGATTTAGAAATAATTGAAAACAAATGAAATTTACTTACTTTTGTGAGTACATTGAACTGAAGTCATTTCTTCCAAATCGCTTTTGAATAATAAACATTCCACAGGTACTACCAGTACTACCAATTTATGCTGCCATTCATTGGTGTCAAGCAGAAGCTTAGACTTCCACGCACATGTACCCGAGCTCTTATCTATCAATTTTATCAGAAAGATTATTTTTTAAGGTGAATTATGATTCAGATGCGTTAATGAACGATGGAAATATTGCTGTACGAAAACTCAAGTACACAGAAATCGCTAAACTTCCAAAAAGATATCAAAACCAAAAGTAACAGGTGATGCTTTTGTAAATTTTTATATTGCATAAATTTTCAAAATTAAATATTGCTATTACTTCCAAAAGACACTGAAACACAGAAACAAACACAAAATTGCATTAAATAGTAACAAAATTATGGCCTTTTGCTATAACAACCTCTTTTCATGTACGCCCCACAATGTTTTGTTATACAACTAAAACAAAGGCTGTTTTTATGCTTTTGTTTAGTATCAGCTTCTCCCTTTACATTACATGTCTTTGCTTCTCAGTAAAACGTTGAAATTCTAAGAGCACATCATCATCCTGTGAGCGTAGAAATACATAGAATAAATGTTCTTAGTTTGCATAAATGATTAAAATCCAAGATTGGCCTGAGTGCAGTAAAGACCTTTTAAATTCTGTGGACATTTTTAGGAAAGCAAAGAAAACAAAAATATAATAATAAATTCCTTTTATAATGTTATACATTACATTTAAAATTGGAAATAAATATTGCTTTTCTTTCCATAAGACATCGAAACAAAAATAATAATAATTAACTATACGAAAACCGAAGTACTTTACAGAAACAAACAAAACATTGCATAAATCAAACAAACCACAAATTGCACAAAAGATCAAAATTAAATATCGCTAAACCTTGAAAAAATATCCAAACAAAAAGTTAATATGCTTTAAAAATCAAAATCCCAAGTATCGTAGTCTAAAAAACAAACAATAACAAACGTATTGCACAACCGTTATCCAGTTCCAAAAATGAAGTAAGCACACTAAAAAGATACTTATATAAATGATTAAAAATCAACGCTAACTAAAAGTTAACATTCTTTTAAAAAGGCAATAAGTTTTTTAAAGGATATCCAGTAATCGGTAAAGTTGGTGTTGGTCTAACTACACTAAAGCGACAACGCAGTAAAATGACGACAATGTTATGCAAACATTACTGATATTTTCGTTAGGCAAAATGTAGCAGTGTAATTAACGCATCTCATTCAGATGCGTTAATGAACGATGGAAATGTTGCTGTACGATAACTAAAGTACACATAAATCGCTAAACTTCCAAAAAGATATCAAAACCAAAAGTAAAAGGTCATGCTTTTGTACATTTTTATATTGCATAAATTATCAAAATTAAATATTGCTATTCTTTCCAGAAGACACTGAAACACAGAAACAAACACAAAATTGCATTAAATATTAACAAATTTATGGCCTTTTGCTATAACGGCATCTTTTCATGTACGCTCCACAATGTTTTGTTATACAACTAAAACAAATGCTGTTTTTATGCTTTTGTTTAGTATCAGCTTCTCCCTTTACATTACACTGCTACATTTTGCCTCACGAAAATATCACTAATGTTTGCATAACATTGTCGTCATTTTACTGTGTTGTCGCTTTAGTGTAGTTATACCAACACCGACTTTATACAAAGCCCACGTCACAACTCTAAATCCCATCGTGAGGCTACTTTTACGCACTACGATACACCCGAAGTTAAGCACAGAGAGTAAAATGTTAATTTCCACAAGCCAATCTCAATTTGAGAGGCTGCAATGTGCTGCACAGAAAGAACAAAGTATTCAAATGCGTTAGGTAACTGCCAATCACACTTTCGTTTTGAGAAATATGCTAAAAATGCAGTCTTGCATTTTAACATTATTTTGTTAATCACACCAATGCTCTGACCCTTCACAGTGCTGGCTTCTTATACGACTGCCTTTTTTTTATATTGGGGCTGTAAATTAAAATAATACTATTATTACGAAATTTTATTTTGTTGATCTTTTATGCTATTTTTTTGTTTGTTTCTGTGTATCTTTTTGGAAATTTAGCGATTAAAATGCTGTTCTTTTGTTTATCTTTTATGCTATTTTTTGTTTGTTTCTGTGTTTGGGTGTCTTTTGGAAAGCATAGCAATACTTAATTTTGATAATTTATGCAATGTATAAATTTACAAATGCATAAACTTTTAACTTTTGGTTTTTTTATCTTTTTGGAAGTTTAGTCATTTCTGTGTACTTCAGTTTTTGTATCGCAGCATTTCCACCGTTCATCAATGCATCTCATAAATGTGCATACTGTTCCACTTTTATTCAGTCTTATGTACAACACCCTTTCCGATTCCATTTTGGAATACATTTCGAAAATAAATTTAACAGGTAATAGTCTACACTCGCTGCCAAAAGTTAATGATATTGTGGAAAATGTTAATTTCTGGAAGCTAATCTAAATTTTAGGGTCTGCAATTTGCTGCAGAGTTAGATGGAAATATGCAAATGTGTTATGTAACAGCCAATCATGGTTTCGTGTCGACAAATATAAAAAAAGGCAGTCGTATAAGAAGCCAGCATTGTGAAGGGTTAGTTTAGAACTTTCGTAGGATTACTTTTCAATACGGACATGTTTCTGTCACTTCCACAACATGAATAGCAAATACTGAGCGCTGCCGTTCTGTGGGATGCCTTCAAGAAGGGCAATGAATCACTCATGTTGTTCTTTTCATTGCCGTTCGTTCCGTGATTTCATGATAATACAAACAATTCTAAACCAGCCAAACAGTTGTCCAAAGTCCTGTGGCCCGCTCCCCAAAGGTTACGACCCCTGCAGTTCATCTATATATTGCTGTTGTAGCAAAGCACTTATCATGCATGGCTGTGCCAAAGGGCAATTATTTCCCAAATAAATAAAGATGTCAATGTCATCAAAAAGCAACTCTTGCGAGAATTGCCCCGTAGTTTTCAAATTTACAAATCTATATACATTAAACATCACACACATTAGGCCTTAAAACACACGACACAGTTTTTAACACATTGTAACCATCTGGAGTACTCTTGCACATATTGGAGCACCGATTATGCTTCTCACAAATCTCAATCCACCTTCACTCTGCAATGTCAACAAACTCATGCCAAACATTATTGAAGCCACCATCGTGACTAGATATGCCGCAAGTTAAAACATATTCATTCCTATAATACCAATCATCACTTTCCAATTTAAAAAACTTCAGTTCCCAGTTCGTTTCAGTTTCACTGTTAGCATCAAGAAGGCACAATCACTCAAAGTCATAGGACTCGGTCTCAATAAACCGCATTTCTCCCATAGTCAAGTGTTCGATTGGATACCTTTTTACTTTTTATAAATAGATATCACTTAAATTTCTTGCTGGATGTGGTTATTGTAATAAGTGTAGAGGTATACTCTCTCGGGAAAAAATAATCAAGTATAAAATGCTAATTTTTTTTTCTTTTCCTCTCACACATGGGACAGACTTATTTCATTCAATTTAATTGTTTCTAAAGTTACATTTCACTTCTACAAACATTGGTAATATAAAAAATTCACATAAGCAGTAAAATAATTTACTTTGTGTTCAGCAAAATTATAAAAAATACCTTTTTGGTGTATTAATCTATTTTATTTAAAATTACCTCAACTTACAAAAATATTTATAATTTTTCTGTCTCCCTATTATCACAGTAATTTGGGGTTAAAAGATACAGCGTTGGCCAAACCAACACATAACTGATCGTGTCCGTTAACGTGTGTAATATGTTATTAATTTGACACTTTAACTAGTTATTCTATGAAATAACTAGGTATTCTATAAATTAACTAATGAGAGACAGTTAAAATGTAAAATAAACAATTTATCTAAAATGAAATTAAACTAATGATAGACAATTAAAATGAAAAAGAAGCAATTTATCTAATTTATGCAGTGTATAAATGGTATTTATGGAAACGTACCATAAAATCATTTGTTACAACAAGGATTACTAAAATGACACTTGGAATTACAAAGAACATTATTTCTAAAACAAAAACATTTTTACGAACGAAGTTTGTTACGAAATTCTCTTCCATTGTCCGACTGCAATATACATGGGGCTCCAAACAACAGGAATATATCAAGCAACTGTCCTGCAACTTCTTCTGCTCTCTTTGTTTGAAGAGGTCTTAAAACCATGAACTTAGTAAGATGATCTTGATAAACTAAAATAAATTTATAGTTTCCATCAGGTTGTGATTGAAAATCTATGAGGTCAACCTGACATCTTGAATTCATATGTGAAAAAATCATGGGCTTAACAACAACACCTTTTCTGCCTGCTTTGCGTTTTTGTTGACAAGATTCACAAAAATTCAGGAAAATCTTAATATCATTTTGCGTAATATTTTTGTAACAACGATTAAGTTCTTTTATCATTCGATCTCTACCACCGTGCCCAATAGATAAATGAGTTTCGTACAAAATGTCAAACAAAGAATCACTTGAGCAATAAAACATTACATCTGGTGTTGCATTTGTTACTGGGACTATTAATTTTTCTACTCCTTGAACTTCAAGGACATCGTAATGTTGAAGTAACCAATAATCACGTGGCACTTTCTTATCTGATGTTTTAGATTTCTTTACATCAGCTATCAAACTCAATAATTTTTCACGGGTGACGAAAGAACTGTTCTCTTTCACATCACATTTATTTAGTAAAGATTCAAACTTTTCTTTCATTGCAACTTTTTTTTCGTTATCACTTAAAGAATTCATTGTTCAAGGCAATTTAAGGTCTTAAAAATAATTGCACGTCAACGTAATCAAGCTAAATTAACGTAATAACAAATGACTAAATTATAAAACTTAAAAAAAATAAATGTATCTCAATACTTGATACGTGGAAACAGTATTTGACGAACAGCAGCCGGCACTGTACGTGCAAGCAATCAATTAACCGGAATGAACTGGCGCCAACACGCTAAACAAGTTCTCTCCCTATGGCCTGGAATAGTTGATAAATGCAGTAGGGGTGGAAGGTAAATGTATTTGTTGTGCGAGATATACGATATAGATTATTTTACACTTTAACGGGCTGCAGATCATTATTCTATGAAATAACTAGTTAAACCATGAAATACAAGAGAGTTTTACACTTTAACGGACACAATCAGTTATTTCATGGAATAACTAGGTATTCTATAAAATAACGGATTTCATACTTTAACGGTAACATATAGATAAAATTCTTTTGATTACTTTATCAAGAAATCGGGCTCCATTGAATGTATGATTGAAATAATTGAAAACAAAGGAAAGTTACTTACTTTTGTGAGTACATTGAACTGAAGTCATTTCTTCCAAATCGCTTTTGAATAATAAACATTCCACTGGTACTACCAATTTATGCTGCCATTCATTGGTGTCAAGCAGAAGCTTAGACATCCACGCACATGTACCCGAGCTCTTATCTATCAATTTTATCAGAAAGATTATTTTTTAAGGTGAATTAGTCCAGGTCCACATATGTGGACCTAGGTGGCGAAGAGATTAATAAAGGAAGAAAAAAATTTTTTTAATACAATGCAACCAATTTTACTTGCTAATCTTCTAATTTTTCTGTGTAGTATTTACTCTGAACGAGATAAAAAAAGTGAGAGAAAAAAACGGCGGGTTAGCAAAACGTCCGAATTTGGGACTTTGTACTCTACCACCGTGTTATACTAACAGAAATGCAAGTCCCACAGTTGTGAAGAGGGCAGGAGTGACATTGGTAGTCATTTGAAAAATTCCATTTGGGTCGAGTGTTGTACGAGTTCGTGCGTTGAATGACAGAAAAATCTAGTGAAACAAAGGCTTTATTGAATTTGAGTTGGATAAATAGGTCAGAGTAGATAGAGAGAACTTTCTTTGGTGACAAAATAAGGAGTTGGAAATGAATCTGTTAAAACAGGGGTGTCCAACCTTTTACAAACCATGCATCAATTTTTTTCTCATACGAGTTCAGATGCGTCATACAACTCAAGCACCTTTTCTATCTTTTTGCGTTCATGGTCCTGGTAAACTCTTAATAAGTTTTTTTAATAAAAGTATGTTTATAGACATATTAACACTTATAAATTATTGTATGTAAACAATATATATTATAGTACATAAACATTACTTACTATTAATGAGACTTTTGAGCCTGTTTGGATTTCGCTAGTCTTTCAATGTTTGGTGTTAAATTTGTTACCGAGAGCAACAGATAATTCTTCAAATTTGAATCAGCCATTTGCGACCTTGTTTTGCTTTTAATAAATTTCAAGGTTGCAAATACTTGTTCACATCTGTATGTCATTCCGAAACGACATATCTAATTTTTTGCAAATTTTCTTTGTTCTGGAAAATGTTCGCAGGGTAACACCAGAAATTAACAGTGTTAGAAGCATTTTAATCTGAATACAAAAGAGCTCATCAAATTTCATTTTTAATAATGCATTTGTTTTTAAATCAATAAGTACCATTTGTATATTTCTAGAAATCTTCATAACTGAGTGAAAATGAGTTTATAAATGTGAGCATACAGTATTCTACTTAAGCTAAATCATGAAAACGACTCCTTCAAATTACACTTGCAACAACTTGATTATTTCAATATATTTGATCAAATTGCTATTATCCACAGCACATTCACTCTGCTCTTTTAAGTGTGGAAATTGACTCAAATCCTGATTTTCTAACAGAAAGATGAACAGTTTTAATTTCATTTTAAATAAATTGATGCTATTTACTAAGCTAGGAATTAATTTCTTCTCACCTTCTAGTTTCGACTTTAGGTAATTGAGATGGCTAGTAACATCAACTAAAAATGCCAAATCCAATAGCTAGTTGTTATAAAATAATAGGGTTTTTGTGTCAGATGGTTCAATTTCCCGTTCTAAAAAATTATATACAGCATATTTCAACTTCCTAAATTTACTCAAACCTGACCTCTAGAAAGCCAGCGCACCTCACAATGTAAGAAAGATTTGCCATATATTCCAAATCTAACAATTCACAATATTCTCTGATTTCTCGTCTGTTTATGCTCTTGCTCTGATTTTATTCTCACATTTTACAATCGGAACGATAACATGTAGCATTTTTAAAGTTTTCCCGCAAAGTGTCTCTTGGTGTATAAGGCCCGGTGCACACATCCGTTTTTTCAACACGACCGTTTTTTTAACACAACGATTTTCAACGCCGCGGCAATGCAAGTGTGGTCTGAGATACATTAGATCCAATGGAATAGTGCATACAAGCCTCCGGTGACGCTGTGGCGACGCACGTCCAACTTGGATGCAATTTGTACCTCATTTCCCCACTGCGCTGCAGCTCGCCGCACACACTTCTTCGGTCTGAAGTACTTTGTTTTCATAAATAAATGGAATATAAATAATAATTAACAAATGGTTGTGTCCAGTAACCTCTATTTTGTTTCAAAATATACTTTTTTTCCACCAAATAAGCGAAATAAACACGTTTTCTTCGATAGATTATTTATCGCAAATGGCGCGAAATGAGTACTTGCGTCATTTCACGGTTATGTGTGCATAGTTGGGCTTCGGTTCCGCAGTGGCTCCGCACGTTGAAAATTCGTATGTGTAGGGGAAGACGGGGTACAATGAAACAAAATTTACTAATTATTTTTTCCTGTCCACAATTTTGCATGCACAAAAATTTAATTAATACATACTTTTAATCTTGTATTTTCCCCATCTAAATAAATTTTTATTAGATTCTAAACAATATCTTTATGCTTGAAAAATAACAAAAAGTAAATGTCTCACAGTGTTTCATTGTACCCCGTATGCCGGGGTACAATGAAACACTCCAAATGATGCAAACAACTTTCACCCTATATAGTTTATTTTAGTCACATTCGACTTCATTTAAATTTATGATTTCTCCAACAGAATATATTTCCTTGTTTCAGTTCACCCTCATTGATTAATACAATCATTTATACAGATACTGCTTGTGTCACACTGTTATGTGTGGATATCTCATTCTTAGTACTTCAGTGATCATCTGGAGCTGGAAAATAATCCTGATCATCGTCATCTTCAGAGTCTGTAGGAGGCAGAGTTTGTTTTGAAAACAATCCCTTCTTAGTTTTTTTCCCCTTTTTACTTTCTAATTGCTTAACAAGAGCATTTTTTACTGGCATGGTTAAAACAAAACTTTTTTTTTTCTGTTTTCCTACTCTTACTTCTTTTTTTTTGGACCAGCCTTGGGGTAAGGTTTAAGGTCCTGCTCGCCAACCCCCTACTCTAAAAGAAAATCACCCCACTGGCAATTTGTACATCTTTTGCTCACTCATGTTAGAAATTTCGCTTGTTTAGACTTTTAACACTTAATACACCCTAAACTAATAGCCGCATCGGAAAAAAATCTTTTCATCTTGTTCCCTGGCCCCCAGGGGCATTCCTTCTTTAGGTTTGTACGGGCTTCACAACCCCGGGGTACCTGAGTGATCTTCCCTCCCTTTCGTTCTTCTCCTCTACCCTTTACTTTTTGCTTTTTCTTCCTCCCTCGTTGTGGTTGCCTCTTCGGAGGTGAGGGCTCCCCTTGAGAAGCTTTTCGCCAGTCTGTGCATTTAGCTCCTCTTGGGGATTATATCACCCACGTGTTTGCCGTGCGTGGAGACCTGTGTCTTCGGAAAGGGAGATCCTGGTGATTGAGGGACAACATAACGCCCCAATACATTGCTTCGGCTCCTGCTTCGGATAAACAGGAAGTGTGCTTTGGTCCCAGTACATTGATCGGCTGGTGGGTATATCCTGCTAGGACTAAGGACCTGCTCACCAACTAGCTCCTTAGGGCAGTCATAGCGGTGAGTTGGGTCCGTATAGTCCCTGGCTAGCACCGGTACAGGAACCTGTATCCCCTCGTTGGACTCCATGGTGGGTGGTGCCGTCAGGGACCGAAAATTTATTATTTAATCATGGAAAATCAAAAACCCACTTCTCCTTCAGTGGAGCACTTATCTAGTAAAAATATTGAAAATAATCTAACAGAACACAAATTTTTTATAATAAAAAGTAAAGAGGGAAATCTTAAAAATATATCTGCAATTTTAATTCATAAAACTATTTTAGGAATGGTTGGTGAGACAAAAACCATAAAAAAAACACTGGCAGGAGATGTACTTGTTGAGGTTTCGAATAAAACCCAATCTTTAAACATGAAAAAAATTAAGTCCGTCGGTACAATAGAAGTAACTGTAACACCCCATAAAACATTAAATTCATCTAGAGGCGTAATATCTGAATCAGACTTAGTATATGACACTGAACAAGACATTTTAGAATCCCTGTCCAATCAATCTGTAATCAATGTTAGACGAATCATAATTCAAAGAAACGGTCAAAGAATACCAACCAAGCACTTAATACTAACTTTCAATACACCGACTCTACCTAAACATGTTAAAATAGCCTACATTAATTGCCCAGTTCGACCTTTCATACCTAACCCAGTTCGTTGTTTCAAATGTCAAAGATTCGGTCACTCTTTCATGGCTTGCCGTGGCAAAGAGACCTGTGCAAAATGCTCCAGTACTGATCACAAGACCGATATCTGTACATCATCATCCCTTTGCTGTGTCAACTGCAAAGGTGACCATCCAGCTTTTGCCAGGTCTTGCCCTAAATTTATAACCGAAAAGGAAATCCAAACTATTAAAGTACAGCAAAATATTTCATTTCCTGAGGCCCGAAAAATTGTAAATGATCGCACCCCGAAACCTGGAATATCGTACTCTTCAATAGTAAAAAAAACTTTCAAAACTAACGGAACTCAAACCGATGCAACTATTTTTAAGCCTTCTGCCCAACATAAAACTTCAACGAACCAACCTATAACGCCTCTTTTTTCTAAAGCATCAGCTACAACCTCAACAAATACAAAACAGATAAATCAATCAAATCGATCCTTAAATACTTCTTTAAAAAGAGCCATATCGTCTGAACAAAACAATATTAAAATAGCTAAAAGTACTTCTCAAACCTCTCTTCAACCTGACGTTTCATCCAGAAATATATTAACTAATCCTTCTACGAGTGACCTTATTAATCTTTACAACACTGAAAGTGATATTTCCTCTGTAGAGAGTGATGGCTTGGAGACTTCGCCACCCAAGTCCAAGAAGGATCTTCGGCAAGACAGATCTCGTCCTAGGACGAGAAAACACAAGTAGTTTTCTCTTTTCTTTTATCCGTTATTTTTATGGCTTCCTTTCTTTCCTGGAACTGCCGGGGTTTTCGACAAAAAATTGATGATGTTAAGGACATCATAAACAAGCACAATCCAGTTGCAATCGCCCTCCAGGAGACCTATCTAAAAAACAATGACACCACCAACATCCGTTATTTCAGTATATTTAGAAAAGATTACGATGATGGTCAAAGAGCGTGTGGAGGTGTAGCATTGCTTACCTCCCATGACTTTCCAGTAACTCAAATTAACCTAAAAACAAATCTGCAAGCTCTTGCTGTTAGACTTCATGTCAATATCTTAATTACAATATGCAATTTATACTTACCTCCTAACACCCGTATTGCCATTTCTGACTTAAATAATTTAATAGATCAACTTCCGCAACCATTCATTATACTTGGTGACCTAAATGGCCATCATATTCTCTGGGGCAGTTCAGACACTAATAGCAGAGGCAAACAAATTGAAAAAATAATAATAGACAATGATTTATGTATTATGAATAACGGCCAACCTACTTACTTTCACTCACCTTCACTTACTTACCATTCAATAGATCTGGCAATTTGCACTCCTTCAATTTTACCATTTTGGAACTTTTCTGTGGATACTTACCTATACAATAGTGACCATTATCCTATAAAACTAAAATATGCAGGCCAATACCAACCTCACACTGACAACCAACCCAATTATATTTTTGAAACTGCCAACTGGCCTCTTTTTACTAGCCTTGCAGATATTTCGAATACGGTAGAAATTGGTGACATCGATGAAGTTACTGTAAAAATAACTGAAATAATTATAGCAAGTGCAAACGCTTCCATTAAAAAATTGATTAATAAACCTAAAAAACAAAAGAAACCGTGGTGGAATGAGGATTGTAGCTGTGCTTATCGGAAACAGAGGAAAGCCTGGAATATCTTTAATAGATATCCAACCAGTGAAAACTATATTATTTATAAAAAAACAAAAGCTGCCTTTCGAAAAATACAACGACGTAGTAAGAGGGATTCTTGGATGAGTTATGTCAATAATATAAATAGTAAAGTCACAAGCAAACAACTATGGAATAGAATTAAAAGAATTTCCGGTGTTTACCCCAATAGACAAATTCCTATTCTAGAACATAACAACCAAATACTATCGGCACCCAAAGACATAGCAAACACAATTGCTTCATGCCTTTCTGAAATATCCAGCTCCAATAACTACTCCGATACTTTAAAAAAAATTAAAATTGCATCTGAAAAGAATAAAGTTAATTTCACTTCAAACCGTTTATTATCTTATAATTGTGATTTTACTTTTTCCGAATTGATGAAGGCTCTGTCTTTAGTCCACAAATCAACTCCTGGCCCAGATAATATTAGTTACATCATGCTCAAACATCTTTCAAATAGTTCTCTAAATAATCTCCTGAAATTTTATAATAGAATTTGGAACGAGCACACTTTTCCGCAGTCATGGAGATATGCTACCATAATACCCATACTGAAACCGAATAAAGACTCCAGGAATCCTTCGAACTACCGTCCAATAGCCCTGACAAGCTGCTTGTGCAAGATTTTAGAAAAGATGGTCAACGCGAGGTTAGTTTTTATTTTAGAAACAGATAAATGTCTCTCTCCACTTCAAAGTGGTTTCCGAAAGTGTCGATCAACTGTTGATAATCTAGTCGCTCTTGAGACCGAAATACGAAACGCTTTTGTACAAAATAAGCATATCGTCTCGATTTTCTTCGATATAGAAAAGGCCTACGATAGAACATGGCGACATGGAATTTTAAAGGATATTTTTAAAAACGACATAAGGGGAAATCTGCCTATTTTTATTCAAAATTTTTTAGAAAAGAGATATTTTAAAGTGAGGATTGGATCTATTTTCTCGGATGTTTTTATACAAGAAGAGGGAGTGCCACAGGGCAGTGTTTTAAGTGTGACTCTATTTATTTTAAAGATTAATGATATTGTTTCTAATTTGCCTCCATCTGTAAAAGGTCTTATTTACGTTGACGATCTGCAAATTTCATGCGCAGCAAATGACATTCGTTTAATAGAGAGACAACTTCAACAGGCCGTTAACAAAATAACTAATTGGACAAATGAAAATGGATTCAGCTTTTCACCTTCAAAAACTGCATGTGTTCATTTCTGCAGAAAACGAAATCTTCATCTTGACCCTGAAATATTCTTCAAAGATATTTTAATTAATGTTGTGGACAATTTTAAATTTTTAGGTATCATATTTGACAAGAAGTTGACTTTTCAACCGCATATTTTAAATCTACGCAAACGCTGCGAAAAGGCTCTTAATATATTACGGGTTTTATCAAAATTATCATGGGGATCTGATCGAACTTGTCTTCTAAAAATATATAGAGCATTAATACGATCAAAATTAGATTACGGCTGCGTGGTGTATGGTTCAGCAAGAAAATCTGCTCTTCAAACCCTGAACACTATCCACCACACCGCTTTACGTTTATGTTCTGGTGCCTTTAGGACTTCACCCGTAAGCAGCTTGTACATAGAATCTTTTGAACCTTCCCTGGACTTAAGACGACAGTTGTTATCACTGGAATACTATTTTAGAATTACCTCAACCCCTCATCACCCATTGCATACCATTCATCACAGTCCGTATTTAAAACGCCTCTATCAAGCTAAAACATCCTTCATCCCTACATTTCACTTAAGAATGCTAGATTTGATGAACGGATCCGAACTTTGTTCACTTGACGTCACCCAGAAAAAAATGTTTTATTTCTCTCCTTGGTTTAATCATGATTTTGAATTTCAAAACCCATTCCAAAATTTCAATAAAGCAGATACCTCTCATATTATATACAAACAACTGTTTCAAAAGCATTTAGAAAATTACTCTAATTTTATTCAAATTTACACCGACGGATCTAAAAGGGCAGACTATGTTGGGGCTGCGTTCACTATTAATCACTCTGTTCAAAGTTTTAAACTTCATTCTTCATGTTCTGTTTTTACCTCTGAAATCATGGCCATATATAAAGCATTAGAATATATATCGGATCATTGTCATAAAAAATGTATCATTCTCACAGATTCATTAAGCGTTTTACAATCATTGAAACATCCTGATCATGACAGTCATCCCATTGTTTTAGAGTCATTAAAAATAATTTATCATCTTTCATCCAAAAATTTTAACTTGGCATTCTGTTGGATCCCATCTCATGTTGGGATATCAGGCAATGAAATAGTTGACAAAGCTGCCAAATCGGCTGTAAATAATATTAACCATACTATCCCTTATCGTGACATAAAATCTAGCATTTACAAATTTTTAGAAACAAAATGGCAGAACGAATGGAATGAACAAACGGAAAACAAACTCCATGCTTTAAAACCAAATATTATTCCATGGAAATCATTACCTTTTAGAAGACAAAATGTTATATTAACACGCCTCCGTATTGGACACACTCGTATAACTCATAGACACCTCCTCCTCGGAGAAGATCATCCCATTTGTAATTACTGCATTTGCCCACTAACTGTACAACACATTTTAATAGAGTGTTCTCATTTTAATTATCAACGTCTTAAATATTTTAATTCTTATAACTTGACTTTAGAAGACATGGTTGGGGAGAATCCTCATCCAAATATTTTTAGCTTTTTACATGACATTGGTTTTATCCATCACATATAATTTCATATAGTATTTACTCATTATGTTTTGACTCATCTCATTTCATTATTATGTTATGTATCTGATTTTTATCTTGAGTTTGGCATAATATGTCCCAAGAGGACCCAATGCCACAAAATCATATCCAATCCAATCCATCTTGTTCCCTGTTCAATTTTGAACAAACCATGTTAGTTTCGTAATTTTCTTATCTGTACTTTCTCGGGAAACTGTCTTAAGAATCTAGCGAAAAAAGCGAGTTTTCAATCCTGTAATAGCGGTAACTTTTTTTTATATAGAGAGACATCTACCTTGATGTGGTTATTTCGGATGGCCAATATTTAGCATGTGCTCATAATTCACTGCTTTTCCCGATGGATGGTCTACCATTAATTATTTATAAATTCATAAATCAATTAGCATAGCTCCGGGCTAGTGTTAATTTTTACTATTGAGAAATACTGTGTACAGACTGAATCGCATGCATTTAATTTCACATTTTGGTTTTCTTCTTTTTTGAAGTTTTGCATTCTCATGCCTGGTTTTTGGACAAGAATCTGGGTGAGGAGAACTGTTGTAGGGAAGAAAAAAGAAACTCGAGTGGTGGACACAGAGAAGAAAGGACGTAGTGAGGGTCCTTTGCAGTCATGTGAACCCAACTACTATACAAATAATATTTATGGTAATGCACAGTAAAGCACCCCTGAAGAAGTTTTACTCTCAGAGGTGTTTTATCTATTGCAAAATCACTACATATCTGATTTCTTTTAAGATGTTTTTGCTGCCCAAAAAAGGCAGACAGTCGGAGAATCAACATTAGTTTAGGATCAGAGGGCCGATTTTGAATAGAACAGGATGAAAGCTTTTTTTTAAAGCTATTTCTTTGGATGAAAGCTTTTTTTTTTTTAAAGCTATTTCTTCGGATGATAGTTTTTACTTCTCCATCAAAGTGAGTGAGAACAGGAATGTAAAGGAGAAAAGAGAGCAAGACAAACTTGTCTCTTTCTTTCTCCCTCAAAGATCTATCAGTGTACACATGAACCCTGTCATCTGTTGGATACTGGTTTTTAGGCCTAATCTGTCTGATGAATCCAAGGACCAAAGGAAAGCAAGCAACCCCATAAAGAGGTCTCAATTCATCAAGAATATTTAAAGCCTAGTTAAAAAATCAATTTACAACGTGTTCTTATTTCTATTAAATGATCACTTATTTGCTTTCTCACAGAATGAGCTATCTTCTAATACGATTTTGCAAAGATGAAATGAGAATGAGCCAAATGAACTATTTTGTTTCATTGTATTAGAATTTGGAGGATTTTCGACTCGCGATCGGTACGGTACGCTTGCAGTCATCCTGGTGTTTCTCTGGGGGAAAAAAAGGGAAGAATGCTCTGAGGCTTCATAGTTTACACTTGAAACCAATAGTGCTGGAATCGGGTTGCAAGCATTTTCCTCAGACTTTTGAATACAATCCAGTTAAGCGAGCATCTCTCTGCAGGCCTTATACTCATGCAGATTGAGACTTTTTACTTCAATGCCAAGTGAGATAACATTGTATTCCATTTGTTGAAACCAATGTTTCTCTTATGATATTCAATTGAGTTGCATGCTTTCCTTTGACCCAGGCTTACTTCACCAAAATTATGATGTGCAAAATGTAGTTTTTTAATTGGACTCCCTCAGACAAGTATTCTTTTTTTACCACAGGAAGAGTTCTGGGAGAACCTGCACGAGCTCCAGCGGAAGAGCCTTCTAACAACCTTCTACAATTGGAAAATGTCTTCGATAACTTGCTGGACGGCCATGACACCGATGTCCTGTCCGTAATTGGGGGCATCCACCTGCACAGGCGAGACCTCCTCTGCCTGCTCCCGTCTTGCAATTTGAACGACAAAATAATCAACAGCTACTTGTTTCTCATTGAAGAAAGGAACAGTCTTGAGCACAATCTACCCTCAGTGTGCAGCTACAACACCTTCTTCTACGTGTCCCTCAGTTCCGAAAAGCGTCTCGATGCATCGTCCCACATTTTCAGGTGGACCAAAACGGTGGACATATTTTCTTCTGATTTGGTCTTCATACCTATTCAACTACAGGATGTGCATTGGGCTCTCGTGTGCGTCGATAATCGCATTAAAAAAATCCAGTACTACGATTCGATGCATAAACCACATCCCACAAGCATTAAGTGCTTGTCATTGATTCAGGACTATTTGAAATTTGAAATCCTGATTAAGAAGACAATATCTGTGGCAGATTCCGAATACGAAATCGAGACTGTAGAGTCTCTTCCACAGCAGGCTAGTCTAAGTGATGGTGGTGTTTTCATGCTTATGTATGCTGAGTTGTTAGCTCTTAATGTCCCACTATCATTTGATCAGAAGGACATACCCAATTTTAGAAAAAGAATAGCAATTGAGCTGCAAAACACCCGACTACTGAAGAACCATGGTAAGTTAACAATTACCCATGTTTTACTTCTTTCTTTTTTTATTGTATGTCATGTAATCCAACTCATTCACTGCCTCGAATTATGTGTTTCGGTAAATGAGAAAAAAAAACCAGTTCAGTTTCAAGAAATTAACAGGGTTTCCATGGGTCGGAAAACTTGGTATTGTCATAAAATTATGAATTTTCGTCTAAAACCTGGAAAATCACCTCAATGACCTGGAAAATGATTGATCATGACTTCTCAGACGCTATGGAGAAAGGTAGGCAGTAAGATTCGTACACATTTTGGTATCACTTTATTTTATGAATTGAATTATTCAATTGATTTTAAAAGAAAACAGGGTTCCCACGGGTGTTTACAAAGTGCTTCTAAGTGCTTATTTTGACCTTCCATTTCTAAGGGCCCTTACAAGTGCTTATTTTTCATCAATAGTCCTTAGAAAGTGCTTATTTTCCTTTGAAAAGAAAATTCAGTTTTCAAATGACAATATTTTTACACAATATTTCCGACCTCTTTTTAGCGGCTGATCGGCGATAAAACTGCTTACAAGTACGGTTTTGGTGGTGATTCGGGAACTGGCTTGCTTGAATGGCAACCCTTGATAGCCGATATAGAAATCGTCGATTGACTCTTGATGTTTAGCAACTTAGATTGAAACTTGAAAACCCATAAAAATCAGTCTGTTTTTGACTTATGAATGGCTCTTGCAATGCACAAAATAGTTGTCCTGATAGAGGAAACAAGAATACAATCATCAAATCTTAATCAATTTTATTTTATCAGTTACCCGTGAGTGCAATGTTTTAAAAATGTATTATAAGTATGGGGAAGTGTATTTTTAAGTTTGTAGGTGAATCAAAGACAATTTAAAGATAATTTGTTTTAATTAATACTGCAATCTGAGGTGGCGACCCGATATGTTTCAATTTTTTTTAAATCTAGCTTTTTTTTATGCTTTTAATTATTCCCCCCCCCCTCAAAAAAAAAATATATATATATATATATTTGAAGATTTATTAGGTGATTCTGCTCTGCAAATTTGAAGCAATCAGTTATCAGTTCCGAAAAAAAAAACCCGCTCAAAAAAACATTAGAGGAAAAGATCGCAAAAACGTAAACCAGATGCTGGAAAACCAAGAATAGTCAGAAAATTTCATGAATCGAGAAAATTCGTTTGAAAACTGGAAATTTTGGACTCCTATCGTGTTTGGCCGCTTACCTAAAATGAAAGTAATTTTTCTATGCTTTATAATTTTTTTCTCTTTGTATCCGGGTGACATATACTCAATGGCCGACTGTGCTTGAATTTCACTTTGCTTTTGTTATCCCATGCACAATCTGTTTTCATTGTCAGCTTAGATGATAATTTTCAAATTAATTTTGTTTCATAAAAATGACGTTTGTAAGCGTATGGTGTAGAGGCGGCTGGTGCACCTTAAATCCGTCGTGGCCGAAAGTTCTCGCGTTGGGTTGATGTGGAAGTTTGGAGAGTGAGGCACCAGCTCAGATGTCTCGTCATATCTGACCGTGGTTCAAAATTATGTGGCAATACACTGAATGGCTTAGGCTAGGACAGTGGCAACTAGTTGAATATCTGTTCAATAAAATTGCATTTAATGTTTTGACTTTTTTATAAATTTATCAAAGTTTTTGTATAACTCTTATGATCCGTTTTGATTCACGGGAAAATATTTTCTTCGAAACTTGTTCGGTTTCCAATCCAGTCAAATTTGACTCTGACGTACGCAACTTGGAATCCTTTTACATCCTTTTAGTAATTAATACTTTGCCACTAATTTTATTTTATTGAAACCTCCAATGAGCCAACAAAGGAATTTACTTCTTATTTTCATTATGAATTTATGAAAGTGTATTATAAAATAATTACTGGGGTGAGTAATTTCCGTTTCATAAGCAGGCTGAAGCTGCAGACACAACAAAGTAAGCACTGTAATTTCAACAACAAAAAATTGAAATAAAAAAATTTGGAAATTTTTGAAAATGAAAGTGTTGGGGTGAATCAGGGAGGAGGAGCCTGATCCAGGCAACACAAAATGGTGTTTCCTACCCATGAGCAGTAATATGCTAAAAATTGCTCATGCACTCCACTAAAGACCATTAAAAAGTAAAAACAAAATAATCTGAAAATAATAAGAAAACGAAATCAAACTCGCAACAGCAGCTTTGAGACAGACAACACCAAGTCCGGTCCTCATCAAACTTAACTCTTTCTTTTCCTTTTTATAAAAGCAAATGCACTGTGAAGAGATAAAAGAAAAGCATCCAAAGGTTTTTTTCTTGCGGTCTCCATTCTATAATTTGTTGATGTACTTGCACATATTACTAATATGTGTACACATAAATGCCCATATATTAACTGGTGAATTTTGTAAAAAATCAGACGGCTTATTTTGAAAAATCTCATTTTTGTGTGGCATTATTTGTGTATAATTTTTAGAAAATAGACTTTAATATTAAATTTTTTTACATGCTACTGTTTATAAGATTAACTAATCTGTAAGAGCATCCCATTTGGTCGAAAATCAGGTATTACATTGTATAATACGGTTTCTTCAATGTTTTATTTAAGTCCTTATTTTGTCCCAGAAAGTGCTTAGAAAGTCCTTATTTTTAGTTAGGAAAATGGAACCCTGTTTTAGTTAGGAGAGTGGGAACCCTGTTATAGCGAATGTTTGTTTCTCTGTTTAGTTGACTTTTCGAAAACATAGCAATATTTAATTTTGATAATTTATGCAACATAAATTTACAAAAGCATAAACTTTTGGTTTGTTTGGATATTGTTGAATGAGAGGACTCTGAGAGTGTAACATTATGCACATTTGAAGGATGCTTTGATGAACAATGGAAATGTTGCTATACGTAAACTCAAGTACACAGAAATCGCTAAACTTCCAAAAAGATATCAAAACCAAAAGTTAAAGTTTATGCTTTTGTAAATTTATACGTTGCATAAATTATCAAAATTACTTATTGTTATGCTTTCCAAAAGACACCCAAACACAGAAACAAACAAAAAATAGCATAAAAGATCAACAAACTAACATCATTTCGTAATAACAGTATTTTTTTAATTTACAGCCCCCAATATGCAAAAAAGGCAATCGTATAAGAAGCCAGCACTGTGAAGGGTCAGAGCATTAGTGTGATTAACAAAATAATGTTTAAATTCAAGACTGCATTTTTATCATATTTCTCAAAACGAAACCGTGATTGGCCGTTACCTAACGCATTTGAATACTTCCTTCTTTCTGTGCAGCACATTGCAGCCTCTCAAATTCAGATTGGCTTCTGGAAATTAACATTTTACACTCCATGCTTAACTTTGGGTAGTGAGTGTATTCTAAGACGAATATGAAAAAGTAACTTATGTTTAACTACACCTATTAGTCTGAACTGACTTCAGTTTGTATCGTACCGCGTAAAAGCAGCCTCGCAATAGGATTTTGAGTTGTGACACAGGCTTTGTATAAAGTTGGTGTTGGTCTAACTACAGTAAAACGACAACACAGTAAAATGATGACAATGCTATGCAAACATTACTGATATTTTTGTGAGGCAAAATGTAGCAGTGTCGCCTAAATGGAGAAGCTGTTACTAAACAAAAGCATAAAAACAGCATTTGTTTAGATCGTATAACAAAACATTGTGGGGCGTAAATTAAAAGAGGCCGTTATAGTAAAATGCCATAATTTTGTTATTCTTTTATGAATTTTTTTTTGTTTCTGTGTTTGAGTGTCTTTTGTAAAGAATAGCAATATTTGATTTTGATAATTTATGCAACATAAAAATTTACAAAAGCATCACCTTTAACTTTTAGTTTTGATATCTTTTTGGAAGTTTAGCGATTTCTGTGTACTTTAGTTTTCGCACAGCAGCATTTCCATCGATTATTCGAAGAGCTCATCATCATCCTGTTAGCGTAGAACTACATAGAAGAAATGTTCTTAGTTTGCATATATGATCCAAATCCAAGATTGGCCTGAGTGCAGTAAAGACCTTTTCAAGTAAAACAAAAATATAATAATAAATTAATTTTAAAATGTTATACATTAAGTTTAAAATTGGGATTAAATTTCACTTTTCTTTCCATGAGACATCGAAACAAAATGATAAAAATTAACTATACGAAAACCAAAGTACTATACAGAAACAAACAAAATATTGCATAAATGAAACAAACCAGAAATTGCACAAAAGATCAAAATTAAATATCGCTAAACTTTGAAAAAAATATCCAAATAATCCAAACTAAAAGTTAATATGCTTTAAAAATCAAAATCCAAACTATCGTAGTCTAAAAAAGAAACAATAACAAACTTATTGCACAACCTTCATCCAGTTCCAAAAATGAAGTAAGCACTTCACAAAAAATAAAAAGATACTTATATAAAAGTTTAAAAGTTACCGCTAACTAAAAGTTAATATGCTTTTAAAAAGGCAATAAATTTTTGAAAGGATATCCAGTAATCGGGCGCCTACACAGCAATGGATACACACACGCAGTAAAGTAAATACGGATTCATTCAATACCGATTCATGACAGTTGCCATTCGGTGGAAAGAAAATAATAATTGAACATCGCATTAAATTAATTAAAAAATTTTCAAGATTAAATTTTAAAAATCGGCTGGTCTATAAAATTGCAAAACATTTGGGACTACATGTGTGCCAATTTTCATTATTGTAAATACCATAAATTTGTCAGTACACAGTGCACATGCACACACAAAAACTTCATTTTCTTGTAGAGACTACGCATTTGTAATTAACAGTATGTGTTCGAATGGAAATGATATTGATGCTTAAAGAAATGCAACTGTAATGCAATTACTTGGAGTAGAACTCTATCTGCTTTAAAAAATGCTTACACTTGTGGAAGAATGATTCTGATTTCTGTCTTCGAGCTATTAAAGTGGCAAGCTATTTTGTGTAGTTTTAGCAATATCAAGCAACTCCACATTCAAATCAAGCATCTTGAATTACGGGGCAAATTAATCGCAATATGGTCCATTTTGCATTGCTTATAACTGTTATTGGCAATAAACAAATTATGTCAATTTGTATGCCACAGGCATAAGTAAAATTTGTACTATATAGATAGTTCCTGAAAATGGTATTGCAAACATCCATTCGAATCGGAGTTCATTGTGATTGAATGTTTTTCTGTTACTTAGTGATTTTCGAAATCCCTGTTGGATCGTCATTGTTTGAGCCACCTGTGTGCCACATAGATGTACTTGCTCCACAGAAACATTATCCTTCTTTGAATGAAGACAGGATGTCTTCCATTGTTGAAGGGGAAGATGAATGCGCTGAGAATGTACTTGAAACTGATCTAAAGGATTTGGATGAAAACTCTCTGAACCAAGAGTCCGGTAAGTATTATGTCTCCTTATTGCATTATACAAACTGAGTCCTGAAGAACAATTTCAGGTGCTTTTGAAACAGTTTTTAGCTTAGGATCCCATGAATGCTGTATATGATACACTTTACTGTACACCTAATTCTGTTTTTGCACAGCATTTTTTACACGAATTTGATTTAACACAAATTAAAATAATTATTTCATTGTCTTTTTACACGAGTCATTTGGTTTTAACACAAGCGGGCCAATTTCTAAGAATTTTTTTGCCCAAATTCTAAGAATTTTTCAAATTTTGTGCCGTAGTATTATCATTAAAAAATTACAGGCACGAATAGATTACATAACAGCTAGTGTGTGCGTTTCGAAATGCTTGCTTTTGTTTACCAATGTGTACATCTTGGTATATATGTATCATCAACGTTTTTATTGAATTGGGTTTCTAATACGACCGAATTTCCCAACATCCATTACAGTGGCACACAGTTCGTAAAGAAGGATTTGATGATCTATCATTTGGAGATATTGATGAATTGTTAGTCAACAAAGCACTTAATGAAGATAAAATACTAGAGGTCGTCCCCGAGACTCCTAAACCCACAGAACGTAGTGACAATGAAGAAAATAATCCTGCTCTAAATGCAGATTTAACAAAAGTAGGTCTGGAACAGGCCAAAAAAATTGGATATTCATTTTGTCATACATTACCGTATGGAGGAACGAACGCACTGGGAAGTTTCAAGGTGAACTGAAGTTGTTGACATTCTCTTGCAGAGAATTATTAGTTTTTCTTACTTGCATTTGAATGCGTGTTTTTGAAAAGTCCATGCAAACACCCTTTGTGTGCTTTCCAAGGTCAGCCATCCTTATGCATTAAATTATGTTTTTTATTCCATTCTATCGTTGTGATTGTTGAAGATAGAATGAAAATTTCAACTGATTTCAAATCTGCTTAAATTTTAAAACCAGATCGGTGCCAAAGACATAATTTTTTTTATAAAAACATAAGTTTTCTGTAGCCATAACTAATCTTTGAGCGAAACACATTTGGCTCCATTTACAAGCTTTGGTGTAGGAAACACGGGGAAACATGTCAGGTAAAACTGTGAGAGAAATATGCCGATTACTATGTGAATTGCGGTAAAGTATCATAACAGAATGAAATGATATAAATGTTATTAAATATTTAACATATAATACAATAAAGAATATACCCAATATTTTCTTTTTTTCGTTGCTATCTCCATCTTATCAAAATTTCTACAATATCATCCCAAGATGATTTTTCAAACCTCTGTTCATATAATCAGGGCACTCCATATTCCAAAAGCAGGCCTTTTATGTATTTCATCAAATAAAGGATCAGTGTCACAGCGCTCTGCTTCCATTGTGAACGGCTCTACAATAGACTATCAGTCGCGGTGCTGGCACTCTTCAGTGACCCCTTCAACAAGTCATAACGATAACTAATCCCTCTTTCCGTTGACAATAGAATGCTGATAAAGAATTTGCATTAAAAGGTAGGGTCATTTATGGTGCCAAAAACTGACAGATGAGTCATGTAATGCATATGAATGAAAATGTTTCAGCCAAATCGAATCAAAACCCAGTACATAATGAATATATTTACCAAACATTTAATTGTGATCAAATTGCTCTACATATATGGGGAAATGACCTTCCAACAGAACTTATCAAAAATGTAGAAATTCAAAATGGACTTTCCATCAACATGGGCATGTAGAAATTTCATTAATAGTTACATTAAGGATAATTGGATTAACTGTAGAATTAGAATATGTTGTATGAAAAACAAGACCAGTGAAACATCGACTGAAGGGTTGCGAGATCTAATTCAACCAAAGTCCATCGTGTACAAAGGGGGCCGGTGCATGTTAAATTTTGTCATGGCCTCAAATGTCCTCATGTTGCTGTGGTGTGCGAGTTTGGAAAATGGGGTTCCAGCTCCGTCATCTAAATGAGGTTCAAAATTATGTGTGGAATATTTCATCTAAAACTTGTTTAAAACCCTCGACAAAATGCGAGAATAATGTAAAACTGAACTATACACTACTCTACAATAATGGACTGGACAACAAGATGTGATGGTATAAGGGAAAGAATACATGCTTTAATAGGGGGGTGGTCCCCCACAATGACACTATCAACCCTTCTGGGCAGACTTTCAACAAGGTTTTGATACACAGCTATGGGTATTTGTGTCTATTCCCACTGCAAGAATGTCGCCAGCTCAACTGTACATTTCGGACGTGGTTCCCTGGTTCGTAAGCATCACTCTAATTTGTCTCACAAAAGGTCAAGACTCTGAGCAGGCCAGGGAAGACATTTTTTTTTATTTCAAATTCCCCTGTACTCAAAAAAGTTTATCAATTGTGTGATTTTAAACTCAAGCTTATTGAACTAGCAAAGGAAGGATCCAGGAAAAGGAATAATTAAGATTTTTCGCCAACCTAATATCACAGAGTTATTTTCAAACTTATAATCTGGAAATGTCATTTTGTTGTATAGTATGTTAATAATTTTACAGAAAAAATAAAGCATTTTAGGAACATAATTATGTTAATGCTATTCTTTTAGCATAAGTTTCTCAGTCAAATTAATGATGATGATGTCGTGTCTATGGATTGCCAAAAAAGTCTAAAATATTGTCAAAGGTCCAAAGGACCGCAGCTGCCAGCTTCGGTGCCTCAGAACTGTACAGGGTCTCCCACAGCAGATCTCTATCTGGTAACAAGCTGAGTTTCAAGATCTCTGCAGTAATTTTTGGACATTCAAAGATGTGTTTTGGTGTGAGTTGGATCTCTGGGCAGTTCTTGCAGTAAGGATAGGTCCTTGTCCCGTCAGGAAGTATTTTCATTCCCTTATAATGATTCGTTCTTAGTCGAGCAAGTGTGGTCGTTATGTCTCTAGGGAAGTCGAAGTCGGTTATCAAAGGTTTCTTTGAGGGTTGGTTTAAAAGTCTGTATCTGGCCACTGCATTCACATCTGCAAGTGTGATGGTGGAAAGAGGTTGATCAAGATTTCGTGCCTCTTTGGCCAGGGCGTCCGCACACTCATTCCCCTCGATGCCTACATGTGCGGGTATCCACTGCAACACAAGATTTCCCTTTGCAATGCATCCGATCGAACAAGTTGCTTATAGTGGAGGCGATGTTTGTCTCTCCGTTTCTGATGTCCTCTAGGGCTGATTTAGAGTCTGAGAAGACAACCAGTCCCTCAGCAAGATCCATAGCTTGAGAATTAGTTAGGTAAAAGGTTAAGGCTTCTTCGATAGCCACGAGTTTGCTGGTGAAATTAGAGGAAATCAATCCTGTGTTAATTTTAAGATTGAATTTTTCACTGCTTGGAAGAATAAAAAGGATTCCTGCTCCACCTTTATTGAGGGATTTGTCTGAAGAACCATCAGTAAAAGCAATAGCTAGGTTCTCCCGGGAAATCTTTTCTATGGTTTCAAGACCCTTTTGTTTGAGAACAATGGGATCTTCTTTTTTAGAGCAGGGTTGTAGCAGATTCAGATGAATAGTCGTGTTTGCTGGTGGTGTTCTTGGAAAGAGAGGTTCCAGTAGGAAATCAAGGGATGAGTGTTCCAGTTAGATCTGTCTTCTAATATCTCTATCTAACTGGAGAGTAGATGATCTTTTAAGCCTGTTTGAAGTTTTCCAGTTATTGAAAACTCTGGTAGTGATATGAACGTTGTTGTTGCAGCGGAGTCTATTTGTGAACTTGACAGTGGCGAGATTGCCTCTACTTTCCAGTGGTGGTAGACCACTTTCCTGTTCCGCCTTTTCGTTTTTGGTTGAGGAGACAGCACCGATTATAATTTTTGAGGCCCTATGTTGCACAGAATCTATTTGTTGTTTAGTAGTAGTTGAAGCCGGAGCCCAGATTGGGGTAGCATACTCGAGCACAGGTCTGATGACAGTGCAGTATGTGTTCTTCAGGGTTTGAGATCTAGATCCCCATGTAGTGCCACATAGTTTCCTGAGAATATTTAATCTTCCAAGAGCTTTATTTGAAGTATGTTCAACGTGCTTCGTAAAGCGAAGTTCTGGGTCCAAGATAACTCCTAAGTTAGTAGGGGAATCAGCCTTTTCAATTTGTTGGTTTTTGATTCTAATGTTTAATGCGATGACTAGTCAAATTAATAATTCATTGTTATGAACTAAGAATATTTTATAAAATGAGTGCATTTATAAAACATAAAATAATCATTTTTTGCCCCTTTTAAGAAGTTCTTACAACGAATTCCCATTTGGTTTGATTCGGAAACCAACACCACAGCCACTGCGTGGCCAGCACCTGACAGTTCTTTTAGTGGGGTGTCGCCAGCACGACGTTGCCCATGATTTCTTTTCGTAGTGACGCATATCTGTTGCAAAAATATTAAATATTTAGTTGAAAAATTATTTATTAGAAGAAAATCAAACTTATAAGGTATCTCTAGTGTAAAATTTTCCACAGATTTCAAATCCGTTGAAATTTTCAATCTATCTTCAATTATCTCAATTTTACAAAAAAGAACTAAACAATGCCAGTCAAAATATTTTTTATTTGTTTTGCTTTCCTTTGCCTGAAATGTTTCAGAGTAGGAAATGGAATCTTATTTCTCAACCGCCAATTTCTTGACAGCAAAAGTCAAATTCGCATGGGAAAAAATAAAAAATTTACTATTTTATAATTATTTATTAAAAGAAAATCATATTTTTTTAGGTATCGATCGAATGTGAAATTTTTCGCAGATTTCAAATCCGTTTAAATTTTATTCTTCTTTAGCCATCCAGGAGATGGAAAAAAGAAACACAAAACTCCAGTTAAAACTTTTTTTCTTTTTATCGTTAGCTGATAGCTTCCTCCGCGAAATCAAACAGATACAAGGAAATAATACATTTAGAATGTCATCTTTATGCGGTAGCCATTCTAAAGAAAACAATAATTCAATTCTATTAAATTAATTTTAAAATGTTTTAGATTAAATTTCAAAATTCATGATTAGTACAAAAATTGCAAAAAATTCAGGCTACCCTGTGTGCCAAATTTCATTATTGTAATTGCCATATATTCGTCAGGACAGTCCACGCACTCAAGCAGACAAACACTACCTTTTCTAACTGTAGAGATGAGTATTTTCAAATAAAATTTTACACACAAATATATAATAATTCATATTACTACACTGGATAGGAGAATTTTTAGTAAAATTAATTTAATTTTTATATGAATAGCAAAATTGTAATTATAACGCTAAATGTTCTACTGAAAAACATTTTTAATATACATAAGACTTAACAGACTTAAACGCTTTTTAATCACATACGTGCTTATATATTAGACAGTCGGAGCTACAAGAGAATTTTAAGAGGTACGTTAAGTTTGAAATATTAGGAAATATATGAATTTATTTTTTTCTTTAAAAATGTGTTAGTCTATTCTAAGATTGAGGAATATATTTTTTAGGAAAACCATATTTCAGGATAAAGAATCAACAAGTGATAAGAAATAAATTGTAGTCAATTTTTTTCGCTATATTTTCTACACAACTAATAAAATGTGTGATAGATGCATATAAGTAACTAATGTCCAAAACCCAATGCGACTTACAAGTTGCAAAGAGCACTTTATATATACCCCCTTACAAAGCAGGGGACGTCCCATGCTCAAAGAAAGTACCTAGATAACCATACATGACGTGTAAAGGGGTAGAAATTATTCTATTTTAATAGTGGTTTCTTGGCCATTCTGGGTTTTTGAAGACATTATCTTGAGACCTGTGTGGCCGTTAAAGACGTTTACCGCACATGAAAACTTAAACGGACCGTCGTCGGTTATCTCAAAAATAAAAGTACTTACTATCCATCCTCTTTGTTGGAAACTATCTTCAAAACATCAAATATGATTATATTTGCATCCTATTTTTAATGGTATTAAATACAAAACAGATAGTACTCCATTCAAGATATATCTTTTCTATAAAATGAGATAAATAGTCCTTTTTGGGTTCGTAATGAATAAATAAATATATTTGTCAAAGGCAGACAAATTCGTATTGCGAAAATATAAAAGTTACAAATAAAAATATATTTATTTAAAGAAAATCCCATTTAAGGTATTGATCTGGTGTAAAATTTTTCGCAGATTTCAAATCTGTTTACATTTTTACTCGATCTTCTATGACTGCGAAGATAGAAACCTAGACTAGGGAATAAAAAAGACTTAACGTCAGTCAAAACGCGTTCCTTGTGAAAAGTGCTGAAGAATCCTATGTACCTCGAGATTGAGTCGAAGCTCTTAAACGACCGGATCCCTTCGACACCCAGTAGCTATTAAAATGCCAGATTGAGGCGTTTTGATTGACTTGATCTCGAGGTACATAGGATTCTTCTGCACTTTTCACAAGGTACACGTTTTGAACGCCAGATTGAGGCATTTTCTGCATGTGAACGTTCCACTTGAACTCTAAGCATTTTGGCTACCTGCATTTTGTGTCAACGTCAAACGCGTGTTTAAAAAAACGCCTTGTAAGAACAGGGCCTAAACCTCTTCTATTGATTTTGACCACACCTCCTCTCTCATCTTATCAAAACTGTTGAATTATGTTCTGTTGGAGGTTGGCGAATATCTGGTCCTAGGAAAAGAAGCAGCTTTCTCATACATCAAACAGTATCCTGTCTCCGTCATCAAAAGCAACTTATACCTTTACCTTATTTTGCTGACATTCCTATATCTATTTAGAAAATTTAGGGCACAACTTTAATCTAAGAACTTTAGTGGCAATGCTTTGGGCATAATTTTTGCGGTGCTTATTAAAGTGAGTTTTGCATGCAAAGGCAATCCCGCTGTTGATGACAATCAATGTTAAGTTAAATCTCACAAGATAAAAATTCTAAAGACGCTTGAGAGATATTACACAAAATGCAATATATTTCCTCGTAAGCAATTCAAAGCCATAATTTAATACATAGTCTATATATGAAAGAAGATGTGTGTGTTTTTTTTATACAAATCTACACCGTTTGAACAATCCACACCAAATTGGGTACACTTCTACTTTAGAATGCTGCGGAAAACATATTCTATTACTTTCCTGTCTTCATAGCAATCTGTAACACATACAACCATGACAATTGGCACACAGGTAGTCCTGAAAGTGCCCCTCGAATCCCCAATTTTAAAATTTAAAGGTTGTTTTTTTTTGCAATAAATGAACATTGACAAGGAAACCTGTTCTAGAGAAAACATAACTCCGGGAAATGTCGCAGTCATATTTCAGCATTACTAAATTTCATAAATCATTACTGTCTTTATCAATATTTTTCTAATATCTTTTTCGAATTGCTCTATTTTAGCTCCATATTTTCTTCAGAATTTTGTTTCTGTTCATATATGTTTTAGTCTTTTGCATATTACAATATATTATTGAGGAATTAAAGGTATATATTTGCATCCAAATTAAATTGTAGAAGTTATAAAGAAGTTAAAACGAAGTTAAATTATTTCATTTTTCTATGTAAGAATATTGATGATTCTAATTCACTTTTCAATCAACATTTAACCATTTCAACCTGAGCAACGCCGGGTTATTCAGCTAGTTTTCTGTATTTATTTACACATTTGCAAAAGGACGTAAAACAAAACATGTCTAGTGAACTTCACTGTTACATAAATTGAAATTGTCAGATACAAAAACTAAATAATACAAAATCAATGTTGCCAGAACTCGCACACAAAACATAACACCCACTTTATTAGGATTTCTGCTACATCACGATTATTTGAATATCTTTTGTTAATTTGTGTAAATTATTACTTTTTTACCATCCCAAAGAAACTAGTTGGTTTTATGTAATTGTTTGCAGTTCATATTATATAGCCTGGTTCATTAGATTTGAAAATAACAGATTATATTTAACTCAGATGAACTTCTATTGAAATATTTCAAAAAACATAAGGAATTTTTTGTGAAAGCAATTATTTACCAATAGTAATCAAAACAATCAGTTGTGTGATTTTTTTTCTTACATAGATTTTATAACTTAAACGGCAACCGTTATTGATTGTCCTATTTAGATATGTGCAATTATGAGTACTTTTGAGAATAGAATAAATCGTATTCGCTGAAATTGTAATTCGAATAAAGAACTCTGCCATCGTATTTTTTTAACACTACGGAAACCTCTGTGTCTTCGTTTTTTCACAGCCGCTTTGTCTCCTTGCCGTGAGGCCAACGATACAACTTGTGTTATAGGGGAAGACGGGGTACAATGAAACAAAATTTACTAATTATTTTTTCCTATCCACAATTTTACATGCACAAAAATATATTTACTGCATACTTTTAATCTTGTATTTTCCCCCATCTAAATAAATTTTTATTAGGTTCTAAACAATATCTTTATACTTGAAAAATAACAAAAAGTAAATGTCTCACAGTGTTTCATTGTACCCCGTATGGCGGGGTACAATGAAACACATACTGGGGTACAATGAAACACTCCAAATGATACAAGCAATTTTCACCCTATATAGTTTATTTTAGTCCCATTCGACTTCATTTAAATTTATGATTTCTCCAACAGAATATATTTCCTTTCGTTTCTGTTCACCCTCCTTAATTAAAACATAATCATTTATACAGATATTGCTTGTGTCACACATGTTATGTGAGGATATCTCATTCTTAGTACTTCGGTGATCAGCTGGACCTGGAAAATAATCTGGATCATATTCATCTTCAGAGTCTATAGGAGGTAGTTTATTTAGAAAATAATACCTTCTTAGTATTTTCCCTCCTTTTACTTTCTAATTGCTTAACAAGAGCATTTTTTACTGGTGTAGTTAGAACAAAACTCTTATTTTTTCTGTTTTCCTACTCTTACTTCTTTTTTTGAACCAGCCTTGGGGTAGAGTTTTATCTCTTGAGGAGAAATGTATTTCCTCACAGGTTTAGAGCTAGTGCATGGTGTATGAACAATTGCTGAATAACCTGCAGTCGGTGATTCTGATCTACTAATGGCAAGATCAACCACTTCTCTGATTCTTGGGTTTTGTCTGTCTGGTCTTCAGTTTCATTGATCTATCATGGAAATAATTTTCAGTAAGACAAGGCCTATCTCATACGTACGAACACAAATAATCTTCTTCACAAAACATTTCTCTATTAAAAGGACATATTCCAGTCGCTGAAAAACCTTTTGTAATATTTTGTGGAGTGAAAGACTTAAAATAAGCTGTGCCAAGCAAAGAAGATATCTCATAGAGATTATATGACCTGGATTACACAGCATCTAATCATTTGCAGCTAGATTGAAGAAATTTTAAGTGACTTGAACACAGTTTTGTCTAAAGGCTGCAATTTGTTACTGGTATGTGGGGGCAGGGTTACAACAACAATTCTGTCATCTTTGGTAAAATTTAGACTGGAAATCGTAATATGTCATTCATGATTGTCCATTATTAGTACAGCTGGATTTTCTTTCGAACAGTGTGTATGTGCCTGGAAATGAGTTAGAACATTAACAAAAATATCTCCATTCATTCATCTCGATTTTGTTGCATCACCCGCAGTCCCAGGTAGAGCTCCATTCTACATGCAAAACTTGAAATTTACTCTAGGAAATACTAAATAATGGGGTATTAGAATTTCCAGAAGCATTCATAAATCTACAAAAGTAACAGGAACACCCCTTTCACCAGAAGTTAATCGACCTATTTGTTTTTGGCCCCTTTGACTGAGAACTTAAGGAGGATTTTGAACTGTAGTAAGTGCAGTTTAGGCCTACGAAATAAATAAACTATTAAATGTTTTTTAATATAAAAAGAACTAACTTACTATTGATATCTGTACATTTTTTGGAAAAAAAAAACAGTTTAATTTTGCAGGCTTTCAAAATTACTGTTTTGATTTGGTGTTGCCTTTTCCTATTAATGTTAGGTGTTGCCATTTCCTTAGTAAAAGTGTTTTATTTATATTACTGACAACCAGTAATATGGTATTTTATATCAGTGATATTATATTTACCAGTATATATTACTTCAAGTAAATGCATTCACCCGGGGCACAATGAAACATGTTTCATTGTACCCCGTCTGCAAGTGTTTCATTGTACTCCGTACTGAGGTTACTAACTAAAAAAAATTTCAAACTTTTAATATTTTTTTTTTTTTAATTTTGGTTTTGGAGGTATGAAGACAACAACACAAAGATAACAATGTGTAGAAAAAATATTTATTTCATATAACAACAAGGAAAAAGAAACAAATTTACTTTCAATGGTGAAAAACCAATAATCTTCTATTGCTAATGTTGTAGAAGTGAGAATGTATCCAAATCACATCAATAATTGGAACATATAGTTGCATAACATATATATAAATTGCAACTTTCTGTGACAAATTTTACTGGTTTTAGAAGTAATGTTTCATTGTACCCCGTCTTCCCCTACAATTTGTAGTTTATGCAACTGATGATGGGGGGTTTTTTTGTGCATTAAATTAATATTCTTTGCTTGCAATTACATTTTTGTAGAATTTTTTTTATGCATATTTGCATTTGATTTCGATGTATAGTATGGTAATGTAGGGTCACAGGTGTAATAAGTTCGTAATCAAAATTTTTTTTCTTCTCTCCAGTTTTTTCAATTGCTATTGTAATAGTTGCATTAAGGGTTCCAACCCTTACAATAACAATTAAAATATCTGTAAAGTAAAATTACAAAATATTTGTGGAAAATTATCCTTTTACCCCATCTGACCCTAAATATATAAAAATAATTCATGGATGCTGTATCTTGATACCAATCACGGATCACAAGATTTGTCAAGGGAATTGCAAGATCTGGGAAATTTTTGTGACGCTATCGGGGAAATATGGGGAACTTTTTTTTTGAAGATTTTGTTTCCACTCTGTATTATCAGTTCAAAGGATTAAAAGTGTCTTTTGATTTTATTTAGATGATGCATCTGAGCAACCCATCGACATGCCGCCTTTGAGTGAAAAAATGGATGAAGTCATCCTGACCACATGGGAAGCGGGTGAAGATGAAACTGTCTGCACTGTCTCTGACATTGGCCTCTCAAGAAACGACTTCCTCTCGCTGCGTGCATCTCAGTGCCTGGGAGACAGGGTGGTTGATGCTTACTTGAGGCTCGTGGTGGAGAGAAGCCGGAAAGACAGATTCCCGTCCGTCCATGCCTTCGATGCATCGTTCTATACTCGGCTGATCCATCGCACAGAGAGTTTCTCTGCAGCGGACGCATTCTCCTGCGATTTCATTGTCCTGCCCCTCCGCTTCGAAGAGAACTGGTCCATTCTGCTTGTGGATGTCCATGGCAAGAGGATTCTGTACTACGACCCTTCCACTGTCTACGACACAGAGAGGCTCCGGTTGGTGGTGGAATTCCTTGTGGCCGAAATGAAGAGCAAAAGGAACGAAGACACGAACACGGAAGAGTTTGCCCTGAAGATTCTGTCAGACAGCCCCCGTGCAGGGGAATCCGTTGACTGCGGGGTTTTTTCTCTTACATTTGTCGAATGCCTGACAAGGAGGGCAGTAGTCAACTTCCACCCCAAGCACGTGCTGTATTTTCGCAAGAAAATTACCTATGAGTTGAGAACAGGAAAACTGCTGGTGTCCGAAGGTAAGTTGCCTGAGTCGTGTCGCTGAGTGCATTTTGCACAGCTTTGACGTTATATATTTTGTCTCTGTAAAGCTGTTCTTTGATAGGGTCGTCCCTCATCTGAAGAGCAGCCGCCATTGCAGGGTGAGGTTCAATGCCCAGACAGATGTTGCAATGTCTATGTTCCGGTTTTCTGTTAATTTCACAAATTTGTTGTTTCGTTTTTGATTATACATTTGTGAGGTTGTGTAATTAGCCCTGGTTTAGTTGGCATGAAACAACAGGGTGGTAACAGAATCGGGGAATTCCCAGAAAACTTTTAAACTCTGGAAAGGTCAGGGAAAATTTCACAAAAAATCAGGGTCATTTTGATAACTTTAAATGACCATTATTATTGTTTGTCCTATTCAGAGATGTGCTGTTATGAGTGCTTTGATATTCGAATAAATCGTATTCGCCAAAATTGTATTTGGAATAAAGAAACACTGGCATCAGAATTTACACCGAGAAAACCGTCTGCAACGTCTTGTCGCCGTGAGGCAAGCGATACAGCTTGTGGTATACAATTTGAAATTTGTGTAACTAATAATGTTTTTAAGTCTATTAAATTAATGTTTTTTGTTTTCAATTACATTTTTGTAGAATTTTTTATGAATATTTGCATTTGATTTTGATAAATAGCGTATGATAATGTAGTATCAGGTGTAGAAAGTTCATAATCAAAATATTTTGTATTTTTCTCCAATTTTTTCAATTGCTATTATAAGAGTTCCATTAAGGGTTCTAACCCTTACAATAACAATTAAAATATATGTAGAGAAAAAATACAAAATATTTGTAGAGAATGATCCTTTCAACCTATCTGACCCTAAACATTTACAGGGCTCCTAACACGTCACCTTTTTATTTTTTGTCACCTTTTTGGCATTTTATCACCTTTTCAGGCGTTTTAAGTTTTTAAATTCTATTTGGAGAAGAAATATTTTTGGTGCGCAGTTAAAAAATTCATTTTTTCTAAAAAAAAATCAGAGTTTGCACTAATTCAATTTCGAAATGCGCATTGCGTTCCACCGCGAGAATGGATTTAAAAACATACCATTTTGATTGTAAAAGGATACTTCATGTGGGCCCGCAATGTATTAGCAACAAGTTCTGGAAATTTTCCGACAGGAAAAGGCTATCAGTAAAACGAAGTTTAAGGGAAGCAGGGCCATCTGCATGTCCGACCGATCTTACCAAATTACCTAACTTGAGTAATAGAACTTGAGTGGCATTTACGACTAACGTTTTCTTTTCATAGTATTGTGTGTCGCGTATCATTTGGCGCAAGATAGATATCACCGGTCGACAGGGTCGAACAAAAGGAGGAACCCTCTAGGAGGTCAAACGCTGACAGCTAGTAAATGGTGATCGATGGCAGTGATCACTTAAAAGGGGGAATAACATCCTCCATACACAGGTCTGAGGGCAGTCTCAGCATACCCATTTTATTTTCGGATTCTGGAATAAGACGAGAATGGAGAGGTCAAGAGACCGGACGGATCAAACTGATATTAACTCAACGTTAACCCAGGAGGAGAGGTAATGCGTTTAGTACTTTGTCATCACATGTTCACCCGAAAAAAAGAACTAATTAACATTGGGACATGTAATATACACACAATACATAATGCTTTTCATAAAGGTCTAAAAGAGTTAGGGGAAGATGTGTCTGAACTAGTTTTTCTTTTCACAGATGTTTTAATCAGTGGCCTAAGCATTGGTCAACATACAAACAAATTCAAGAAGACTTGAAACTTCCCACACGCTATTTTATCAAGCATTGTTCAAGCAGGTGGCTAAGCCTAAAGCCAGCTGCTGAAAGGTTGCTTGAACAGTGGATTGCAGTGCAAAAGTATTTCCTTGACAACATTCCAATAAAAAAGCCAAATATGATACAAAGACCAAGCTACAAAAAAATTGTTCATTTCCTTAGAAGAGAAACTATGAAGGCTGAGGTGATATTTGTCGTATCAAGTGCAAGTATATTTAATCGTGTGACCGAATTTCTTCAGAAAAAAGAACTTCTTATACATAACCTTCATTCTCAACTTGAATTGTTGCAAGAACAATTTTGGGTAGGATCTACAAAGAGGAATTTATTCGAGATTTGAAAATGGATAAATTGGAAGTTATATGTCCTCAGAAACTATTGCCTCTGACTGATATTGTGATTGGAGATAAAATTTCTAGAGTGCTTCAGAATGTGGAAGAGAAGAAAATGCTGTCTCAGGAAGAGCTGTGACAGGAGACAGAGCATCAATGTCAGAATGCGAACTCCATGCATTGATGAAGGTTAAAAGTAGCTTGCCAAATTTTGACAATCAACCTTATTTGGTACCAATCACATCTAAGCTAATGGATATGGAAAGGGTTGCATATAAAGCCTACACTGCCTATTTAGAAGATATAAAACGTAAGGCACAAGAAAAATTAGAGAAGAACAGGGAAAAAAAAGATAGATTGGAAGCAGAGAAAAAAAAAATTTAAGCAGTTGGCAAAGAAAAGAAAGGTGATAGAAGAAGACGAATAGGAACGAATACTTAAAATTATTCATAAGGAAGAGAATGAGATATTGGACAGTGCTTCAAAATTATTAAAGGAAGCCAATGATAGGCTCAAGAAGGCGATAAAAAAATAAAGATTTTAAGGAAGAAGCACTTGCTCAGGCAATGATTGAAGGAACGGCAAAAGTCTCAGATGATGCTGGTCAGCAAAGACAGACTTTAAAAAATGCACATTCTTCTGTTGAGAAGAAAAAGACAAAATTAATTTAAAACTTTTACAACAAAAAAATGAGACATAATCTTTTAAAGAAAAGGTAGAAATTCTTCAAGCTGTGTCAAAAATGAACGAATTAAAAAATCATCATTACGATTTTTTTTTTTTATGTTAATATTTTAAACTGGTGTACTTTTTAAATGAAGAAAATAAAAATATCCTTCCTAAGAAAGGATAGGGGAGGATCTTTTTATTTTCTATCGTTATACTTGAATATATTTAGCATTATTGTTATTTGTCACTTTTTTTTTTTGCTTGATTAGTCACTTTTTTCTGCTTGATTAATCACTTTTTGTCACCTTTTTGGTTCAATTAGTCATCTTTGTCACCTTTTTAGACCTTTAAACCTGTTAGGAGCCCTGCATTTAAAAATAGTGTTGTGTGGTTACTGTATATCGATACCAATCACGGATTACAACATTTCTTAAGGAAATTGTATAATCAGGGAATTTTTTGTGAGATTTTCAAGGAACTTTTTTTTAATGATTTTGTTGCCACCCTGAACAAATAAATTGATATATTTTTGGTTAAGTAGCAAAATATCTTATTTTATGGTGCAAACAGAGCAATGGTGCACACAGAGTCTCCATGTGCCTCAAAAAGGCTTGATTTTTCCTTTTAGTTAATAAGTGCCCTTAAAAAGCTTCAAAAAGCCATAGCTTTTACAAGAATGGTGCATATTTTCACCAGCATTCAAAAAGCGCAGTTGCCATTACTCATTTAAGGTCAAGTGTCATCCAATATCGATGGTGTACATTATAAGTTTAGAAACACCTCAAAACACTAATATATCAACAAATATGATATCTGGTGAAATGTAATAATAAATCATTCAAATTACAGATGGTATTGCTTGCCATTGCCTTCAAAACAGCCTCACAGAACCACATCCATGCTTGGTGGTGTGGGTGTACTTTGAGGTTGCATCACCTGTTCTCAATGGACTGACTTTCTTCTCTTAGTGCCAAAAGGTTCGAATTTGGATTCATCTGTAATTAAGACCCTTTTCCGGTCTCCCAGGGTCCAATTTTAATGCCCCCCCCCCAAGTTCAAAAGTTGATTTAAGATTCTGCAGCTTAAATCTACTGTGGGCAGTGACACTGAAGCACTTGGTAACAGATTTAAGATTTTGAATGTTATTCAGGTGCAGTTTCGAATCGGTAACATTTGCATGCGACTATCAAACGTTCTTCAGCTTTTGAAGGTATTCGAGATCTGCGACAACACCACCATCAGAAGCACTATCTAAAAAAAGAATACCACAAATTATTGACGAAGCAGGTCCTGTAATGAAGGTCGGTCAGAACTGTATAATACAGTACAAGACGCTGTACATTCAATCATAGTAATCAATAGAACCTCTAAACGAAGACAACAGTCCGTACTCTGCCAGTTTGGCAGCAGAAAAGAGAGAGGTCAGCTGAAGACCTCATCATTGTTTAAATAGTGTTATTCCATCATGGTGAACATGAACTCAACACTGTCGTTGGCGAGCAGTGCTGTTCCATCATTACTGCACTTAAGCCAAGAATTGATGAGGAAACATTTTAAGGGAACCCGTGCTGTCCTGTCTGTAATGTTAATGTGGTCAAATTTTAAGGAATAGTTTCTCAGAATCCTTTTTGTGTACTGATTCGAATTTTTTCATACAGGTTATGAAAACATTTTTAAACACTTTAACACAGAGATTTTTAAAACTTGATATTTTGATATTTTTTCTTCAACTCTTCCTTTTTTTGGAATACTGATCAATTTTCATCGTTTAAAACAGTTAAAGTAGATTTTTCTGAGAAGATAGAAAAAAATGCCTGTGTTAAAATATATAATACGGTTTCTTACACTTGTAAACCAATTTTTTATATTTGCTTGAACAGACTGAAAAAATGTTCCTTTTATTTAAAAAATACACATTTTGAGATATTGAAGTTTTAAGCATAAAATTAATTTTACTTCAAAATGTGCATCTATTTTTCAAAAAATTATTTAAAATACTTCTACACAAGGTATCTCTATAAATAATACATCATTTTGAACATTATTGTTTAAACATTTATTTAAATTTGTAAAAAAGTAATCACAATTTTGAAAGATGTTTGTGCACTGTTCCCCTTAATGAAACAAATAATTTATTTAGAAAAAAGAGATAATTAAGTACAAAAAGAAAAGCAGTGTCTGAGCATTAGTGCAAAAAACAAAACTTATTAATTTCCATGTGAAGTACCATCACAAGTTCGTTTGTAAGTATGCTAGGTAAAAATATCCAACAAGCACATGTGGCAGCATTCTGAGTTTTACTGGCTATTGGATCATCACAGATCTACTGGATCAAGAATGTCTATTCTGTCTTACTTCATCAGAAAGATTTGCCGTCGTATGCACAGCACTCACTGAAACCTTCTCAAAAATGACTGTTTCTCAACAGTCGTTGGAAGAAACACAATTTTCGCTCATTTATAGACAGTTAATTCCTTCTTGGGGTACATGTGCATCAAATTACAAAGCAAAAAAAATGTTTCTGAACCCCCCCCCCCTTTTTTTTTTTTTTCAATAAGCAACCATGGGGTTAGGAAGCAAAGTCTGCTGATGCACATGATAAACACTGTTCCCAATTGTAATAAGAGAACATTAAAAGCTGGAATAATAGCTTCCCCAGTTGATTTCTTAATGTGAAAATCATTGAAATTGAAATAGATTTCTCATTCATATTTACACTTAAAACATTGTCATTTTTTTTTCTTCAGGTTTTTATTTATTTTTAACACAAAATTCGAATTTTTTGCATGATTTTGATTCATTTAAAATAGTTTTTTATTATGTTTATTCAGAATGTGCACTCGAGGATTTTCGTCCGGCGCCTTTTGAGCTGGTTGCAGACAGTCCACCTGTTAGCCACTATGACCTACTGATGAATTTGCCTCCACTCACTTCCAACCCTCCCGAGCTGAACACACTGTATCCACCGGATATGCCCGTCGTTTACGGTGAATTTATACTGCCTGAAAAGTACTTGGATCTTCCACAGCTGTCAGCCGATCCTTCCGAATTGTTGAATACTTTTTATGAATTATACAAACCTCCAAGCAAAGCAGGGTCTGGTGCAGATCCTGATCAAGAAAAGGGTAACATTCATTGCAGTTTTCTTTTTGTCACAAATTGTAAATTCTGTGTCTCACAGATGGTCCAGTGTATTACTTCAATCCATTTACAGGTGACCCTCTTATGACACCGGTACTCTTACAACACGGTACTAAAATTGCGACGACCCTCGTATAACACGAAAAAGTTTTCTGTGTAACACGGTTTAATTTTTACCTATTGTTGATCAATTGGACGGTTAATTAGAGACCGGTTAGATTTTTTTCACCTGTCTGTCTCTCTCTCTGTATGTTCTGTTCTGTCTGTTCTGTTCATCAGTATGTCTGGTCTATCTGTTCGTCTGTATGTCTATTCATCTGTGTGTGTGCCCTATACTTGTCTACACGGTTTAATACATAGTTAAAATGTTTTTAAAACTTATATGAATTTACTTAGATTATTTAATGATCCCTTATGTAACTTTATTTAAAATACAAATAAATATGTTAACTTTTTCTATGTCTTTAGCACTCTGTGTAACACGGTTTTAGTTTCCTTATTACATGGAACATAATCTCTATTTTTATATAATTTCTAAGGTTCGCTTAACACGGTTTCTATACAACACGGACTATCCTATAGCACGGTTTCCATGTAACATAGTACCAAATGTACAAAATTGTATGACCCCAGTTATTTCGTATAGCACGGTTTCCTTATAACATGGTACCATTTAACCGTGTTACAAGAGGGTCACCTGTATATAGAATATACAGGATCGCGTCACATTATTATGACCACATGCTAATACCCAGAATAACCGGCTTTTTTGCCTCACGGACAGCAGCTAGACGACGTGGGAGTGAGTTAATAAGGTTGCTACTGTATCTGGAGCCATACAGGCTGCAGTATGTGTGACAGCAGTGGCAGGGTGCATGGCGGCGAACACTGCGATTGAGATGATCCTAAAGATGCTCAATTGAGTTCAGATCGATTGAAATAAAACTCGACTCGAAACTCGGAACAACTCGATTGAGTTCAGCAGCTGTAGAAAAAGTTTTGCCAAGTTTATATTAAAAAGAAAAAAAACTCTACAATTTCAATTGTCATCAGTGACGAACGAATATTTTGGCTAACAACTATATTTCCCCCCCCCCCCCCCCGGTTTTTTCTTTGCCTTGAAGCACATTTTCGAATGGTTTCATTTTCATATTGTACTGAAATTGGCAAAAGAAGCTTGCACAGCGTTGCCTGTGACCTTCTCTACGGCCCGTGACAGTTCTTTTCGTGGGGTTAGGTGTGACTACTTCTTCCTAACTCCCGGTGATTGCTACGAATTCTTTGCGAACCAAACCAAATGAGAATTCATAGCCTGTTGGATAACAGCCATCATGGCATTGCCCGTGGTGTTGGTTTACCTCGTAACCAATCTCTGGCGAGATCTCTGTCACAAATGGAAATTCGTAGCCTATTGGAATGAATGCCCTGCAAATTCCAATTTGGTTTGCTTCACAAACCAAATAGTGAATATTATGAACTGTGGTTTGCTTCTTAAACCAACACTACAGGCAACGCCATGATGGCCTCGTCATTATCAATTGGGGCCAAATTCGATAACAGCCATCAAGGCAGGGACGTTTTGGGGGAAATTTCGGACAAAACAATTTGTGTTCTGGGGAGATATTGGGCCCTAAAACATTTTCTGCACCCCTGCAATCGCGGACAATTCTGGACGTATGGCACGTGGCATTGTCCTGCTGAAAGATCTCGTCCTTCTGAGGAAAATCAGTCGACATGTATGAGTGTATGTGTTCGGCGACAATGGATACATAACCCTATCCGTTGAGTGTAGTACCTTCCACAGGTACGAAAGAACCCACGCAATACCATGAAAACACTCCCCACTCCATAACACTGCCACTACCATATTGTGTTCTTCCAGCAGTGGTTGCAGGGTGTTCATTGTTGGACGTTTCTTGTTAGACTTATGAACTTCCATCCGTTCGATCGAGCAGAAGAAGTGACTCGTCGGAGAAGGCAGCCCTTTGCCAATCAGCAGCAGTCCAGTTCTGGTATTGCAGCACAAATTGAAGCCGTTTTTGCCAACTTTGTCAGCATGGTTTCAGTGACCATCCGTCTGCTTGTGAGCTCCATACCTAACACAGTTCGTTGTACTGAAATTTTAGACACACATCTGGAATTCCATGGTTTGTTTGAGACGTTTATTGCTCAACTGTAGCAAGTCGGTCAGTCCTCACTCACCGTCGTAACCAATGTTCCCCTCTCGCATATATGCACATGGTGCACTGCAGTTTGCACGCTGGTTCGCAAACTGCAGTTTCCAAATTACTGCCGCCCTTGGCGCGAAAGCCAATGATCATCTCTGTTTGCAAGTCATATAACTCTCGCGTTTTACCCATCACAGCAATGAAGAATATGTTCCAAGATTGCCTACGTTTGTAACTTTTCTACCCACCATGCCGGCTAGTTCCGCGTTTCATTGGCTGTGTGCTGTTGGCATCTTGTGTAGGAGGTGATCATAATAATGTGACTTGACTCTGAGATCCATATTTCATGAATGAATCCAAAAGCATGCAATAGACTTTTGTTTATTTTTTACTGGTGTTAAATTCTATTTCCTATCGAATGCAAAGCAAAAGACACTCTTCAGTTATGTTGCCACAATTAGATTTTTGTTGCTTTCCATTATGGATACAATCCTTTTCTGCTGATTCATGCATATATATCTGCCCACGCACCTATTTATTTTGTGGTGCCACTGTGTGATCTCCCTTGTTCTAACCATTCGGAAAGCTGCTTTGTGATGTCACTTGCTCTGTGCCAATTGGAAAGCTGATATTGTATGTAATTGAACCTGAATGTCTTTTCTTCTATGTTTTATACGTTTTAATAAATAAGTTCGTCTTGTGACTCTTTTGTATGATGTTCTCATTTTGTTGATCGCAAAATATGTTGGATCCTCGGCAGTTGGCGGCAAATGCCACTCGACCGGAAGGATTCTCCTAACAATTTTGAACTTCTTCAATTGCATCTCCTTCCCTTGTTCCAGTGTGATTCAGCATTTTATTATGCTAAACCTATTTTTGGTCCTATATTCTTTACTACACTGATTCCTATCTTCCAGATTTCTCATTGCTCTCTGTCATCGGACTGCCAGAGAATTTTATTGGAGCAGTGAGATCTTCTGTCTAGTTTCAGCAATATGATGCAACTCCATTGCTCAAAAGTTGCATATTGAAACTAACCGGAAACATTGATTCTCATCGCACCTTATTTTATATTGTTATGTATTACATCCATTGTTGCCATTTGATAATAGGCAGATAAAATCGATTTTTGTGCAATTAGATTTGTCTTCTATATTTCAATTTTGAATAATAGTGATGCATGTTTTGAAACTTATGATTTCAAAAGTATCTTGTGTACTGCAGAAATAAAAATTTCTTGTATTCTGCATAACATAAATACCTCCATAAAAACTCGAATGTACCACTTTTCCTTAATTTCTTAAAATTTTAAGTATGGTGAATTCAATTAGATTTATCTTCTATATTTCAATTTTAAATAATAGTGCTGACAAAAAAACAATTAATAATAGTACTGATAAACTTACAATTTCAAAAGTATCTTGTGTACTGCTAAAGTAAAAATTTCTTGAAAAGTGCAATAACATTAAATACCTCCATAAAAAATGATGTACCACTTTTCCTAATCAGGTCCTTTATCAAGAGTTTTATTTCCAGAGGCTCCAATGGACCACTGTGAAAGTTTACCCAAGTCTGCGATAAATTCGCCATGTTTCGAGAGCCTACCCAATTTCCCAGTCTTGACTCGGGAAATGGAAGACAGGATTGCGTCCGTCCAAGGTCCAGGGAAAATAAGTGACATTCTGTGCAAAGTTGGAGACATATCACTGAGTAGATTGGATTTCCGCTCTCTAAAGTCGCACCACTTCTTAAGCAATCGAACAATCGATGCCTACATGTCCCTCATCGAGAATCGAGGCAAACTGGCCGAGTTTACGACTGTACATTCCTTCAGCTCGAGTTTTTGCGAAATTCTCCACGTAAGAGGACAAGAAGAAATGCTAAAAAGGACCAGAACCATCAATTTGTTTACTTATGATCTTCTTATTGTGCCTTTGTACTTCATGGATTATTGGGCTCTTTTGGTTGTCGATAATGTGCACAGAAAAATGCGATACTTTCACGTGATGAATGGCAAAGCTGCCTGGACCATCGACCGTGTCCGAGATTACCTGAGCGTGTGTCTGAAAAGCAGTCAAAAAGCTCCGTCGGTCAGCATCGAAGACTATCTACTCGAAACGGTCCAAAATCTCCCGCAACCCAGAAACTTATTCGATTCCGACGTTTTGATGCTTGCATTTGCCGAGCTCGAAACTAGAAATGTTCCAGTTGCATTTAAAGAAAAACATGTGACTTATTACAGAAGAAAAATTACGTATGAGCTAGCGACTGGGAAATTACTTTCTCCTCAAGGTGAGATTGTTATTTTTAAATATTACAGTGTGCTTCTTGAAGAACAAGAAAAGAGTGCAAAGGAAAACTTATTGCAAAGCAAAAAATGACATTTTTATTTAAAATTAGTAAAATTACAAATTAAACTTGAAATTGGTGGAAGTATTTCAAAATAGTGCTTATTACAGTTTTTGATACAGAAATGGGTCATTCTATGTAAGAACCATTTTGAGAAAAAATTGCATCATAGTCATGGAGTTGTCATGACCGTGTGTTTGAGGATACAAAATGATTACTCACGATAACTTATAAATTTAATATTTACTAGAGAATATTGACCAAAGTCTACATGTCTAGTAATATCTCGTAGATCAGAGCGTATCTTCAACACACGCTCACGACAATTGGTGACTGAGGAACGTGATTTGAAAAGCAAAAATGTGACAAATTTGATGGATAGTTGAATTGCCAATGTCATGCTAATCACTTTTGAGGCTCTGTGATAGCAGACACTGCTCATGTGCTAATACAGCTTCACTTCACAAGGGCACTCGCACTCGACTGCTAAAGGCAACACAGGACAATTACAATTGTGGTCTTAATACAGCTTTCACAGTCTCATGCAAATGGCAATCATTCTGTTAGTATCGAATTTCGGCTACCGCTGAATTCTGGAGGGGGTATTGTAGTGAGCTTATCCACCACTACAAAAGTTAACTTACAATTGAGTAGTAGTATCTATATATATATATATATATATATATATATATATATCAATGTAACCCCAACTCTACCATGAAGTACTTTTTGCTAGACAAAGTTACACTGTGTTTCATTCCGACTTGCTAAAGAGTTTTTCCAAGTTTTTACCTTAGATTGTTATGGCAGTGAAACATGTAGATTTCAATTTTAGTAATTTTTGGAAGCAATTTATTATAAAATACAAAACAGTGGTAATTTTACCTTTAAGAGGATTTTTTTACATGTAAAACGAAAAATTATCTTCTAAAAACAGGTGACTTTAAAAGCCATAGAAAAATGAACCCTCATTAATTGCCATGTGTACTTAAAAATAAAATTCATAGAGGTCAATTTTTGAATATAAGCTTTTCGAATAATAGCATATGTATCTAAATACTGGTCATCTTGTGCAAAATTGACCATGACTTGAAACCTAAGGGTCAAATTTGAATTTTTATGAAGCATTAATTCAATGCAAGCTCACATTAAGTGTTAAATACAATATCAAATCGCTGTCCTGTGTGATTTTTAATTTCTTTTCAGCAATACAGTGTCTTTGGGAAATAATGTTAAGAATCATTGAAGAAAAGTTGTTTTTTATTTACTTAAATTATTTTTTTAAACTACTTTACAAGATAATGCGTTTTATAATACAGTATCCTCTCTCTATTCTTAACACTCAAGGGGAGCGACCGAAATGTAAGAGGTCCCAACATTATAGAGGGAAATACATGGATGTAGGGAGTTTATGACTGTATATAATACTTAGGCCATGTCAGTTACCGATATTTAGGTGCTGAATTTAGGTTTGGCGGCTGGTGCAATGTTTAGCACGGCTAGTGTTAAATTCAGTCGGACCTGTATTATACCATCTCATTTTTTAAAAAGTTTTACGAAACATGCTACAGTACAATAAAATTACAGTATACACTTAAAATAGTAGTATACTAGTACTACATAGTATACTATACATAATTAATTATTTCATGCAAAAGTGAGTAATTTTAGTCTGTTTTTGCATTGTCTCTTATCTGTAAGTGGTTGCGGGGAGCTGGGCATTTTTCCGCCAAATTTCTCCGAATGCAAACACACCGTTCAGTTTACAGAGAGGTAAAGGGGGAATGAGGATCAAAGTAGCTTTCGTAATACTAGGGTGTTCAGATTAGAGGGGGTTCAGAATACAGAGAGGTCATCTCATGTTAAGTCTATGAAGTTTCGCCGGGACCGTCGTAATGTGTTCATAATACCATTGTGTTCATATAGAGAGTTTACTGTATTTGATTACAATAGTTTTGTTAAATCTATTTGCATTTATGGTTCAGGTACATTGCTTCAAAATTGCAGTGCATTTCTTACATTAATTACTTAGATGTGTCTCACAATGTAAATTATCTCCATTTGGGGGAATGTTTGGCATTTAATGTAATTGGTGTTTAATAAATTATTTAGAATTCTTATTGGTGCTGAAAGCATATTGGGAAAACATGCGAAATGTTCAGTATGCATACAGGAATCTCATTAAATCTTCATATTGAGCAATAAATATCACATTGAGAAAAGAGTTCATTGTAGCCTCTTCTTTAACAGCCAAAACGTGACAGGTTTTTATGGTTGTGTGTCATCAGCCTAAGCATGACAAGAAAGCATTCTAAATCCACTGAGAATTTTAGAGAAATTGCCCGTTTGTTGTCTAAAAATTGTCTCTGTGTTGTGCGAAATTTTCGAGTTTAAATTCGCAAAATTGGCCCAGTCATAAACCAGTCTCAGCATGCAGATGTAGAATTTAGAGTATGCGCCTCTTCATGAAAATGTAAATTCTATAAAAAAGTTCTACCGTGATTTGTCATCAAAAGATAATCACACTGTTGTAGCAGAGTAACTATTAGTACTAAATACGCTTCCGTTAACCACTGAACTTTTAAATGCATTTTTCTCGGAAAAGCCTTTTCGCTGGTAGATGTCTGTAAATCTATTGGATTGATCGAATTGAAGTTTTTACAGCATATCGAGCAAACAACATTTTATCATGTAAATAACCAGAAAAGCAATTTTACATTTTCATGTAGCATATAAGTACTTTTACAGATAACAGCAAATGCAAGTATGACATTTGTGTGTTTTTATAAACAATGATTAATATTTTGAGCGATTGTTTTGGATTTTTACAAGTCACCATTTTCTCAATTTTGTAAAAATTTATTTTTGTGATTCATCAATAATAACTAAACCACCATTTAATTTTTTTGCTTTTGTTTAGATCACTTGAGTTTAGAAATCATTCTTACCGGTGACCACATGTCGTTATGATTCTGATGATTGATCTTATGATTCTTCATGAAAATGGTTTTTAAAAAAATTGGCATACAAAGTTTGGAATTATTTCATTGCATAGTTTCGTTTGTAAAAGGGGGAATTTCTGTGAAAAAAGAAAATTCCTCTCAGGGATAGTTTTAAGTGTATTAAAAATTATACTGCATATATCTTGAAGCTGAAGTGAAAATTATACAGATGATAGTTTGAAAAACAAGTTACATGTACAGGGTAATTCTACAGTCATGAGACACACTTGGAGGGGCTGTACAGCTTACCAAAACATGCATTTTTCGTTTTGGAATGCATAGTTGGAAGTGACGCGTGGAGGCACGAACACAAAAAATGAGAAATTAACAGAAAAACATTGTTTATTTACAACATCATTACAAAGTGCTTCTTTGCAGCAATGTTTACAATAACTGCTCAAAATGGCGACCACCAACAGTAATACAAACTCGGCAGCTGTGATTACCTGGCAATGCTGTGGGTACGTCATTTGCAGCTGTGATGGGAGATTTTACAAATAGTGAAAAGGCAGACATGCATATGGTGCTGCTAATGTGAAAGGCAGGGCAGCGCTTCCGCTGTATAAGGAACGTTTTCTGAACAGGTGTATGCAGAACCACAAAATGTTTGATAGGTTGTATCGGCATCTTTGTGCAATGGTTCATTCATTGTCAGCTCTGACGGAAGAAACCATCTTGAACATTGTGGATGAAACACCCCACACAAGTACAATAGCTATTGCACGTCATGCACATGTGAATCAACCCACCATTTGGAGAGTCTTAAATGAAGAATGTTTACACCCATAGAGTCCAAGCATTACAGGCAAGTGATTACCTGTTGCACGTAGAATTCTGCCAATGGTTCTTGCAGCAGTGTGCATTGCAGCCGGATTTCCCAGCTTCTGTGCTATTCACAGATGAGGCGACTTTTACACAGGAAGGAGTTTTCAGTGTCACAATACTCATGTGTGGGCAACAGAAAATCCACACATCCACATGCATTCCAAAAATGCTTCTCTGTGAATGTTTGAGCGGGTGTTATGAACAATATATCCTACCAACATGATTTAATAGCTCACATTATCGTATTTTTCTGGAAGAGGTTTTTCCGAATTGCTACAAGATGTTCTGAGACTGTCGTTCGTAATCACATGTGGGTTCAGCATGATGGTGCATCAGCCCATTTTAATGTGGTTGTCAACAATTACCCGGTTGCCAGTTGTGCAGGGCAATGGATTGGACGTGGTGGACTAGTCCGATGTCCACCCCTATCGCCAGATTTATCGAGCATTGGTTTCTTCTTATGGGGGCATTTAAATTGAGGACCTCCTTGCTCAACTATCCATTGCGACATGCGGGAAATGCCTGGCATCTTTGGAACTATTCGCCAGTTACTCCTTCGATGCTACCAGGCATGTATTACTGTTGGAGGTCGCAATTTTGAGCATTTATTGTAAACATTGCTGCAAAGAAGCACTTTGCAAGGATGTTGTAAATAAACAATGTTTTTCTGTTCATGTCTCATTTTTTGTGTTCGTATTTCCATGCGTCACTTCCAACCCTACATTCTTATACGAAAAATGTATGTTTTAGTAAGCAGTACCACCCTCCATGTGTGTCCCATGACTGTAGAATCACCCTGTGTAATCGTAGCGCTGTTAATCACGATATACAAACTTTCGATGGCTCGTGGGATCCCTCATAAAGACTCTTGGAATTAGTTTTCAACAGTGTGTTTTAGGTCTATAATAAGTTTTAGGTTATTAATAAGTTTCATTTTCCAGCAGCTGAATTGCCATGCGGTACCGAAAGGGCTCCTCCCAGGTGTGACCAAAGTGAGACTTTTTGGTCCAACAGCTTCCACGCACCTGAACAGGGAAAACCACCGAACCCCAAACAATCCCCAAACGCTTGTCCAATGGGTCACACAGAAAAGACCTCTGAAGACATGAGGAAGAAGTTTCCAAAATGCAATCCAGAGGGAAAGTACTTGTCAGAAATTCTTTCAGGTCAGTATGCATAAAATATTTTCATCACAAGGAACTATTGGTTAACTCCTTTGGTTTCCAGAAATCCTATACCTTCTTCACTTATGTCAGTTTAAGTTTGCTAGTCAAACTTCTAAACGTTTCCCGAGATAATTTTCAAGAATGGGTTCCTAATATCTGTTAGAAGTTGGCGCCAATTTATGGCAAAGTGCTAATTTCTCGCCACCTTTCTTAACTTTTTATATCTCGGCAACTGTATACATTTTTAAGCATTTATTTATACGATCAAACCTACACTTCAACTTTCACTCATTCACATTTATTCTAATTCAAGATATATTTTTGTGATTGGCTGATTGAAAGTTGAAGATGTATGGTTATGTAAATTACTTAACCTATATATACGCAGACAAGTGGATCTGCTGCATGCTGTATGGATTGTGAGAGACAGATCTATTCGATCTTGTTGATACTGCTTGCACGTTATCCCCAGTCTGTTAGGCGGATAACGTTCTTTATTTTATTTAAAAATGTTTAAAGTTTAATAAAAACTTTATTTTATTCAAGTTTGTTTGGTCAACCTTCTTTTAGTTAGTTTTATAGACTAACTGGTTACGTGCTCAGACCAACTACTGCTCCACATACTGCTTGTTGGGTTACGATCCACTATATCGTTCCCAATAAAAGGTTATGGGCCCAGGAGCCTTGGGAAAGTCCAAAGCACTCAGTTTTCCAAACTAGTTGACCAAATGTTTCTTTGAAAGTTCGGAGTCAACATGGCGTCTCCCTTGGATCTCTATGCCAAAGTTCCTGTCTTAACGGAGGATACGTATTCTGGCTGGACTTCTGCAATGAAGATGGTTCTTATAGAACGTGGACTTAATAAAGTCGTTTTGGATCCGGAAATTCCTGTCAAGCTGGAAGATGTCGCCTTATCCCAAGAGATTGCCGATAAAGGACAAAAAGCTCTGCCGTGTATTTATCTTAGTCTCCCTACCAAATACCGAAATATTCTAGACCAAGCATCAGATGGCAGAGACGCCTGGAAAAAGCTGAAGATGTATTTCGAACCCGATACGCTTGCAGGAGTTATGCACTTAAAGCATCAATTCTGGTCCACAAGACTGAAAGGAACTGATATTGCTCAATTTGCAACACGGTTATCGTCTTTCGCCGAAAATTTGAATTTGGCAGCTGAACCAGTGTCCCAACTGGACGAAGTGTTTCAACTATTAAGATACTTTGTTAGCCGCAGAGCTTTGTTAGCCGTTTATACCGCAGAGCCAGAACAGGGAAACAAAGCGGAGAAAATCAAGGCAAAGAAGGCATACACCATGTTGATACAGTACATAAGTGATGAAGTGCTATCAACTCTAGATACTGAAGTAACTGCAGCAACCGTTTGGTACAAGATGGAACTACAGTATGCAGAAGGTGTATGAGGGACAGTCAGCCGGATCCTGGCACGAAAAAGATTAATGACTGTAAAGAAAACCCGTGAAATCTCAATGCAGGAACACCTGGATCGGATCTCCAGACTGGCCGCCGACTTGAAGAACACCGGAGCAACTGTCTCAGATGATGACCTTATCGTATTCATCCTGATGTCTCTGCCAAAGGAGTACGAAAAACGCACTGGAGAATCAACCCACTGGAATACTTGGGTTGTTGTTGGCTCATGTACGGGCCAGACTGATGGACGCAGAAGCTCTACTGCTGGACTCCAGACTGGAGAATCGCCCTCGCCAAGCCAGGTGCCTGTAAGACATGACTGCGTTTGCAGCAACCTCCAATAAAAACTGGGTGTGCCTCCTCTGCAAGAAGAAGGGACACACAGCGAAATTTTGCAGAAGCAATAAAGGTGCGTGCTACAACTGTGGTCAAAGGGGCCACATGAAAAGAGATTGCCCAAGAAACAGACCCAGGGAGCCACATGAAGATGCCTCATCAGCTGTCACTTTCATGGCTGGAGAAACTTGCAACACTGACTGGATAGTTGACTCTGGAGCAACAAATCACATGAGCTCACACAAGGAATGGTTCAGCGAGCTGAAACCTCACACTGCCTCTGTAAAGTGTGCTTGGAAGAGAGAAGTCCTGGAAGTCCAAGGAAAAGGCAACATCATAGGTGAGAGTTCAAAGGGTCTCAAAATAATTCTGAAAGACATCCTATATGTGCCGGAGATAAGTGAATAGCTGATATCAGTGAAAGGAATTGAAAACGCAGGCTTCACAGTAATTTTTAAAAATGAAAACGTGTTTGTGAAATCCAACAAGGAAAACATACATCTGGCAACAAGAAACGAAAATGGACAATACCTATGTGACTTTGCACCATGCAGCGCCTCCACCATGACTTCCGTAAACACAGATGGCATGCTGTGGCACCGAAGATTTGGACACCCCAACAAGCAAGTGATGAGATTGATGTCGCTGCCCACTTCAGAAGAATTCTGCAACATTTGTCCAGCAGCCAAGCAAAGTGCATCTCCCATGGGACTGGACCCAGAGTAAAGGAGACTACACCCTGGAAGACCGTACACTCAGACTTATGTAGGCCTATATCGATAGAAACTTTCTCAAAAGCAAGGTATTTCTTAACTTTCACTGATGAGTACAGCTGCTACACAGAAGTACACTTGCTGTGCACAAAAGGGGAGACAGCGAAAGAACTGGTGTTCTTTCTGAAGTCGCATCCATCAGTGAAGAAAATCCGTTGTGACAATGCCAAGGAATATTTCACCGAAGAAGTGCTGAACTACAAAAGACGGATGGGGATAGTCTTGGATCCGTCCCCACCATATGTACCAGCCCTCAACGGACTATCAGAGAGAGTGAACCGGACTCTGATTAAAAAAGCCCGTACATTAATTTTGGATGCAAAACTACCGAAGACCTACTGGGGATATGCAGTACAGACCGCCGCATACCTCAAAAACAGAACGCCTACCAAGTCCATAGAAAATTCCACACCTTATGAACTTATCAAAAAAAGAAAAGCGAACCTAAAGTTTCTACGTGTGTTTGGAAGTGAAGCCCATGTCCTGATACCAAAACCTCAAACGAAGAAAATGGACAGTTACTCTAGGAAAATGATACTTATAGGATACTCGAGTATGGGATATCGTTTGTTGGACCGACAAACAAACAGGATCATAGTAAGTCGTGACGTTGTATTCAACGAAGAACGCAAAGGTAAAGTAACCCCATACAGTCCAATAGACTCTGAAGAGGAAAGTCCCGCCGAAGAAGGAGAAATTCAAAGGGAAGAGGAAGAACGTCAAACCACTGACCCAGTGACCTCTCCTGACTCCACTCCAAGGAATCGACCTCAATGGAAGCGGAAACCTCCAACTAGGTACCCGGAAGCGGAAGTTCATGCTTCCATGATGGTGTCGGAAGAAACTCTTACTTTCCCCGACCTTCGCTCCCTCCCAGCAGCGAAACAAATGCCCTGGCTCGAGGCCATGGAAAGTGAAATTGTTTCGATGAGGGAAAATGAGGTGTGGACCCTGCAATTACCGCCTCAAAATGTGAAACCTGTCTTATGTAAGTGGATTTTGCTCATAAAGAGGGATGGATCGAGGAAAGCATGACTGGTGGCTCGTGGTTTTTGCGCCAGTAATCAGCTATCCTGCTCTACGAATCATTTTCGTACTCATACTGATACGATCATATTTTGCCTGTGTTCTCGATGTCAAGACCGCATTCCTCAATGGTGATCTTGAAGAGACTGTTTACATGAGGCAACCTGAGGGCTATGATGATGGATCCGGCAGAATGTGTCTCTTGAAAAAGAGCATCTATAGCCTCAAGCAGGCACCAGTAAACTGGTACTCCAAATTTAAAGAACTCATGGAAAAGCTGAAGTTCGATAGTGTCAACAATGAGCCCTGCATCTTCGTCAAGTCTGTTAATTCAATTGATATATATATAGCATTATATGTTGATGATGTCCTGATCTGTGGAAACAACTCCTCAGAAATTAACCGTATAATTGATGTAATGTCCAAAACATTTAAAATGTCAAAGTCGGGTGCTCTATCTGAATTTTTAGGTATAAACATCAATTTTACTGAGGATAGTTTGACCATAGATTAAGAATCATATATTCTCAAATTGTTAGAAAAATACAATATGATTGATTCTAAACCTTATGATGTACCCCTACAACCTAAGTGCACAGCCGCTGACTTTGAGAACGGGAAATCATTTGAAGGTAACTATAAGGAACTTATAGAGTCGTTGCTTTATCTCGCATATGTATCTAGACCGGATATTTCATTTGCAGGGAATTGTATAAATCAACTGCTAGAAAATCCCTCAGAATCGGCTTGGTTAGCTACTAAAGGGATACTTAGGTATTTAAAGCAAACATCTAATTACAAACTGATATACAAGAAGGCCGATTGTTTAAATAACAAATTATCTTTGTATGTGGATTCTGATTATGCATCGAATTTTTCAGATAGAAAATCTATTACAGGTTATGTTATAAAATTCCAAAATTTTCCGATAATGTGGCATTGTACCAAACAAAAGATCATAGCTCTTTCATCCACAGAAACAGAAGTAATTGCTTTATGCAAAGGTCTTCAAGATCTAATTTGGATAAACTATGTGCTTGATGAAACAGTTAAGGACAATTTGACTTTAACAATTTTCGAAGATAACATGTCTTGTATTAAATTCATTTCAAATGAAAGTGCCCAAGGTAGACTGAAACACCTTGATATAAAGGCAAAATATAACAGAGATGAAATTCTCAAAAATCAGATTAAAATTGAATATATCCCGACTGAACATCAGACTGCGGATATATTGACAAAAGCCTTACCTAAAGTAAAATTTTACAACTTCTTGCACTTATTCGGCATTGCTAGTGATTAAAATCTGTAATCTGTTTATTAACTGTACTCTATGTTCAGTATGTTTATCTTTAAGAAATGCAAAAACATTGTTTTTCTATTTGTATGGAATAAGGTATTCTGAGATGTCTTACTCAAAATTTTATATAAATGTTCTGAATATTGTAAAAGGAAATCAGAGGGGTGTTTTCAGAAGTTGTAATTTGAAATAGCCGTTTCTATGTTTCTAGACATCATGTGATCATGGGCGGGTGTTGGACATTGTGAAATCCCGGATCTTAGGATATAACACTTCCTTGTGTAATCACATAAGATGTCATTAAAAGGTCAATAAGGTTATGAGAACACTCTGATTCTCACGCAAAATCTTTCCTTGTTATAACATCGAATGTATGTCACCGGGCTGCTATATAAACCTACATCATCTCTGTAACCTCCACTCTAAGCTCAATAAAGAACAGCTTTAGTCACAGTCAACCCACGGCTCCCTCACTGCGTAATAATAAAAATGTGTGATTAGTTGTGATTTAAATCAGTGATTTTTTTTTTTTAATTATTTGATTAAAATCATGATTTTAAGCGTTGATTTAAATCTTGACACCCTGCTTGGGCAACAACATTTTTTAACATTACATTTAATCTAAAATTTAGTTGCAAAAAATTAAAAAATGTCATTTTAGACAGAATTAAAAACATTTCTATGGGCAAAAAAATTTTTAAGACATCCTTTAAATTTATGCCAGTTACTGTGCTAGGTATGATAATATTACTGATAGAGTTGGGAAGTCACATTTTTATTCCTTCATCTTCAAAATAGCTAACGAAAATAACAATTTTCTACTCTAAATAGGAATAAGAAATCAAATGAAGGACAGCTCATAAAGAAACGATATTTCACAGGAATACAGTTTAATATATTTATTACTTGTACAAAAATTCGGGATTGTAATCTGAGTCCTAAAGCAACAATAATAAAATCAAAATCTCAACATTTGCTTCCCAGTCTATGCATATTACAAGAACTTCAATGACAACAGTGAAATTAAAAACAGATAATGAAACCTTATATGAACAAAGAAATACCAAGTAATTTTGTCTTGAAAAGTGAACTATAAAAACCAAAAAAATCAGTATCAAAACAAGCTTAAAAATTTCAACTTAGTAGGGGAGACTGGTGAGATTTGATCCCTTTTTGCAGTTTTAAATTTTTATCTTAATAAAATATTGTTATTTTTTAAATGTTTTGAATCACTATAAATTGCACAACTGTATTCTTTGATATAAATTTTTTTCAACAATGGGAGAAAAAAATGCAGCAACCCAATTATGATGACACTTGATGAATAGAATTTGCATTTTCATGTGAAATGAAATATTTTAAAAAGTACTACATTTATGACACATAAAAAAGCCTAGGTTATTTGCATAAAAAAAAACTAGTGAATATTTTCAAAACGTGAAAAGTCAAATAATATCAAAACTGTTGGCGTTCTGAGTGTTTCACCCAACATAGGTTTTGTCACCTTTTTAACACAATCCTCTTTATCGACAGTGCTTTTGTTGTCTTTTTCAGGATATATAAACTGATTAGCGCTTATTCCTTTTTTTCTCAAAAAATTCATTTAAAATTCGAAAACCAAAATTTTTTTCTTGATTTTTTCCAACAAAGTGATTTAATTTTCTACCCCTGGAAATTTCACAATTACAAAATCATTCTCATTAAAAGATACATCTTGGGTGTCTTCATTTTCATCAGAAAGTTCATAAAGTTATTCTGCTTCTGTTGAATCGTGAACATTGTAATTGCTATCACTTTGCGATGAATCGTCAACATATCGCACCCCGGCAAGAAAAGTAACATTAGTCAAAAAATAAAAATTTTGATGCTATGTCATTGAAAAATAATGTATGAGTTGTCCCAGCGTGTTAAATTGCTATTCTATAGAATATAATAGAAGTTATCACTATAAATACTTACCTAAAATTTAAAAGAAGCTTTTAATATTTGAATATAAGTCTTAAGTTGATAGTTCTTAAGTCTTTAAGTTGATAGTTCTCAAATTCTGCAATTTTGAGTTGTGTCACTTTTCTTGCCGGTTTGTGATATTCTCCACAAGGTAGCAACTTCTTTTGGTGGTTTATGCACAGTGATAAAACCACTTTCCATATTTTTTGTAGGTCTAGCTTTTCTTTAGTATATATCAGTTCCAGATTTTCAAAAACATTGTGTTTGTTGAAACTAATGGCACGATTAAGGCTGGTTGCCTCTGGTGTTCAAAGAGACAATGACTTATTATGATTCATAACGTTCTGTATCATTCATACCCCCCACATCCTTCTTTTTCCCATGATTCAGGGATCTTTTTTTTTCTTCCTTTTTTTTACAGCATACTGGAATGCTCACTTCCTTAAATGCACAGGAGTAAGTCCATGATGTAATTTACTTGATGTTTTCAAATATTTGCATAAAACATCTTCTTTAACAGAACGTTTTAATGTCATTACAGTAATGCCAAATGTTCTTGCCCCTTTATACTGCCACTATTTAATACAACCTTTACTGCTTCCTGCATATCTTCCACTGAATTGGTCCGATAGCTCTATAGTAGTGGACTGTATTATAATGTAAGCAAATCGTTGTAACAAAAAACAACCTTTATTAATAGTAAACTTAACAATTGGATCGACCACTCTCATCTAGGCAAAGGAAGCCTAGTACAAATTAGGGCTAAGGAAGCCGCGCGTTCTTAAGCTCTAGGAGAGTAGCTCTACTCGACAGTCAAACCCAAACCGTAACACTATGAGGAAATTTTCTGTGCACCCTAGCCGCGCATGGAAGGATCCATTTCTCTTATACGTGTTATTTTGAAGGGGTGTCAGGGGAACAGACCGAACCATAACACTATGGGAAAGTTTTCTGGGCGAACTAACTGCGCAAAGTGACATTTTTAAACAGACCGAACCGTAACTCTGTGAGAGCGATCTGCGCGAAAGAAAATGCGCAGAGTGACGTTTTGAAGCAGCACAAACCATAACCCGCAAGTATTTTGCTGATTTGAAAAAATCTCTGTGGGAATGTAGGGTTGAATGTTGTGTGTGTTTATAATTTCTTGAATCATGTATAGTCGAGGAGGGGAGCTGATGGATTATAACGGACTTTCTAATGAAAGTGGAAGAATTAGTAAAAGTTAATTTGTTTTAAAACGTATTCTTTTCAAAGATTGGATGAAACTAAAAAGTACAATCTCCTTCAAATTTGAATTAATCATAGATATAAAGACTACATAACTTTGTGAAAAAAATTTAAGCGTAACAGATGTAAGAAAAATTTGTTTCAGCTTTGATTTTGAATTGTTACACATTGTGTAATTGCATTTAATTATATTTGTGAAGTGTAATCTTAGTATTTTAGTGATGAGATTATTTCATCTGCGATCAGCAGTTTGTTTTTGATGCATAATTAAATATCTAGAAAGTCCACAAATTGAATACATCTGTTTCTATTAATATTAAAATATACCATTTTGTTAAATTTTGTCTCATTAAATCCTACTCAATATAATAATTTATTAGATTACAAGATATGCCGATTAAAATTAAGATCTAAATCAAGTGATTTTTTATTTGAAAAGATTATTTCTTGTGATTTTTCACTCGTAAGTAACTCTGAACAAGAGACATGCTATTTATTCAAATTAGTTGCATATCATTTTATTCGAATGCGTTAAAAGAACTTTTCTCATATTCTGTTCATCAGAAAAATTGTTCAGTGAAACTTCGATTAATTATCCGAGTCGGGTTCGGGAAGGTTATCGAATTCACGTAGCACAAAAACCTTAAATAACGAGCCATCCTATCCATTGCATGTAAACGAATGATTAAAAAAAATGCTCGTTTACGAAATGGAAATACAACGTACATACATGTATTTTATTTTACAGAAATTAACAATTTCGAATTTGCATTAAGTACAGTATAGTGCATATTGTTACTAGAATTTAAGCTCTAGTACATACATGTTCCAAAATTTAAAAATACTCTATCACACATTTTGTGTGTTTTTACACACAAACTTTTAATATTTAATGAATTATCTTTTAATAACGGACTGTTCATCTGCATAGGTTTTTGTTTTAAACATTCCATGTGACAATGGGGCCCTGATGCCCTGTTGGTAGAGTAACAGATTAGCAATAGGAGGGTTGCGAGTTCGAATCCAACAAACACTGTGAGTACAAAGGGGGCTGGTGCACGTTAAATCTGTCGTGGCCTCAAATGTCATCACGTTGGCGTGGAGTGGGAGTTTGGAGAGTGGTATGCTAGTTCAAGTGTTGCCTCGTCATCTGACCGTGGTGTCCTCGGATCATTCCCGTTGTGATTGATCCCGGACCGTTGTCAATAGCCGGTTGTTGTTCCAGTACGACGTTTATTAAAATACCTACCTACCATATAATAGGTAGGAATTCAGCCAAAGACCGTCGTGCACGTTCAATCCGTCGTAGCCTCATATGTTCTCAAGTTGCCGTGGTTTGTTGGAGGTTTGGAGAGTGGACATAAGAACATTAGTTCATATGGGGCCAATTTACGATTTTTCTTCGATTGTACGTTTTTTTTTCTTTTGAGGACCGCTAAAAATTTTATTTGAAAGATAAAAAAAGCACGGGAACATAAACATGGAAAGTATTTGGAATTTAGGGAAAAAAATACAGACGATTGGAGTGGAATTTAGGGAAAGAAGCTTGAAGATTAATACTTACATGTGCACGTGACCTTTGGTATTTCCGTAGTACTGGTATTTTGCGAGGTGAGAAAATCTTAATTTGATATATATACAGGAAAAAGTCCCAAATCCGGAATCCTCCGGACCTCTGCATTTTCGGACTATTTCGGATCATTTGCAGTTTTTTTTTTTTTGTCATATTTTTCATGCCTGGTCTGACCCTACCCAACCCCGCTTGTTATTTACGCCCGGAACACGTTTTCAATACTGAAATAGCAGATATATAAATGGGAATAATTTTTTTTAAATAAAGAAAAAAACTTTAATACAATGCAACAAATTTTACTTACAAATCTTCTAATTTTTCTGTGTTGTATTTACTCTGAACTTGTGCGTTGTTTCATCAATGTGGTCCAGGTTAAACGCTTTGTTCTTTAAAAATTGTACATTGAAAAGTGAGAAAAAAAGCGCTGTTTAGCAAAACGTCCGGATTTGGGACTTTTTACTGTATTCATAACGGTGTGTGAGTATTGAACAAAATATGTGAACGCTTGTAAATGGCCACTGAATAAAACAAATTCACTGGCCACTTATAAACTTTACCTTTATCCGGGAACAATCCCCAAGGACCACACCACGTAATTTTGAACCACGGTCAGATGACGAGTCAACACCTGAGCTGGCACACTACTCTCTAAACTTCCACGCCAACGTGAGGACATTTGAAGGTACAGCGGATTTAACGTGCACCAGTCTGCTTTGTACACTACGGTGTTTGTTGGATTCCAACTCACAACCCTACGGTTTCTAATCCGTTACTGTTCCAACCGGGACACCGCGGTCCTACCACATGATGGGTGAGGATTCTCAAATTATTAATATCGGGCACAAGTTGTATTTTTTTATCAATATCTATTATTTATTTTGTATTTTAGTGTGTTTGTGAAAAAAAGTACAAGACAGACACAAAAGAAATATTTTCTACAGTAGCACAAAAACATTCAAATTTTGCACATAAATCTTTATAATAAGCAATTCTAATATTTTCTTTTTGTTTCGTGTTTTACTACTTTCGAAAGTTCAGCTTTGCATTTTCAAGACTCTATTTCAATCCTTAAAATTTAAGGGATTAAAATCTTTTTTATGTGTTAAGTACGTGCTTCACTTCTCGAGCAACAGATTCACATCCCTGTATGAACGCATTTCAGCAACAAGTGCAGATATCGTTGTATGTTATATTAAAGTGGTCAAGGTGTTAGCCTCGATATCGTAAGTTTCCTGGTTCGAATCCAGGTCCGGGCATGGATGTTTGTGAGTGTATGACGTAGAGGCGGCTGGTGCACCATAAATCTGTCGTGGCCGAAGGTCCTCACATTGGGTTGGTGTGGGAGTTTGGAGAGTGGGGTGCCAGCTCAGGTGTTGCTTCGTCATATCTGACCATGGTTCAAAATAACAAGGTGTTGTCCTCGGATCTTTCCCTGAAGGGATTGATCCCGGACCATCGTCAATAGCCCGTTGTGCTGCTCTAGTACGACGTTAATTACAAATTACCAATATTATATTAATACTAGAAAGATGCCTTATACATAGAAAGATGGAACAAATTAGAAAGATTTTTTAGGTAAGAGATAATATGAAAAAAATTGCAAACTTGGTATACACAAATTTATTGTTTACATTACTCTGCTTTTTAATAATCCCAGCAGCTACTTTTTTGTGTGGTCTCATTTGAAAAATCTTTGCATGCTTTATTTTGATCCGTCGTATGGCTGCACCGAAACCTTTGTATTATTAATTCTAAGTGCCGCATATGGAATACTAGACTGATCTCTTAGCGGCAACGTGAAATTTCTCAACTTTCTGCTTCCCTGTCATCTTTGTATAAATTCCAAGCATTTACAGCAAAAATACACTAATGTGCCAAATGTCATGGGATAACTGTATGCAAATTTACAAGTAACCCTAGCATTGCATTAAAAGGCTATAAAGAGTCAGATGGTGATGTCTGTTGAACTCTTGAATGTCTACCCGACGAGAAGGACAGTTGGAGCTAAACGCAAGGAGTAAACATTTCGGACATTGTTGAGACTTGTAAGTCGGACATTGTGAGACTGTGTCAAACTACACTGCATGAACTGATTGACACATTCAATGAGAGACACACTAAAGGGGAACATGTTGGTAAACAAAATGTAAAGTTGTGAAACTATCATGAATATTATTGGTCAGGCCAGAATAATTAGAGTTTAAACCAAATAATTCAGTCAGAATATCAAATTCAATTCGGTGGTAGGGAAGTTTTAGGCTGGCACTCTACCCTGCACCAGTTGCCTGCGAGTCATGAACAGCACAGGTTCGACTACCTGAGTGTATTTCTCTTTTGTATAAAAATATATCCTGGTGTAAGTTGACCAAAGAGCATGTATATTCGTATTGCACTGATGTGCACACACTAATATTTTAAGGTACTTCATTCAACACATTTCTGATTGACTGTTTGTGATACAGTGTGTGGGGTTTTACTTCTATATAGTTTTGTTTTCAGGATTTGTTTTTAATTAACGTTGTACCAGAGCAATACAACTCGCTACTGACCACAGTCTGGGATCAATCCCCTAAGGAATAAATCGAGTATATTAATAGTTTGTCCTTCTATATTTTTTACTACACACAATAATGGTAATGGTAATTTTAGTTAACGTCGTGCTAGAGAAACACAACGGGCTGTTGATGACGGTCCGGGTAATGGTAATTTTAGTTAACGTCGTACTAGAGCAATACAATGGGCTATTGACGACGGTCAAGGATCAATCCCTTTAGGGAAACATCCGAGGACAACACCTTGTAATTTTAAACCACGGTCAGATGACGAAGCAACATCTGAGCTGGCTCCCCACTCTCCAAACATCCACACCAACCCAACGTGAGGACTTTCGTCTATGACAGATATAAGGTGCACCAGCTGCCTCTACATCATACGCTTACAAACATCCATGCCCGGACCCGGATTCGAACCAGAAACCCCCGATCTAGAGGCTAACACCTAAACCACTATACCGGTTGGTCGGCTTACACACAATACAAATGAGCTGTTATGACTGCAACAGTTACCGGAAATATTACCAACTATCGCCATATGTTTAAGAGTACCCCCCCCCCTCCTTTTAAAACTTTTTCAAAAATGAAGAGTACATTCATTTTTTAAAAGAGAATTAATGAAAGTAATTGATTGTAAGTTTCTAAATTTGAAAAAAATAATTTGCCGTCGTTAATTGTTTCGATTTGCGGAGGAAATGTTTTCTGAAGTTTGAATAATAAAAATTATTGCGTACTGAAAAAAAAAAAATTATTGTGTAGGTTGACTGAATTGTATGCTTAATTAAAAATAAAGGTTTTTATGTACCATTTGTTTATTTTGTTCTTCCTGTGTACTGAATTGAAGTGAAGTAAGTATTCTGTTTATTTACGTTTGATGCGTGACTACGGTTCCGTCATTGCAATCGACATAATTTCGTATTCATGTGTTACTAAACAAATAAAACATGCCAATTAGAATGTGGGAACCATAATTAATAAATGTTTACCAATGTTGTGGTATAACGTAAGTATTGAAGAACAATTTTTTCCGGGAAGCTTTGACTACACACCATCAATTAATTTATTATCGCAAGACATGAGTGTTGTGAGAGAGAATATAAACCATAAGACAAAATCATACTGCCAAATGAAAATATTAAATGGAGTAAGTATTCGTTCGAGGCCTAGATCTAATAACCTAATTTTTCCTAAAATAGTAATCCGTTTCATTTAGTTGACAAAATATCAACATGAAGCTTATTTTATGTATTATTGACAATATATAGAGGCCTATAAGCACTGTGAAATTAGTTAAAACTTATTTTTTATTGAAACACATGCAAGATTTTTATCATGAAATGAAAATCTGCATGTAGCAGTTTATAAAGCTATTGCATAAGTTTAAATCTAACAATTTGTATTCAAAAATTTTGTTTTTCTAGCTAATAAAACTTCTATAATTCTATTTAGAAAATCAAATTCTTCATTTCTGCATTTTTTTACAAGAATCAGAATTCTGAAAGTTTGGGTTCTAAAATGTGTTTATTTTGGGGGTATTAGGTTTTTCAGTAGTCTGAGTTGGCAATACTGCCTTGTTTCCCACCATTAGTTCTTGTGAACGACATACCACGGAATCAATGATTTATGTTTTGCATGTTTGCAGATGATTCAGCTGGGTTAGCCAGAAACCATGATCTTACTCCCTTGAAACTTGGCTTACTGCTAGGAAAATTAAAATTAATGTTGACAAATGCCAAGCTATACTTTTACTAGAAAGATATTCCTGACCCTATTTTTTTGGAAATCTGATACCCTGGTCTTCTAATTACTACTATCTTGGAGTCACATGTCCTTTGGACTCTCCCCTTTACACCTTAATAGGTTGAAATTCCATGCTATCTATCGACAGGAAACCCCCCAAGAGTTCCTAAAAATATTAGAACCTTTTTCATCAATTTCCATTGAGCAGCATTTGGAGAGAGCTGAGAGACAACTAAAAAAATTTGAGCACTGCACTCTAAAGGTTAATTGGATTGTGTGGGGAAGATAATCCAAATAGTTAATTTTCCATACTACATTCAGAGTAATGCCCACATGTGTATAAGAGGACTCTTGATTTTCATCAAGAACATGGAATGAGGCTTCACAATTGTGCAGTGTTTCTAAAAACTATTTCATGTTCGCTGAAGACACATGATTCACCCCAAAGGAATTTGGTAATCTTTAAGTCTTCACCATGCGCATAATCACTAAAACATGATGTATTCAAGTCACCATGCAGAGTTTGTCAGCATCTAAACTAATTGACAATCAAATCGCAACAAGTGGTAAACGCTTCAGATAAAATTGATGTATAGACAAGTTTCTTTAATTTAATGGAGGATATTCTTTTCTCCATTCATTCTTGGAAAAATCATTTGATACACCAAGTTTGATCAAAGTATGAGAGCTTATATAAGGTTTTATGAAATAATACAACTCAGGTTGATGTTTTAGCATTTTATTAATATATAAAACAATTTTATTTTCTACTTCTCATAAGAAAAGTTGCTTTAAAAAAAGAACACCATTTCACAGTCCTGTGAAAAAAAAAAACACTCTTTCGGTACAATTAATAAAATCTCTCATTTGCATGTCTCTTGGGCAGGCAACAACAAATCATTATTTTCTGAGTTCAGGTACTGGAACAACTGTCCTGTATCTGCAGAATAGGCAACCTAAAATAAACCAGATTCCATTTCCACATCACCCATGAGGTAGGAATCGTGATGCGTTTTTTTTAAAGAGGTATTGCCAAGAGCCTTAATCCTCTGCTGTAGCAGTTTCCAACTGCCATTTAAAGAATCACATTTCTAAAATTGAAAGAATGAAGATTAAAATGTATTTATAAGAAAAGATACCATTTAAGTAAAAACAATCAGATTTAATCAGAGCAGGGTCCACCAAGAGGCATAAGCAGGGCTTACAGGGAGTGAACAATGTCAATAGCTGAATGAATTTATTTAGCTAGTCGAGAAATTATTTGTAGAAAATGGGGATAATTCCGGGAGAAAATGCAAAGTTACGTAATAAAAACAAAAATCAATGATGGTGTTCGAAACCACTGCAGCTTCACTTAAAACACAAGAAAAGAACATTAACAAACTGTGAAGGTGAGTGATGTACCAAAGTATAGGTACCATGACAGGTGGTTAATTTAAAGTGCAGTTTTTAGGATTAATCCTATCATTTCTGTGGAAAGGTCTACATGCACCTGGAATAATTTTTTCCCCACTATAAATTCTTCCATCCCTAAAAGATCCTTTAGGTAGCTGAAGTTCCTAAAGGATCTGAACCTGAAGTTCTATCGATGAAATTTGGACTAATTTAATTCCATTCCATGTGTTAGTACCACGAGCTGTGTGGTGCAAGCCAAAAAGCGAAGTTGTGAATGATCTTAACCTTTACATTTAGCTGCTGTAAGGTCACATTTAACTTTATCCAGATGAGTCCCATCCACCACAATAACAAATTGTGAGCCATTGGTATGCATAGATTGGAGCCAGAAACATTCTATTATGGTAAGAAGTACTAAAATCAGATTGAAACCTAGACAAGAACTAATAAAACAAAAATAGAAAATTAAGCTGGAAAAGGAAGCATAACATTAGTAAAATCAACAGGTATATAGAACACAAAGCACATTATTGATATAATTAGAAAAATTAATTTTGAAGAGATTTATGTTTTTCTGTCTATGCTTAAAACATCTCTAAGGCTCTATTTTTCTTTTTAATCTCTATTGACAACTGAATTTGTTATATTTGCATCTCCACCCAACAACTTTTCCAGTTTCTATTGTGATACTCTTAATATTTCCATTATCTTGGAATCATTCACATTGGGGTTAACAACTTTACTAACCTGGAATCAACAGGTGTACTACAGCTTTAAGTAGCAACAGGGATTTCGACCATAACATTAGAATTCGTATCATTTGAAGACTCGCATGTGTCCTGGTGAACTTGTGTAGCACCATTAAATGCGATTACAAAATGTATGTGCTTACACATTTGTAAACGTACTGAATGTTCCACACAAGTGTACTGAAATTCATGAATACATGGTTGTATTTCATCACATTGAATTGGGCATCCATTTTTTTATGAAACTGAGACATGTTCTGTTCGGATTACACCCTTGATGCTTTTAGTAATGATCCAGGATTACAGAATATTTATTCCTGATCATTTTGATGGTCGAAGTAAGTTTACTGCATTTCAAAGAAAGTAAGTGATTAATCAACTCGTTTAAAACACCAGTGAGCCCCAGAGCTAAAAGACATCCAACCTTTATATTGTTTTGGCTTCTTCCCTATACTCTAATTGTTGAAAACTTTCTACCTTCATATTTGTATTTTTGCCTAACTCTACCCTGTAGCAATAGGCTCACATTTTAACACGCTTTGAATAGTGCTTCAAGATATACCAAGGCACTGCGGTTCCCTATACTCTAATTGTTATGAAGGATGTTGATTATACTTTTAATTACTTTTCATACAGGGCATGTGGAAGAGAAAGCTTTTAATATTTCACCATTGTTTGCATTGTGAATATGCCTATTCATATAATGCATTTGAAAACAGATTATTGCAGTGGGGACAGTAATGTTCATTATTGGAAGCCATTAAAACAATCTAAATTTGCAAGTTGAAAAATCAGATGAATTGAAAACAATCCAAATGGGAACAAAATGAATGCAACACTACCAAGATAGAAATAATTAATACATTGACAACCACAAGTTAAACGAAACAATTAACACACTGAAAAACAAATTAGTACACTTGAATACAAATTAATACACTGCAAATAAATGACAACACTTAAATGGAAACAATAAATGCACTGAAAACCAAACACTACGCGGAAAACAACACATTAAACGAAGCAATTAACACAGAAAATCAAATTAAACAGACAACACACTGAAAAATAAATTTATGCACTGTAAATTAATGACAACACTGAAATGGAAACAAATAAAACAAAATTAATGCACCGAAAATAATTGTAAAACTAATTAACCCTAGTAAAAAAAACCTAGTGAACGTAACACAAATTAAACAAAACGAAATAACACAGTGAAATGTATTGCGAAATGGAAATGAAACACAGAATATCGAAATGGAAACAATTCAAATGAAATAAATAAAAAGAAATGAATTACTTGATTATCACAGAAGAACAACGTACATACATATCATGGACGGCAAGCAATCAGTAACTGAGAAAAAGGTGCTAGCTTTGTGAACCAGAGATTACGCGGGCTTTCTGCTTTGCGAACCCTAAAGGATGACACAATCGGATTTGCACCTCACGCTCGAAAATAAACTCTTCCACTTTTCAGCGGACATGCGCACTACGGAGCTTCCATAGTGTTACGGTTTGTGTTTGACTGTCGAGTAGTAGCTCTCTCCTCCGTCTCTCAAGCCTCAATGACTCCCACGCGCTCACACAGCGCCCTCTCCAGTATGTGGGAGACAACACTCCCCGCGCTCACACAGCGCCCTTTACAATATAGAGATTTAACACTCCCCGCAATTGAAATTTCAATATAAACACAATGTTTAAAATGATAGATGATCATACAACACAATTCGAAAGCAATACACAATAAATCAACTTTCAAATACCAAATGAATACTGCACTTAAACACAATAACATTCAATTGGAAGAATAGCAATATTCCTAACACTTCTTTTCAATGTTTTACCATTAGGTAGACACAAATTTACCACTCTAACTTTCTTATCTGCACCATGAAACACTTCAGTATTACTTCAATGCCTACTCCGCGGGTCACAAGATCGGCAGGATTGTCTTTGCCGGGGCAATGGATCCAAGAATTTTGATCAGTCAGGCACTGTATTTCCTTCACTCGGTTCAGGCCTCCCAGAGGCGACTATTTTCGAGGCAAGGCGACTATGGCGACTTTTTTCAGAAAATTAACATTGAAAAACGTCAAAAGCAACTATTTTTGGGGGGAAAAGGCAACTATTTTCATATCTAGGCGACTTTTTCTTAGAAACTCGATATTTGCGCTACATTTATCAATTTATATGCTACATTTATCGATTTATGATCGTTCAGTACCATCGAGGCATAATAATCGATTATAGCCTTGCATGAATATTAGAGCAAATCGATATAATACGGACAATCAATTTTTACTATTATTTTCAGCAATATTTTGTAACAGTTCTTTTTGTGGGGTCAGGTGTGACCTCTGCTCGCTAACCCCCGGTAATTGCTACGAATTCCTTCCCAAACCAGGGGTGAAAATCTTCAACGTTTACGCGGATTTCCACTTTTTTTTTCCCCGTGAATATCCGCTTTTTCTACATTTTTTTAATTTATTTATTATTATTATTGTTTTAGAATTAAATTATATTATGAAATTACAGCCAAAGAATAAATGTCAAAAAAAAATAATAAAGAAAGTGTGAATATGTCCTAACTACAGTAATGAGATTCTTCCAACTTTTGTAGGTATTTCCGACTTTTCTTAAATTTTTGAGAAAATGACCGATTTGTTATCATTTTTTAAGAAAAATTCCGATTTTTGCCCTTTTTTGTCTTTTATAAACGTAAAATGCGCCAAATGAGACATCGCCAACTTTGCACTCCTAAATTTTGCAAGCTGATAGGTGTTGCAAATTCCCTTCTGAAAAGAATCCTTTGTGAGAAGCTTATTAGTTTAATGGCAAACCTGGAGAAACTGGATTTTGAACTAGTTAGTGTACGTTGTTGTAAATTTCGTAGGTAAAAAACTACGGTTTCCAAAAAAAAGCGCGGAGCTGTCCAGCGGCCGTGAAACGTCATGATTCGGCGGAAAAGGTATAAATGAAATATTTTAAGTTGATCAGCTTTTAATATGATTTTCTTTCAACTAGGAAATAAGGCTCGGTTATTTCGTCTTTTATGGCAACATCGGCTAGCGGGAAGTTTAAATTTTCATTTTGAATATTCTAGAACTTTAAAAATCCGTTAAAACTTCTTTCTTTGGCGACTTAAGAAGTGCGCCAAGGCTGTGGCCACCGTTTTAAACATAGACTGCAGCTACTTTTTTTGCAACGGAAATTTTCAAAAAGATACTTCATTAAGGGCAATATTTATGATTGTTTTGAGAAGTTAAATTGTTTCTTGGAAATAAAAGAGTTAATAATTTTAAGTTTTATTTGATTAAAAGTTGATTTAATTTGAAAATAAGAATATTTACGGAAAAATATAGAGATTTTGAAATAAAAAAGGTATTTTATATTCGAAAATAGGTTGTAAATTTGAACTGAATTAAGTTCTATGTAATTTACCACAAGGGTACAGCTTCAGTCTACGTTTATATCGGTGGCAACGGCCTGCCCTTGGCGCACTTGAGTCGCCAAGGATAGAATTATTTCAAATGAACCAATGAAATCAAACGACAGTTTAACGGAATTTGAAAGAACTTTCTAGAACATTCAAAATGAAATTTTTGAACTTTCCACTTTCCCAGGTTGTATTAAAATCCGCAATAACCGTAATGCATATATATGGCTTACCTTAACCTGTCGTTATTCGCTATTAGAAGTGCGCCAAAAAAAGCGCCAACACGGATTTCACTGCTATAAACGCAGACTGAAACTGTACCATTTTTATTTTTAGTGTCTACTTATTTTTTTCATTTAACGTTTGTGCTATTTAATAAAATTAGTATTTATTTGATTTATTCTTTTGTAACATAGCATTTTTTATTTCTTTTTAATTCCTTTTTTGTATCAAAATTTTTAAAAAATTGGAACTGTTAAAAGATTTTTACCATTGGTGAGATGTTTAAAAATATTCATAAAAATAACATTTTCAACTTAATGCAACTTATTTATACTGTTTACAGAATTGCCAAGATTTTTTTTTTTTGCAAAATTTGAGTTTATGCATAAGGTGCTCCCTCCTCCTTTTCCAAAGACAAATTTCATTGTTTATAGTGGAATTTGTAGAGCTTATAAAGCTAAATAATTGGCAAAAATACCTGCTTATCATAAACACATATTCTGTACTTGTGGCGCAACCATGGGAGGTTACGGGTTAACCTCACTACTTCCAAAGACAAATTTTATTGTTTTTAGTGGACTTTATGGGGTTTTATCAGACTAAAAATTTGCCACCTTCCCCCACAATTTCTGGCTGCATTAGTACTCAAATATAGTATTTTCAAGCTATTTTTGTAGTTCAAAATAACGCTGCATATATTTTTCTCTTTTTTACATTTTGACTGTTTCACCCCTGCCAAACCAAATGGGAATTCGAGCCTATTGGATAAAAGCCATCATGGCGTTGCGCGTGGTGTTGGTTTGCTTCGCAAACCAAATTGCAATTGCAAAGAGATCCAATCGGCGTGACGTCACAATCTCTTGCAAAACTATAAATATTTAATTGAAAAAATTATTAATAAAAAGAAAATCAAATGCAAGGTATCGATCTGTTGTAAAATTTTCCGCGGATTTCAAATCAGTTGAAATTTTCAACCTATCTTTAACGATACCGATTTTACTAAAAAGAACAAAGCAATGCCAGTCAAAATGTTTTTTATTTTTTTGCTGAGCGCAGGAAATGAAATCTTATTCATGTAATCTCGAATTAAACGAAGGTCATTCTGCGCAGCGGCGTTCGTATTGGAAAAAGTATAAAATTACAATTTAAAAATTATTTATTTAGAGAAAATCATATTTTTAGATATCGTTGTAATGTGAAATTTTCTGAAGATTTGAAATTTTTACTATATCTTTAATGGTCTAGGAGATAGAAAAAAGAACTACATAACTAAAGTTGAAACTTATTTGATTTGTCTGCATGCTAAAATCGTTCCTCTGCAAAACCAAACGGACGCGGAAAAAATAAATTTAGAATATGTAATCTTTCATGCTGTTGCTATTCCAAAAAAAAAAAAAAACAATAATAATTAAATTTCCATTGAGATCAAGTGATGAGGCATCCGCCATCTGCTTTCGAGTAATTTCCATGCAAACGATCTATTCCAGAAGCGGTTTATTTTATTCCAGAAGCAAAACAAAAGTGCTTTTTTATTCTCCAGGCCAAGTTTGTATGTTCGCGATCGTTAAAGATTATGTAAAAATTACAACGGATTTGAAATCTGCTGAAAATTTTACACTAGTTCGATACCTTAAATGTGATTTTCTATAAATAAATAATTTTTCAACTGTAACTTTTATATTTTCGCTTATTAAACGGTTCATCAGTTTCTATTGAAATGTGTGAACAAAAACGGATTCAACATTTTTAGATCAACTATAATAGGTCAATTAAACTTGATTTGTGAGAACGCGCCTGAAAAAACAGGTGCGTCGTAATTTTCGAATTTTTTTTTTGTGAAACATTAGAGCATTTTATTTTAATTGTCTGTAAAGGTTCCATTTATTGTTGCCCTACTTCAGCTTTCTGTTTCTAATATAGTGCTAAATTTTACAAAATTGAGGAGACTATTTTGGCTACTATTTTTCACATATGAGGCAACTAAAGCGACTATTTTCAAAGGTAAGAACGACTGGGAGGCCTGTCGGTTGGAAACGAAGGGTTTCCACTTGGTGACTGAACCCTTTATCCAAAATAAGGCTATTTTGGAATCAGTCCAAAAGTAGGTAGTGGACAGCTTTTTTTCCGGTCTACCACTTTACGAACTTCTACTCCTAAGCGGGCAACAAGCAAAGCACCGAGTAACTCCATCCTTGGCAGGGTTATCTTCTTCAAGGGAGCAACACGACTCTTTGAAGCAACGAGATTCACAAACACCTGATTTTCGGATATTACTCTCAAGTAGACTGCCGCACCATATGCCGTTTTACTGGCATCTGCAAATGTGTGGATTTCTATCTCAGTGTAATTGTCTACTGAAAGCTCTAGTAAATTCCTTGGCACTCGCACCTCAGAAAGTCTTTGAAGTTCCAAAAACCACTTTTGGAACGTCTCAGCAATATCTGTTGGGAGTTCAGAGTCCCATGATACTTTTCTAAGCCACAGTTCTTGAAAAAGGCACTTGATTCTGATGGTGAATGGAGATAGCAATCCGAGAGGATCAAAGATTCTCCCTGCCGTTTGCAATAAGAAACGCTTCGTGATCTTATTGTGTCTCAGAAACTTCAACAAACTGTCGATTTCCATGGTGAGGATGTCTTTGTCAGGATCCCAAGACATTCCCAAAACCTTGTGCAGATTTGTTTCGGATGGAGTTGAATGATGAGGATGAGTAAGGAACTCTTCTTTTTCCCATTCGCGCATGAGATAAGCATCATTCGAAACCCACTTCCTCAAGCTCATACTGGCGGACTTTAATATGTTTCGTGCCTCACGTGATAATTCCAAGGCGGAAGTCACATTGTTTGCACCTGACACTAGATCGTCTACATAAACACATGTATCGAGCATCTGCGAAGCAGCAGGATGTTGCTCTCGAAAATTCTGAATGTGATTTTTTATCGTAGCCGACAGTAAAAATGGGCTTGCGTTAACCCCAAAAAGAACGCGTTTAAATCGGTATACTTGTGGGTTGACGTCAGTAATGTCGTCTATTGCATCGTCACAAGTAAATAGAAATCTGACTGCGTCTCTGTCCTTTTCTGCCAACGAAATTTGCAAAAAGGCCTTCTCCACATCTGCCAAGAATGCTATTCTATTCAGACGGAAGAATATCAATAGCTGGAAGATATTTGGATTCAGATTTTCGCCCGTCCAGAGGCAGTCATTCAAAGATTTAAAACTTAGTTGTGAAAATGTAATCTGCCCATATTAGTGTCAAAATTGATGTGTCCATCCATGTGTATTTAGATGGTCTATATTAGTGGTCTTGGGGAACTTTGCACATCAAATCTCTGCTATTATAAAATGAAGTGTCCGACCTCCACTACGCAATGTCCGGACGAATCTATTGCACTTACAATAATGAAATTTGGCACACGGGTAGTTCGAAGTTTTTGCAATTTTTGTGTCCAGCCTGAATTTTAAAATTCAATCTAAAACATTTAAAAAATAATTTATTGGAATTTAATTATTATTGTCTTTTTTGGAATAAAAGTTGCATAAAAAGTTAGCAGATTCTAAATGTATTTTTTCCGCTTCCGATTTCATTTTGCGGAGAAAGATTTGTCAGCAGACTAAAGTTTTAACTTTAGTTATGTAGTTCTTTTTTTTTATCTCCTTGATCGTAAAAGATAGAGTACAATTTTCAACGGATATGAAATCTGCGGAAAATTTCACATTAGATCTATACCTAAAAATATGATTTTCGATAAATGAATAATTTTAAATTGAAACTTATATTTTTTCCAACACGAACGCCACTTTCTGTGAAGAATGACTTTCGTTTGATTCGAGATATCACAGATTTCATTTCTTACGCTCAAACCATTTCACAGCGAAGAAAAGCAAAACAAATAAAAAAAACATATTGACTGGCATTGTTAAGTATTTTTTTGTAAAATCGGGATCGTTAAAGACAGATGAAAATTTCAACAGATTTGAAATCTGAATAAAATCTAAACCCCTAAATCTCTACCTTCCATTTGATTTTCTTTTAATAAATAATTTTTCAATTAAATATTTATATTTTCGCAAGAGATTCTGACGTCACGCCGATTGGATCTCTTCGCAATTCGAATTTGGCAATGACGAGGTCATTACGGCGTTGCCCGAGGTGTTTGTTTGCGAAGCAAATCATAGTTCATAATATTCATAATTTAGTTTGCGAAGCAAATCAAATTAGAATTTGCTGGGAATCCATTCCAAAAGGCTACGAATTTCCATTTGGTTTGTGAGGCAAACCAATGCCATGATTGCTGTTATCCAATAGGCTTCGCAAACCAAATGGGAATTATTAGCAATCACCACGCAGTGGCTAGTTTAAGATAAATAAGAGGTGGATATTTAAAATGTATTTAAACTTTTTTGCAATTAAAGAAAATTTAAAATTGTTGCACTGCAATATTAATACGTTTTACCGAAAAATGCAGAATTGAAAGAGACATTCAATATGTTGGAACATATGAGTGAAATATTCAGTAAGAAATTTTTATTTTGTAGGGAAATAATCTGCTAATATCAATTTTGCAAATACGTATGGATATAAATAAATAAATAAATAAATAAATATATATATATATATATATATATATATATAATATATATATATATTAATATTTTATATTAATATATATATTAATATATATATTAATATATATATATATATATATATATATATTAATAAAGTGGTTGCCGCCGTCGCAGGATTGAAAACACGGTTTGTTCAAAATTGTACAGGGTTAACGATGAAGTGGATTATTTTCCGAGGCGGCTATTAGTTTAGGGTTTATTAAGTGTCCCAGTAGGAAAAGCGTAATTTCTACCGCGTGTGAGCAAAAGACGTATACATTTTCCGTCTTATGGCTCCTGAGAATATTTTCCATCACCAATGTCGCCTTTTTTGGGAACTTTTCTTCCTATTTCTCTTTAATAAATCTTTAATGATAATATTCGCTGCACTCGCGATTATGCGCCGACTTCGTAAAGAACGGGACTTTAAAACAATTTGCTTCAAACAATAAGTTTGCAGTTTAACTTCAACACACAACCAACCAGATTGATCGCGAGCACATGGAACATTTTGTGTCCGAGCTGTCAAACCAGAAAAACCAGAGAGATTGATTCACCAAACCTGTCTCCGGGGTTAATCAATCATCCATGTTTTGCTCTGCTTCTCCGGTGTGGACGCGGCTTCTAAACTACAGCAGTAGAAAGGAACACGTATCTTTTTTCGTCCCTAGAGTAGAAACATCCCGAGCTGTGGTTCTCTTCGGACCCCCTTGACCTTGAAAAGGCCCTTGATTCTTGAATTCTTTCTCTCCCGGTGCAGGCGTTTTGTTCACACATATTACGAACATTTTGTTGGGGAGGAATGGTTTGCTGTTTCCGGTTCTCTCTGCTTTCGAAGTCCGTTCTATGGATCATAAAATGATGACTTCTTCCACAGAACTTACATTTTTTCGAATTAGTGCATTGAGATACTCGATGCGGTTCTAAGCAATTAAAACAAAGTTGTTTCTTTTTTATCTCATTAATTCGTTCTTGTACGGATAAATCGTAAAACATTACACATTTATAAATAGGGTGATTATCTTTACAAATTGGGCAGGCTGTTTTAGGGTTAGATTTTATCATTAGCCCATTAAGCTTAGGTTTGAAAACTATGTCAGATTTTGGTTTTGCGAAAGGGACGCGTTGTATATTTTCTAGCACTTGACTTCTTTTTTGTAAAAAGTTTTCAAATTCTTCCCAATCAGGAAATTCAGTTGTTTTCAACGACATTTCATATTGTTTACGTGACTCTCGATCTAATTTTGAAGAAATTATATTTATCAACATTAACTCCGTCAATTTGTTTGTCTCAAGATTCAGAAGTTTTAATCCACGCAAATCTTTCAACACAGTATCAACAAATCTATGAAGTTCTATTCCCGACTCATGAGTTATTTTATCCATATTCAGTATGGCATTTATGTGGACATCTGCGATGAATCGTATGTTTTCATACCTTTTCTCAAGCTCAGTAAACAAGGACTGAAAGGTATCATCTGCCGTTTGAATTAGTTTGCTTTCTCCTTTCAGAGAAGCTTGCAAATAATGTAGTTTTTGGGAATCACTTAAGCTATCATTCAAAGTAATCAGAGTATTAAATTGAGCTTTAAATGTACTCCAGTCTTCATACTTATGAAGACTGGAACTGATGGCCCGAGAACTGAGGAAGTGGAATCTCGGGTAGTTTAACCGAAGTTCGGTGAATATTGGAGTTTTTATGCGCATCATTATCAGGTAATGTCAATTTTGAAAGAAGGTATTTCAGACGTACCTCTAATTCTTCCGCTGTTGCCTCCAAGTCCAGAAGCTGATCAAGAATTTTCTTGAACGTCAAGCGTATTTTCTATTGTTATTGTGTTTTGAAAATGTTTTTGTAATTGAGGAAAATATTTTATTTTCATTTTCAGATTCTTAGTAAAGATGTCAAGTTTCGTAATAAATATCCTAATATTCTCGTATAAATCTTAAAACAGCATTATGTATAATCAATAAATCTAAAACAGTTAAAAAAATCATTTATGTTTCCCCTCCCCCATTTTTAAGTTCTTTATTAACACTTGTATTTTCGTCCTATTTTTTAAAAGAGGGGTTCGAAAAATAATTAAAATTCTTTATGTATATGATGAAACAAGCCACTGCATGGCTAACACGGCGTTGCCCATGTATACTTTGTGGGGGTTAGGTGTGTGCATTGTGAACGTTTGCCAACCGCCGGTGTTTGCTACGCATTCCCATTTGGTTTGCCTCGCAAACCAACACCACGGTCAACGCCGTGATGACATCGTCATTGTGAAATGCGTCCAAATTGGAATTGCGAATAGATCCAATCGGTGTGACGTCACAATCTCTTGGAGAGAGGGATGCCAGCCCAGTTGTTTTCTTATCATTTGACCGTGGTTCAAAATTACGCGGTGTTGTCACCGTATCTTTCCCTTAGTGGATTGATCCCGGACAGTAGTCAACAGGTCGTTGTGTTACTTGAGAACATTAATTAAAAATTACCTAATTTCCTCGGATATTTTCCTTAGGGGAATGATCCCGGACCGTCGCCAATAGTTGTTTTAGTACAACGTTAATTAAAAATTACCTCGGATCTCTTAATTAGGGAATTGATCCCTGACCCTCATCAATAGCCCATTATGTTGCTCTGGTATGACGTTAATTAAAAATTACCAATTTGAATTTTCCGCAGATTACAAATTCGTTGCAATTTTTAATAAAAAAATTGTAGAAATTCTGTTGAATCTTGTACTATTTCTAAAATCTATCTTATACACATGTATCTTTTACACATTTTATTGCAATACCAAACAATTCTCTATTTTATAAAAATTAAGAGTTTAAGTTTTTGATAAAGGCAGTTGAGACAATTGAATGGTGAAAGAGGAGTAAGAAAACGTGCTTTTTCACTTAAAACAGAAAAAAATGAGTCTATTTTTTAAATTTTACAACTTAAATGTGTATTTTATTTTTAACACAAAAGTGAAATGTGTTGGTTTGGGCAACGCAGTATCTTTTAAAGCCAAATTACTCAGATAATAGGGAGATGGAAAAATTTTAAATATTTTTAAATGTTGAGGTCATTTTCAAGTAGAAATAAAATGATAAAAAGATCAAAATTAAAGGTAATTTTTTTTCTTGAGTACAAAGTAAATTAAATTACTGCTTATCTGAATTTTTTAAATTAGCAATGTTTGTAGATGTCAAATGCTACTTTAGAAACAATTAAATTCAAAGAAATAAATCTGTCCTATGGGAGAGGAAAACAAATTTAAAAAATGAGCATTTTGTACTTGATTACTCCTTTCCCCCCCCCCCCCTTCCGAGGGAGTATACCTCTACACTTATTAAAATAACCATATTTGGCAAGAAATTTAAGTGATATCTATTTATAAAAAGTAAAAAAGTATCCAACTCTCCCGAACACCCTGCAAACAGTTGAACGTGGGAGAACATGGTTTAATGAGATCGAGTCCTACGACTTTCAGCAGTTGTCCTTGTGCAGGGTGGTAACAGAACCGGGAAATCAGGGAATTCTCAGGGAACTTTTTAATTCTGGAAATATCAGGGAAAATTTCCAAATTTCACAAAAAATCAGGGAATTTTTAAAATTTTTATGAAAACTGTAACTTTGGTCGTTTGTGGCCTATTTAGAGATGCGCGATTACAACTACTTTTGAGAATCGAATAAATCGTTTTCGCCGAAATTGTAATTCAAATAAAGAACACTGGCGTTCTTTATTGAATTATTATATATTGACCTAGCGAAAACCGCCGCCGTGGCAAATTTAGAGGTGCGCCAAGGCCCCCTTGACCGCCGTGGTTTTCGCTGCCGGATTGTGGCGTCGCCGTGAGGCCAGCGATACAACTTGTGGTATACAATTTTAAATGTGTAACTAATGATGTTTTTTTTTGTGCATTAAATTAATATTTTCTGCTTGCAATTACATTTTTATAGAATTTTTTGGTAAAGCTTCAGTCTACGTTTATAGCGGTGTAACGGCCTTGGCTCTTTTTGGCGCACTTCTAAATTTGCCAAGGAAGGAATTATTTCAAATGAACCAATGAAATCAACCGACAGTTCAACGAATTTTGAAAGAACTGTAAAGAATACTAGCCACGGCGTTGCCCGTGACAGTTCTTTTCGTGGGGTCAGGTGCTAACTACCTAGGTGCTGCAAGCTAATCCCTGATGATTGATGCGAATACGGTTTGAGAAACAAACCAAATGAGAATTCGTAGCCTATTGGATAACAGCCATCATGGCGTTCAGGCCCTGATTTACCATTAGGCCAGTGAGGCACGGGCCTAGGGCCCCCATAATTTAGAGGGCCCCTAAGTTTCAAAAGTATCTAAAAAATTTAAAAAGTTTTAAGTAGTTACATAAATTATTGGGTATTTACGTAAATGTCCGTCGACCGTTTCCCCCACTATCACATTCTTGTAATTACATTAATTATCTAACTATTATATTTTTGATTTTCATCTGCTTTATTTTGTTTTGCCAAGAGTTATAAGTGATGTCACGATTTTCTCAAACTTTTTGATGACATCTGTGAAACGGTCAACAGTCAAATACGTAAGTACCAATTATTGTTATAAAATTAGTTTTTGTGATGAACAAATAACATGGGGGGGGGGCCCTTCCTTCTATACCAAATTTTCTAAATCGGGCCCTGATGGTGTTGGTTTGCTTCGCAAACCAAATGGAAATTCGTAGCCTATTGAAATGAATTCCCTGCGAATATCCATTTGGTTTGCGAAGGAAACCAAATTATGAACATTGTGAACTATGATTTGCTTCGCAAATTGGATAACAGCCATAACGGAGTTGCCCGTTTTGTTTGTTGGTTTGCTTCGCAAACAAAATGGGAATTCGGTGTGACGTCACAATCTCTTGTGAAAATATAAATATTTAGTTGAAAAATGATTTATTAAAAGAAAATCACAAACGTATAAGGTATCTATCTGTAGTCAAATTTCAAATCCTTTAAATTTTCAATCTATCTTTAACGATCCCGATTTTACAAAAAAGTACTAAACAATGCCAGCCAAAATATATTTTTTTCTTTTCCTCTTTGCTGAAAATCTCTCTAAACGTCACAATCACTTGCGAAAATTTTAAAGACATTCAACTTACAAATTTTATTTAAAAAAAAAAACCCACATTTTTTTTAGGTATCGATCTAATGTGAAATTTCCGCAGATTTCAAATCCGTTGAAATTTTTACTCTATATTTAGCGGTCTAGTAGATAGAAAAAAGAACTAACTCCAGTTAAAAGTTTATTTGTTTTTATCGTCTGCTGAAAAATCCTTCCTCCGCGCAAAATGATAACGGAAACGAAAAAAAAATTAAAATCTCTGATCTTCTATGCAGTTGCATTCAATAATAATTACATTTCATTAAGTTTATTTAAAAATGTTCTAGATTGCATTTTAAAATTCACTAATATTGAAAAACATTCGGACTACCTGTGATGAGATTGCCATAGATTCGTCAGAACTTTGCTTGCAGGAAACAAACAGACAGACTGACAAACACTTCAAAGGAGAGATTCAAAATGAGAATTTAACCTTTTGACTACGACTATCGAAATAACAAGCGCGTTTCTTCCTTTGCGTGATTCTTATAACTTTCAATGCACAACTGCTGTAAAGGCCGTAGTCTAAATTATTTCTTGGCACGATTCTTATAACTTTAAAGGCACAACTGATGTACTGGCCGTTATCTAAATTCTTCCTTGGCGCAATCATGGTCCAACTGCCGTACCGGCCGTAGTCTAAGGCCCGGTGCACACATCCGATTTTTCAACGTGCGGCACCGAAGCCCAACTATGCACACATAACCGTGGAATGACGCAAGTACTCGTTTCTCACCATTTGCGATAAATATTCTATCGAAGAAAACGTGTTTATTTCGCTTACTTGGTGTAAAAAAAGTATATCTTGAAACGAAATAAACGTTACTGGTTACAGCCATTTATTAGGTTATTAATTATTATTTATATTCCATTTGTTTATGAAAACGAGGTACTTCAGAACGGAGACTCATGTGCGGAGCCGTGGGGAACTGCGGTACAAATTGCACGAAAATTGGACGTGCGTCGCCTCATCGGCGCTGGAGGCATGTGTGCCTTGCTCCCTTGGATCTAATGTATCCCAAACCGCACTTGCGTTGAAAAACCGGATGTGTGCACCGGGCTTAATGTATCTCAGACCGCACTTGCTTTGCGGCAGCGGCGCCGTACGTTGAAAAACCGGATGTGTGCATCGGGCCTAAAGGTTTAACTTTTCGCTTGCCGAGGATGCAATGGAAACCATAATAATCGCAATGCAGATGTGTTGCCCTAACTCGCTACTAGAAGTGCGCCAAGATTGTTGCCACTATTTTAAATTGTAGACTGAAGCTGTACCAATTTTTGTATGTATATTTGCATTTGATGTATATTTGGATATTGTAGGGACAGAGAGAGAGAGAGAGAGGTGTAAAAAGTTCGTAATCAAAATATTTTAATTTTTTCCCCACTTTTTTCAATTGCTATTGTTAGGGTTCCGTTAAGGAAGGGTTCCAACCCTTAAAATACCAATTAAAATGTCTGAACATAAAAAATACAAAATATTTGTGGAGAATGATCCTTTTACCCCATCTGATCCTAAATGTTTAAAAATATTGTCGTGTGGTTACTGTATATCGATTCCAATTACGGATCCCGACATTTCTTAAGGGATTTGTAAAATCAGGGAAATTTTTGTCACACTATCATGGAAATCGGGGAACTTTTTTTTTGAGGATTTTGTTGCCACCCTGTTGTGTCTTGTTGATGCTCACAACGAAACTAAAACGAACCGGGAACTGAATTTTGTAAAATTGGAATGGGATATAAGGGATGTTTGGTATTCTAGGAATAAATACGGTCTTCGCCTGCGGCATGGCCAGTCATGATGGCGGCTTGAATAATATTTGGCATGAGTTTCTTGACAGTCTCGTACCGTTGCAGAGAATAGTTGGATTCAGATTTGTGAGAAGCATAATCGGTGCTCCAATATGTGCGAGAGTACTCCAGATAGTTCATATGTGTTCAAAAACTTTGTCGTGTAGTTTAAGGCCTCATCTGTATCACGCATAATGTCGATAGATTTATAATTTAAACACTACCGGCCAATTCTCACAAGAGTTGCTTTTTGATGACAGTGACATCTTTATTTCTTGGGGAAAGAATTGCCCTTTGGCACAGCCATGCGTGATCAGTGCTTTGCTCCAACAGCAATATATTGATCTTCCGCGGGAGGTGTTAACCTTTGGACAGCGGGGCACAGGTCGTCGGACAATTGTTTGGAATTGTTTGCATAATCATGAAAGGACGGAATGAACGCCAAAGAAAAGAGCAATATTAGTGATTGATTGCCCTGCTTCAAAGCGTCCCACAGAACGCCAGCGCTGACTATCTGCTATTCGTCTTCTGGAAGATATAGAAACAAGTCCATCTTGAAAAGTAATCGTACTATAGTTCTAAACACTTTTTACAGCACTTACATGCAACTCCTCTAACCCATCACAATGCTGGATTCTTATACACGACTGCGTCTTTTCATACTTCCCGACACGAAACCGTGATTGGCTGTTACATAACACATGTGCATAGTTCCATCTAACTATGCAGCAAATTGCAGCCTCTCACATTCAGATTGGCTTCTGGAAATTAACATTTTCCGCTCTGTGCTTAACTTTTCACAATGAGTCTCGAATATTATAAAATGAAGTTCGTGTGTTGTCTGTTCGGCGTGTCCTGACGAATCTATGGCACTTACAATAATGAAATTTGGCACACAGGTAGTCCGAATATTTTACAATTTCATACACCACCCCGAATTTTAAAATTTAATCTAGAACATTTTAAAATTAATTTAATGAGATATTTAATTATTATTATTTTCCACCGAATGGCAACAGTCTTCAGGCGGTATTGACTACATTCGTATTTACAGTGCGTGTTTAGCCGCCCGATTACTGAATATCCTTTTAAAAATTTATTGCTTTTATAAAAGCATATTAACTTATAGTTTGGATTATTTGGATATATTTTTCAAAGTTAAGCAATAATTAATTTTGATCTTTTATGCAATTTTTGGTGTGTTTAATTTAAGCAATCTTTTATTTGTTTCTGTATAGTACTTCGGTTTTCGTATAGTTAATTTTTATCTATTTGGTTTGGATGTCTTATCGAAAGTATAGCGATATATAATCCCAATTTTAAATTTAATGTAGAACATTTTAAAATTAATGTATTATTATATATTTGTATTATTTGGTTTTCTAAAAATATCAAGTCTTCAAATGATCTTTACTACACTCCCACCAATCTTGGATTTGGATTATTTATGCAAACTACGAGCATTTCTTGTATGTACACTCATTGCCATAAAAATTTGCTCACCAAGAAATAATTGTGGGATCGTAACGAAACTTGGCATGAAGGTACATGTCGACCAGATATGCAAATAATTAGAAATGCAGCGTGATTGCGTAATGCCACTAGAGGGCATTGAACTTCGTTCTCCTTGGAGTATAAAACAGGTAAGCAGAGCTTGTTTGAGTGTATTTAATCTTTTGCAAAGGAAACGCTGAGGTAGACATGCCGTTACGCCTCCATCGAAGACAATATGAGCAGCTGTCAGAGTTCGAGAGGGGAAGAATCATCTGGATGATGGAAGCTGGGTGGTCAACTCGGCGAGTAACTCGTTAAGTAGGCTGTTCTGATTTTACTGTGAGTAGGTGTTGAAACCAGTGGACAGAAGAGACGTCATTTACACGGCAACCAGGCTCAGGACGCCCTCTACAGACCAGTTGTCGAGAAGACCGTCACATCATACGAAACGCACGCGTAGAGCCAACTGCCTCATTGGCCACTATCCAGACGCAGGCAGCACCTTCACTACCAGCCCCTGTGTCTTCCCGAACCATCGCAAGGCGCCTGGCTGAAGGACATCTGGTATCGCGGCGCCCATTACGTGTGCTGCCAATGACACCCACCCACCGACGTCTCCGTTTGGAGTGGTGTCGAGCACGACGGGATTGGACTGCAACGGAATGGAATCAGATCGTCTTCAGCGACGAATCTAGATTCAATTTGAGCAGTGATGACAATCGTGTTCGTGTGTGGAGGTCCCGTGTTGAACGCCTCAATCCTGTCTTCGCTTTACAGCGACACACCGCTCCCACAGCTGGTGTGATGGTATGGGGTGCCATTGCTTACGATACACGGTCATCCCTAATATGAATCCATGGCACAATGACAGCCCAGCGGTGCATCCATGACATCCTTCAGCCACATGTGATGCCACTCATGACCATAATGCCATTTTTCAACAAGACAATACTAGGCCACACACAACAAGGATGTCACAAGACTGCCTCCGCCACATTACCACCCTTCCCTGACCTGCTCGATCCCCAGATTTGTCACCAATTGAGCAAATCTGAGATCATTTGGGACTGCAAGTTGGACACCCTACGAGTTTGGTCGTACTAGAGGCGCGTTTACAGCAACTGTGGAACGAGATGTCTCAGGACATCATACGGAACTTGCATGCCTCAATGCCCGCTCGTATCGCATCGTTCATTTGCGCTAGATGGGGTCCAACAGAGTACTAAAACTTCCGTTCATTCGTACTTTTTTCTGCAATAAAATATCCCTTTTCTTTGATTTTCTAATCACTTACAATCAATCAATCAAAGTAGTACTTACATGTGTAAAATTTCGTTTCATTTTGACGACTTTTTCTTGGTGCGCAAATTTTTATGGCAATGAGTGTAGTTCTACGCTTATATGATGATGATGCGCTCTTCAAATTTGAACGTTTTACTGAGAAGCAAAGACGTGTTCCATCAATTTACTGTCGACATGTATTCCAAGATTGAATCGGAAAGGGTGTTGTACACACGACTGAAGCATAAAACTCTGATAGTCGAAGAAGTGCACATTTGAGAGATGCGTTGATGAACGGTGGAAATGTTGCTATACGAAAACTGAAGTACACAGATATCGCTAAACTTCCAAAAAGATGTCGAAACCTAAAGTTAAAGTTTATGCTTTTGTAAATTTATACGTTGCATAAATTATCAAAATTAAATAGTGCTATGCTTTCCAAAAGACACCCAAACACAGAAACAAACAAAAAATTGCATAAAAGATGAAGAAAATTACAGCATTTCGCTATAACGGTCTTTTTGTAATTTAGAGCCCATGCAGAAAAGGCAGTCGAATAAGAAGCCAGCATTGTGAAGGGTTAGAGCATTGGAGTCATTAACAAAATGATGTTTAAATCCAAGACTGCCTTTTTTGCATATTTCTCAAAACGAAACCGTGATTGGCTGTTACATAACACTTTTGCATACTTCCACTTTTCTCTGCAGCACATTGCATTAGTCTGAACTGCCTGGAGTTCGTATCGTAGCGCGTAAAAGTAGCCTCGCGATAGGACTTTGAGTAGTGATGTGGGCTTTGTATAAAGTCGGTGTTGGTCTAACTACACTAAAGCGACGACACAGTAAAATTAAGACAATGTTGTACCAAATGTTCCTCATATTTTCTTCAGGCAAAATGTAGCAGTGCCGCCTAAAGGGAGAAGCTAAAACTAAACAGAAGCATGAAACAGCATTTTTTTGGCCGTATAACGAAACATTGTGGGCAGTAGTTTAAAAAGGGCCGTTTTACGAAATACCGTAATTTTGTTAATCTTTTATGCAATGTTTTGTTTGTTTTTGTGTCTTGGAAAGCATAGCATATTTAATTTTAATAATTTATGCAACGTATAAATTTACAAAAGCATAAACTTTTGGTTGGGATATCTCTTTGAAAGTTAGGCGATTTCTGTGTACTTTAGTTTTTGTATAGCAACATTTCCATCATTCATCAACGCATCTCTCAAATGTGTATACTGTTTCACTCTCAGGGTCCTCTGATTCAGTCGTATGTACAACACTCTTTCCGATTCAATCTTGGAATACATGTCGACCATAAATTGATGGAACAGGTCTTTGCTTCTCAGTAAAACGTTGAAATTCGAAGATCGCATCAGCATCCTGTGAGTGTAGAACAACCAAGAATAAATGTTCTTAGTTTGGATAAATGATCCAAATCCAAGATTGGCGGGAGTGCAGTAAAGACGATTTGAAAATTGTTGACATTTTTAGGAAACCAAATAATACAAATATATAATAAATTTATTTTTAAATGTTAATTGGGATTAAATATCGCTACTTTCGATAAGTCATCCAAACCAAATAGATAAAAATTAACTATACGAAAACCGAAGTACCTACTTTACAGAAACAAACTAAAGATTGCATAATTGAAACAAAACAAAAATTGCATAAGAGATCAAAATTAAATAACGATTAACTTTGAAAAAGATATCCAAATAATCCAAACTAAAAGTTTATATGCTTTAAAAATGATTTTCCAAACTATTGTACACAAAAGAGAAACAATAACAAACATTATGTTGCACAAAACTTGATCCTGTTCCAATAATGGAGGAAGCACAATTAAAAGATACTTAAATAGGTTATGACAAACTAAAAGTTAATGTGCTTTTAAAAAAGCATTAAATTTTTATAAAGGATATCCAGTAATCGGCCAGCTTCACACGCACAGAAAAAACGGAATTTGTCAATACCGAACCGATTAGAGACTGTTGTCATTCGGTAAAAACAATAATAATTAAAAATTTCACTAAATTAATTTTTAAATGTTCTACTTTAAAATTTAAAATTAGGGATAGACTATAAAATTTCCGAAAAATTGAACTACTTGTGTGTTTAATTTCATTATTGTAAGTGCCATAGATTCGCCAGAACATGCAAAACATAGACGTTGCAATCTTCAAAAAACTTCATTTTATAATAGTAGAGGTATAAGTTTGTAAAATTCAACGCGTGGGTCATTTAAAAAGTCTGAGTGAGTCGGTGTCTGACCCGCGGGTCATAGGTTCGCCATCCCTGGCCTAGAGATGATTCAAAGTAATTTGGTTTTATTAAAATGCACTATATATCTATTCAATAAAATTCCATTTTATTTTTTAACCAAATCATAAATTTTATAAAAGTATCATATTTTTTGCATAGCTCTTTCATCCGTTGATGATCCGTTTCGGTTCACGGGAAAAAGTTTTCTTCGAAACTCATTCGGTCTCCGATCCAGTCAGATTTGAATGACGTATGCAATTTGCAATCCTTTTAATAAAGGAATCGTTTGCCACTAATTTTATTTTATTGAAACCTCCGATGTGCCAATAAATGCATTTACTTCTTATTTTCATTATATATTTATGAAAGTGTGTTATATAATAATTACTAATTACTGGGGTAATTTCCATTCCATAAGCGGGCTGAAGCTGGAGACAACAAAATAAGCAATATAATTTAAAAAAAAATTTTAATTAGGAAATTTTTGATAAAGAAAGTATTGGTGGATCAGGGAGGAGCCTGGCCCACACAACACAAAATTGTGTTTCCTTCGTATGAGCAGTAGTATGCTAAAAAAATTGCTCTTTCACTCCCCCAAAGACCATTAAAGAGCAAATACGAAACAATCTTTCTGTATTAAAAGAAAGTTGATGTCGCAGGATTGAAAACTGGGTTGTTTATCTCGATTCTTAGACGGTTTCCCGAGAAAATACAGATAAGAAAATTACGAAATTAACATGGTTTTTTTCTTTATCGTGTAGAGTACCTCTAAATGGGAATTTCTGCAGCTTGTCGAGTTTTTTTAGAAATTTCAATTTGGTTCCTGATAGTATTTTTTTTTTGAAATTCGGGGGAAATCAGGACTTTTTCGTTATTTTTTTGTTAAAACTGTTATATTTATATCTTATTCCTATTTGTTTTTAAATCGGAAATTTATCGCAGAATACCTTAGAATGTACTCTTTTTTACTGTACAGTTATCTTGGAAATTGGTTAATAAATAAATTTGATGCGATCAAAAGCTGGTCATACAAATTACGTACTTTTTAAACCGCGGAGCGATACGTGTTCATTCTTATTCACAGAAATTAAGGTCACATTTTCTAACTAACGGGTTTGCCAGATGCCCTTGAAACTCGCTGTGACGTCATGCTCGTTTTCCCGCTCGATTCTCAGACAGTTTGCCGATGAAGAACAGATCAGAATATTACGAAACTAACATGGTTTATTCAAAATTGTACAGTGAAATGGTTTTTTTATTTAGGTTATTTTTAGGCTTTTGTTTAGGGTGTATTAAGAATTTAAAAAATAGCGAAATCACTTGCGACAGGAGTGTTGGTTTGTAAAGCAAACCTAATGGGATTGCGTAGCAATCCCCGCAGTTGGCGAGCTGGGGCCCGTATGAGAAGAATAAAAAAACGAAATCAAACTCGCAACAGCACCTGCGAGACCGGCAACACCAAGCCTGATCCTGATCAAAATTAACTCTGTGTTTCCTTTTATAAAAGCAAATACACTGCAGATAAAAGAAAAACATCCGAAGTTTTTTTTCTTGCTGTCTCCATTCTATAATTTGTTTATATACTTATATATTACTAATACGTGTACACGTAAATGCCCATATATTAACTGCTCAATTTTGAAAAAATCAAACTGCTTATTTTGAAGAATCTCATTTTTGTGTGGCATTATTTGTGTATCATTTTTAGAAAATAGACTTGCATATTAAATTTTTTACATACTACTGTTCTTACAAGATTAACTAATCTGTAAGAGCATCTCCACTTGGCCGAAAGTCAGGTATTACGCTGTATAAAACGTTTATTTATTTATTTTTTAATGTTTTATTTAAGTCCTTAGAAAGTCCTTATTTTGTTCTAGAAAGTCCTTATTTTTAGTTAGTAAAAAAGTATGCGAACCCTATCACTCATGCCCGGTCGGAAGAGCAACGCAACCAGAGGGTTGCGAGTTCGAAACTCGATCGAACCGAAAGACCGTCGGAGGGGGAGCTGGTACAAGTTAAATGTGTTATGGCCTAAAATGGCCCCACTTGGAAGTTTTGAGCTTGGGTTGCCAGCTCGTCTAGGTTTCGCTTGAACTTTCCCTTCAGGGTGGTAACAGAACCTGTAACATCGAGAATTCTCTGAGAACTTTTTAATTCGGGAAATATGAGGGAAATTTTTCCAAATTCCACAAAAAAATCAGGAAAATGTGATAACTTAAACGGCAACTATTATAGTTTGTCAGAGATTCCGAGTGCTTTTGAGAATCGAATTCTCCGAAATTGTAATTCGACTCAAGAACCTGGCGTCGTAATTTTTGAAAACCGCCTTTTTTTCGTCGCAGTGAGGCCGGCCATACAATTTGTGGTATACGATTTGAAATTTTACTAATGATGTTTTTTTGTGTATTAAATTAATATTTTTGTTTGCAATTACAATTTCGTGGAATTTGTTTATGGATATATGCATTTGATTGTGATGTATAGTATGGATTTTGTGGGGTCGGATGTAAAAAGTTCATAATTAAAATATTTTATATTTTTTTCACCAGTTTTTTCAATTGCTATTGTAAGAGTTCCATTAAGGTTACAAATAACAATTAAAATATCTGTAGAGAAAAAATACGAAATATTTGTGGAGAATGGTCCTTTCTACCCCATCTGACCCTAAATATTTAAAAGTAGTGTTGTGTGGATACCGTATATCGATACGGATCACAACGTTTCTTAAGGGAATTGTAAAATCATTGCACTCTTTTTCAAGTATTTTGTTGCCCTCCTGATGGACCCAATAGCCCGTCGTGGTTCTCTAAATCAACTCAATAACCTCTGTCATCCAAATTTCAAAAATTTCTTTGGAATCCCTTCGGAGCCAGCTGTATTAAAACGCATCTGCTTAAAGATTCCAATCGCGGTTAATTTTGTATTGTTTACATCCTCGCCTCTAATTTTTCGATTTCTAGTGACATGCGTCTTTGTTGTTTTCTTTTGCAGGTGATCTATCCATATCTGATATTCTTCTCCAGTGCAAGCCTCCGCCTTTTTACGAAGACTTGTAGCGTTTCATCCCGCGACAGAGCTGCATCGGAATAGAGCACTTCTATTCAAAGAAGACATCAGGGAGTTCGTTGACTAGAAAATATGTGATATCAGCCGTAGCAATCTTACAATTCTGACTGTCGAAATGACATTGGATTTTTATAGTGTACGAATTGTTTACTTTTGTGTATATAAATTTCTTTGAAACTACCAGGCTCGGGTTTTCATTTATCTTTTAAACCTTACTTTGAACAATGAGCTGCGGGAGGTTGGGATTAGTTCCTGGAAGTCTGTACAGTAGTACAGAGGCTGTTCGCACATTTTTTAGCCGATTTTGGTTAGCGTTAATAAAAAATCGTTTGCTGCAAAAGAAATAATTGCAGTTGTACTATGTTTTTAAAAGTCCAAAATTATCGTCTGCTGCTTGAGAGGTTTTTTTTTTCAAAATGGCGGTTTTAACGAAGCAGTGGTTCGAAGGCTATATTTATGCTCTTTCCGAAGAGAAATATTCATATTCCGTTATCCAAAAACGATGTGAGAGTCATGGTTTTGTGATATCTAAAGCGTCGATAGGTAATATCGTCAACAAGAAAGGGGAAAAAAACGTCAAATTGCAGCCTCAAGTGGGACAAAAATTCCAAACAAGTATCCAAGAAAGAAACGGACATCTTCGATTATTGCAAAGGTACGTTGTTTAATGTTAAAAGAAAATCCCCCTAGTCAAAGGACAGTTGCAAAATCAGTAAAATGCTCGGTGTCCACTGTAAACAAAATGATAAACGTTGATTTAAATCTTAAGAAAGCGAAAAAAACGCAATGTGCATCGTCTTTCTCCAAAGCATATCGATGAACGCAGGACACGGTGCCGAATTCTATATGAGAAACACTTATCCAAAGAAAAATGGGGAAAAAATTGTCACACTAGATGAATTATGGGTGTATTTAAATGATTGCAGCAAAAAAAGAGCCATTTATTATCATAAAAGGGGAGAAAAAAAAATTCTCCAAATACTATCAGGAACATATTGTATCGCCAAGTTTTCTGAATGAAATACCATCGCTTTACCCACAGTGCCATCAATCTGTAGAACTCCATCAAGACAAAGCTAGCAGTCACACATCAAAATCCACTGTAAATTTCCTTAAAGAAATTAAACAAAAAACCGGTATCAAGGCCATACCCTTCACTGATATCCCTACTAAATCTCTCGATGTATCACCTATGGATTTTTGTGCTTTCGGACTTTTAAAATCTGCATTATCCAAACGTCGTCCCACAACCCTTACAGGACTCTGGAAAGCTGTGGACGATAGCTCATTAATTGTAACTCAAAACAACACTCATATTTCAGTGGACTGTAAGTTTTATTTTAACACACTCACGCAAGACCGCGCTCGTCGCCATCTTGCTCCAGTCTGACACACTCAAGAACTCTACTCACTTCAGTTCTTATTTCAGGACGGAACATTCCGGCCCCCGTTGAATGATTTTCATTCAACTTTACATGATCATTATAATATATTACACAATTGACAATAACAGTTGATACAATATAACAAATAATGGAACACATATAAAATACAATTAGAAAGATGTATTAATACAACCATTACTCTATGGGTAAAAGACAAATTTTTGATACTGGCCTTTTGAATATTCCTCTTTGTGTTTTAACACTAACTACTCTTACTTTCCCATCATTACCTGGGTATAACTCTATTATTCGACCTAAAGGCCAATTGCAAATTGCAGTATTATCCTCTTTAATAACTACTAAATCATTTATCTTAACATTGTCTTTCTCAAATACCCATATTGTTCTTTGTTGTAAGGAACTCAAATAATTATGAGACCATTATCTCCAAATTAGCTGAACTAACTTTGTAGTTCTCTGCCATAGTTTTAACTTAGTATCATGAATATTAGTTACAACAGGTTCAACAATACAGTTAATTGTTCTACCTATTAGAAAGTGTCCAGGAGTCAAAGCGTTCAAATCATCTGCATCGGATGAAAAAGGCACAAGAGGACGTGAATTTAGAACACCTTCAATTTGAGTAATTACAGTCAAAAAGCATTCGTAAGTTAATTTGGCATTTCCCACAACTGATGGTATTTGAAGGATTTGACCCCTGCTTCCCAGAGGCCTCCAAAATTTGGAGCTCTGGGTGGAATAAACTTCCAATTTATACCTTCACTAATTAAGTATCCAGACAAATCATTGTCAGGAGTTCTAACTATATATATATAAATCCTGTAACCTCTTAAGTTCCTTATTAGTACCTGTGAAATTTTTTGCATTATCTGAAAAAATACAAGCACTTTTGCCTCTCCTAGCAAAGAATCTCTTTAAGGTTTCTATAAATGCTTGTGAAGTTAAATCAGTAACTATCTCGAAATGAATAGCACGTGTAGCAAAACAAATGAATATAGCAACATATACTTTATGATAAATTCCTTTCCTTTGGTACTTATATTTTATAAAAAATGGACCTGAAAAATCTATACCTGAACAATTGAAGGGATAGTTTTCAGTCACTCTTTCTTTTGGCAAATTACCCATAAATTGTTGACATGGGATATGTTTTACCTTACAGCAAGTCACACAACAGTGAACTATTTTTCTACAAATGGCTCGACCATTTAGTGGCCAGAATTTTAACCTTAATTGAAAAAGTAGAGCCTGAGGTCCCAAATGTAAATATCGTTGATGTACATAATTCACTATCAAATGAGTAAGCAAACTTTTACCATGCAACAAAATTGGAAATTTTTGATTAACACTTAAATCACTGTTTATTAACCTACCTCCAACTCTTAACAGCCCTTCTTCATCTAGAAATGGATAAACATTTTTAATTTGACTGTTATATTTTACTTTACCAGTTTCTTTAAGAGATTTTATCTCTTCTCTGAAATCTCTCTCTCTTCCCACTGGACACTTTTCAAAATAAAGATTTCTGATTTGCTAAGCTCATTAGTATCCAAGGGTCCCTCTAATTTCTTTTCCCTACAGTTATCTATAAATCTAAATATAAATGCTAGAATACGAATTATCTTACTATAGTTATTACTAAGATTGATTATAACAGGAACAAATTAACTAATAGAAACAGTATAAACAGAAATAGAATCATTAAATTCACAGTTTTTTAGTTCTTTTGAAAAACTCTCTGGAATAGCTGATGCAGGAATATCTCTGTTAGGATAGACCTGTTCCTTTAGGAACAATGGACCATTCCACCACAGCTCACTTTCTCTTAGCTTGTCGGGGCTCACTCCTCTAGACAGAAGATCGGCAGGGTTCTCCTGGGATGCAACGTGTCGCCATTCCATTCCCTCAGTTAATTCTTGTATAGGTGAGATTCTATTCGCAACAAACGTTTTTAGTTAAAATGGTTCATTTTGAATCCAAGCCAAGACGATCATGGAATCACACCACAAGATGATATTATTCACAGTAATTTTTAATGACGATATCACTCGCTTAATTAGTTTTGCAAGAAGAACTGCTCCGCACAACTCCAATCTAGGAATCGTCATCTGTTTCAAAGGGCACGCTCTTGATTTACTGGTCACTAATTTTACACACACCTGACCAGATTTTGATATTGATTTACAGTAAATTGCTGCTTCAGAAGCGTCGCTGAAACCGTGTAGCTCGATCACAGTCGCATCTTTCACTAAAATACACCTACTAATCTCAATGTTGTTGATTAATTGTAAGTTAGCCGAAAACTGCTTCCATTCATTGGCTTCTTTTTCTGGCAGAATATCATTCCAATCAATTTTCAATAGCCAAAGTTTTTGCATAAATATTTTTGCTGTAATTATGACTGGAGCTACTAAGCCAATAGGATCGAAGATACTCGCTATAACTGACAATACTTGCCTTTTTGTGGCAATTATGTCAGCATTAATCTTAATGTTGAAGCTTAAACAATCTTTCTTAGGTTTCCATAAGACACCTAAAGCTTTATATTATTTCTGAATCACCAAAGGGATAAATTTTGTCATCAGTTTTACATAAATCAGGAGCATTACTACACCATTTGTGTAAAATCATGCCTCCACTCTTTAGAATTTCTGTTAGCTGATTTTTAAGCTTTAATGCAGAGCTTAGGGACTCAGCCCCGGACAGGACATCGTCCATATAATAATCTTCTCTCAGAACAGTTGCTGCCAAAGGAAAATTATTTCCTTCATCTTTTGACAACTGAAGTAATGTTCTCATCGCTAAATATGGGGCGCTCACTGTCCCATATGTCACAGTGGTTAGCTCAAAAATCTTAATTGGATCGTAAAGGCTTTCCTTCCACAATATTTTTTGCAACTTTCTTTGATCCGGATGAATGGCAATTGCCCGATACATTTTTTGAATATCAGCAGTGAAAGCGAAAATGTGTTTTCTAAATCTCACCATTATTGAAAACAAATCCTCCTGTATTACGCCCCCGTTATATTGTATAGAATTAAGAGAGTTTCCTTTAGTTGTTAAAGAAGAAGCATTAAATACTACTCTTAAAGGTGTGGACTTACTTTTCTCTATTCCTCTATACACACCAAGGTAGGGAATATAATACGATCCTTTTTCCTCCTCACTTTCATTGATTTCAATCATATGGCCTAACTGTTGATATTCTTTTAAGAAATCTGAATATAATTTTAAATACTCGGGCTCTTTTGTTAAACGATTCCATAAAGAATTTAGTTTTTTAATTGCAATTTGTTTGGAACTCCCTAAAGTATTTGGATCCTCTTTTAAAGGAATTTTAACGACGTACCTACCACTTTCATCTCGTGTATAATTTTCTACAAAATGTTTATCACAAATTAATGTTTCTTTATTTTTGGGTTTTTCAATTTCAATATTCTCAATTTCCCAAAACTTTTTAAGTGTTTTATCTAGGTTACTTTCTTCCTTTAAAAGCCCACAATGAATCCTGTTTTTCCTCTCTGTTGTAAAAGTTCCCGATACAACAAAACCAAAAACAGTGTTTTGGAGAATAAGATCGGAGTTGCTAATACGAATTTGCCCTGGTTTTAACAACTCGTAAAAAATTCCCGCTCCAAGCAACATGTCTACTTTTTCTGGAATATTAAATTTATCGTCTGCTAATTTAACGTTAGAAAAATCCTGTGTTGAAATGTCAATAGCACTCGTTGGCGTTAAATCAGCGGTAATTTTTGGTACCACGAGAAAATCCAAATTCTTGACAAAACTCATATCCTGATTGCAAATTGAAGCGTTGACTCTTTGCTTTATTGTTAAGCCAATGTCGTTTAATCCTGAAACTAAAATTTTATTTTTTTCTATTTTTAATTGCAAAAGCTCAATGAAGGTACTAGATAAAAAATTAGATTCACTCCCAACGTCTAACAAACACTTAAATCTATATTTATGACCTGTCTCATCAATTAGAAAACATACTACAGTCGAAAGTAAAACAGTGCTCTTTTTATTGGTATAGCTACTCATGAAAGCTTTTTCATTGTAAACAAATTCTGCTGCATTGGCGTTCAAGGTCGGGGACTCATCCGTTGCCTTGGGCCCCGTTCACATGAGGCGAAATCTAACGCGCGTTTGATGTTGACACAAAACGCGGGTAGCCAAAATACATAGAGTTCTACTGGAGCGTTCACATGCAGAAAACTGCTGAATCGGGCGTTTTTATTGCTTTCGCGGGCCGAGGGGAACCGATAATTCGAACGCTTCGGCTGAAGCTCGAGATACATAGGAATATTGTACGCTGTTCACATGACACGCTTTTTGACTGCGTCAGCACTTTTTTAATTCCTTATTCGAAGTTCCTATATTCGCGATCGTTAAAGATACAGTGCAAATTTCAACGGATTTGAAATCTGCGGAAAATTCTAGTTAAGATCTATACCTTAAATGCGATTTTCTTTTATTAATAATTTTTCAATTGTAAATTTTATATTTTCGCAATACGAATTTTGAAGCATTTGACGAAGATAATCATTGCGAACACAAAAATAACTATTTATCTCGTTTTATAGAAAAGATATATCTTGAATACAGTACTTAGTTGCCTTAATTTACTGCTTTGTATTTAATATCATTAAAATAGGATGCAAATTAATTCATTCGGTGTTTTGAAGATAGTTTCCAACAAAGGGGAATAGTATGTAATTTTAGTTTTGAGATAACGTATACCGACGACGGTCCGTTTAAGTTTCCACGCCAACGTGATTACATTTTAGGCCATTACAGATTTAACGTTCACCAGCCCCCTTTGTACACGACAGTCTTTGGTTGAATTCGAACTCGCAATCCTCCACTCGATGCTTTACTGGCATTGTTTTTCATACAACATATTCTAATCCTCCTGTCAATCTTATTGTTATCATTAATGTTACTACGTTTAATGTAATTTTTATATCATATTTTCATGAAGATGGAAAATCGATTATCAATTTCACGATTTTTGATTAGTCCTATTGTAAGCCATTTCACGACATTTTTAGAGCAATTTTATCACTATTGAGTGTAGTAATTATATTCATTATATCTTTGATTTCGTTTCTATTTTGCTGGAACATTCACAGTCACACTCGTTACATGACTCATCTGTTAGTTTTTGGCACCATAAATGACCTTGCTCTGTTCCTTAATGTAAGCAAATTCTTGATAAGCGTTCTACTGACACCGGAAAAAGGGATCAGTCGTTCACGATGGAAGCAGAGCTCTGTGATACCGATATTTTAATTGATGAAATACATAAAATTCCTGCTATTTGGAATATGAAGTGCCCTGCTCATAAGAACAGAGGTTTGAAAAAGTCATCTTGGGAAATATATTGTCGTAGTTTTTTCTAAAGTTGGAAACAGCACACAAAAAATGAAAATATTTGGTAAATTCTTTATTGTGTTTTATTTTTAATATTTAATAACCTTTATATCATTTTATCCTGCCATGATACTTTGCCTTCATTCACAAAGTAATCGGCATATTTATCTTACAGTTTTAGCTGACATGTTTCCCCGTGGTATATTTCTGGTACTAAAGCTTGTAAATGGAGCTTCATAAAGAGTATCTTCATATTGATACCCATCTCGGTCTTACATAATTGTGCAGACACAACGGGCCCCAATTATAGTTTCGGTTGTATCAATTTTAGTTTTCATTGCCCTGTGAAATATTCGCCATTTGTTCGCCATCATTCCAAATGTACATTCGATACATTGTCGTGCTCTTGATAAGCGATAGTTGAAAATTCTCTTGGTGTATGTTAGAGATTTTCCACAAATAGGGCGCATGACGTTTTCCGAAATTCCAAAAGCTTCATCCCCAACAAGTATATGAGGCAAAAATATGGTATCAACGGTGGATATAGGCTTTGGATTTGGAATTTTTAAAGCATGCTCTATAAGTTTTCTGTACAATAAAGACTCCTGCAAAACAGCCGAGTCACTGTTTTTCCCATATGCTCCAATGTCAACTTAGAGAAAACTATATTTGGCGTCACATGCAGCTAACAAGGCGATAAAAAATAATTCTTGTAGTTGTAATATAGAGAACCTGTATAATTCGAATGTGCTTTCCGTCAATTGCACCAATGTAATTCGGAAAATTAGCGTATTTTTTAAATCCTTCTGAAATTTTTTCCCACTTCTCATTTGTCATTTCTGGCATACAGATAGGTCTTAATCTGTTCCAAATTGATTAGCACACTTTTTAAATCAAAGTTGCGATAGTTGACTTGCCGACCCTGTAACTGGAGTGCAAATCAGCAAGGGAGCATCCAGATGCCAAATACCGGAAAAGAAATAAAAAAATAGACCTTGTTTTTTCTTTGTAATCAAACAGTGGCACCCTCCAACTTACTAGTTTTCTGCGGCACTCCTACTCATTTTTAGAATATATCATCTAATCAACTTATATCTATTAATATATTTAGAGTTTATATTTTAAATAAACAAAATACAAATATATTAATTAGTTTAAAAAAGACTTTCAACTTCAAGATTTAATTTGATCTGTTCAAAAGATAACATTTTCATCTGTCTTGCAGAATTGTCTGCGTTGCGTTTCGATGCGAAAATAATCACACTCTGTAAAGTTCTTCAATTTAATCTTAATGTGTCATATACATTTCTTATTTCGCCATCACCGTGCTTCTAAAAATTTTTCTTTTTATGTGATAAGTTCTAGCCAAATGCGTTTCGCAAAACAATTAGTTACTACTACAGAAAATTAATTTTTTTTATGAAAAACTTTATGTTTTTAGTGTTGATCTGGCATAGAATTTTACGCAGATTCGAAATCCGTTGAAATTTTCAATATATCTTCAGCCATCGCAAAAATAGAAATTTTAATTAGAGGAATAAAAACATAATTTAATGCTTAAGGAAAGCCGACCTTGCAAACCGCGCAAAGGGGTGTTCACATGGACTTTTCGAAAACGCGCGTTAGAAAAACTCTATGTGAACGTGGCCTTAGAATCGCCAAATTGCTGCGTAGCGTTTCTCTCATTTTTATTTATTATCGATGAAACTGATTTTCTTTCGTTTGCAGCACTATTTAGTAGCGGAAAATGCAAAGATTTATGATGGCGTTTTTTGCAAAAACAGTTAATCTTCGATTTACAGTTCGAAACCATATGTGGATGTAAACAATTAAAACACAGCTTATTACTCTTAACACATTCTACTCTATCTTGTACACATAATTTTAAGTAAGACGGACAATTTGTTAAAAAATGATTCTCGTGACATAGAACACAATCTAAGGTCTTAATGTCCGACAAAAACACTTTAGCTACATTTTTTGAATTGGTATGTTTACGATTACAATTATAATTCTCAGTAAGGGTTTTTCCGCGTGACGTATAATACAAATCGATTTCTCTAGCTAATATTTCTGGAGGGAACCACTTATCTGCTTGTCTTACGCTGATGTGAGAAGCTGTTTCTTTGTCTAGTGTTTGGAACATTTTATCCGACACAATAAGTTGTTTAAGAGTCTCGAAGTCGGAAACATCTCTTAGTTTTAAATAATAGTCCCAGTTTGTCCCTAGACGTGATGCAAACTGCACATGTGTTTCATGTGGTTGTTTGTATGCTTTTCTGAAATGGGCTCTAAGCAAGAATATGGCGTTGGTTGAAACTCCCTTATGACTAATTCTTTAATTTTCTCATAATTCGCGATATCCTTATCACTCAAGTAAGTTATTATATTCGAGGCTCTATCCCCTAATACGTTTAACAATATTTCTGCTTTATAAATCTCAGGAACAACTTTAGTGCTAAAAGCGCGCTCTAAAGAGTTAAAGAAAAAAAACCAACCCTCTGGACGTACAGGAATTCTAACTGTTAAAGTTCTAACACTTTTAATTAATTGATCTAAGGATTCCGATTTTATTTCGCTTTCACTTGCATCGTGCTTAGCTAGGGATCTGATTTTAGCTAGTTCCAATTCCTTTTCGATCTTTTTGACCTCATTATTTGATCTTTCTAGCTTCATTTTCTCAAGATCAATTTGCCTTTGCTCTTCGAGCTTTCGATTCTCAATTATAGTAGTTGCAACATTTTTCACAAGTTCACGTTTAGTTGCATAAATAACACTATTCTCAATAGCATCATGTAAATCAACAATAGTACTCTTATCAGAAACAGTTAAATTTAGTTCAGCGGCAATAAGCCTCAAATCCTCTTTCTTAGCTCCTTTGAACATTTTCTCACTTTATAACAAAGAGATTATTCAGAATCACTTTCGGCAAAGAATCCAAGAAACGAAAGTTGACCACTACGAATTATCCATTAAATGCTCCGCTCGATCCGACCAGATGGACGATAGCTCATTAATTGTAACTCAAAACAACACTCATATTTCAGTGGACTGTAAGTTTTATTTTAACACACTCACGCAAGACCGCGCTCGTCGCCATCTTGCTCCAGTCTGACACACTCAAGAACTCTACTCACTTCAGTTCTTATTTCAGGACGGAACAAGCTGTTCAGGAGGAATGGGATAGAATACCTCTTCTGACACTTCAAAGGGCATTATTATCCTGGAAATTACGGTGTCGAAAGATAGTTCAGAATAAGGGCTATCAAATAGAACATTTAAAACACAAGAATTTTATGTAATTTAGTTTTTTGAATACAATATATATTGTCTAAAAAATGTGTGAACAGCCTCTGTAAAAGCATGCTCCATTTGTTTTACTTGTATTATTATTTCGAGGACTTACACAGTCCAGTCACATTAATGTGACCACCACCTACTTTCGACGTGAACGTGAAATAGCCAATCACAAAAGGCAGGTGGCAGCACATTGCAATGGAGTGTATATAAAGGATGTCCTAGGGCATCGGAAAGCATTTCAGTCGTTGGCGTAATGCAGAAACGTAGCGTCCGACGTCCAAAAGGGCATGATTATTGGCTTTCGGGCCAAGGGTGGAAGCATTTCGGAAACGGCTAATTTTGTGAACTGTTCGCGTGCCGCCGTGGTAAAAGTATACCGTGCATGGCAAAATGGCACCATCCAAAATCAGCGGCGTGGCACATGTGGTGCACCACGGCCTATAGATAACAGAGGCGAACGAAGGCTACGGAGATGCGTTCGGGCGAATAGACGTGCAACTGTTGAGCAACTGACCGCCTAGATGAACCAAGAGGCTACCAAGAGTGTATCCTCTACAACGGTTTAGCGAACGTTGCTGCGCATGGGCCTCCGCAGTAGACGCCTGGTTAAAGCACCTATGCTGACTGCTGTTCATCGGCGACAAAGGCTTGAATTTGCACGCCAGTACCGTCACTGGACGTCCCCAGAGTGGCGACAGGTGGCTTTTCCCGATGAATCACGTTTTATGCTCCATCGGACATATGGACGTTGGCGTATACGGCGTGAAACGCTGAAAGCAAACACCCTGCAACAATTGCCGGAAGGATCCAGGCTGGAGGAGGGAGGTAATCTAGCGCAGCTGGCCACGGCACTGGAGTCAGCATGACTCAACATCCCAGTGAACACCTTCAGAAACTTAATTGACTCTCTTCCTGCACGTCTCGCAGCGGTCAGCTTTGTCAAAGGTGGTTATTCTGGCTTTCGACAAGTGGTCACATTAATGTGACTGGACTGTGTATTTCAATAAGCAGAAGTCGTTTTTAAAAATTAAATACAAGATTTTTATAGTTCATTTCTAAAATTGTTAGCGCAGAGTTGCCAAGTGCTCCGGAACTTCCGGAGTTTCTCCGCTAAAGCATCGAAAATCCGCAACTCCACGTAATCTATGGTTCTCTCCGGAAATCGCGTCTATGCAGGGAAATTTCCCCTATGGAAAGGGAAAAAATTTTCCACCTTCAGAGAAATTTTGTTTCTATAATGTAAGGATAAAAATGCTCCTGAAACTGCTCAGAAAAGGTTGGCAACCCTGTTAGCGTGCTTTTGAATAATCGTCTATCTTCTTAATTATCGCTCATAATACTCATATTTTAGGTTAAAAAAAGTTGTGTGTAAAAGTGCTTGCATTACAAAACGAATCAAAACGACATATTTTCTATTTAAATAACTAATACGTAAACAAACACATAAGGAGTGCACTTATATTTCGTTCTCTTTAGGAGTATTATTTTATTTTCACATTATTAAAGTTTTATAATTTTGCCAAAGTGATTAAATAATGGAATGAATATATCGATCTATAAATTTGTATTCGAAATACTTCCTTTACCTGAATGCAACCTTGTTTCGAAATGTATTGCGAATAGTACATGTAGGAAAATTAGTGAGTTGTTATCTCTACTAATTATAAAACGAAGTGTTTCTCTGTCTGAATGTAAGCATTGTCCTGAAGAATCTATGGCACGTACAATAATGAAATTTGGCACACAGGTAATCAGAAGTTTTTACGATTTTTGTCCAGTCCTATATAAGTTTAAAATTTATTATCTAAAGCAATTTTTAATTTTATTAGTTTTATGCCCCTCCGTTTAGTATCTTCGCAAAGCTGACGTCATTACTCCTCGATTGAAGAAAGGACAGATTCTATGTGTTTTGTCATATTGCCTTTGGAACTATGTCAGGTTATGACGTCATGTTTTGATAGAGAAAACAGCTTTTGTTTTTTCTTTTTAACGGATTTCCGATTCTAGCGTGTTTTGATTTACGTTGTTGATTAGCATAACTTTCTTGCTAGCGATTGTAACTTTGTCACGGGCAAGGACTATTTGAGGTTTTTCCATCTTCGCGATTGTGATAGAGTAAAAATTTCAGCGGATTTGAAATCTGCGGAAAATGTTACACCCGATCGATACCTTAAATGTGATTTTCTTTAATAAATAATTTTTCAATTGTAACCCGTGTCATGTTGGGTGGAGGTGGGACTCATTCTTGATATGATTGTTTGGAATGTTTTTAGTATCAGTAAGGAGACGAAAAGAACTGCCACGGGCAATATTGAATAAAATATTTGTCACAAAATATATTTTATTGAATCGATTTTAATTGGTTTACATATCTCACAATAAGACACTGCATTTCTTTCTAAGAATTGGAGCGCGAAGAAAGTGCGCCTTTGCGCGTCCAGTTCCTTCGAAATGCTCCACTGGAAGTCTATTGAAAGGGAAACGGATGAAGGACTCATATTTGGATTTGAGGCTCAGTGGGTAAGCGCATTGCGCTAGCAACCTGCGAGTAGTAGATACCACAGGTTCGATTCGTCGCTGGGTGTATTTTTATCTTCTATGTCAGTAAAACCTTTGTGGTTGCATTTTCTTTACCTGACGTTGGCTCTCTTGTGTCTGACACATGGCCAAATATGGCCCGCACGCCACGGAAAAACCCTGAAAAACAACCAATCATCATATTTGCAAGAATACACTTGCCAATAAGGTATGTAGTCAATTAACATCTCACTTGAGAAAGCAACAGGCTACTGGCAACGGTTCGGGACCAAACCCGAAGACAACAGGTAATTTTGAACCACTGTCAGTTGACGAAGACAACTGAACTGGCACCCCACTCTCCAAAGGTCCACGCCAACATGAAGACATGCGAAGCCCCGACAGATTTAAAATGCACCAGAAACCGTGTATAGGATGATCTTTGCCCGGATTGAACAATCCATTTTTTTTTTGGGGGGGGGGGGGGCCCTACTGGCTGAGCTACTGCAATCCTACTTTCTAATCAGGTAGAAACATCGGCTTCGATTTCTCGGAAGTCGTCTCATTCCGCTAAATCTCTCGTGGCCTCAAACTTCTTCACGTTGGCGTGGTGTGGAAGTTAAGTCGTGGGTTGACCTCGTCGTCTGACCGTGGTTCAAAATAGTGTTTCCTTTCGCAGTTAATCCCGGACCGTCGTCAATATCCCATTGTGTTGTTCCAGTGTGACGCTAATTCAACTACCTACTTTCGGTGGGAGCCATTAAAATGTTGGAGTATGCAGAGAAAAAGTTTTTACCTGCCTGTCGTAGGTTCTTCTTGTTCCTGACGCACAGGTAGAAAGAGTAGAGAATAGCCGTCGTCAGAGTCATGAGTGCGCTGAACCCGAATGCGGTCATTCCCCCGAAGGGGTGCATGATGAACCTGCTCATCAGGCCGGACGACACTTTACCTGAAAAAATGCGAAGGTTTTTTATGTGTGAAGCGAAATATAGAGGGCGCTAGTATGCGCAATCCCAGTGATACACACATAAACATGAAATACACTATGACAAAAAAAATCGACGCACCCAGAAGGAGTTGTCCGATTGCGATAAATTTAAGGGACTGATCCCGGACCGTCGTCAATAGCCCGTTGTGTTGCTCTAGTACGACGTTAACTAAAATTACCAATTACTACCGATTGCGATAAAAATGGGTGGATGTGAAGAACATGCATAGAAAAACAAAAGATTCAAATTTCAGAACAGTTGACTGATTTATTTCAGAGTTTGACAGTTACAAAGGGAGGAAGTCCATAAGGCGTTGGTCCACCTCTGTCCTGGATGCGATGCCCGGCGTGTCATAGACTGAAAAAGTTCCCGGATGGTGTCCTGCGGAATTTCCTGCCGTCTGCAACTGTTAGGCTAAACGGTCAATATTCCTGGATGGTTGCCTTCCCATAACGTCCCAAATCTGCTCCATGGGAGAGAGATCAGGAGACCTAGCTTGACAAGGAAGTGTTGGCGACACGTGCCGTGTGCGGCCGGGCTTTATCTTGTTGAAAAGGAAGTCCGAGGTATCGCAAAAGGAACGGTAACACAACCGGTCGTAGAATGTCGTCTACGTACCTCTGTACTGCGTGCCAGAAATGACTACCAAAGGGCTATTAAAGGAGATGGCACCCCAGACCCTAACGCCCTGTTGTAGACGTGTGGCGTGCGATAGTAAAGACAGGATCTCCACGCTGCCCTGGATGTCTCCATTTAGTCTGCGGTTGTCGTCAGGGCACAGTTTGAAATGGGACTCGTCACTAAAGACTATGGGTTCCCAGTCAACGCTGTTCCAAGTGGATCAAACCCGGCACATCTCCTTGGTGCGTCGATTTTTGTTTTTGTTATAGAGTGTATGAATAGAGATTCAGTGTTGCTAACAGAATCTTCAAAAAGTAAGAATAGCTAGGTGTCTAGTAGTCACGTGACTAATCTAAGAAATCTCTATTATCGCCTCTTTTGGCGGTGTAACATCTTGAGAAAGGGTAGATATGAAAATTTGCATTTTTCTATGGAGTAGACACAAAAGTGCTGAAGTCGCAAAGGTCTGCTCTTTTCAGATGATTAATCCATGGACCAATGAAATGATGACTGTCCATTTCCACCCGGCAGACGAAAGTAGTCTAAGGGCTACGTTACTACTAGTTTTGGTCACATGATCTTGTGCACATAAAAGGTTACTAGTTCATTCAATTTTTATCATTCCTCTATGGGTTCACCCAATGCTCTAGCAACCTGTCGTAATCGGCGAAGTTTCGATTCCTCCCTCGATGTATTTTTCGCTTTTGTGTCAGTAGGGCTTTCCTTGCGATTCGGATTTGGGGACTTTGTAGTATAATGTTCTTTTAGGACAATTATTTACCGTTCCTGTTCTTTCCAAAAGAAATGTTCTTTAAATCGTTCTTCCTCACTATTGTTCTCACATTCATCTTAAGACATACGAGCCTTGTTCCTATAGCAACCGTCACCTTTATGGCGGGAGTTTTCGTGGTAGACACACAGGGCCCAGATTTAGAGTGCCTATATAATAAGAGTGGCGACATACGGGAAACACTTTCTGATTGGCTTAGAGACCTTTTCTACCGCCCGAGGCGGTCTTTTCCTAGCTCCCGTAGACTTAGCATGGGAACTTTTTGTGTGTTCGAGAAAAACGTGTGTGTATTAAATTATAAAGAAAATATAGCTTATTCATGTTCCATTTAGTGTTCTAGAATGTTTATTTATTATTATTTTAGTGTTTTGTCAGTATAAATTTGAAGACTTTTTAAGTAAATAGCTTTTTTTGAACAACGTGGTGTTTCCCGCAATCTAAGTTAGCGCGTTGTATAATCCATCTCATCAAATACGCATGTAATTGAGCTTTTATATGATTCATTTATACCGAATGTATCCATATTATAACAATCATATGCTTTTTGTTCTTCTTGAAATGATATATTAATTCGCCCAGCAACCTTCTTTGAGACGATTCTGGTAGAAAAATGGCTGCCGCGCATGCGCATTGGGCCAAATTTGGTCCCTTGTCGCCATTCTTATTATATAGGCACTGTACCCAGATTCTGTTGACACCTCATCTTTTTACAAGTACGTCTTTTTACAAGTATTTATTTGTAGATAATTCCGGAAACAAAAAATTAAATTAAGTTGAGCAACAAAAAAAATTATTGCCATCGATTTCGCGATCAACGATTTTTTATTTGGGAAGATCGAGATGACTTTTTTTTCCTCTTGTTTTGACAGAAGAAAACGAGATGCTACTGCTTACTCTCTCAATGTTATGCACTTTCTTTCAAATGGCGAACTGTAAAAGGCGAACATAAATTATTTATTTTCACGTGTTCATTCGTGTTTTTTTTCATTAATAAATAAAAATTATAAATAATTATGTGTTTTCTTGAATACTTATACTGCTACCTAAAAATTAGTAGATGTCCCGTTTTGAGGAAAAAAATAAATGGTCACGTTATGAAAGAACCGTTTTTACAATTTCTATCTTCTCCAGATTTCCCATTGTCTCCAGCTATGAGATTTTTGAAGAATTTCTTTAGAGCGAGACCAAGCCCTTCCTTGTGGCTTTTATCGACATTACGCAGCTCCATAGTTCGAAGCACATTCAAACATAGAGACAATAGAGAGCTCCGTAATAATCGATGTATAAAGTGTTACACAAATTGTTTATGGTTGTGCTTCAGTTTCCCTCTGAGATTATCAACAGTGTATCACCTTCTCTTTGGTGGAATAACCTAAAAAAAGTGGTATAGATTTAAACTTTCTGGAACTAATGGAACATCTTCAGTGGTGTCCTGCTTCATCTGCAGGTTTAAAACGTATTTTTTCAAATTTAGCATTGATTCACGACAAAATTCGAAACAGATTAGGATTACAAACAGCTTCTAAATTAGTGTTTTGTTACATGGCGTTAAAGTGCAAGGAAGAAACTAAACCATTAGATTGGTAAATGTTTAGAAATTTCATCATTGTAATCAGCAGTTGTCTGATACATGCAATGAGACACATATGAATAGACCATTTTTTTTTTTTTTTTTTTTTTTTCATTCTTAAAACATTGGAAATTTTTAAGATTCCGGAAATTTTCAATATTTCCTTCCCAAAAACAAGGTTTATTCCCGGTAATAACCCCATTTTTTTCCACCCTTTGCATCACTATACACGATAAGGATCAAAACTCGAATCCATTGATTCATCATCTGAGAGTTGCCTATTCGACCACTTTTGTCGCCACTCTATGGAAATGCGGATCTACACACCCACCTGTAGGAAGATCGTCCAACGAGGCGATAGGATACCAAATCAGCTAACCAAGTCAATTTTTATTTCAGGTCAGTCAAATGACTGCGATTCGACATGGTGGTCACACTTTTTGAAGCGCTCCACGCAATAGCAATACTCAGTTTACTTGAGCACTCATGTCGAAAATTATCTTTACATACCCAAAAATAATTATATTCCATGAAATACCCAATACATGCAATCCGTTTTTACAGGGAATGTGTGAAAGACAAGTAAAATTAGCATTATCTAATTAGCGTTACGTCATCCGACGGTGAATCAAGCGCTTTGCGCAAAGTGAATTTCTGCAATACAGCGTTTGATTTCAGTGTGTAAGGACTCGAAACTGAATGTTATGGCTTCGAAGTATCCTTTGGAATTAATCTGTAAAGTGGCGCATAATCGGCCATTTAGAAGCAGGGCAGACAATCATAGAAGCAACGAAATGTGTGAATATTTCAAGACAGACAGTCTCTGCGCTGTGGAAACATTTTCAGAACTCTGAAGGCCTGGACAAGGTCGTAAACGTATAACAATTGCTTCTCAAAATCGATAGACGGCAGTAACTGCCCGTCCTAACAGGAAGTCTAATGCTCGGGAGTTAAGTTAAGAACTTGCAGCCGCCACGGGAACTGTTGTATCACGGCAAACTGTATACAGAAGGCTCAATGAAAAAGGTCTTTATGCCAGAAAGCCAAGGTATGTGTTTCACTGTCTTCACAACACAAGAAGAATCGCTTTAGTAGGTGCAAAGAACATCCGAACCGGAGTCAGCACCAATGGACCCATGTTCTCATTACTGATGAGTCGAGGTTTGTTTAACATCTCATACTAAACGTTTTTACATCTGGAGGGTGTCAAGAAAGCGAAATCTTCCTTCGAACATGATGGAATATGAGCGTTTTTGTAGTGTAAGTGTGATGGTGTGTAGAGGAATAATGATCGATGGACGTACGCACCTACACGTTTTCAACAGAGGATCTGTGACCGAACAGAGATATCGGGATGAGGTCTTAGATCATTATGTAAAACTTTTCAGAAGAGCACATGCATCTGATTTTTATTTATAGACGATAATGCTCGTATACATCGAGCAAACCTCGTTGACGAATTTTTGGAAATGAAGCCAGTGAGCAAATACCGTGACCAGCAAAATCTCCTGACTTGAACCCAATAGAGAACCTGCGGGACTACCTTGGAAAAGCAGTTACATCGACACATCCTGCTCCTAGAAATGTAAATGCCCTGAAAACCGCCATGCTGGAGGAGTGGAACTTAATTCCCCACACTGTGGTTAACGACATTATTGTCATCATGAAATCACGTTGTGATATGTGTGTACAAGTCAGTACGATCACATTCCATATTAAATTCACAAGCCTTAATTTTTTTCTGAGTTATTCTTTATTTTCTGAATTCTCTTTGTCACATATTATTGCCATTTTCATTGTTACATGCTACAGTTTCTTGTCATATGCAGTGTTCTTTAATATTTCCCTTTGTATTGATTTGTTAAGATGTTATGTCTCATTTCACACAAAATCATAAAATTGTAGTTCATGGTTTCTGAGAAATCCGTGATTCTATGCATGTAATGATAATTTTGTACACTTTAGTGTCTTTCGCGTCCATACTCGAATCTTTCTAGGCATTGTTCTCTTACGCACCTTCACCAACAGCCCGTTGTGTTGCTCCAGCGCGAAGTGAATTAACTATCAGCTGCTGGTACTCACTAGCATGTGGTGAACTGGCTCCGAGTCGGAGCCAGTCGGATTCTATTCAGGACCGTAAGTAGGTCGGTAGATATTAAACTCGTGATGAGTGAATCGATTCTTCAGTTCGATTCTTTCGCAACTTGTTTCGACACACACAGTCAGAGTCAACAATTGTTATTCTTTTACTTGTCTGGTAGTCTTCAATAAGACTTTTAAGACGATTTATTGATTGAATGAATTCGAAATGGTAATTCGATTCCCATCCCGAGGGGAACGACGTTAAACTGAGATGACTGGGTGTGTTTTTGTTTAGCATTTTGTTCGTAGCAACTATAAAATTTTTGACCTTAAAACAAACACGAAAAAGGATATGCGAATTTTTGAAGCACCATCACTCACGCCGTCCTCCTCACATTCATGTCGCCTAGCAAGTTAGGAAAATAATTGAATTGAAAAATCGGTTCACTCGTTTAATATCTACAAGGGGTTCATCAAAGACCCGCTAGTCTTGGAACTCACCTGCAGAGAAATGGACCGCTCCGGACATGGCGATGACGGTGGCCGTGAGTCCCGGCGGGGCGATGCGGTGGCTGTAGTCTACGACTGCCACACACAGGACGTAGTAGGCCACTGCGTCCATCACCTCCAGGGCGAGCGCGACCCAGGGGTCGCGCAGGAGCTCGTACCGCGTCGCGTTGGCCGCGTGCGCCAGCAGAGCTGCGACGAAGATGCCCGTCGACCCCGCCTTCGCGACCCACCAGCGGGACGTGATGAGGAACGGCAGGCCGTACAAAGCGTTCACCGACGTCACCAGGCCCATGAGCAGGCTACTGGCACCCAGGTCCTCCAGGTGCCAGAAGAGGAAAAGCTTCCGGAAGTTCCAGGCTATGCCCAGGACACAGACGACTGCCAGGAAGGAGAAGACGTCCGGACTGCGCAGGAGACGGACGGACTGCTTCCGCATCTTCCGACACGGGGTGGTCGCTTACGCGGGGAGCAGGAAGAACACGGGCAGCAGGAGGAGGTTCATGGCCAGGTACAGGTAGAACGTGACAATGTAGTTCCTCCTGCCGCCTATAGAGGTTCTGCCGTCGGCCAGGACTAGCCTTTAAATTCCGCATGTCACAGAAGGAACCGAAATTTCGCGCATGCGCAGATTAAAGGGACCGTTCACGGATGGAACTGGGAAAGGGATGAAGGGAAAAATAGCTTTCCCTACATCGACAGTCGACACGGCAGTAATCGACTGCTGACTTACGAACTAGGTTATTGATTGATTAAATTAATTATATTACGTTAGCAGAAATAAAATAGCTTTACTTTTAATAAAGCAGTATGCTTATGTTGCATAATGGACTGACTTGAGGACATTTGTTTGACAAATTATTTTGCGTCATGAGAAATTAAAGTTTTACTTTTAAGGAAGCAGTCCGCAGTGTGTTTATAATGTTGCATTTCTGATTAAAATATCTAAAGATAGGTTAACATAAAGTTTTTTTTTTGGTTCAGCGAACGCATACTTTCATCTTCATTCCCCCACTGTTCCTTTATTCAGCATGTATAATGAATTTTCATTTAAAAAATATATAATTCTTTGCTTGCATGTGTTGTTGGTGAAGAAAGTAATTTTATGCAAAAAAAAAAGGTATGAAATTTAATTGTGTCTGATTATTTAAAATATTTTAAATCAAATGGAAGATCCCAACTTGCAATTAATTATCCTTAATTTTGTTTCTATTATTTTTGTGATTGTAAATAAACATTAGTTTTGATATTTAAAAGTGTGTTTGTCTCCAATTCACTTTAATACTAGTATTAATTAAAAAAAACCTGTTTGAATCAGTTATTATAAATGTAGAATGGATTTAGTTTCTTACTCTAACATATTTGTATTCTAAAGTAAAATTGTTAAATGATTTTTGCTATTCTTTATTCTTCAAAATAGTTTACTAGTACATATTACACAAGTTTAATACATTGACCCTAAATTTAAAGTGCAGTAAATTTTTGATTATCCAGTCTTTCTTTTCAACAAGATGTGGAAAAAAAAATTAACTCGCAAACAAGTTTTTACTCAAAAGAAATATAATTTACCGTTTATTATAAAAAGTAAACCATCAAACTTGTAAGTAGACATCTGTTTAAGTTATAATTGTATGTGCAGGCCACCTACTGTCAACAGTTCACAAGAATTTTCATCAGCACTTGGGAGTTTACTGTATTTATTCTTCAGTTAAATAATAGTTATATTTACTATACTATTGCCAGTAAATATTGCCCTCTTGGGTTATCAAAAATTATTCATAAGGCATTGTTTCTTTTTCTGTTTATACATTCTAATCAAAAATAAAAGGTTAATTCCATTTGTGACAGACATGCTGATGTATCTATGTGTAGGTTATTTACAAATAATACGAAACTTTCAACCCAAGAAAAAATTATTTACATTTACAAGGTAAAAATATGTGTGACAGACGTGATTTTTTGTGACCCTTCATTATCATTCAATTGCGACACATTTGAAGTTCAGAAATTTTGGCTTACACAAACTGAACTTTCATCTTATATGTAATTTTTAAGGAACTTTAATTTAAAAAATATTTAATGGTGTGACAGACACGACTCGTGTGAAAATTTGAATCATCTTTGTATATTCCTTGCTTAATTTTTCATCAATGATATTTTTATACTACATAATGCATTACATTATTCATAGAAATTCTAAAAAATTATAAAATCCTTGATAATTGAGCAATGTAGAAGCCACAGCAGTTGATTCAATTGTTTCTCTTTTATACCAAACTACATGCTCATCAAATTGAAATTTAAACATTCCTGCTATTTTAGTTGGCAGCAAGCACCTGATTTGGTATTGCTCATATGCTGTCGGTCCATGGAATTCTTCATTATCATACGGTACAATTACCCTCTGCAGTTTCAGATTTTTCTATTTTTTCACCTTCTAAAGACTGTTAAACATATTTATCAGACCTGGCATTTTCAAGTCACCTGATCTGAAATTCAACAAAGTACCTTTTTCAGTCAGATGCAAGACTAAAATACAATACCAGATTGCATACGAGCAAAAGCAGTGTGCTTTTCTTGTTGCTGGTATTCCTTTAATTTCTTGACTGTTAGTAACCTACATCTCATCCAGTTTTGCTTTTACAGCTTCTATTTGCACTTCTGATTCGTGTTATATATTTATTCGTATGCAAATTTTCTTCATATTATTTGCAAATTCAAGCAATGTTCTTGGATCAGCCTCCTTGTTCGACTAACTTCACGAACATGACTTAAGCTGACATGCAGCTGAACTTAAATGAAAATTGCAAATGATGAAATTGAACAATTAGACAAAGAAATTATGAAAACTGAAAAGAAAATTAAAATGGTGCAACTCCCCCAATCCAAAAATATTCGGAGACAGTTTTTTAAATACACAAATTGATGTATAATTTTTTTACCAACTTCATTTGATGCATAAAACAAAAGACGAAATATTTTTAAAGTAACTGTTGATTTCTTCAATTTTTAATAACTTTCAAGTAGTCAGAAAACAAAAATAATGAATATAATAGAGTATTTGTTTAATATGTTCATCTACTGTGGGTTAATGGTCGTTCTTTATTTTTAAAATTTTATTTAGAAAAACAGCTGAAGTTTGATACTAGAGTCCTCTTTTCTTGAGATTAGACTATGTAATAAAAACAGTGGGATTTTAAAGTATCTTTGCATCTAACTGACCCACATAATCTTGTAAAATCAGATCATGCATTTAAAGTCTCTAAAGGGTCTTCAAAATGTCCCTAAATGGACCAACAGAAATGTAGTAGACACCGTGCACCTATTCCATCTGAAAAACTGCCAAAGATTCTATCAGTACTCATATATTTTCATGATAAATACAGACATATTGCTAAGTGTTTCATTTTGTAAGCATATGTGTTTGGGTTTTAACTTGCAAATTTACTGAATCCAATTTTGTGTGATGGAAGTGTTTTTAATGAAAAGTATACTTCTCCAAGTGTTAATTGAACATGATTTTTTAATTGAGTTTTGGTGTTTACTCTCTCTACTGTTGCCCTCAATGAGAAAAACAAACAAAATGAAAGAAAACAGATTGTGACAGACATGGCAATTTTAAAACTTTTTCAGTTAAGTAAATTTTCTGATTTTATTTTCATTCTTCATCATAGGCTGTTCATTGTGATACAAAAAAAAAAAAGGAAATATACTATAAAGACTTTTATGCAGGTAGATATTTTTTAAACTAGAAAGAACATGTTTTTTCTGACAGATATGACAAGACATTAACATAAAAATAAAATCATTCTTCAAAACAAAATTATAAAAATAAGATTAATTCTTTGAATGCTTTTGTAGATAAAAAAAAGTTTGGATAATCATAGTTGATATTTTGTTAAAAAGCAAATAGTAAAAAGAAATTAGCAGTAAAAAATTACTTTTGCTTATACAGTGTTTTCCTTCTTATTTTCAAGAGGTTTGATGTCTTCCATAAGTTAAAATGAAAAAATATTAAACTGATTAAAAATTGTCTATGTCCTGCTTACCAAATTGACCAAAACTAATTGGTAAACAAATTTCTTAATGTATTTGCACACCACATTATTGATCAAATATAGGAACTCTACATTGTGAACTCACTTATAAATAAATAGCTTTATTGCCATTTTTGCTTATAGAAATGTTACTTCAACATTTCAAGCAAGTTCTACTATGTAAAAAATATTGTTTTTATATTCTTAGTATAAAGTAAGTTCCTATGAATGTAAAAAAAAAAAAAAAATACTTGGATATACTTATTAACATGATTTCAGTTTTTAAGGCCCAATTTCTATGTGGATATTGATATTTCTGTTATCATATAAAACATTGGTTCCCAACCTTTTAGTAACTGCATACCACTTGAAATTTTTGGCACAACACCAGTCTTATATTTTTTTTGAAACATATCTACTGTCAGAAAAGTGCCCAGTGGCTTGTTTTATTTTAATTAAAATACTAAGAAAGCTTCATATTTTATGATTAATGCACTTGTATTTCATATTAATGATGTTTTAATAAAGAAAAAAAAAACGATTATTGAAAATTACAGTTTTATTTTTTACTCACAGGTCTAAAAACAAATAATTTTAAATAATTAGTACAAATTAAGCAAACAAAGATTAACATTATCAAAAATCAATTTTTAGTGCAAAACGTGTTGTTTGTTTTTTATTAAAATATCAATATCAGGAGCAATGGAACTTAACTTCACTCGCAAGTCCTCTTCAACACTTACTCTCTTTCGATATTTATTTTTATATACAAAAGTTCAGAAAAACCACTCTTACACAAGTAACTAGTAACAAATGGCATAAGACAGGGAGAGATATCAACTTAATGTCGCCGAGATAGCCACTATATAGAAATAGATAATCAACAACAAAGTTTCTCTTTAACTAATGTGCTACTGTTAGCGTTATTTATTACAATGTAATAAAAACGTTAATCCCAAATTGATTTGATATAATCCCATTTTTCCTATAACGTGGTTGTACATACTAAAAATCGAACAAACTGGGTAGAATATTTGGGTTGCTCGTATCATCCTTGCGTACTACCAGTGGTACGTGTACCACCGGTTGGGAATCCCTGATATATAACATTAGGGAAAACAATAAAAATTGGTTTTATGTTTAATGTACAAAAAAGTTACGGAAGTATTGCATAACTCTCTAGGACAAAAAGCATTTATTAAAATAATATAAAAATACATACACTTTGCACAATTAAAAACCTTTTCATGTTATTTAATTTCACAAGTCTTTCTAATGCTTGCTTTTTCAGTTTGAATGAAGTGAATTACTCCACATTTATTGACGAGAAATTGTTGATAAAAGCTCATTTCTTCTTATTTTGGTATTTTAATTCTTTTGAGATCAAGTGCACTGCTCAATAATATCTTCCGAGTTTTTTCATACAGTACAACTCGCTTATAACGAGCCCTGTTTTAACGAGAACCCGGATTTAACGAGGATATCGGAAATACTTAGTTGGTACACTGTTAAGTCTATGGGATCATAACTCGCTTTTAACAAGCAAACCCCGGTTATAGCGAACAATATTTTTGTGATTCATAAAATTTCTATTGACTTCCACTTCTTCAGCTCAGCTAATTCTTTCATGGAACCGAATTCTACAAGTGTCATCCAGCCTATGGACCAAGGGGTCATTAGAAGTTTTAAATCAAACTTTCGTAAGCACTTGATTTTGATGCTTATCGATAGAAAAGAAAAAATAAGAACAACCTCAAATGCTAATGTAAACATACTTGAAGCGATACGTTTAATGAGCGATGCATGGGAAAACATTACATCGACATGCATTACCAATTGCTTCCAAAAGGCTGGATTGGACATTTCTCAAGAGGGGCAAATCACTGAGGAAGAGGTATACAACTTGGAAATGAGTAGAGAAGAATTTGAAAATTATTTATCTGTTGGCCAATGTTATCACTTCTGAGATACCTACTCCCAAGGATATTGTAGCTGAAATTCAAGCAAAAGCAGGTGAAAAAAATAATGAAAGCGATGATGATAACGACGAATGTGAAGAATTTCAAGCTGAACTGCTCACAACATACTTAATGGCTTTTGAGTTCACAGAAAAACTTCCATCTTTTGTCGAAGCCAGGGGTGCAAATGACAATGTTTTTCGGACCATGAGTCTTCTCCGATGAACAATAACACAAGAAAGAGACAATAAGACAGTTCAAAACAAATTAACCAACTTCTTTTGTACTGCACAGAATTAAAAAATAAAGTAAGTATGTAAACATAATATAGTAAGATTACGTATGAATTTTTCATGAGTTTTTGGTTATAACGAGCAAATATCTTTTGCTATCCCTTTGTGCTCGTTATAAGCGAGTTAGACTGTATTTTATACAAATTTCATTGTGACATAATTATTGTTGCTTTTTGTAACAATTCTTTTTTTCTATTCTTAAGCATAATAGCGAGACGAAAACGCTCCACCGCAGTTAGTAAACAGAAAGCTGCCAAACGATGGTGTAAAGAAATATGCAGTGTAGAAACTGATTCACTTGCTAATTAAAACATTCAAGATATAAATATGCATTGTCAGACATTAGAAGCGAGTTCGAAAGAAGAATTAAATTGTGGTATGGACTCTGAAGTTCCTCATTATTTAATAGTTGATGAACAAGTCCTAAGAGGACTTGTAAAAAACTTACTGAGCAGTTCATGCAAGTCTCCTTCCATGTCCATTAACATTGGTGAAAAACTTGGATTTTCTCAAAACTTAAGTGTTTTTTGCTCTACTTGTAATGCTACTAAACCCAGTGCATATACTTTCACAAGAATTTCCAAGTGCGACGGAGCTGAAACACCGGCATTTGATGTCAACATGCGTATAGTGCAGTTGTTTTTTAGTGTCAGGAAAGGATATAAAGCACTTGAAAAGTTCTACATGCATATGAACAAGGGTCTGCCTACCAGTAGGACATTCAACACATACAAGAAAAAGCAATTGAAATCAATACAATCACATGCAAGAAAAATTGATATCAATGCTTAAATAAACTGAAAAAAGCTTGGATAAAATAGGATGCCAAATAAAAACTGCTTATGAAAATTCCAACGAAATCACATATATCGATGAGACATATGTTGGCACCTGGGTGATTCTAGGTCACACATCGCAGATTGGAGTGGGGTGCGTCATTGATATATAAACAGATTTTTTTATATATACAAACTAATGTCAAAACATATTGAGTGTGAGTATAACTCTTCCCGCATTTAAAACATTCAAATCCATCGGAAGAAGCTTGATCGGCAATCGCCAGCATATCCACGCTGATCGAATCACAACAGAGATAACAGATTAATAATTAAATGATCTAAAATTACGAGTTCCAACGAAATCAACAATATACAATTATCTAAAATCAATCTGTGTAACGCGCTAGTAGATCAAAATCTCATCAAAACGCGCTAGTGTTAGAATAGAATAACAATAGCAATAGAACTTGTCGCGCAGAGGGAAAAATTTTTTCCCTCAATCCCTTCCCTAGTTCCATCCGTGACCGTTCCCTTTCGTTTGCGCATGCGCGAAATTCGGTTCCTTCTGTGACATGCGGAATTTAAACAAGCGGATGGAGAGAGAACGATCAGCAATGTTAAAACTTAGTCGTTTTCAGACCTTTTTCGCAATCCTTCTGCGCTTGCGCAGAAGGGACTGACACAGTTAACCGATAATACATGCTTTTACGGTTAAATCAAACTACAAGCGGATGGACAGAGGAAGAATCCTAATGTTAAAACTTAGACGAATTACCGCTAGATGGCGTACACTTTTTTAGTTCTATCGGCGGTAGGGAAAATTTTGAACTGGTTTGAAAAATCCCTGTTTTGATGTTGAATGTATTCTGTTTTGTTTTTGCTTGTGAGGTGAGGAGCTGATGGATTGCAACGGACTTTCTATTGAAAGCGGAATACTTTAATTAGGAAAAGTTAATTTGTCTTTAGGCGTATTCTTGATCGAAGAAAGATTGTATTTACTTTTCAGTTACGCATCCAATCTCCTTCAATTTTGAAATGTATCTTTTGATGCGTTGGATACATGCAAGAAAAATTTGTTTCAGCTTCGATTTTGAATTGTTTTACGCTGTTGCGTTTAATTAAATTTGTGAAGTGTAATTTTAATAGAGGCAGTGAGATTATTCGTTCTGCGATCAGTAGTTAATTTTTTGATGCATAATTAGATATAATCGAGTTTTTGAGATTGCATAATATGAAAGTCCACAAATTGAATACATCTGATTTTTTTAAACAGACCATTTCTTTCGATTTTTAGATTGTTACAGGGTATGTATGCAAATTTAAAATGAAGTGATTTTTTATTTAAAAAAATCAGTGATTTAAATAAGAATTTAAAATTTCAATTTCCTTTCTGTATTATGTGTAATAATATTGAAAATTAAATAACTATGAAGAGATGTGCTATTTTATTCAAGTTAGTTCAATAGTAAATCAGCCTTCCCTTGACGCACTACATAACCTTTTTTGATAGGGATCATAATTACACGACAACTCATTCCTTTATGGGCCATTGAACTTGTGTCACTCACAAGCCTGTTCATCAGCATAGGTTTTGTTTTAAACATTCCATGCGACTATAAATCCAATGGGAAATTTGAATCATTCTTCTCAATATGATGGGTGAAGATTCGCTTAATATATTTACTCAAGCATTATACTTAAAAACGTGCCGTGGCCAGTGCGACTCCATTAGTAAGACACGCTTTTTCCTAATCTCTAGCTATTTTTTGTGTGGTTTCATTTGCAAAATCTTTGTATTATTTTTTAATCCTTCATATGCCTGTGCCAAAATCTTTGCATTATTAATTTTGTATAACTTCCATACACTGATGTGCTAAAAGTAATGGGATGGCAGTATGCAAATTTACTAGGGCTCATATTGCATTAAAATGGTATAAAGAGTAGCTAAGATAGTTATCAGTGCTGTCTGTTGAACTCTTGAATGTCTTTACCTGCCAAGAATTAACAGAGTTTGAACATGGAAGGACAGTTAAAGCTAAACGCATTGGCTTAATATTTCGGACATAGTTGAGACCTTGCTCCACATTGTCAAGGGTGTATCGAGAGTACCTCATAGAAGGCATTACCCATCACAAGTGCATTTGTGCTAACAGACAAATAACACTGTGTGAACTGGCTGCATCATTTATGAGGGACACACTGCATACTAGAGGCATGCCCAAGTTTCGTACAGTGAAATAGACTTGAATTTATCTATGACAGAATTTTCATTTGCCAAAAATGCCTGGAAATACTCTTTGCGTGAATATTTAGGCTTGACGATAGCTGCACTAACTGTTAAGCTTGGCGGTTTTTTGGTACCCAGCTAACGGTTAAGTACTGTATTTTCTCAATATTTGTTTCTAAATAGCGGTAAGAGTTGTTTTGCTGATTGTTTATTTCAAATTTTATTCTAAGTTCTCATATAGGTATGTTAGAATAAACAATGTGATATGTCGATTTGGTTTTCCCAAACCTCTGTTGAATAAAATTAGGGTAGTATTAATGATTTGTGCTATTCTATTGATATACCTGTGGGGAGATAAGCCGTAAAAGGGAGGCGAGGTGTAGAGAGAATAGTATTGCTGAGGGCAAGGAGTGGGAAAGTAACTTGCTGGTGGTTCAGTGGGTTTCTCATTGTTAGTAGCTTGCAAGCTGTAGAAGAATGACATAGGTTCAATTCATGTGACTACCCTGAGCGTATTAATTTTTTGTGTCGAAAGTTTCCTATTTGTGTATACACACCTAATTCTGTTTTTGCACAAACTTTTTTTATACTCAAATTCAAAATAAATTTTTTATTCTCTATTTACTCCAGTCATTTTAAATTTATTTGCCGAAATTTTACGATTTTTTTTTATAGTTGTGGCATAGTAGTATCATCTTAAACTAAATGGGAATTCGTAGCAATTACAGGGGGTTAGCAAGCAGTGGTCACACCTGACCCCACGAAAAGAACTGTCACAGGCAGTGCCGTGCTGGCCATGCAGTGGCTAGTCAGTTATATTGCCCCCACATAGATTGCATAACATCTAGTGTATGCGTTTTGGAACGTATGTTTTCATTTACCAATGTATACATCCATGTATCTACAATGTTCTTATTGTATTTGGTAACTAACACGACTGTATTCCCCAACATCATTACAATGGCACACAACTGGAGAAAGATTCGGTGATCTATTATTTGAAGATATCCATGAATCAGTCGACAAAGCCGTAAGCAAAGATGAAATATTAGAAGGGGTTGTCTTTGAGACTCCTAATCCCACAGAATGTAGTGATAATGAACAATATGATCTTGTTCTAAATACAGGTTTAATAAAAGAATGTCTGGAACTGACCTGAAAATTGGTTAATAATTTTGTCAAACCTGACCCTTATGAGAAATTTCAACGTGAACTGAAGTTCTTGGTAGCCTCTTACACATAATTAGATAATGGCCTAACCAAAACACAAACACAACAATTTATTACTGAATTCGTTCGTAAAACTGGTGAAACATCCGCACTAGATGATACTCGTGCTCGTCCAAACAGAATTAGGTGTACATTAAGTTGACACGAAAAGGCGAGTTTGTGATCTCATTTGTATTGTACTGATGTGCACACTTTATATTTTCAGGTTCCTCGTCCTTCAGATTTTTAACTAGCCCTCTTACTCGTATTTATGATTTTGTAATTCCCACTATCAAAATGTGTTTCTATGTGGTTTTGTTTTTATTTCTAGAAGCAGGTGTTTTTGTGATAGTAGTTATTGCAAATCAGTTATTGCCAAAATGATAAGTAATTTTTTAAATTACCCAATTTTTTACAAAAATAACCAATTCCTCTATTAAATATAATAATAAGTTTCAAGAAGAAAAAAAAATTAAGATTGGAAATACTTTAATTTGACCGATTTTACACTTAATGGTCATAAGTTAAGTTGTCATGCAAAATTTTTTTTTTTAGAGTCTTGTACAATTAATTGTATTTACAGAAAAATGAATTTTTGTCCTGTATGACAAAATTGATATTTAAAGTTCATTGTGTATTGAATTGAAAATAAAAGTTTTTATGTACCATTTGTTTCTTTGTTTTTCTTGTACAACATTAATTAAAAAATACCTTTTATAATGAATTGAAGTACATATATTCACTGTAACTGAAACACTTCTTTTTGTTTACCTTCATGTGTTTGTTTACAAAAATATCTTGCAATGTCAGAATCAGTCTCAATAAATCATTCTGAATACATTAAATGTTGCTTACAATTTGTACTAAAAGATTTATATTTAGTTCTGATTTTCATAATTATTCAAGATTACCAATGATGCCTGGTACACGCAAGTATTTTTAAAATTGACAGTTGGGGTAACTTAGTAATTTTTTTTCTGGATTGAACTGTTTTGGAATGTAATTTAAATTGAATTTTAGAACTGAAATAATTATATTTATTTGTGGAATATAATATAGACCAAGTGACTGCATGCATAAAAACATTTAGAGCTTCGATGAAAATCCAAATTTTCCCCATATTGTGTTTGGAGAAAGCCTATTTGTGTGTAATGTCAACAGAGATCCCTTGTTTTTCAATAACACTATATCATAAAGTAACAATGTTTTCATGGGAACTTTCTGTAAGAAGTCAGTCAGACTTTTTCATATCTTGCGGAGAAGTGTTTTGAAATTTTTTTTTACATATATTTATTTTGAAGGCACATGATGTAACCCAAAGTAATTTTACAATTTTCTAGAAGTCTCCATCATAGATAATGCATTTTGATTAAATATTTTGCTAAAATGTTCTGAAGCTTCACACTCACTATCCTAGGTCAGCTTCCTAAACAAATGACAATCAAACCCAGTAAAAGCTTTTGAGAAAAATGGTCTGAAAAAAATCATGTGGTCAAAAGACTAAATTTGCAGTGCTGGCAGTCATTTGACTGATCAAATTAAATTAATAATGTCATTCATTGAGTGCACAATCAAATTAGAAGTGTTTTATTTAAAAGTTATTCCAAAACAAAATGATGTCCTATGTAAACATCCTGCATAACAACTGAAGAAATTGTAAACCAATTGTTAGGTTGGTAAATATCTTTAAGTCGTAAAATTTTCTGTAGCTATACAATCTGATTCTTGCAACTTTAGCATTATTGGCTTTAGTCATATTTACATTCAAAGCTTATCTGGAACTATGAGTCAGCTAAACTTGTTCAAAGTAGACTTCTGTGAAACTTATAGTATAAAATGTGCTCATGCTATCTCCATACATGTAACTCACTCAACATCTGTCCTGATCAGGACATGAAAATTTTAGATAAAATAATTTTGAATAGCCCTTTTGAAAAATAAATTAAACCAGCATCATGCTAATATAACAGGTGCTGTGGTGGGAAGAGCAACCAGAGGGTTGGGAGTTCGAATCCAGCCAAAGACCGTCATGTAGAAGGCGGTTGGTGCGTGTTAAATCTGTTGTGTGGAAGTTTGGAGTGCCAACTTGGGTGTTGCCTCGTTATATGACCATGATTCAAAAATTATGTATCTTAATCCTTCCCTTTGGTGTTGATCCAGGACTGTCACAAATAGCTCATTGTGTTGCTCCAGTATAACGTTAATTAAAAAATGCCATCACCAATGCCTGTTGCTCCAGTGGGACGTTAATTAAAAATACCATTAGATGTACCACAGTTCATCAAAATCCTGGTTTTAGACTAATCAGTAGCATTTTGTAACTCGTTAAAGGTCTTGTGAATAAATTATTGTACACTTAGTAGCTAAACGAATAATATTACTCAGATTAATATTGTCAGTTTATTATAAAACAAATATTACTTTTCTTCTGTTCATGATAAGAAAAATTACATATATCTTGCCTCATAGCAGTGAAAAATTATATATTTAATCATTGGTTATGTATTTTTTGGCATACGAAACTGACATCTGATGAACTACAACTATAACAGGTGCCACGGTTGGAAGAGCAATTGGAGGGTTGGGAGTTCGAATCCAGCCAAAGACCGTCGTGTAGCAAGGGGGCTGCTGCATATTAAATATGTTGTGTTCTTACATTGGTGTGGTGTGTAAGTTAGAAGTGCCAGCTTGGGTGTTGCCTCATTATTTAAAAATTATGTTGTCTTCATTTTTCCCTTTGGGGTTGATCCTGGACTGTTACGTTACAAATAGCCCATAATGTTGCTCCAGTTCAACGTTAATAAAAAATACCATCACCAATGCCTGTTGCTCCAGTGGGAGAGAGAGAGAGATGTAAATTAAAAATACCATAAGATATACCACATTTCATTAAAACTTAAATTATTGAACACTTAGTATTTAAATGAATAATATTAACATTTTTTTTACAAAACAAATATTACTTTTCTTCTGTTCATAAGAAAAATTACACCATAGCAGTGAAAAATGATAATTTTAATCATTAAATATGTACCTATTTTTTGGGATACAGAACTGGCACCCGATATAACTCCTAAAAAAACTGCACCTTTTTGGTATATTTAATAAAATCTCAATTTGCTCATCTCTTGGCTAGCATAAGATAAATAACTATTTTGTTTTTGTGAATACATTGAGACAATTGAAAACCAATACAGTTTTGGCACTAAAAGTTAAAGAGATGAATGGGTTCTAAACGAGCACTAATATCATCAAGAATTGGGATGGGTATCCATTTGCATAGCTACAAAGCAATTCCTACTTACTAATTTTCATTCTACCCAAGTTATGATCAACTTTGATTTGATTTTCATGTACAAACACCATTAATTTGTGAATTTCATCATAGGATACATAGAACTGCTTTGTTAGAACCTATCCACTCAATACTTCTCTTTCCCTTGCTATAGAAAATCAACCATGATAATGCTAAAAAATGGTTCAGATCCTATTTACTTAGGCTGTTCCTCTGCTATATATAAACCTGAAAAATATTTATTTTTCAGTCATTTTTCCAAGCAATTAATATTTTTTATTGCTAATACAATTCCTCTGTTTACTGAGTGAAATCATTTTCAGATGAGTTCTCAAAAGAATTTTGGATTGAAATGTAATTGGGGAACACACACATTTTACATTCTACAACTGAGTTCCACAAATCTGACATGACACTTTCTCATGACATAATATAAATTGGTATGGTCAAGAATGCTTTTTTATCATGCTTAACACAGGAACTTCATTTAAATCATGCTTATGTATCAACAAAAAGAATAACTGCCCACAAAATCAAAACTAATCACTCAATACTTCCCAAATGAACAAACAATACTCCTTAATTTATGTCAAGTAATGCTTCCCCCAAATCAAAATGAATAAAATAAAACTCCTTAAACTTATCTGATAGTACAAGAAAGGTTAGTTGTAAAATACAATATAATCAACCCAATTAATTATCAGATTGTGAAATCAGTAAAAAATTAATTGAACTATTTTTTATTTATACAAGTTTTACGAAATTAGATCGAATTATGAATTGCCTCAACAGTATAAATTTGAACACAGTTAAACAATCAAACACAATGAGCGAAATTTTGTATGAAGATAAATATTACATTTAAGGATTTTAGTTTACAAACCATAGAATATGACAGATCAAGAAATGCAACCGCAATGTTTTAAAATCAAGTTAACAACAAAATACATAAGAAATGACTTGTTAAATGTTGCAAAATTAGAAACCAAAGCTTGCTAAAATACTCGAATCAAGGTGATGAAAAATAAACTAAATGCCGAGAGATTAGCCAGAGCAGGAATCCTAATGTAATTAAACTATTCGTAATGAAACAGAAGAAAAGACAATTTTAAACGTATCATACACCCAACTAAAACGATAAGAAAATATGTTGCTTTTATCACTCCTAGAAATGGAACGAACGTAACGCCGAAAAAATAATGGATTATGGAACCAAGATTTGACAGAGGAAGAATCCTTATGTTAAATTCACCCATGCCCAGATTTTCCCCATTTGTACGAATATCCTTCCCTAAAATATTTTTCCCCATCCGAAATCATAGCTAATGCGCATGCGCCAACCTCCGAAAATTCGTCTAAGTTTTAACATTAGGATTCTTCCTCTGTCCATCCGCTTGTAATCAAACTGTTATTTATTATTTCAGTTTGTTTTGAAAGTTTTACGAGTTCGATACGATTTGCTTTATATGTTAGCTCTTTACTTTTATTCAGATTTAGCTTAATCAGATTAAGTATTATTTGTTTCGAGCACGATTGTGTTGTTATTTTTCCAAACAACGTTTTGTGATGGATTCCGATCACATCTGTTAGATTTGCTTGCCGCAAATTTGCTTTCAAGGCAAGTTCAGTTCTGGAATGTTTCAGCATCAACGGCAAATTCACGGTGTATCATCTGCAGTCACCAATGCTGGTAAAAGTATCCTGGCATGCCCAATTTGCAGTCTGAAACAAGCTTCAAAAAAGCAGCTAGAAAGTCATTTGTTAGATGTACACGAAATATAATTTGACAAAGAAACAAAGCAATTTAATTCTGAGGCTGAATTTCTTGCTTTCAAAAATGAAATTGGACAAGCCACAAATTCTCTCTGTTTACTCAAGAACTGTTTACCTTTCGAAACCTGCCTGCATCACATGTTTATGTTCATCCATGCTTTTCAAGAACTGTTTACATTTCAAAACCTGCCAGCAACACATGTTCATTATCACAGAGTATCCCTGCTTTCACTCCATCATGCCTTTTAAGAACTGTTTATATATCTGCTGAATCACAAGTTCATGTTCAGTTTATCCATGCTTCTCCTCCATGCTTTTCAAGAACTGTTTACATTTCAAAACCTGCCAGCAACACATGTTCATTATCACAGAGTATCCCTGCTTTCACTCCATCATGCCTTTTAAGAACTGTTTATATATCTGCTGAATCACAAGTTCATGTTCAGTTTATCCATGCTTTTCAAGAACTGTTTACATTTCAAAACCTGACAACATGCCATGAACTTTGTCTGTCGTTGAATTGGATATGGCCTCCTTTACCTTGCTTCACCACGTAATTGCACTTCCACAGTAAAAAGTAACTACACCTCTGCGAGACCTTGTTTCTGCACAGCTGTTGTTTTCTGCATCACCAAACAACATCAGGCTTCTGTAATCTTCATTATTGTACACAATGCCATGTCCAAAGGTATCTTAATGTTTGCATAATTTCCCAATTAGTCTCTGGGGTTGTCCAACTTACAAGACACTAAACTCACTGCATAAGCAATATATGGTCGAGTCCCCATTGCCAAATAAAGCAAACTGCCAACTCCTGATCAGTATAGAATTTCACTGCTTGGCCAGGCATGACAAAAAATATTACTGAATTTGTCCAGACTTGGAAGGGTTGTAGGCTTCAGAAAATGGAAAAGATTGTCGAAAGAACTCCAATAGTTTGTCCGGAGCTGCCTTTTGAAGTTGTCAATATTGATGTTGTTGAACCCTTGAGCCTCCATCCAGTAGAAGCCACAAAGACATTCTCTGTATGATGGACCAGCACACTCATTGGCCTGAGGCAGTACCTCTTAGGTCACTTCCAACCAAGGCGGCATGCAACGCTTTGCTACAAATATTCCCAAGAACTGGTATGCCCAAAATTGTTGCGAGTGATCAGGGAACAAACTTTAAATCATCCCTAACACAAAAGAGTTTTTGAAAAGATTTGGATTGAGTCTAAGGTTTTCTTGTCCTGGTTACCCATCTAGCAACAGCTTGATGGAGCAATGGAACATAGTGTTGAAAGAAATGCTTCATCACGCAATTAGTGAAGCTCCAAGATGTTGGGATCAGCAACTACCCTTCCTGTTCGCTGCTCAAGAAGTGACGAACACGACTACAGGAGTTTCACCTTTTCAACTTCTGTATGGCAGAGAAGCTCTGTGACCGCTCTCAGTTTCTCAAATCTTCCTGGGCTATTGAGATACACCTACCAACAAAAATCTCTCAGTCAACCGTCGATTATCTTCAAGAAATGAATGTTAAAATGAAGAAAGCTACTGAACGTGATTCTTTGACTGCTAATCAGACAAAAAACATCCAATTGCTTATGCCAGTCAGAAACTGACCACTGCACAGCAGGCTTGGTCTATGGGCTTTTGCACAACTAAAGTATAATATTAATATAAAATATTGCTCTGGTGCAAAAACGCCTCATGCTGATGCACTCTTACGCTTATTGTGAAAAGTGTAAATATTTTAATTATAAATTTGAAAGAAGTGAAAAATAATTTCATTTCGATTTTCAGTGACATACTTGGTTAGAATTCTGTTCTGAACTTTTTCTGTTCTAAAATGTTTTTTTATAAATAAATTTCTAAAAAGTGTTTAAATTTTTTTTTTTTTTTCAATTTATGAAATGTGAATTTTTATAATGGGGATAATTTCATAGCCACAATAATTGTGTACAGTACATTTATTTCTATTTGTATTATCAGTGTGTATTATTTGTTTACCTATATTGCTATATCATACAAAAAGGTTTAGACTTATTTTGTGTTTAGAGTCGGGTAGTGTATATGTTGTGAGCAATATTTTTTTGGTTTTATTAATATGAATGTATTTGAATTTCAATAATTTTGTACGATTCCTTCTGGTATTGTCAGATTGTGTATGGTAGGTGATACGTCAATCTTGCATGGGGGTGTAGTGTTAGCCCTACTCTCTAGTTAGTGTGCTATACTAACTTGATGAAAAAGAGTATGTTTAGGAAGAGATAAACGTCTGACTCCGGCGAGCTAGGTCGGTTGTCTGAGGGGTGTGTAATCATTGTTTCTATTAGTCCTTGTAATCCGTTTTGTTGTGAATAAATTTATATTTTTGTTGAGTACAAAAGTATTTTCGTCTGCTGGATCCTTGAGGAAATAACTGTGCATGATAATCACTATTTGGGGCCTTTTCCCACCCTTCTTCCCACTATGTTTTGCATTTGGCATGAATGTATGTGAAAAAGCACTTCCCAAAATATAATATTGCATGAAAAAAATATATTTTATGGTTCTAACTTTCAATTATTTTTCTTATAAAGTGATAATAATACAGCACTGCACAAAAATTTGAGTTTCTTAAGCAATAACTTATCATTTGAAAATTATTAGGCTTTCAGTATAATTGAAACCCTAAGAGGCTTGATAACTTTGAAGTATTTCATATTTATCAGAAGAAAAAAAAACTGATTTTTAAACAATTTTTATTTTGTTGGTAGTGAAAAGGTAACATATATAGAGGGTAGAACTAGACCTATTTTTTTTTACTTCAATTATGTGTGATTAATTGTCTTTTGAAAATTTTTCTCTATCTACAACATTTAAAATTCTTTTTGCAAATAAAAGAGTAAATAAAGATTATTTTTACAAATATATTTTTTATTTTTATAAAAATAACTAAAATGTACTTTTTTAAAAGTCAGAATTATAGGCTAATAAATTTTGCAACAGCTACTTAATAAGTTAAATTTAAAAAAATTAGGTTTCAGTAATTTTACCAATAAAATTCATTGAAATAATGGATTTTATGTTTTATATCATGTAAATAATAAAGAAATTTTGTGATTTGGCACATAGTTTAGATTTTTTCCAAGACTTCAATTGTTGAGGGCATACCTGAAATCATTTTACTGTAAATAAAATATTGTTACATTTGCGTAATAAAATTAAATTAATAAATTCATATTTTACTTATTTGTGCTGCCCACCTTCATAATACACACATCTTTCATATGTTGGTGTTCCAACTAACAGCCAATCAAACTGAAATCATCTAGTCTAACTTATAATAGGAAGAAATAAATCAGAAGTTACTTTATGTTCATGATAAATGCTAGCAAATAAATATAGGACTGAACTAATGTTAAGTTATAAAACTGGTTTTTAATCAATTTGTAGGCAAAAAAAACCCGTTTTTAATGACCTTCAGTTCATTGAAAATTTTAAGTTTAATATAAAATTTTCTCTTATAATAATTTGATAGGACCATTGTCACTAAAGCCTATGCTACGGGCAAAAGAAATCTTAACTCAAATCTATCTCTAAATCCACACAAATATTAGCAATTTTTTCAATGCAGACGTTACAATGGAAGTGTACAATTAAAGCTATCTGATTTGTTTAAAGTTTTTTTTTTTTTTTAATGGGGGGAAAAGATATTTGATAAAGGCAATTATATTATCAATGTTTTATATTTAAAAAAAAAATGGTTCAGTCCATTTTGTTTTAAATTTATCAAATTTGGCAATACTAATGGCTATGGAGGGGTCTTGAGCATCCCTGTATGGGTGCCCATGACAAGGATTTCATGAAAAAAAGCATCTGCAAACAAAATCAGTACTTTTAAAAAGCATAATTGTATTACTGAACCCTAAGTTTTAAAAAAAATGGTAACTATAACTTACTGCATTTCACATTTTTAAAAATCTCGATTTACTGTATCAAATCATCTGTGCATCAATAAGTAAATTAATTTAAATGTCTTGTATTTACTAGAGGTGCTTTAGCATAGTCAGATTTGATTCTTTTTTCCTGAGTGAATTCCAAAGAAATCAATCATGGCAATGCACAGTTAAATCGTTTAAAAATGTGTTGGATATCTGCATGTTATAAAAAGCAAAGGACATTTCATACAAACAAAATAATGTGTTCCTGAATTCCATGGTATTTATTCATTCATCTTATTGCAACACAAGTCATTGAGATTTAAAATTAATCAGATAAAAATTTTATTTAAAAAAAATACACACTAAAATAAACTCAAGAGCGAAAATTAACCCAAACTTTGTTTCAAATAAGAGTTCAGGGAAAAAGTTGAGAACAATCGGTACAAGTAAAGTAAAATGAAAAAATTTCTCACTTTAAACATATAAAACCCTGTATCTCTAAATGCTTAGATATTAAAAGATGCGAGATTCATCACAGTATAAACAAATTGGATTCTCGAAATTATCACGATAGCGTTCAGAAAACTTTGCAAATATATCAAAAGAAGTTCCAAGATAATCTGCAATGCATTACCAGTAAAAACAAATTAGTTTTTAAATTCTCGAAATTATCACGAGAGCGTTCAGAAACTTTTGCAAATATATCAGTCTTTTTCAGAAGTTCCGAGATAATCTACAATGCTTGTTACCAAATGGAAAGGAAAATAGACAGAACGATCATGAATGCGATTGTATTGTTTACATGTGAATAAGGATGTTATTTTGTACAGAAAACCATTTCCACAAAAAGAACAGCTATTTTATAGAGAAAAACCCATTGAACACGTATGATCGTTCTCTCGTTATCGACTAGTCATTCCAGGTGCTTCACCAGAGCCGCTGAAATTTTCTAAGTTTTTAACATTGCTGATCGTTCTCTCTCCATCCGCTTGTGAATTTAAAGGCTAGTTCGGCCAGGTACCCCGCGAGGGGGGAGACACTAGCGCGTCTTTTTAGTAATGGCTCTTCGTTACGTGGACGATTCTATTTAGGACCGTAGGGAGGTCGGTAGATATTAAACTCGTGATAAGTGAATCGATTCTTCAGTTTGATTCTTTCGTAACTTGTTTTGATCATTTGATCTACAGTGAGCTATGATTATTTACTTGTCTGGTAGTCTTTTTTTGTGTGTCTTCTATGATTTTTTGAAGCAGATTGATGGAATGTATGATTGATGGAAGGGTACTTATACTTTAAAGAGCTTCTTTTCGTGAAGCAACGATGGTCTAATGGCTAAAGTCACCCACCTTCAGATTAGCGTCGGCAGCGGAGGATGACTTCCCGAGTTCGAACCCAGATGGCGGAAAAATTTTTAGATCCTCCAAATTATTTTTAAAAAATTCCAATTTAATTCCTTTTCATTCAAATTTACTTTTCCTAATTTTTAATACCCTTTTCATATTTTTCCAAGCTTCCGTTAATTTTACATAAATAATCTAAGAACCACTCCTGAACTCACTACCAGCTGATATTTTTCCGCCCCTCTGCCGTCCCCTTTGCTTTAGGATGATGGTGTCGTATCCACCGCTGGCTTAGGACCATTCTGATGTAACAAAAAGCATACATAAAACACTAACTTATATAATTATTAACTTATATAATAAAAGGATACAATTTTCGGCTCCCACCTCTACCCACCCATACCCATGGATCTGAAAAGAAAAGAAGAAAGCAGAAAGGAAGAGATAAATCGCCAACAACTATAAACCTTGATGACATATGTATCTAGGTCATGTGATCCGATTAGCCGATCAAGTTGGACTTGCGTAAAGTACTATCATGAGATTGAGGCGCCTGTCCTCCCCACGGTCCTAAATAGAATCGTCCACGTAACGAAGAGCCATTACTAGAAAGACGCGCTAGTGGGGGGAGACGAGCATTGGCGAAGACGCGCTCGCGCCCGAAGGTCGAGGCAGCGACAGCAGTTGGAGTAGGTGGTCAGCACCCCGACGAACAAGGCCGCGTAGGCCCCCAGCAGCCAGCCGGAGTCTCTCGCGCTCACGGTGCACGCAGTCGCGTCCCTCCTCTCTGGTGCACCACGATCAGTTCACGCGGGCTGTTCGCCGCCCCGTGATCGACGGACACGGCGTCGTATCGGAAAGAGCCGTTGGTCATTCGGAGGGAAGTGCCGTTGGCGTGCGCAACGAGAACCTCAGTGAAGTGCCGGCAGCTGGGGCATCCGGCCTTCGGGGCTTCTTCCGGACAGTGTCCGAGGCACGATTGCAGGGAGATGTCTCCTTCTCCGATGGCGCCGTTCGCTGTCAGCGTCATTGCTCTGTCTGGACTGCAGGTGAGTTGAATTGCGGTAGAATGCGTTTCGGGCAGGACCATGATCCCGACCACGGCACTCAGAGTGACGAGGAGGTTGACGACAAGAACCGGTCTGGTCCTCCCAAGCTTATCGGCGGCGAACCCAGATAAAGTCGATCCAAAGATCTGGAAGACGGGACTCGCCACTGACATTGTTAAGAGTTGTGGCAGAGTAACGCCGCGCTGCTTGTAGAGGACAGTTAGGAACGACACCATGAAGGACCCCGCTGTGAAGAAAAATATAATTAGAAAAGACACCATGAATGACCCATCTGCGATGAAAGAGAGATTAACGTCACCATGAAGGACCCCGCAGTGAAGAAAAATATAATTAGAAACGACACCATGAAGGACCCATCTGCAAAGAAAGAGAGAGGAACGACACCATGAAGGACCCCGCTGCGATGAAAGAGAGAGTAACGACACCATGAAAGAGCCCGCTGTGAAGAAAGTGAGAATTAGGAACGACACCATGAAGGACCCATCTGCGAAGAAAGAGAGAGGAACGACACCATGAAGAAACCCGCTGTGAAGAAAAAGAGAATTAGGAACTAACCATGAAGAACCTCGCTGCGAAGAAAGAGAGAGGAAGGACACCCTGAAGGAACCTGCCGTGAAGAAAATGAGAATTAGGAACGACACCATGAAGGACCCATCTGCGAAGAAAGAGAGAGGAACGACACCATGAAGAAACCCGCTGTGAAGAAAATGAGAATTAGGAACGACTCCATGAAGGACCCATCTGCGAAGAAAGAGAGAGGAACGACACCATGAAGAAACCCTCTGTGAAGAAAAAGAGAAATAGGAACGAACCATGAAGAACCTCGCTGCGAAGAAAGAGAGAGGAACGACACCCTGAAGGAACCCGCCGTGAAGAAAATGAGAATTAGGAACGACACAATGAAGGACCCCGCTGCGAAGAAAGAGATAGTAACGACACCATGAAGGACTCTGTGAAGAAAATTAGAATTAGGAACGAACCATGAAGGGTTACGTTTCCTGAGCGTACGTCATCTGAGCGTCCAGGCCAAAAACGTGTCCTGAGTGTCCAGGAGTTCCTACCCCCTATTCAGGCGTGTTCGGAACGCGTTCTCGCCAACTTTCCGAGGGAACGGGGAGGTGTCAAATAAGAAAGAGGGTGGGGGATATAGGGAGAAAGGGACCGTTGTTATAGTGAAACTTTGTTTTAAAGGTCCCTCTTCGTATATATTTACAGGTCATTTATATTAGCAGTTAGTTAGAATGTACTACATATCAATTATAGATATAGAGGGAGATAAATATAGATATACTCGTATATCCGGGATATATATATATATATATATTCTTTGTTTTTAGATAGTTAACTAGGTAGGTATGTTGTTAATTAACGTCAAACTGGAGCAACACAACGGGCTATTGACAACGGTTGGGAAGGAATCCTGAAGGGAAAGACTCGAGGACAACAACTCATAATAATGGTCAAATGACGCAAGAGCAACACCTGCGCTGGCACCCCACTCTTCAAACTTACATACCAAGCCAACATGAGGACATTTGAGGCTACGTCAAATTTAACGTGCACCAGGCCCCGTATGCGCAATAGTCTTTGTCTGGATCAAGTTTCGAACTCGCTTCTCTTCGGCTTCTAATTCGATGCCCAACTGACCTACCGCAGTTTCTAGATATTTAACTAAGAGCTAGCTAGAAAATAAATACCAATGCGTGCTTTTCTAAAAAAATTTGATTTTTAAGGTTTTGAAATTTTTTTTTTTTTTTGCATTGTGTGTGTGTGTGTGTGTGTGTGCACAACTTGTGAATGAAAATATGTTGTTGGGAAGATGGAAGAATATGTACAATGGGAAGATGAACAACGTATCCAGATCAAGAAATCAAAAAATTTCGATCTAGTTTCAGCTTCGTTCGATTCCATTACCATCCGGTCTGGTGGTTAAGGTGTTAGCCTTTAGATAGGTAGGTTCCTGGTTCGAATCCTAGGCAGTGCATTTATATTTGAAAGCGTAGGGTGTAGAGGCGGCTTTTGCACCTTAAATCGGTCTTGGCCGAAAGTCCTTACGTTGGATTGGTGTGGAAGTTTGGAGAGTGGGGTGCCAGCTCATGTGCTGTTGTCCTCGGATCTCTCCCTTAGGAGATTGTTCCCGGACCATCGTCAATAGCCCGATGTTTTGCTCTAGTACGACGTTAATTAAAATTACCAAATTACCTACTGGGGTTATAACTTTTATAGTGTTTTCCAGTCATCAGATACATTTTTAACCGTCTCTTCATTCGTTACAATTTCACAAAATTTCGTTGGAACGCGATTGCATTTTAATTAAAAATGTTCTATACATTTTTAAGGTATCAATTCAGAAATAGTAAATCTACTTGTAGTTTTTAAATCCGTATAATCAATAATCACTTTGTTTGGAAATAACTTTTCTTCGATTATTGTAGGTGTTATGGCAATACTCTGTTGAACTGCTCATTGGATTGATTGATTTTCGATATAGTTGGTAAATATTTGTTTGGATTGTCACAACAATTATCTTTCTCTACTCAAGGGTTATTTAAACAGGGACCCATGAATTACAGGAATTCAGAACTACTATGAACATTCATATCTTGGCCAAGATTCGAACCCAGAGCCTGTTGAACTGAAAGCCTCAGCGCTAACTATTCGGCTATCGGATGAAACCTAGGTATAGTAATACTAGACACGCTAGACAGACTGAATATTTAACAGCATTCTTCGGTGGTGTTATTTCAAGTGAAACCACTTCCCCTTTATGAAGATAAGCACTATTTTCTTAGCTGTGAATGAGTCGGTACAGTGACGTATTCAGCGGTAAGCGGCCGCGTAGGGCACAGAATACCGAAGGGCCTCGAGGTCTTAACATGTCTTTTCACTAAGGTTGGAGGTAAGTTGTGACAGCGTCTTTACAATGTGCGTCTTTAAGTGCAGTGAAAAAAGTTTCTAATAAAAGATGGTCATCAAGAGCAAATTCTATATTAGCTTTAAAACTATGTTTCATCCATATAAAGAGGTCTTGACTGAAATCTGTCATTTAGAAGAAGAAAAAAGTTACCATAGAGGAGGCGACTTCACTACTGAAGAAAATGGACAATTACGAAACCGCCCTAATGAAAGTGTTGTTTGAAATACTAATTTACAAAGAATAAATGCTACTAGTAAATCACTATAATCAGTGGAATGCGAACTATTGGAAGGATCCAAGGATATAGGATATATCCTACTGAATTCATTAGAAAATTTTATCAATAATTTCAGAGAAAAAGTTGAAAAAGAGGCAATTGATTTATCATGGCTATCATTCAATGTGGAAGATGAACAAACTCGCAAACAACAAAAGAGAAAAACGTTTTTTGATGAAAATGAAGAAATCGGACACATGAATTTATTACGACGTTAATTAAAATTACCAAATTACCTACTGGGGTTATAACTTTTATAACGTTTCCAGTCATCAGATACATTTTTAACCTTCTCTTCATTCGTTAGAATTTCACAAAATTTTGTTGGGACGCGCTTGCATTTTAACTAAGAATTTTCTATATATTTTTAAGGTATCAATTCGGAAATAGTAAATCCACTTGTAGTTTTTAAATCCGTATAATCAGTAATCACTGTATTTGGAAATAACTTTTCTTCGATTATTGTAGGTGTTATGGCAATACTTTGTTGAATTGCTCATTGGATTGATTTATTTTCGATATGGTTAGTAAATATTTGCTTGGATTGTCACAACAATTGTCTTTTTCTACTCAAGGGTTAATTAAACAGAAACCCATGAATTACAGGAATTCAGAACTACTATGAACATTCATATCTTGGCCAAGATTCGGACCCAGAGCCTGTTGGACCGAGAGCCTCAGAGGTACCTATTCGGCTATCGGATAAAATCTAGGTATAGTAACATTAGACACGCTAAACAGACTGAATATTTCAATATTATTATATAATATTGAAATATTCACTTGAATATTATTTCATAATATTCAAGTGAAACCACTTCCCCTACACGAAGATAAACACTAATGAGTCGGTACAGTGGCGGACTAAGCGGCCGCGTTGGGCCCAGAATACCGAAGGGCCTCGAGGTCTTAACATGTTTTTCCACTAGGGTTGGAGGAAAGTTGTGACAGCGTCTTTACAATGTCCGTCTTTAAGAGTGCAGTGAAAAGAGTTTCTAATACAAGATGGTCAGCAAGAGCAGATGCTGTATTAGCTTTCAAAACTTGGTTTCACCCATATAAAGAGGCTTTAACTGAAATTTGTCATTTAGAAGAAGAAAAAAGTTACCATTGTGGAGGCGACTTCACTACTGAAGAAAATGGACATTTATGAAACCGCCCTATTGAAAGTGTTATTTGAAATACTAATTTACAAAGAATAAATGCTACTAGTAAATCACTATAATCAGTGGAATGCGAACTATTGGAAGGATCCTAGTATATAGGATATATCCCCAACTGAATTCATTAGAAAATTGTATCAACAATTTCAGAGAAAAATTTGAAAAAGAAGCAACTGATTTATCATGGCTCTCATTTAATGTGGAAGATGGACAAACTCGCAAACAACAAAAGAAAAAAAACGTTTTTTGATGAAACGAAGAAGTCGGACACATGAATATATAATAAGAGAAAAATTCATATTCAATTCATTTTATGTCTTACTAGCCACTGCGTATGGCCAGCACGATTGCACCAGCATTTATTGAAACTAAATTTATGTTATAATATGAAATGAAACTCAAGATATAATTTGAGGTTTGGTTAAGTGGTTAAGGAAGTAATAAATTTTGTGATACATTCCTATTTATATATTTTTGTGTATTTTTTTTGTTCATTATTATTTATAAGTCTTCAAATTTTGTTATTGTATATTTGAAATTTTTCCATAATTTTTTTTTTACTCTGGGTTACATTAAAATGAAATGAAATTTAATTTTGCAATCGGACATCTTTTTTCTTATATAATATCCATCATTAATTACCTATTAGGTAATTTAAACTTTTGGTTTGAAATAAATTAAATTTACAATTTCTTGATACAATGTTTCTTGTTTGTCTCAAGAACACATCCAAAAAAACAGTTGAAATCCGTAACAAGGTATCAAAAAAGCTGATGGACAAATTGAAATGACAAGAATAAATGTCATTGGACTACGTGATTGCGTCATCAGAGCTAAGATAAATTCACGACGAATTATGCGAAAAATGTAATTATTAAAAACAGTATAAACTAGACTGTGTTTAGTTTCACTTAAGTGTGGTTTTTCCTTTCAAGTTATATGACGGAATTTGCCATTTCTGAATTTTAGGCACTCAGGTAATATCAGATGTTTAAAGAAATTGTAAATTTAGAGAGATAATAATTAGTTTAAAATATATTAAATGAAAAGGGTCAGACTCTCTAAAAGGACTGTGTATTTTTACATTTAGTAACTACGTCTTCTTTCGCCCTCTTGTGAATAATTCCTTCAGCTGGTGCAATAGGCATTTATTCTGTGCACTCTCTGTGCATATCCCTTTATTAGAAGACAAGGTATGCCTTTTGCAGTCTCAGCAATATAGAATTCGCTGTTCATATTCAGCTGTATAGTTGAAGTCTCTGGATTAAAAGTCAACTCAAGGCTCTCCTAACAGTGACTGGGGTCTCCGAGTCTCACAGAGTCCGAGTTGTGCATTCACTAAAATCCCAGTGCTTCAGGTAATTTCTTGACAAAGCCTTATATGAAGCAAAAACTGTTAACTGAAGATACCCATTACCTGACGACAACATTGTGATACTATATAAGAGTTTTTGAGTTCAAATATGGAAAACAGGAAAAGTTCAACAGAGTACCTCTAACCACTTTGTTAGAAAGGCGTGAGTACGCCCATTCTAAAAGACTGAGGGGGTCTAAACAGATATTTTAGGTGGAAGCACATAAAAGTCAGCTACTAATGCTAATCATTAAAAGAGACACCTTTGAAAATCAGAGATACAGAATTCTTTGTGTGCTTTATTTAGAGATAGGAACAACATTAGAAAGAGAATCACATGCTAAAAGAAAATTCTTCGAAACATGAGGACACAGAAAAAATTCAATAACCTCAGGCAACTCACTCTAGACTACAAGAAAAACCATTAACGCGTGCGACGCACCTGTGCTTTCTAAAGAGAATGAAAACGACAAACCTCGTGGTGAAATCTGTTAACGATCTTTTTAAACGGCTCGTTCTTAACAAAAGATCTTGACGAGTTGTTCTTCAGAAAAATTAGCCAGATCTTGTCAGACGAGATATCTCATCATAACTACTTGGAGACATAAGCAAATACTTATATATATAAAATCCCCTTGTTTCTGGAAATTTACTTTTATTTTGTGTCATTGCTAGGGATTAGCACTTTAAGTACATATGTCAGAAGATGGTTGAGAGAGAGAAATTAAAACGAATGCCCAAAATATCATTGCTTTTATACTTCCAGATAAAATTCATTCAATTAATTATTATATCATGTAATGAATAACAGTTCATAAATATAATCTATTTATCAACCATTACTTTTCTTGAAGATGAATAAAAAAAGGCCTTCACGCATGCATCTAGAGTATTTTATGCGAATATTTTAAATACCAGAAAACAATACTTCTGGGGTGAGTTTTTGAGCTCCCAGAGCCATTCACTGGCTTACATGTAACCCTTCCAAAAATGAAAATTTCCAATTTTGGGTTCTAAATTCTCAGATTTTGTAATATAAATGCATAAGGTTATTCATAAAGAAAACTGAGTTGTAAATCACTTTTCACCATTGACAGTAGCTAAATATTTCAATTTAGAATTTAACCGGGTATAATAGGAAGAGCGAACAACCTTTCAGCAGATTAATTCAAATGTACCGCCCCCCCGCCCATTACATAATAACTCTAAGTAACTATACATTTAATTTCTCTTTTACTTTTGAATAGACACAAATTTTATTAACTAACTTGGCCAAAATTCATGCGACTAGCTATTTTGAAAGTTGTGTGAAGATAATTTACCGTTTTAGTAAACGAAATTTTTATCTCTACTTTGAAATTATATTAAATACTTTTGTTTTTATATCTAATCTATAATTACAGTAATAATAATTAATGATGTGTGTCGGGGTTCCCTCTGGTTGACGCCCCTCGGAACAACCAACATAAAGAGCGTAGTATTCACAAAAATCTTATTTTGAACAAATCTAGTTGACTTAAATACGAATTTAGTTTTACTTTTCAAACACATGGAAACTGAAAATGTGAATTAAGTTGACAAGAAAATAGTTTTAACTATTATTTACCTTCAAAAATTTACACAATATTAGTCAATATGCTTGGATGCAGGAATTTCTGTCTTGCTCAACTGAATCAGTCTTTTTTTACATTCCAAAAAGTTCTGCATGAAGAAGGTATAATTCTAAAGCAGTTTGAAAATTCTTTCATTTTCATGTTGGGCCTGAGATATCTGAATTTTTTCCTTTGGTTCATAGATAAATTTGATTTTGAAGATACTTACCCTTGTCTATTGAATTCTTTCTACTGCTGTAACTTGAAAAGTGAGTTCAGTCATACCAACTGGTCACTGTTACCCACCAGAAGATGAAAAGAAATTTTCAGCATTCATTAAGCACTTTTTTGGGTGCAGAAAAGACTGATAAACCTGGGTTAGGCTTCAATCATCCCATCCACTAATTCACTTATAGTATCTGAAATTTTTGGTAACTGATTTTTTTTAAAGCTTTAAATTAATTTAATTTTAATTTTCATTTAAGCTTTAAATAACTAAAGCTTAATAGCCTTTGAATGTAGGACAAAACTTTTTTTAAATTATTATTTTCATTCATAGCAATGTAATGTCACTTGCTACACCGTTTCATTAAAATTTGAAGGGTCTCGGACTAATCTGCGTGTTAGATTTAAAACGAAATTCCTCAAATTTTAAAAATTTCTGTAACATGGATAGCGATATGCCAACTGAAAAATTGTCTGATTTAGAAAAGTATTTGCACAATCCTAAGGTGCCATACACAAGATTTCAGAATTACAGTAATTTATTTAACCAGGGAAGTCGACCATATAATTGACTTGGCGATGACTATTTTCATTAACTTTCCTTAAAACTCCTATGTGTTTGAAGTTACGAAAAGTAAAATAAATATTTAAAAAAAAAAGATGTAATCCAAACATTTTAATACAAGTGATTGTTCAAAGATTTTAAAGTTTTGGAGTAGGTATCTCTTACAATACGATTACATCGTTTAAATGTTAATGTTTTTTATTTTATTTTTTAAATTTAACTATTATTTTTCACTAATAAATGTACCGATTGAACATCTGATCAAGCCACGTTTTGTCTCTAAAGAGATGTGTAATCTCCATTCAGAAATTGATAATTTCTCACCTGAAAATGAGTGCTGTAAGGATCAACTAGGTGCATATCGAATGAGATATAACATAAGTTATGAAGGTTTTATATAAAACTGCATCATTATCTCCAATGAATGTATAGAATGAGAAAATAAACAATGTATTAAAAAAATAATAATAATAATTTTTTGTCACAATGACAGAATGTTGTCAATATTACTAGATGAAACCAAACTTGTTTTACATCAGTTTCGTTTAATCTATTAACAATTATTAGTCAATAATGGAAGACATTTTTTTTTTCAAAAACGACAGATCGATTTTTTATGCTAAAGAAAAGCTATGCTAGAAATTCTTTAAACTGTAACTCCGGAGTTATTAAAATACTTAGGTGATATCTGTATTTTCTCTTAAGGGATTAGAAATTTTATTCTATGACTACTTTTTAACCTTCCCGAGCAGCAGAGGGTCATTCTACTAGTAATTTAATGAAAAATAGACATCGTAAGTGATGACTAATACTGTCCATAGTAATAGACAAACGCATAGTAATTTTGCAAATTCCCAGACAAAGTTATGATAGCCAATTGAATGCAAAAAGGAAACAACTTTATGGATTTGAAAATATTGTACTTCATCGCTACCCTAATTGCACGAAAAGAAATATGTTGCAATATAAAGCATGCACAAAGGTTTTAAGACTATTTGTCCGTGATCAAAGATGAATTGATATGAAACTTCGCTTATGCGATACAGTTATAGGAAACCAATTTGAAATGGTGAATATAACTTCCATCAAAAGAAAGGCTGAAAAAAAAAAGCCTAGAAATATATTTGCAATTGAACATTTCAAGACCATTTCTGTTAAATCCATGGTCTAAGTGAATATCGAGCATGAGAAACACGCACCTGACGAACACCTTAGACGAGCGCAATTTTTAAGTTATCCCTCACCAGAAATTCACTGCCCTGAGAGTGGTTCTTCCCTTCCCATTTCTGAGAATTTCGCCAGAAGCACCACCCCAAGTCCCCCCTCTGTAAGGTTGCCAGAAATGTCCGCTCAAGACACGGTCGGTCAAGAAACGCTATCTACGCTCGTACCGACCGTTACGCCACCTGCCACTCACGCCACCTGCCACTCACGCCAGCACACTGTCGAGCCAGATTACGGTGGTGCTTGGCCCGATCAGGCTGGAATGAAGCTGACTGGGGACGTATAGTCTTTAGCGACCAATCCCACTTCCAACTGTGTCCTGACGATCATCGAAGACGTGTCTGGAGACGCCCAGGGCAGTGTGCCGATCCTGCTTTCACTATTGCACGCCACACGGGCACTCAACAAGGAGTTATGATCTGGGGTGCCATTTCCCTTGATAGCCGGACCCCTTTGGTCGTCATTAGAGGTACTGCACAGCGGTACGTTGACGACATTCTGAGACCTGTTTTGCTACCGTTCCTTTCGCAGTACCACCCACTCTTGCCAGCATCTTCTAATCGCCGCATCGCTTCGACTCACATAACAAGCGATTCTCTGATTTGCCCAACCTGCCTCTTTCAATCCAATGATACAACCTCTTTCAAACTCCGAAAGTTGCTCGTAATGAGCTCGAATCCTGTGGCGAGGCATTTTGTCAGTCGTTGAAAGATATCCTAAATCGCAATGCAGCAGAAATTTTTAACAACAGTTCAAGAACAACTCCTTATATACGGTATCGTGTCCTGTGCGGACGTTTCTTGACCGACCGTGTCTTGAGCGGACATTTCTGGCAACCTTACAGAGGGGGGACTTGGGGTGGTGCTTCTGGCGAAATTCTCAGAAATGGGAAGGGAAGAACCACTCTCAGGGCAGTGAATTTCTGGTGAGGGATAACTTAAAAATTGCGCTCGTCTAAGGTGTTCGTCAGGTGCGTGTTTCTCATGCTCGATATTCACTTAGACCATGGATTTAACAAAAATGGTCTTGAAATGTTCAATTGCAAATATATTTCTAGGCTTTTTTTTTCAGCCTTTCTTTTGATGGAAGTTACATTCACCATTTCAAATTGGTTTCCTATAACTGTATCGCATAAGCGAAGTTTCATATCAATTCATCTTTGATCACGGACAAATAGTCTTAAAATCTTTGTGCATGCTTTATATTGCAACATATTTCTTTTCGTGCAATTAGGGTAGCGATGAAGTACAATATTTTAAAATCCATAAAGTTGTTTCCTTTTTGCATTCGATTAGGCTATCATAACTTTGTCTGGGAATTTGCAAAATTACTATGGACAATATTAGTCATCACTTACGATGCCTATTTTTCATTAAATTACTAGTAGAATGACCCTCTGCTGCTCGGAGAGGTTAAAAAGTAGTCATAGAATAAAATTCCTAATCTCTTCAGAGAAAATACAGATATCACTTAAGCATTTTAATAACTCCGGAGTTACAGTTTAAAGAATTTCTAGCATAGCTTTTCTTTAGCATAAGAAATCGATCTGTCGTTTTTGAAAAAAAAAATGTCTTCCATTATTGACTAATAACTGTTAATAGATTAAACGAAACTAATGTAAAACAAGTTTGGTTTCATCTAGTAATATTGACAACTTTCTGTCATTGCGACAAAAAATTATTATTATTATTTTTTTAATACATTGTTTATTTTCTTTGGAGATAATGATGCAGTTTTATATAAAACCTTCATAACTTATGTTATATCTCATTCGATATGCACCTAGTTGATCCTTACAGCACTCATTTTCAGGTGAGAAATTATCAATTTCTGAATGGAGATTACACATCTCTTTAGAGACAAAACGTGGCTTGATCAGATGTTCAATCGGTACATTTATTAGTGAAAAATAATAGTTAAATTTAAAAAATAAAATAAAAAACATTAACATTTAAACGATGTAATCGTATTGTAAGAGATACCTACTCCAAAACTTTAAAATCTTTGAACAATCACTTGTATTAAAATGTTTGGATTACATCTTTTTTTTTTTAAATATTTATTTTACTTTTCGTAACTTCAAACACATAGGAGTTTTAAGGAAAGTTAATGAAAATAGCCATCGCCAAGTCAATTATATGGTAGACGTCCCTGGTTAAATAAATTACTGTAATTCTGAAATCTTGTGTATGGCACCTTAGGATTGTGCAAATACTTTTCTAAATCAGACAATTTTTCAGTTGGCATATCGCTATCCAAGTTACAGAAATTTTTAAAATTTGAGGAATTTCGTCTTAAATCTAACGCGCAGATTAGTCCGAGACCCTTCAAATTTTAATGAAACGGTGTAGCAAGTGACATTACATAGCTATGAATGAAAATAATAATTTTAAAAAAGTTTTGTCCTCCATTCAAAAGGCTATTAAGCTTTAGTTATTTAAAGCTTAAATGAAAATTTATTGCATCTTTAAGGTAGATAATTAATTTTTGGGAAGATACAGACTTGGTAATCTCTAATTTTAAAGCTATTTTATTGGGATTTAATCTCTTCAATTTAATACAAATCGCAATGCATTTGAATTGTATTAGGTCTTTTTAATATATCGAATTTTAAAATTGGAAAATTTACAAAAGGTTCAGCTTTAAAAATTAGGGAAAATTTAACAAATTACGTTGTAAAACTTCCCTCCCCCCCCCCACAAAAAAAATAAAAATAATAATAATATTTAGGAATGGTTGGTTTTTTTGATAGGGAAGGAACAAATGTCCTTTTTTTTTCCAATACCCCAATACCCAACCACTCACCTCTTTTTCTTCGGCACCACTTGAGGAGAACTGATAGTTACTTGTGAAGAAGCGCCTAGTTCCCTGCTACTCCAAATAGGAACAACTACAAACATACATGTACTTACAAACAACCCTGGACCTACTAGTGACAGACAAATGCTTTCAACAAGATGGGTTGTCATAGAGTGGGGTACATGTTTCATATGGTATGGAGACTGCTCACCTAAATCGTATAAGTCCTAATTTTAAAGTCTTGCATTATCACTCATATTACACTATTCATTCAAACATGAGATAGCCTGATGTAGTGCTCTTTCAGTCAGAAATCAGCACTTCCCTCCAATTTTGGGTTTTAGTCCATATAAGTCAGTAGTCGGTATGAAGACAATTAATGCCAGGGACATACTTTAGTTTTAAAACAAGGTCATTTATATAAATTTTAAACAGATCACAGCTCAAAACTGCATCTTGTGGTAGAGAAGTCTGGAAAAGACTAAAACTTCGTGGATCAACTATTATACCTGACTACTTAAGTACTGGCTAATAAAACCTCTAATCCAATTAAACATGTATGATTTTATACCAATTGATTAGAGTTTTAACAATTCCCCTCTATACTACATCGTAAACTGACATTAAATCAAAAACAACTGTTGTCATTACATGCTTGTTTTCCTGCGCATTTTTAATAGTTTGCCAAATAGCGCTATATGATGGTCTGTTTACCTGAAATTTCCATACTCTGTTCTTCGGCAAGTAGTAACAAGAGCTAACAAAACCAATAAAGGATTATGAACGATTATTTCTATCTTTTAAATTAATGCATACATCAATTATCTCGGGAGGAAGTTATAGATAAAAATCAGTTACCAAAAATTTCAGATACTATAAGTCAATTAGTGGATGGGGTGATTGAAGCCTAACCCAGGTTTATCAGTCTTTTCTGCACCCCAAAAGGTGCTTAATGAATGCTGAAAATTTCTTTTCATCTTCTGGTGGGTAACAGCAGTAGAAAGAATTCAATAGACAAGGGTAAGTATCTTCAAAATCAAATTTATCTATGAACCAAAGGAAAAAATTCAGATATCTCAGGCCCAACATGAAAATAAAAAGAATTTCAAACTGCTTTAGAAAATATCTTCTTCATGAAGAACTTTTTGGAATGTAAAAAAGACAGATTCAGTTGAGCAAGACAGAAATTCCTGCATCCAAGCATATTGACTAATATTGTGTAAATTTTTGAAGGTAAGTAATAGTTAAAACTATTTTCTTGTCAATTTAATTCACATTTTCAGTTTCCATGTGTTTAAAAAGTAAAATTAAATTCGTATTTAAGTCAACTAGATTTGTTCAAAATAAGATTTTTGTGAATACTACGCACTTTATGTTGGTTGTCCCGAGGGGCGTCAACCAGAGGGAACCCCGACACACATCATTAATTATTATTACTGTAATTATTGATTAGATATAAAAACAAAAGTATTTAATATAATTTCAAAGTAGAGATAAAAATTTCTTTTATTAAAACGGTAATTTAGCTTCACACAACTTTCAAAATAGCTAATCGCATGAATTTTGGCCAAGTTAGTTAATAAAATTTGTGTCTATTCAAAAGTAAAAGAGAAATTAAATGTATAGTTACTTAGAGTTATTATGTAATGAGGGGGGGGGGTACATTTGAATTAATCTGCTGAAAGGTCGTTCACTCTTCCTATTATACCCGGTTAAATTCTAAATTGAAATATTTAGCTACTGTCAATGGTGAAAAGTGATTCACAAACTCAGTATTTTTTTTTGACTAACCTCATGCATTTGTATTGCAAAAACTGAGAACTTAGAACCCAAAATTGGAAATTTTCATTTTTGGAAGGGTTACATGTAAGCCAGTGAATGGCTCTGGGAGCTCAAAAACTCACCCCAGAAGTATTGTTTTCTGGTATTTAAAATATTCGCATAAAATACTCTAGATGCATGCTTGAAGGCCTTTTTTTATTCATCTTCAAGAAAAGTAATGGTTGATAAATAGATTATATTTATGAACTGTTATTCATTACATGATATAATAATTAATTGAAAGAATTTTATCTGGAAGTATAAAAGCAATGATATTTTGGGCATTCGTTTTAATTTCTCTCTCTCAACCATCTTCTGACATATGTACTTAAAGTGCTAATCCCTAGCAATGACACAAAATAAAAGTAAATTTCCAGAAACAAGGGGATTTTATATATATAAGTATTTGCTTATGTCTCCAAGTAGTTACGATGAGATATCTCGTCTGACAAGATCTGGCTAATTTTTCTGAAGAACAACTCGTCAAGATCTTTTGTTAAGAACGAGCCGTTTAAAAAGATCGTTAACAGATTTCACCACGAGGTTTGTCGTTTTCATTCTCTTTAGAAAGCACAGGTGCGTCGCGCGCGTTAATGGTTTTTCTTGTAGTCTAGAGTGAGTTGCCTGAGGTTATTGAATTTTTTCTGTGTCCTCATGTTTCGAAGAATTTTCTTTTAGCATGTGATTCTCTTTCTAATGTTGTTCCTATCTCTAAATAAAGCACACAAAGAATTCTGTATCTCTGATTTTCAAAGGTGTCTCTTTTAATGATTAGCATTAGTAGCTGACTTTTATGTGCTTCCCACCTAAAATATCTGTTTAGACCCCCTCAGTCTTTTAGAATGGGCGTACTCACGCCTTTCTAACAAAGTGGTTAGAGGTACTCTGTTGAACTTTTCCTGTTTTCCATAGTTGAACTCAAAAACTCTTATATAGTATCACAATGTTGTCGTCAGGTAATGGGTATCTTCAGTTAACAGTTTTTGCTTCATATAAGGCTTTGTCAAGAAATTACCTGAAGCACTGGGCTTTTAGTGAATGCACAACTCGGACTCTGTGAGACTCGGAGACCGCAGTCACTGTTAGGAGAGCCTTGAGTTGACTTTAATCCAGAGACTTCAACTATACAGCTGAATATGAACGGCGAATTCTATATTGCTGAGACTGCAAAAGGCATACCTTGTCTTCTAATAAAGGGATATGGACATAGAGTGCACAGAATAAATGTCTATTGCACCAGCTGAAGAAATTATTCACAAGAGTGCGAAAGAAGACGTAGTTACTCCAGTAAAAATACAAAGTCATTTTAGAGAGTCTGCCTCTTTTCATTTAGTATATTTTTAATTAATTATTATCTTTCTAAATTTCCAATTTCTTTAAACATCTGATATTACCTGAGTGCCTAAAATTCAGAAATGGAAAATTCCGTCATATTACCTCGAAAGATAAAAACACACTAACATAACTTAAGTGAAAATAAACGTAGTCTAGTTTATACTGTTTTTAATAATTACATTTTTCGCATAATTCGTCGTGAATTTATCTTAGTTATGATGAAGCAATCACGTACTTCACGTAGTCCAATGACATTTATTCTTGTCATTTCAATTTGTCCATCAGCTTTTTTGATACCTTGTTACGGATTTCAACTGTTTTGCTTGAGACAAACAAGAAACATTGTATCAAGAAATTGTAAATTTAATTAATTTCAAACCAAAAGTTTAAATTACCTAATAGGTAATTTACGTTGGATATTATAAAAAAAAATTTCCTATTGCAAAATTAAATTTCATTTCATTTTAATGTAACCCAGAGTAAAAAAAAATTATGCAAAAATTTCAAATATACCATAACAAAATTTGAAGACTTATAAATAATAATGAACAAAAAGAAATACACAAAAATATATAAATAGGAATGTATCACAAAATTTATTACTTCCTTAACCACTTAACCAAACCTCAAATTATATCTTGAGTTTCATTTCATATTATAACATAAATTTAGAGTTTCAATAAATGCTGGTGCAATCGTGCTGGCCATACTCAGTGGTTAGTATAACATAAAATGAATTGAATATGAATTTTTCTCTTATTATATATTCACTAGCAAAATACCCGACCTTACTCGGTTTGAATTGGTTTACTCTAGCTTGAAGAGATAATCAAAATATATAATGACTTACGTTTTTTGTAGAATAAAAATTTATTTTAACATCTTTCGCCATCTTTATATTTTCTACAACTTACTTTGGACACAAATCCTACACATACATATCCATTCATGTAATATATTTCACATACATCGCACAATTGCTGTATGACAAAGCTACAAAATGACGAAAGGTGATACCAAGGTTACTACTATAAAATACGAGTTATAGGAAGATTTGGAATTCCCTTTCTTAAGTTCTTTTCATGTTCAACTCAATTAATTAAAATTACGATTTACGGCGAGTGCTCTCGCACTCATAGTCAACAAAACAATATATTTTTGCTTGTGGCACTCTTGCCTCCGGTATGCGACATTGTGAAATTTAGCAATCTTCTCCTGTCATTATTACAACGAATTTTTTAATGTTGGAAAAAGTTCCAGTTTGGATTAATAAACATTATTATTCTTTCAATAACGGCATTATTCTTTCAATAACGGCATTATTCTTTATTTAACGGCATTATTCTTTAAATAACGGCATTATTCTTTAAATAACGGCATTATTCTTTAAATAACGGCATTATTCTTTAAATAACGGCATTATTCTTTAAATAACGGCATAACTACACTTAAAATTTACTGAAAATTTATACTGACTTACCTAACATTTTCAAGTCTAATACTTTGTGGTGCTGTTGGGTGTGATGAGAAGGAAAACACATTTATTAAAATAATAAATATTTAAACCAGGAAACAGCAAAGTAAAACAAAATAAAAGATGTCGTAAAAAATTGTTCCAAAGATATTAATTTGTGATTCAATTTAATCTCTTGATCTCGCACAGTTGCCACAACTTACAACTAAAAGTGTACAAAATTTAGAAATGTGAAATTAATTCAGAGCAAAAGAACCAGAAAAAAATATCACTGCTCGCGCGATCGTGTTCATTCTCGTTTCATTGAAAAATATCATCTGTCCCAAATTTTCGGAAATCGTTTTCATTGCGCAAAGAATAAAAATAAGACTCGAAATAAATGACGTATCAGAAATGAAATTCCATAAAAAAAATTATTTTTTGAAGAATAATTACTTTTTCAGCAGTACTGGTAAAGCAATCGAATTAATCGTAATATTCAATAGACATTCCAATTTTTCCAAAACTACCAAATTATGGTCGATTTAAGTATACTTACTCAGGTGTTTTAGCATGAAACTCGTCTAAATATAACAATAAAGAAATGTTTAATATTGCATTCACTAAATTATTAGATAATGTATAAAATACAATGCAATCAAAAATCTGGAATACAATTCATGTGATGTCTACACAAACACAAAATCGAGCATAGAACAGAAAGACGGACAGACAGACTTTCGCAACCAATTCCACTCACTAAATGAAGATAAGTACTCACTGTAAGCAAATTTTCATGAAAATATCTTAAACCGCGTGGACGTGTATAGGGCACAACATACAGACAGACAGACAGACAGACACCAAACGAGAAAAAGGCGGATTCGGCATCAGAAGGGTCCAAAACGGATAGAAAACTTGAAATGGGTCGAAAATATTGAATGTACAAACAAACACTCCATTCTTATTTATATAGAAGAAGAAGATGTGTCCGACTTCTTTGTTTCGTTAGGATTTTCGGCCAAGACCGATTTAAGGTGCACCAGCCGCATTCTACGCTTATAAATATCCATGCACTGCCCCGGATTCGAACCAGGAACCTACCTATCTAAAGGCTAACACCTTAACCACCATACCGGAAGGAAATGGAATCGAACGAAGCTAAAACTAGATAGAAAACTTTTGATTTCTTGATCTGGATACATTGTTCATCTTCCCATTGTACATATTATTCTATCTTCCCAACAACATATTTTCATTCACAAGATGTGCAATGTAAAACAAAAATTCCAAAAAATTTAAATTTAAATTTTTTTAGAAAAGCACGCATTGGTATTCATTTTCTAGCTAACTCTTAGTTAAATATCTAGAGACTCCGGTAGGTCAGTCGGGCATCGAATTAGTAACCGAAGGAAAGCGAGTTCGAAACTTGATCCAGACAAAGACCATTGCGCATACGGGGCCTGGTGCACGTTAAATTTGACGTAGCCTCAAATGTCCTCACATTTGCTTGGTATGGAAGTTTGGAGAGTGGGGTGCCAGCGCAGGTGTTGTTCTTGTGTCATTTGACCATCATTATGAGGTGTTGTCCTCGAGTCTTTCCTTTCAGGATTCATTCCTAACCGTAGTCAATAGCCCGTTGTGTTGCTCCAGTTCGAGGTTAATAAACAACCTACCTACCTAGACCTGCCTCTTTCCCTTGAAACTTTCTCAAGAAAAGACGATTTATCACCAAGATCGAAGTGTACAAAATTAACACACACACACACACATATATATATATATATATATATATATATATGTTGTACGTTCTAACTAACTGCTAATATAAATTACCTGTAAATATATACGAAGAGGGACCTTTAAAACAAAGTTTCACTATAACAACGGTCCCTTTCTCCCTATAACCCCCACCCCCTTTCTTTTTTGACACCTCCCCGTTCCCTCGGAAAGTTGGCGAGAACGCGTTCCGAACACGCCCTGAATGGGGGGTAAGAACTCCTGGACGCTCAGGACACGTTTTTGGCCTGTACGCTCAGATGACGTACGCTCAGGAAACGTAACCACATATATATACATGTTCGTAAAAGGCAAATGATAAATAACTCTTAAAGCTTAAATTTAAGCTTAATTACATAATTAATGTATTTACAGTATATTTACAAACATCCTTAACAATTAAGAACAGGGCCCGATTAAGAAAATTTGGTATAGTAGGCACAACAAGCAGGAAAGCCCTCCCCCATCCCCCATGTAATCTGTTCATCACAAAAACTAATTTCATAACAATAATTGGTACTTACTTATTTGACTGTTGACCGTTTCAAAGGTGTCTCCAAAATGTTTGAGAAAACCGTGATATCACTTATAACTCTTGGCAAAACAAAAATAAAGCAGATGAAAATTAAAAACATAATAATTAGATAATTAATGTAATCACAAGAATGTGATAGTGAGGGAAACGGTCGACGGACAATAACGTAAATACCTAATAATTTATGTAACTACTTTCCTCTATGTAACAACCGATCGAGAGAATATTGTGAACTTTTTGTACTAAATTTTCAAAGGACTTCATTTGGAAAGGTATATTTATTAAATTAAACATTTTGTTATAGCAAAAAAAGAAATGTTTAAACTGCTCTCCTAGAAAATATGAATTTTTGACATCCTGCTTATGCTAGTTTACTTCCAAGATACAGATTTTAATGAAATTATTAAATTTTTAATGAATTAGCAATTACTAATTCTTGAAGAAATGTTAATTCATAATTAAAAAACCTGTAAATAATATAATAAGAAACAAAACATAGCAACATACTCACCAAATTTTTTTTTTATTTTAGTCATTTCTTTTCTATATCCAAGTATCTATATACTACATTACTTTCTTCCTGGGTTTCATACTGAGAAAATAATGCAAAACCTCATCAAATATAAGATTTTTTGTCAAATCACTTTCTATAGTAAGGAGAGCTAGTCCAGACAGTCTTTCACTTGACATGCTTGTCCTTAAGCAAGTTTTTATCCTTTTCATTGCAGAAAAAGAACGCTCTCCAGTACAATTTGAGAGATAGGAATAAAAAGGAACATCCTTAAAGCAACTTCAACATTTGGATAGGTGTCTTCGATATGAAGGGATTTCACTGCTTTAAACATTTCATTAGGGCCTTTAGCAACAGGGATGAACTCTTTAAATTGCTCATATTCATCCACAAATTCTTCGCCAATATCTTCCTTATAAATTTCTTGAAATTGTTTAGCAGCCTCACAAAGTAAGGTTTTGTCACAGTCCTTGAAAAAAAAAACATGAATCGTTCATTCAGAAAGCTGTAGGCTTCTTTTCTTCGCTTTAAATTAGCAATAAGGCTATCATAAACAACATAATGGATTTCAAATGTGAATCTTCCGCTCAGACATATCTGTATTGGCATCTAAACTCAAACTGTCATCCATGGCTATAGGCAGTCTCTTCGTTTTCTAGATTGTGTATAACAGTTAGTATTCACCAATGTTTCAGCTTCTTTTTCCAGTTTGTCGAACGAATTTCTTACTATTTGGACAAAGTTATCCAGGGAGTTGTAAAGTGGGACAATAGTTTCTACACTGCAAGTATAAGATTGTAAACTTTTACTTGTGGAGTTTACTCTTTGTAATAATGTTTCCCAAATTACAGTTAGTAGGGCATTTTCAAATGTTTGAATTTTCTTACATAAGCATTTTGCTTCGTATTTTGTTGCAGCACTTTCATCACAATTTTCGCTTATTGATCTTAAAGTTTCGGAAATATTTTTATATCCTTTTCTTAAGGCTTTTACTGCACCCGCATTTGCTGACCATATCGTTCCTGATAAAGACTTTAAGTTAAGCCCATCAACATGTTTGAGGTTGCTGGTTAGCACTTCCCATCTATGAGGTGATCCATAAAGAAAATTGTAGTGTGCTTGGACAAATCCAAAATAAGAGATGGCTGCTTTGCAGGATTCATATGCACTAACCTCAACTAAATTGAGTGAATGTCCTGAGCAAGGAACGTATTCAGCTAGAGGATACTCCTTGTGTCGCGTAGGACACAAGGATCTTGGTATAGCCGGATACCATCCGGGGCCAAGTACAATTAATTATACCCTAAATTGCTTTTTATCAAAATTTCGAGTGATCGCAGAGGCAACACTGCTTAAGAAAAGTATGTCTGAGTCACTTACCTCGGGATACAGGGTAGCTGTTTCTATCGTTGGTTTCTCCTACAAATGCTTGTAATGCTAAGATTATCACAGGTAGATGTTCGGTTTAAATATTTATTTTCTGGACTAAATATATACAAACACATACAAGCATTATTTTGACGCCGCGAAAGGGGACACAACCTCTTACAACACGGACGCACGTGAAACTACTCCAAAAGCCAGTCCCCCTGACCCTCAAGGGAGAACTATAGGGATTGGGCGACTGATCCCTCGATGACCGTGATCCCTGCTGCCATCTGGTGATCACCAACCCAAAACCCAACACTCCTTTTTAATGCGGGCTTGTAATTCTGAGTATTTCCCTGCCATGTTACTTGCATTATCATAAGATTGTCCACGACAATACTGCAGATCTATTTTCAGCTCATTAAACATCTCATTAATTGCTTCCCATAAATGCTCAGCAGCATGACTGTGGATGGGAACAAACGTGGATTGGGCGACTGATCCCTCGATGACCGCTCTGCTGCCATCTCGTGATCACCAACCCAAAACCCAACATCTTCCCACCTTTAATTTGGGGACAAAGGGACAAATTAAAACTTAAACACAAAAATCACAAAATTCCTCCAATATAAAAAATCCAAAATAAAACAAATTCTATAGTATCGGACATACGAAAACACACAAATAACAGTAATTGATATCCTTGCACACAAAACAATCAATCAACATATCCTGGAAAAGAAGAGAAAAATTTAAGTGTTCACACGACGAACTTGCGGCCGCTCCGCAAAACCTTGTGAGTACCCTGTGGCTGTTTTGATTCCAACAGTTCATCGCAATTTTTAACCTCCAACGGGAAGAGTTTCTTCAAGGGTCTCACAAATTGTCCTGAGTCCGTCTTGACTCTCACAACTCTAGGATGGCCGTCTCAACTAGGAAATATTTCCATTACTCTAGCGAGTGGCCACAACAATCTCTTTTTTCCCTCTAAATTCATTAGAAGGACGTCCCCGACCTGTATAGGACGTGAACTCCTTCCCGGTCGCTGAGCCAACAGTCCTAGGTATTCCTTGCGGAATCTACTGCGTAGCTCATCCCGCAGTTTTTTGCAATATAGGACTCTCTTATTCAAACTGTGATGATCGATAGAGTCGAGGTCAGGCACTCCCACCTCTCTCACCTCCGTCAGGAACATTGAAGGCGAAAGAGGAAGAAACTCCTCAGGGTCCGTGGAGAGGTAAGTCAAGGGTCTCTGATTAACGGTCGCCTCGATATCACACAGCACGGTATAAAGTTCCTCGTGTTTGAGTGTCGAGCGCCCTAACACCCTCACCAGCAGTTCCTTCACAGTTTGGATAATCCTCTCCCACCAACCACCCAACCAAGCTGCAGTTGGCGGGATAAACTTCCACCAGACAGCTTTCCATGGTGACAGCTTTCCATGGTGAACGATCGCCTCCCAATCCATTGCCTTCAACGAATTACTCGTTCCTCGGAAGTTAGTGCAGTTGTCGGAGTAGACAGTTGATGGCCGTCCACGTCGTGCCACGAATCTGCGGAAGCTGCACAAAAACTCATCTGTACTGAGGCTGGAAACAAGCTCCAAGTGTACAGCTCGGTAGACGGCGCACGTGAAGACGACAATCCACACCTTTGCCCTAGACTTCAAGTAAAGAGGGCCGCATAGGTCTATACCCACTATCTCGAAGACGCAGGCATCTCTAACGCGGTCCAAAGGAAGCTGTATGGGTGGGGTTGCAAATGCCTCAGCCTTGTGACGTCTGCAGATAATACACTTCGAAACGACGTTCCGGATAGCTCGTTTGGCAGAAACTATCCAAAAACGTTCCCTCAGTATAGCAGAGAGAATCTGGACTCCAGCGTGACTGTGCTGAACATGCCACTGCCGGATCAAACTCTCCACCACGTGATGTTTCGCAGGTAATAAAATCGGGTATAAGAAGCCGAACTCATCTTCTCGATCTATTATCTTCGTCTTGACTCGAATGAGATCATCCTGATCTCTCACAGTCACGAGTCTTCCCACACAATTGTCGAGCCTGGCGAAAGACTCTCGTTGAACAATGGACCACAGGCTCTTCTCCGCAGCTTGTGTCTCGTCAGCCGTCAGATCCTGGTCTGGAACACTTCTCTTTTGCGTCCTGGTGATAAATCTTTTCACCCACGCAAGAACCCGGACCATCCGAGTGAACCCAGACATCCTCTCAAAACAAATATTGCCCCTATCGTCACTCTTCAAATTTAGGTTAATTAAACTAGTCTTTTTCCTTTCAAAATTTACTAAAGACTCATTTGGGGCTGCCTCCGAATTAGGCCAACTGCTCCCTTTGAGCCATAGAGGGCCCTCCCACCACTTACATCTTACCAGCTGGGAAGCATGACAACCTCTAGAAGGTAAGTCGGCAGGATTCAAATCTCCAGGGACATGAAACCATTCCTTCGCGCATGTTAAGCTGCAAATCTCTTTTACTCGGTTACCGACAAAAGTTCCCCATTGATCGTCACGCTTGATCCAGGCTAAACAGGTAGTGGAATCAGTCCAAAAGTATGTGAGAATATGTGAGATATGTAGTGAGTCTTTCACAAACCCACTTAATCGTGCACCAATTACACACGCAAGCAACTCTAACCTAGGTATTGTAGTTTATTTCAAAGGCACAAGTCTGCACTTAGAGGCTATCAATTGAACAGATACTTTATCTCCGTTCCCACATCTCAAAAATATGGCAGTCGCATAAGCGCATTGACTCGCATCACAAAATACATGGAGAGACCAATCTTCCTGACTCCCAAATCCCACACGCGTCGAGGGATCCTCAACTTAGTCAACTCTTCCAATTCACTATGACATTTTTTGAAATTCGTCATTATATTATCAGTCAAAGGGGAGTCCCAATCTGATTTAATAACCCAAGCCTGCTGTATTAATAGCTTAGCTTGTAACAAAACAGGTGTCAAAAATCCTAGGGGGTCAAACAGACTCTGGGTGACTGACAGAATCTCTCTCTTGGTTGGCGTCTCAATTAAACTATCAGTTAATTGAGAAAGAAAGAGTGTCCTGAACCTTATCCCACTTCATCCCTAGCACATTTACAGGCTTTTCTAACTCTCCCTCCCCTAATTCCTTTGCCTCTTTCATAGGTTCAAATTCCCACGACCTCAAATCCATAGGCCTTTGTAACGAACTCCTTTAACTCTTTAGAGTCGTCCACTGAAGCCACACAATTATCCATATAAAATGTATTCCGTAGCTTCTTGGCGACCATCTCATCTACCCCTTCAACGTTTGATAGATGGGATATTAACACAGCTCCCAGTAAAAAGGGGCTGTTACTTACTCCAGACACAACCCTCCGGTGACGAAAAGTCACCACTCTCTTATTGTTATCCCACCAGAGAAACCTTAGAAAATCCCTATCTCCATCGCTTACTTCTATCTACAAAAATGCGCGACGAATATCAGAAGTTATGCCTATAGCCTTTTCTCTGAAACGCATTAATATGGCTGGAATTTCCTCAATTAAATTTGGTCCCTTTAACAAACACTCGTTTAAAGACGGATTTCGTCCCGTTTTGCAAGATGCATCAAATACCGGCCTGATTTTGAAAGTCTCGCTATCTAACTTTACAACGGGATGGTGTGGTAGATAATGACCTTTAGCAGTCATATCTTTTTCCATGACACGCTCTATTATGCCCTCTTTTTCCCATTCCGAGAAGACCTTATTGTACTCTTCAAACATCTCATTTTCCTTTAGTTTTCTTGTGGCACTAAACAACCTTTTTTCAGCTATATGCCGATTGGACGGAATATCTAATGGTTTATCCATCCAGGGGAGTGCTACACTATATCTCCCATCCTCTTTTCTTCTTAATGAACTTTTAAAATGTTCTTCTGCTGCCTCTTCTTCTCCCACCTTACTAAAACCCTTTCCTCGGTCTGATATTCCTAAGAGTTCCAAGTCCCACAGATCCGACACCTTAAGCTGCCGAATAAGGAGGCTTATGGTAGCCGTGCACACATTGGATGCTTCTGGTTTGGCAGCACTTTCCCCACAAAGTGTCCACCCAAGTTTAGTCTCAATCGCGGTCCATCCGCCCTCCAATTGCCGAATTTTCCCCGTTAACAGCTTACCATAGAGGTCTGCCCTGATTAGCATCTCAATGTCGGGTGACTCCTTTCCTACATCCGTCAACCAGATTTTATGCCTTTTTAATTCTTTTAGGGGAAAATCCTCTACCCTTAAACGAGGAATAATTCCGCAAATCTTTTCCTGACTGAGGAATTCGCCTTCTAATACCTCTTTGTTGAATCCACTCGTTGAGCCCACCTCAACGCTGTACCTTTTGTGAGGTTTCGAAGCCGTCACAGTCCCTCCAAATAATGCATGGGTAATGCTCTCCGAGCCACTGCTTCTTGCCCCAATTTCGTTCGCGGTAGACTGTTTTATATACGATCTTGGGGAACCACAATCCAGGATAGCCCTCACCTTTTTTTGTACGTTCCCCAGAGACATTTAATTCTAACACCATTAAGGCTATTTTGGTGTGTACACCCTTTTGAGCCAACGCTGCATTGACTATGCTGGGCCTAACTCCTTCTCCACCCCCTCTAACTCCCGGGCAGAGCAAAATATGATGGGCTTTCCTGCACTTCTGACACTGTACGTAAGCCTTGCAAAATTTTGCACGATGTCCGGCCCGATAACATTTCAAACATGCCCTACTATCCCGGACTTTTTCCGTTCTTTCCTCTAGAGAAAGAGACATAGCATTAGTGCATTCCTTACTATCGTGTGAAGAACCACCACAGAAAACGCAATTCGTTTTGTAGGCAGAATGCAAGCCAAAAGCAGTTGGAAAGGGGGATCTCTCTTTCGTTTGTTTCCCCCTCTCCCTTTCAGAGGTTGAATGATCCCTTGTTCGTCCGAGTCCAAACCCCCCTCTAGCCAAGGTCAAGCGTTCCTGGTTTTCCACTTCTCCATGGAGAAAGGTCATGAGGTTGGTCAGTCTAGATAACCGGGGGAATTGACATCACTTAGGTTAGCTGACGACACCAATGCAGGTGCGGAAAGAAGCCCCTCAGTAGGGGTGAAAGCTCTGAAACCCCCCTCGCTATCTTCCGAGAATGCGAACTGGGTAGCATGCCTTTGCCAGGCTAACAAAACATCTTCTGATAAGCAACTTTCCACCATTGGATATAACCACGCGCTATTCTCACTCCACTCTAAGCCTAATGATTGCAGAGCTCGCAAATGCGCTTCCATTTTATCAACCAGCTTCTCCACAGGCATCTTCTGTTGATCTCTACCAACATTTGTTATTATTAATTTTAGAAGTTCCCTTACGTAGACTTCCATCAGCAAATCCTTTTTCCCGAACCTTTTTTTCAATGCCTCCACCGCCCTTTGGTAATTTTCTGCAGTTACCGGGTAGGCCTGAATGAATTCTTGTGCTTTCGAACCAGGTTTCATCGCTTGGTTTAGGTAATAGAATTTATTGACCTCACTTATACCTTTGTTATCAAGGATTTGCTTAAATTGACTCCAAAATGGTAAATAGTTTATAAGAGCTCCATCGAAATGTTTTAACTCTATCTCTGGGAGCTTAAAACTGTAATTATTCGCACATACATTCGGCCTATCATTCCCTGTACCTGCGAACTTAGCCTCTAAAATCTCTTTCAACTGACGCTCAATTGTAATGAACTCGTCTCTATACACATCTCTTCCTTCCATTTCGTTTTGGATGTCCTCATCCGAACAAATCTCTTCGTCTACAAGCAACTCAAATATTTCCTCATCTAACTTAACAATGCTATCGATCCCATTTTTGAGTTTAGCAAATTTGTCCGATAGGACCCCTCTATCCAATTCTTTGTCTAAGAGGATATCTCTAATCCCTCGAGCATTTTTAGTAAATTGCGTTCTATGAGGTATTCTCCTTCTTATTAACTTATCTATTTTTAAATAACGCAACAATAACCGAACATAAATATCACTACCAAACTAAATTACTCTAACAGGAGTTATACTATCCTGGCTGGCTCGCCACTATGTGTCGCGTAGGACACAAGGATCTTGGTATAGCCGAATACCATCCGGGGCCAAGTACAATTAATTATAACCTAAATTGCTTTTTATCAAAATTTCGAGTGATCGCAGAGGCAACACTGCTTAAGAAAAGTATGTCTGAGTCACTTACCTCGGGATACAGGGTAGCTGATTCTATCGTTGATTTCTCCTACAAATGCTTGTAAGGCTAATATTATCACAGGTAGATGTTCGGTTTAAATATTTATTTTCTGGACTAAATATATACAAACATACATACAAGCATTATTTTGACGCCGCGAAAGGGGACACAACCTCTTACAACGCGGACGCACGTGAAACTACTCCAAAAGCCAGTCCCCCTGACCCCCAAGGGAGAACGATAGGGATTGGGCGACTGATCCCTCGATGACCGCTCTGCTGCCATCTGGTGATCACCAACCCAAAACCCAACACTCCTTTTTAATGCGGGCTTGTAATTCTGAGTATTTCCCTGCCATGTTACTTGTATTATCATAAGATTGTCCACGACAATACTGCAGATCTATTTTCAGCTCATTAAACATCTCAGTAATTGCTTCCCATAAATGCTCAGCAGCATGACTGTGGATGGGAACAAACGTGATGAAACGTTCCACAGGTTCATTTTGAGCATCGACATATCTTATTACAACACACATTTGGTCTATGTGTGTTAAGTCTGAGGTCGAGTCACCAATAATACCGAAGTAACTTGACTTCTTTACCTCAGCAACAATTTTCTTTGTCACTTGATTTGACATAATTTGGAGAAGGTCATCGACAGTAGTCGAAGACAAATAGTTCACTCTCCCCTGTACTTTATTTAATTTTCTTTCACACTTAGGGACTCTATCCTTCCTGAAGAGTTCATTAGGAGCTATAGCTGGTTTATTTATTGTCGATGTATTTTTGAAGTCTCGTGAGAAGGCAGTCTCTTGCTAACATTATGACAATCTACAAGACAAGTTGTGCATAGTGCATCAATACTATTGCTAAAAAGCTTGCACACATAACAAAATAAGGCATTGGCTTTCCTGGAATATATCAGCCAATGCCTTTCGATTATGTTCTATTTTTTCCGGATAAAGTTATTTGGCTAACACATACGCATTTTGTCTCCAGACATTCTCCCTGAGTCGTTAAGGTACTCTATATTTTGGCAAGGTTTATTTTTTGCGAAATACTCTCGTAAGTTGTTGGTGGTAAATGGCCAGAAAGCTGGATCACTGTCGAATTCTGCAAGAATTTTTTCAGTAGACGTAGACTCATCAACAGTAGGATTCATATCACAAACAATCTCTTCCTGGGTGATCGATGTGGATTCATCTTGATTGATAATTTGTTCATCATCATCAGGAGCTACATTTTCAGTTTCACTTCTTCCTGCAGCAATTGGGAGAACTTGAAAAAATTTGTCCAATAATGTATTAGTGGATTCTTTGTTTTCGCACTCCAATAACCTTACTGCCTTTCTCTTTCTTTTTGAAGACCCTGATGGATATTTTCATCCTGACATTGGAAAATATTGAATTAAATACGAAAAAAAAAATTTCGGAAATTATAAATTAAGTATTTATTCAAATTGTCGAAAGCATGTAAGCATTTGTTTCTAAATAAAAAAAATTACTTCACTTCTCTTCCCAAAAATAATTTTCTAAAATAAAATTATTTGCATGAGTGCCAGATCCAGGGTTAATTATTAAAATTATTTGCTATATAGAAAGTACACTAAAAATATTTCTGTAACCGTTAATAACAATTTCTGTTTTTTTTTCTGTGGTTTTATTCAGTTTATTTCACAATTATTCTTTTAAGTGTAAGATTTTGTTTGCAACCAATCAGAAAGCTTCTTTCATTCACAAACCTGAAAAGTTATATGGGTCATTCTGAAATTTAGTGGAAATTTGAGTCAACAGCATTTTTTTTAAATTAAATTTTATGCATTAATTGATTTTTATACAATAGTAATATATCTTAATTGAGGTATATTTTCATCAGATAGTGTTAAAAGAATAAATATTTGCATATTTATAGTTAAAAAAGTAAATTAACCATGGAAAATGTCACCTCCATGGCTGTCCCAAACACTGTTTCTAGGTTAAGATATAGTTGAAACTTAAACAGTGTAAGAAATGTCTTTATTTAGTAGCTCTATTTAGTATTAAGAGTTCTATTGTTACACAATGCACTTGAAAGTATTATATTTTTAGTTAAATTTAATGTTGAAAAATCAGTAAATTACTTCGTCCCTGCTATTTTTGTCAGCTCTGCATAAAATGTAAATAACCTTTAAAAAAGTCTACTAGAAGGCAGCACATGTCTGAAAATGTAATTAAAAGAAGCTCTAATCAGCTATCTTTACTGTAAGATATCTTAGACTCAATAGTAAATATTATTTTGTCCGTTTCTTATCTTTATGTTTAGAAAACTCATGAATTCTTTTTACAATTACACCTCCATGGCATTTTTTAACTTTATATAATTTCATTTATTGCTAAACTTTTTTCAAAAGATAGTTAGAAATTGTACAAAATAATCTGGAAATCAAGGCACATGGCTGGAATTGTTTTAGGTTAGGCATAAATGTGGTCCAACCATTGAAATGTCAACTCCATGGCTAAGTTCCAACATGGAGGTGAGCAAATATTTCTTATGAGGAATTTTTTGTAATGACATGGTTACATATTGATTATAAATGGTTATTTATTAAAGTAAGAACAATCTTGAGTAAACCAATAAGGAGTCCAATTGTTTTTTCTCTAACCTGTACTGATTTAACCTGCTAATTCATTCTGATTTGAACCTGTAGTGTTAGCTACCAGTTTTACTGCATTTACAATGTTTGAACACTTGTAACTTTGAGTCTGATTATGTATGCTGATAGAATCTTTAATTTTTCTTTAAAAATATGGCATTGACAGTTGGGAGATAATTTAAGTATCCCCATGACTGAAATTCTCTTTGCAGTTTCTGACATGGAACTGTTGGGTCTGCCAATTACGTGTGTTGATCATATATGTAGTTGTTATGAAACGTTTTTAGGACCGACACCATTTCTTTACACTAAAAACTTTAATGAAGAATATTTACATAATCATTTTTAATTTGAACCGCGACATTTAATTTCTTGCTAGTTCATCAAACGAAACCGCATGGTAGCTAGGCGAGGAGCATCTTTTGTCTAACGGAAACACGTACGACGCCTTCTCGACGGCGAATATAGTCTGTGTTCTTTCTTAATAGGTATGTCCACACTTGTGCGCTTTCATTTTCAACTTGCCTTTCAACGTGCAATTCAACATTCAATTCAACTTGCGTCAACGCATGCCTTATTGCATGCGCTTAGAGGCATGCCCTTTACTTGTCCACACTTGTGCCTCACTTCAGTTTCAATATGGATGAAGATGATGCTATTCTGTTGGACTGTTTCTGAATCAGTGCGGCATAGTTTGTGATCAGGCAAGTAAATGAACGTAGGAAATCAAGGCGAGCGATTTGGATGAAAGGTATTTCAAAACGCATAGTGAGCATTTATTTATTTACGTTAAAATGTATTATTATTTGTTGGAGCACACGTTCAAACGGGATGTTTATATTTTCTTTGATTTATTTCGCTGGAATCGTTTGCACGTGTTTCCTGTTGCTCGCAGCAAATAACAGATGAATCTGCTTAAAATCGGAACGATATTTTCCCCGAAATAGGAGGAAGGCGTGCATTTGCGCCGATGTTTTATTCGATCTCTGGTCAGAGTACTAATGTATCTCGCCTTGGATGAGGCTAACATGTATGTCTTCCTTTTCTAGTTGATTAAATTCTTGTTGTTACGGTGTGGAGAGTACGAATTGAAATTCGTTGTTCTTGTCAGAAGCAGACGATTCGCGTAATATCGCTCTCTTAATCTCTCGGCGCAAGTTTGTAATGCGCATGCGCGAAGCATTGCGAACGGAGCGCGTATCAATATTCTTACTTCTTAACTTTTCCCTTTCGGTTGTGTTCGTCTTGTGTCTCTTTTCGTCTTGTGGAATAAATTACTGTGTTCTAATTCATGTTGTATTAATTGCACACCAACGAACGCCACAAATGGTGACCCGCTATTAAAGAACGCACAATACCTGAATCCGGATATATTTTTCAAAATTATCCATTATTTTTCTTCAACGTGCTGTGAAGCCTTGGATTTAAAAATGACCGACGTCAGCGCGGTGAAAATTCCGTCCTACAACTTCAGTGACCCTGCACTTTGGTTCCACATGTGTGAGAGTACGTTCGAATTAGGAGTACCCAAACCAATAACGGACAATCGTACCAAGTTTAACTTCATTGCATCCAACCTTCCTCCAGAAGCAGCGTCTTCGCGACGTCATCACGAAGCCGGACCCGACAGACCCTTACCAACATATCAAAAGGGAACTAATCAACCGAAGTGGCGAATCATCACACCAGGAAATTCGGAAACTTTTAGCTGGCGAACAATTAGGAGACAGGAAGCCTACTGAATTGCTCCGCATCATGAAGCGACGTGCCGAATCGCATCAAGTGCCAGACGAGCTCATGCTCGAACTTTTTCAAACGCATCTGCCAACGCGAGTACAGTCCATTCTTGCAGCCATAACTCCTCTGACGATCGAGAAAGCAGCGGAAGTGGCCGACCGAGTACTGGAAGTGACGCCGATGCCGGTAAGTGCTTGCTCAGTTGCCTCAGTTTCCATGGAAGATCGATTATTTGCAGAAATTGAAAAATTAAATCTGCGCATAGATAACCTTTCTCGTGGCAGAAGCCGCAGTCATAATAAGCAACATCACGCGCCGGGTAATCGCAGCAAATCGCGATCCAGCCAAAACCAACACGACCAATGTTGGTATCATTTTAAATTTGGCGAAAAGGCCCAAAAATGCACACCTCCCTGCAAATTTCAAAAAAACGACCGAGGCCTGGTGTAGAGGCGACTACCACCTTGCCCAAGAATTCTCATCGCCTATTCGTACGTGACAGACGTACTAATATACAGTATTTAATCGACACAGGTTCTGACGTTTCCATAATTCCCGCATCAAAATTACAAAGGAGAAATGGCTCGGAAATGACTCTTTCCGCAGCAAACACTTCCCCCATCCATGTATACACATCACAAACTCTCTCCTTAGATCTGGGTTTGAGACGCGTATTCACATGGACATTTTTAGTTGGAAATGTGTCCACTCCCATAATAGGCGCCGATTTTCTGTACAATTTTAACCTAGTGCCAAATTTAGTGCAGCATAAATTGAATGATGCACAAACAAACATAAACACTGACGGTATAATGCGCAACAGTAGCATCCATTCCGTAAAAACGGTATCTGGTAATAGTGTATACCATAAATTGTTAATGGAATTTACAGAAATCACACGACCTCCACGCCCGGATCAGGAGATAAAACATTCAGTTGTTCATTACATCAACACGACTGGTCCGCCCGTAACGGCCAAAGCCCGCAGACTTGCACCTGACCGCTTACACATTGCTAAGGAGGAATTCAAAACAATGATCCAATTAGGCCACATGCGCCCCTCGCAAAGCAATTACGCATCTCCTTTGCACATGGTACCGAAAAAAGATAGCTCTGAATGGAGACCTGTTGGTGACTATCGAGCACTTAATGCTCAAACAATCAAAGACAATTACGGTGTACCAAATATTTTAGATTTTACATCGAACCTACATGGCACAAAAATTTTTTCGCACATAGATCTCATGAAAGCGTATCATCAAATCCCTGTAAATCCAGAGGATGTTCATAAAACTGCCATTATTACACCCTTTGGTTTATACGAAAGCTTACGTATGCAATTTGGTCTGTGTAACGCCGCATCTACTTTTCAACGATTTATCAATGAAGTAACTCGAAACCTCACTTTCGTTTATGCTTTTGTTGATGACATATTAGTGGCTTCTCGATCATCAGAAGAGCATATCGAACATATACAGATTTTATTTGAACGAATACAACATTATGGCCTTACTTTAAAACCATCAAAATGCGTTTTTGGAGTCTCCTCCATTGATTTCTTAGGTTTTAAAGTTTCCGAATCGGGTATTGAGCCTCTGCCAGAACGTGTAGAATGCATCAAAAATTTTCAAAAGCCAACCACTATCACACAATTGAGGCGTTTCCTTGGATTATTTAATTTCTACAGACGTTTTGTACCCAAAGCAGCTCATATATTAGCCCCTTTAAATAAATTCTTAGAAGGCGACAAAAATAAAAAGAAATCTAAACGAATTACAGTAACCAAACTTAATGAGTTACTTCAATGGACTGATGTGGCAGAGCAATCTTTTACGGATGCTAAAAATGCCTTAGCAAGTGCAACTCTTCTGCAACATCCGATACCTGGAGCGAAGCTGAGTGTCTGGGTCGATGCAAGCGATTTAGCTGTTGGCGGTACTCTTATGCAACTGAATAAAGATGCCTGGGAGCCTATTTCATTTCTATCTGCCAAGCTTTCCAAAAGCCAACGGAACTGGTCCACCTATGACAGAGAACTATTAGCAATATACACATCCGTCAAACGCTTCAGACATATGCTCGAAGGTCGTGATTTCATCATTTTCACCGATCAAAAGCCTTTGATTTACGCCTTCAAGCAGAAGCCAGACAAGTGTTCGCCAAGACAACTCCGTCATTTGGACTATATCTCTCAATTTTCAACAGATGTCCGCCATACAAAAGGCACTAACAACGTCGTCGCTGATGCATTATCTCGCATAGAAATTGACACTATCTCTTCTCCATTAAATTTTCAAGAATTTGCTTCAGCCCAAGCGAATGATTCAGAGTTAAAGGCGATTCTAACCAAAAACGACACTTCACTAATTTTGGAAAAGACTTATTTTCCAATCGCTAATTTGGAACTGTTGTGCGACATGTCCACCGGACAACCTCGACCATTTGTCCCACAATCATATCGAAAAATCATATTTAACCAACTTCATGGACTTTCCCATCCAGGAATCTTCGCTACAAATAAGTTGATAACTTCTCGATATGTTTGGCCAGCAATTAACAAATGGATTAAAGAGCAGGTACAATGTTGTATTCCTTGCCAACGTTCTAAAGTCCATCGCCACACCAAGACTCCACTTGGTACATTCAATCTACCAGATGCTCGATTTTCACATATACATCTGGATTTTATTGGACCACTGCCATCATCTGACGGCCAACGTTATTGCCTCACGATAACTGATCGTTTCACTCGCTGGCCTGAAGTAATCCCGACTACTGACATGACTGCCGAAACAGTTTGTTGAGCACTATTAAGTGGTTGGATTTCCAGATTCGGCTGTCCTACAACAATAACAACAGATCAGGGCAGAAGTTTCGAATCAAATCTCTTCAGACAGCTAACTAAAGTGCTTGGAACCAACCACATCCATTCCGCAGCGTATAGACCCCAATCTAATGGGTTAATAGAACGTTTTCATCGTCACCTCAAAAGTGCTCTTAAATGCCATGAGCATACAAAATGGACCGAGGTACTACCAATTGTTTTGCTAGGATTGCGATCTGCAATAAAGAACGATATTAACGCTACGTGTGCAGAACTTGTATATGGAACAACACTTCGTTTACCATCTGACATTTTATTAAGTGAACAAGTTTCTGCAACAGCCTTTCCATCATACGTAGATCAACTTCGCACCTTGATGCAAACTTTAAATCCAATTGCAACATCAAAACATTGCAAGGATTCAATCTATGTTCATCCCTCATTGGAAACATGTTCTCATGTGTTTTTACGTGTGGACTGTCACAAACCTCTATTGTCTCAGCCTTATACTGGACCACATCCTGTTCTTGATCGTTCGGAAAAGAACTGTCGGATTATTGTGAATGGCAAAACAATTTCTGTCACGTTAGACAGAGTAAAACCTGCTCATATTCTGCGTGACGATAGCAACATTAACTTATCTTTGCCTTCTAAATCTACAGAGTCCAGGGAATCTGTTCAACCTCTCACAACAAGAAGTGGAAGAACCGTACATTTCCCCAAAAGGCTTATTGAATATATTTAATGTTATATTTGTACATATTAACGATTATCATTGTATATTTGTGTTTACTCATTCATTTTCAATTTTTTTTAACACATTCTATTGTTACGAAAATGTGCGTATTTTTCTTAAATTTGTGTTTTTTTATATTTTTAATGTATATAATCCTCTATTATGACTGTATATCGTTCCTCGGTATCCCTCTTTCACTGGGGGGATACTCTGTGGAGAGTACGAATTGAAATTCGTTGTTCTTGTCAGAAGCAGACGATTCGCGTAATATCTCTCTCGGCGCAAGTTTGTAATGCGCATGCGCGAAGCATTGCGAACGGAGCGCGTATCAATATTATTACTTCTTAATTTTTCCCCTTCGGTTGTTGTTCGTCTTGTGGAATAAATTATTGTGTTCTAATTTATGTTGTATTAATTGCACACCAACGAACACCACAACGGTTAGACTTGAGTTTACCTTTCTCCCTCCCACTGATCATTATTAAAATTTAATATTAATTTAAATATTTCCTGTTATTCTTTCGTCCAATAGATGTGGTGATTTAGACCTCATGTGTGTTGTGGAACCAATAAAAATAAATTCGAAACACAATGTATAAAGTGGTTACAAAACAGTTGTAAATAATCGTCGTTACCGATTAGCTGGATTTCAAAATTTTACTGCTGAAATCAGAAGATAAAACCTAATTGTGCAATTCGTAACACGTGAGTATTTATAAATATTTGAGTTAAATATGAATAATAATATTTGCATATAATCTATGCTTATGAACTTAGATGGCTTATAGTTTACAAATAATTATTTTAATAATTAAAAGATAAATAAGTGTTTAAACGAAGTACATTTATCCTATTTCTCCTCGCCAGCTTAAAAATAAATTTGTTTCATATTCATCCTTATACATCTTTAGTACCTGCACCATAACTAAGAAAATTTTAATGGATTCAAAACTATGTTAATATTATAGTGGTATAATAAAAAGTTTAATTTGACAGTTTTTAATTCATTTCTTAAAATATGTTTAATTAATGCCTATACACAATCAAAAAAAGATTAACTCATATTGTGTTTCGACAAACAATAATTTGAACAGAAATATTTTAAATGCAATCATAAGTTAAAGGCTATTGTGTTGTTATTTCGCTAAGGAAATTTAATAAATGCTCTTTACGAGTTTTAAATAAATGACGTTTTTAATTATTTTTAATTTGATTTAAAATTTATTATTACGTTATTAATTTATTTATTAATCATGACGTGTTTAATTTTTTTCGTATAATTTTTACAGTGAATGTTCTACAAACACTCATAAGACCTGTAGTCTTCTATAAATTCAAGAGTTTGTTCGTTATTCATGATAACACTAAAAAAAACCCCAAACACAACGACTTCGGTTCACCAAAACACTGCAAATTGAAAGTTGAAGCGCATAGAGATCCAAGGCTGTTGGATGCGCTACGCTGTGCGCTATGAAAACTGCTACTTCTGACTCATCTCGGACATGCCTTGACGCATGCGTCCCTTGCGTTGAGGCATGCGCTGAGGTATATGGAGAGGCATGCGCTTAGCGCAAGCAAAAGCGCACAAGTGTGGACATACCTAATCACGTGCTCGCATTCAAATGATGGAAATAAACATATAACATCCCCCGCCTCTGGGTAGCCGTGCAGGAAGGAGAATAAACAATTTTCTCCAACCGTGGCTTTCGCATTAGTGATGGGAAAAATGATTCTTTTCAGGAATCGGATCGGAACCGCTCGCTCACTAAAAAGAGCTAGCTCTTTTTCATGACTCACCGCTCCTTTCAGATGTATAATAATGTATATAACATATCGAGATGTCTCTACTATTATAAAAGAAAGTGTTTGTTTGGGGCCGCAAAATCCCGACAATTCTATGGCACTTGCAACAACGAGATTTGGCACACAGGTAGTCCAAATTATTTGCAATTTTCGGGTCACGGCGAATTTTAAAATTCAATCTAGAAGATTTTTAAATGAATTTCATAATTTTACTCTCAATCGATTTTTCAAACGCGGAGAACGTTTTCTACTCATGCGACCTTGCAGTCAGGGTTAGGAATCATGCCAAGTTTTTTTCATCCGCAGAACACGTAGAAAATTATTGTTTACGTTTCCGCTTTGATTTTGCGCGATTGATTTCCCAGCCAGACGGAGACGATAAATCTTTTAACTGAGGTCAAAAATCTTTTTTCTATCTCCTAGACCGTTAAAGATGTAGTAAAAATTTCATCGGATTTGAAATCTGCGGAAATTTCAGTTTAGATTGATACCTAACAATATTATTTTCTTTAAATAAATAAATTTTTTTTTGAATATATTTAAAATTTTACACCAGATTAATACCTTGTATTACGGACAACGCCGGGCTAGCCACTCAATGGTATATAATATGTTTGGGCCATCGAACATCCCTCGTTGTCACGTGAGCGCCAGACGAAGAGGAGCCAAGCGTGCTTGAACACCCACGCAGCACTCACTCATCCAGCAATTGCGCAGTTTGCCTCTAAAATCAACAAAAGGAGGGAGACGGGGCCTGAGGACGAAAGGCATTGCTGCATACTGCTGCTAAGCTGTAAACTTTAATTGATGGCCCAAAACCATGTCAATTCTTATATCCATAAAGAATAAATTACTTTGAGGACAATTTTTTTTTTTTTTTTTTAATTCCCATCGTGAACCCAAAGAGATTACAGAAGTAGCAATAAAGGTATCCGAACACGTTAAAAATGTCATTTTTGACCAAAAATTCCAAAAAAAGTTTTCGGTTTTATTGGATAAAGTACTTATTTGACTTTCCAAAAGTCAAAAGAAGGCGGGAAAACAGGAAGTAGGTATGGAAAACACCGGAATTGGCCATTAAAAGACCATAAACCTGGCAAAATCTAAATTTAAAGATTTTTTTTTTTTTTGCAAATATAATTTTAGAAAGGTTTTTTTTTTGGAAATAGTGTGAATCGTATCCATTTGTATAGAAAATGTACTATATATATATATATATATATATATATATATATATATATATATATATATATATATATATATATATATATATATATATAATATATCGGAAGGTTCCTGTTTCGAATCCTGGTACGGGGATGGATGTTCGTGATCATTCGGTGTAGAGGCGGTTGGTGCACCTTAAATCTGTCGTGGCCGAAAGTCCTCACGTTGGGTTGGTGTCGAAGTTTGGAGAGAGGGTTCCAGCTTAGGTGTTGTCTCGTCATCTGACCATGGTTCAAAATTACGAGGTGTTGTCCTTGGATCTTTCCCTTAGGGGATTGATCCCGGCCCTCCGTCAATAGCAAGGGAACAAAATTTAGAAGAAATTCAAAAGCTCTGGAGAAAGTCAAAATATTTATGGGAAATTTTTGTTTGGGGAACCTTTAATTCTGTCCGCGTTGTGAGTTTTAAAGTTTAACGATACCCTTTTTAAGTAAAACACCTCCTTCTAGAATGTCCTGGGTTAAAACCACTTAGGGACCAAATGAGACTTTCTGATAATTTAAATGATATTTTGAAATCAAATAATAAAAATATTAATAACTTATTTAAATACTTAAGATTTTTAACTAATTATTTTAAGATATAGGTATAATATACCCTCGAATATTCGTTGTCCCAAAGATTTTCGAAATCCAAATCCCTTCCCTGTCTTTTAATAAAACTTTTTCAAAATGCCTTGCTTTGTGAAGGCAATGCAATAAAAACAAGTTACGTTTAATTTAATTTTGTGTAGCTTTATAATGATATCACACCCGAGATATCGAGGTTTTATTATTATTATTATTAGATTAATGTTCAGTAAATAATATAATAATTGTTAGAATATGTTTCAATAACAATCTTAAAACTAGTTTTAATTAGTGCTAAAAGGCGTGGTATGACTTAAGCCGTTAAAACGCCCTTTCAACCTAAAATGGAATAAAAAATTTAAAAAAATAACATTTATGATTTGATAATACATCGATATTTAAAATTTTTAAACTTCAAAAAAGTAACAAAAAGCTGGGGAGCGCAAAAGAGCGTATGCGGAATTGACTCTTCGAGAGCGATAGTTATCGAAAAGAGCCAGCCATCGAAAAGAGCCAGCCCTCGAAAAGAGCCAGCTCTCAAAAAGAGTTAACTCCCAAAAGAATCAACTCCCAAAAGAATCACTGAGCTGGTGATCGCATGCGGAAGCGCTGATTCGTTAAAAAAGAGTTACCGTTCTTGAGCCCTGATTGGTTAAAAAAGAGCTACAGCTCTTTTTTAACGAATCAATGCTCGTTCACTCCGTCAAGAGAGCTAACTCTTTAGTGCCGTTTACATGACCAAACCAATCGACCCGGGTAATTCGAGGGTGAAAGGGATTTTCGAAGATTATCCGCGTTGCATTATGGGAAAGGAGGGTAATCTCAAGGACACCGGACTTGACTAGGGTTGAAATCAACCCGCGTATTTCCTCGCTTTTTCCCCACGTAGGGGAAGCGGAGTAGAAAAAACCGGTTTTACTCTCCTTTTACCCGGGTATTTGGCTCATGTAAACGGTACTTTTGAGTCAGCTCCTGAGCGGATCGCCCATCTCTATTTCGCATACCGCTGCAGCACTCCCCTGCCAGTGTTGTAAGACACGAATTTCTTGGGAAAATGTACTTTTCTTCCAGAGAGCGTTTGCCTCATTGGAACTGCAGATGCGAGCGGTGGAAGTGATGGGTCCAGTTCATTCAAAAGAAAGGCTGGTTTTAATCTGTCGACACTCACGGTGTTTTCTTTCCCATTTCTGAAGATTTTATAGAACTTGTCTTCTTTTTCGATGACCTGGAAGGGACCCTCATACGTAGGCTTGAGAGGATGACGTACATCATCATGTCGTACAAAGACATGAGTACAGTCCCGAAGAGAAGTGTGAACAAAAATTGGTCTATTAGTTCGATGACACACAGATGTTGGTGTCAGCTGGTTCATAGCTGCTCGAAGTTTCTCGACAAAATCTTGGGGTTTTTCTTCTACAGTGGATGTGTCGCTTAAAAGTTCACCTGGAAGACGAAGGGTACTGCCGTAGAGCATTTCCGATGCTGACGCTCTCATATCCTCTTTTAGTACGGTGCGGAAACCTAAGAGAATAAGTGGCAACACTTCTACCAATTTGTCCGTCATATAGCATTTGATTGCGGCCTTCAAGGTACGATGGAGTCTTTCCACCATCCCGCTGACCTTCGGATTATATGCTGTTGTTCGTAACTTTTCGATGCCGAGAAGTTTGCTGAGTTGCAGGAAAAGTTGCGCTTCAAACTGTCTTCCCTGATCGTAGGTAATGCGCTGGGGAACTCCAAAACGAGAGATCCAGGCTGTAAGAAAAGCAGCTGACACGGTCTCTGCAGAGATGTCTGTGATTGGAACAACCTCTGGCCACCTACTCAGGCGGTCGACCATTGTCAAGGCATATCTGTATCCTTGGGATAACGGCAACGGTCCCACTAAATCCAAATGGACGTGCTTGAATCGTTGTCGTGGAAGCTCAAACTGTCCAAGTAGACTAGTGGTATGGCGTTGACCTTTCGCTCGCTGGCACGCGACGCAGGCTTGTGTCCATTTATTGCAATCGGCATTGATGGACGGCCACACAAATCTGCTGGTGAGTAACTGTCTGGTTGCTCTAACGCCAAGATGTGATAGGTTGTGCACTAGACGGAATGGCTGGAAACCGAAAGTCCTTTGGTAAATAGGGTCGTGCTGTTTTGGTTGATATGTCACAATACAGTTCAACATTTGAAGATGGCAAAACAACTTTCACCAAAGTTAGATGACGTACTCAAGAAAGATTTCAACTCGTCATCTTCCATTTGTGCAGAAGCAACAGCTGCATAATCTATTTGTGAAGGGGTCTCGATTGCTGCTATGCGAGAGAGGGTATCTGCGATAACGTTTTCATTACCTTTAATATGTTCGATTTCCGTAGAAAATTGTGCAATATAATCGAGCTGCCTCCATTGGCGTAGCGATAGCTTTTCTGATTTTTGATTAAAGGCATAAATAAGGGGTTTATGGTCTGTGAGAATTTTAAAATCTCTGCCTTCTAAAATATATCTAAAATGCTTCACCGAAGCGTAAACAGCTAAAAGCTCCCTATCATAAGCGCTGTGCTTCCTTTCTGACTGTTTCCGGGGAAAAAATCCGAGAGACTGCAGATTATTTGCTATGAGTTGCTACAATGCCCCTCCGATAGCATAATCTGAGGCATCTACTGATAAGACTATTTTTGCCGAATGATCCGGGTGAGCTAATAAGGTAGCTTCGGCTAATTGTTGTTTAGTGTTTTTAAAAGCAACTCTAGCCTCTGGTGTCCATTTGATCTTTCGCTTGTCATTCTTTTTAGCGCCCTTTAATTGATCTGTGAGTAGGACTTGATGTTCAGCTGCACAGCGCACATAACGTCTATAAAAGTTTAAAAGTCCTAGATACCTACGTAGGTCATTTATACTTTCAGGCTCCTTAAAATTTAAAATTGTATTAACTTTTTCCTCGACAGGTTTAGTACCGTTACTTGAGACTAAGTGTCCCAGAAAGATTAATTCTGATACTCCAAACACGCATTTAGAGACGTTTAGCTGAATGCCATACTGTTTCAATCGATCGAAAACAATCCTTAAATGCCTCTCATGCTCCTCCGGGGTACAGGAAAAAATTAAAGTGCCATCCAAGTAAGGAAAACAAAAGTCTAAACCCCTCAATATTTCATTCATAAATCACTGAAAAGAATGTGCCGCATTGCAGAGACCAAAATTTAAGAACGGAAATTCAAAAAGACCAAACGGCGTTGTTATGGCCGTTTTCGGAATATCCTCTTTATTAACGGGAATAGCGTGGTAAGCCCTGAAAATATCCACCTTATAAAATATTTTCTTTCCGTGCAGCGCCTGAGAAAAATCCTGCAGATGAGGAATCGGATATCGGTCAGGAATAGTTTTCGCATTGAATCTCCGATAATTCCCAACTGGTCGAATTTCGCCAGTAGCTTTGGGCACGACGTGAAACGGCGAAACCAACAACCTTTAGTGGGCCGCCAAATGCCTTGCTCGACCATGTATTCGAATTCTTTCTTAACGGCCTTTAAAACCTCGGGTCGCAAACGCCGTGGCTTACTATGGACTGGAGGTCCTTTGGTCATGATATAGTGTACAGTAGTGTGCTTAGAAGCTTTAAATTTAGGGTTTAGAACTGTAATTTCCGGAAAATCTTTTAAAATTTGGAAAAATGTATTATCTTGTTCCACCATTTTAATTGTCGGTTATTCGCAGTCTTTGGTATGTCCGAGACAATCAAGACGTGTCGTGGAGTCGATGAGCCGTTTTTTTTCTCATTATTAAAATACATTTTTAAACAAAATTATGATTAAAGAATGGAAAATATATAGGGCCCTGCCAGTAATAGGACACACCAATGTGTTGCTGTCAGGACTGGCAACGTTTTTCCCAACCCCGGTACATACTCTCCGGGGAAATATTCAGTTTTTCCCACGTGGGGAAAACTGATTTATTAAAGCAATATTACTTATTAAATGTATTGCAACTTTTAACATTTAATAAAATGTACTCTTTAAGTCTTGTTATTTTTTTATTACAATACCATATATACAGAACTTAAAAAATTTAATTCAGATTACATTTACACGAGTAAAAAACGTTGATTATTTATTTGTGTTTCATCGCATGTATCTGGCAACAACTGTTTACAATGATCAAATTTCTAAATATTTACCAATCTAATGTTTTAGTTTCTTTGGACTTTAACAGCATATAACAAAGCACTAATTTAGAAGCTGTTTGTAATCCTAATATCTTTTGAATTTTATTTTGCAAAATTTGAAAAAATACGTTTTTTACATGCACATGAAGCAGGACATCCCTAAAGTTTGAATCTATGCTACATTTTTTAGGTTATTCCATCAAAGAGAAAATTGAGTAGAAGGAATTTTATTAATAGGTTACATTCCTGTGGAAATAATCAAGATTTACAGAATAATTAAAAACTGACACAAAAATTATACTTTTAATTTTATATATGTTATAGAAATTTATATTTTGTAGCCTAAACTTTTGTATCTCATTCAGCATTATTTCTCCTAAACATGGTTGCTCTTATAGCCTCTTAAATATGTTGTTTAATCTGCATTTGCTAATGGAAATCAGCGACCATCTTTAATAGGATGTTCGTTCCTGTATTTACCAGTTTTTCCCACTGGGATGGGAATTATTGATCTAGATTTTAAAGCATGGTTCCATCCACAATTTGTATCTTATATATGCAATTTACTTTATAAATTAATAAAAAAGACTTGTGTACGCTTATTTTGGTTTAGGGAATGTAGCCTAGTAGTTAAAAGGAATGTAAATACTAGCTTATAATTTACTTATTATACAGTAAAATAAACCAAAATTTTTCCCCAAATAAAATTTTAATTTTATTGAAACAACTTTACAAGTTGTAGTTTTTTGCTTTCTATATAGCTTTACTTTGTATCAAACCAAAAGAAGCCACACAAAGTGAAAAAATGGTTAGTTTTTAGCTTGTTCCTTCAATGTTCCTCAAAAATCCGGGTTTATTCCCCAAAATTCTAGAGTTTATTCTCCTCTTCCGAAATTCCCTGTTTTTTTGCATCACTATGGTGCTGCAAGTTTAATGAGGGAAGAGAGAACCTCCATGATGTGGCCACCCAAGTGTCATTACGAATGAGCTTGTCAAGTCTGTCGACAAATTCATCAAAAAGATCGGCGTGTGACTTCGGATGAAAAATTTCGGACTGAAATATGCAAACTTTAGAGAGAAAATTCAAAAAAGTGGTATCATTCAGTATGGCGTATGACCGCCATTATTCCTAATGCAGCATTCCAAGCGCCTTGGTAGAGAGTCATACAGGGTCTATATGAAGTCCTGTAACTGTTCTATCCCATGCTGCTTTAACCATGTCATGTAATTCCAGCAGATTACGCGGTACGGGTGGAGTAGTGACATCTCGTCTAATGGCATCCCATACATTCTCGATCGGGGACAGGCCCGCTGAATATGCCGGCCATGGTAAGATTTCGTTGTGTCGTAGACAAGCTCTATAGGCAATATGAGGTCAAGCATTGTTTTGTTGAAAAAGCGGTTGAACCGGGGAGTTCAGGAATGGGAGCGTAACTGCCTGTAAAATTACTTGTACATAACACTGGCCTGTCGAAGAGTTCGTAACGAATTCCAAAGGTGATTTGGAGTCATACGCAATTGCACTCCACACCATGAAACGGTAAATCTTGGAGCTGACTACGTTGCCTCCACACACGGATTCTACTGTCGTCTCCCAGACAGAAGCGGGATTCGTCAGTGACGTCCAGTCTGACTGCGATGTTATGCTGTGTAACGCATTGAGAGCATCCAGAATCATTATCGAGAATCGTGGGAGCTCACAACGGGAATCGTTCCCCCAAGTCCACCTCCTGGTCCGACTGCGGAAGTGACAACTGGAGGAGGTGGGCTGGGAAGAGACACTTTGGAACGGAGGCTGTTTCTAGCCGTAGACGATTTGTGAAACTTTTAAATTTTTAGGTGGCTGTATTGTATCGGTGATGGACATCGTCTTTAATTATAAAACTGTATCTGTACAATTATGTAAATATTAACTCTCAATATAAGTATTTTAACCAGGAAGTGGTTTACTTTTTCGTCGATACGGTACAGTCCTGCCTGAGTGGTGGCAGCTTATGGAATCCGAATTCCGCGTTATATTTTTTAGCTACAGTTGAAGGTGATAAGACCGCCAGCGTCTTTTGGAATGTTCGTGTGGAACCTGGATATTGACGACCGCCAGCGCGTCTGATGAGTGGTTATTTTAAAAGGGTAAGTGCCAACTTACCAGAATTTCATTGTAATTGTAAGAATCGGTGCACACCGAAAATACATTTGTTACAGAGTTTTCTGTGTTTTAAAATATACTGTTTCATGTTTTAGTTCAAGTCAACCTGACTTGTTTAGTTTGGAAACGTCCCGTTTCCATTTTCCTTTAAGAAGTCGTCAGACTTTGTGTTTTGAAACAACCTGTTTCAAGTTTTAGTTTAAGTCAACCTGACTTGTTTGGTTTTGAAACGTCCTGTTTTTATTTTTATTTAGAAGTCGCCAGACTTTTTGTTTTGAAACAACCTGTTTCAAGTGTTAGTTTAAGTCAACCTGACTTGTTTAGTTTGGAAACATCACGTTTTCATTTTCCTTTTAGAAGTCGTCAGACTTTGTGTTTTGAAACAACCTGTTTCAAGTTTTAGTTTAAGTCAACCTGACTTGTTTGGTTTTGAAACGTCCTGTTTTTATTTTTATTTAGAAGTCGCCAGACTTTTTGTTTTGAAACAACCTGTTTCAAGTGTTAGTTTAAGTCAACCTGACTTGTTTAGTTTGGAAACATCACGTTTTCATTTTCCTTTTAGAAGTCGTCAGACTTTGTGTTTTGAAACAACCTGTTTCAAGAGTTAGTTTAAGTAAACCTGACTTGTTTGGTTTGGAAACGTCCCGTTTTCCATTTTCATTGTAGAAGTCGTCAGACTTGAGTGTGTTTTGAAGCATCTTGTTTCAAATTTTGGTTTGTGTTAAGTCAATCCTGACTAGCATTTAAGTCATTTTGACGTAAATAGAACATCAGTTTTGATTTCTTTTTTGTGTGTGGTTGTTTTCGGCCATATTGTTATTTGAGAAAAATTGATAAATCATTGTGTAATGATCATATTGGAAGGATATTTTGATAACAAGTTGTGTGTATTATACTTAAAAGGTTTATGTTTCTAATACAAGAATCATTTCTTAAAATTGTTATCATTGGTGAAATCAATTTTGATTTATTTAGTGTGAAATTTTTGTCAATCATTGTGGAAAAATTCTAGTTTTGCCTTAGTGTAAGGATATTGCACTGAACAGTTGTCGCTACATATGAATACGGAAGTGCTTTTAAAATACGATATTATCGGGTTTTATGTTTAATTTTCATTTGAATGTGTTATTATCATTTGGTAATTTATTTGAGCAAGCATAGAATTTGATTATATCCTTTAAAAGAATGTATAACAAATTACTGTGAAAATTTAATGAAATACATTTGGTTCCTTATTCTGATTCAAATCGAAAGTAGAATTGATTTGTTTTATCTGAGTTAATCGATAGTATTTGATAACATAATAGTATTATTTTATTAACTGATTTTCAGTGTTTTGTGTATTCTATTTTGTGTGCTTTAAGAGTGTGGATTCTAGGTTATTTTAGAATTGTGTATCTTAAAGAGTTGTTAAATAATTGTATGACGTAGGAACTATTTCATTGTGTTTACACTGGGATCACTATGTCATTTCTTGGGAGAGCTAGAAAGGAGGTGACAATTTTGGCAATTGAATTAGGAGAAGAGGTTCTTCCAGATGCTAAAATGATTCACTTGAAAAAATAATAGAGGGTTCTAAATAATACGATGCAAAACGTGTGGAAGATTTAATGATATCTCTTATTAATGAAAGACAGGAACGAGAGGAAGCTGAATGGAGTTTAAGAGAAGCTGTTTGGAGGCAAGAAAGTGCTGAAATGGATTGTGAATTTATACAACGGAGATGGGCTCACACAGAAGCCGAAGGGAAGTGTGGAGGAGAGAAAGGAGCTTGGGAAGAAGATCGAGAGGAGTGGGAAGTAGCTGGAGAGAGACTGAAAACTGCTCGAGAAGAGACGGAAAAGAGAAAGTACGAGTATGAAACCAAATTACGGAAATTTGAAATGCAGAAGGAGAAAGGGTTAGAAAGGAAAAAACAAGAGGAAGAAAAAAAGGAAGAAGTAATTTCAGTTCCAGAGTTTGAAGCTGAGATAGATATCGACGAAGGCGATTTGTTTTCTTTCCCGCCAAATGAGATGGAATCTTCTGAAGGACTTGAACTTCTGAAAATTGATTCCCAAACGTTCGTTGAAAGCAGAAGAAGAGTTTAGAAAGAGAAAAACAAGAGGAAAGAGAAGTCGTTGACAACACTCCAATCTGTTTGCCTTTAGCAGAGGTGGAGCTACAAGGAATGCTCGGGCATGTAATAACCAAAGTTGCAGTTGTCTGTTATCCCTCTGACAAAGAAATATATTTGTCGGGGAATGGAACGGCTACACTTCTAGAAAAGATGAAGGTGGATGATGTGCCATATCAGGTGAGCACCATTCAACCACATACTCAGACACAAATGGCTCAACAAGTGGAAGAAAAAAAAAGAAGACGAAAAGGAAAGGGACGAAGTTATCAATTATGATTTGGAATTCGTTGACTGCAGAGACGCCAGTGATGATGAAATAGAAGAAATACAGGATATACTTAAGGGTTCTGGGAGAAATGGTTGCATGGAACTGTCATGGGAAATGGAATTGACCGAAAACTGCGTTGAGGCTTCTTCAGGAATTGAAGATGCAGATGAAACTGTTCCCTCAACGATTCCAAAAGGTAGCAACAGACAATGAATTGTGACTGGTCATGCCTTACATTTTGTTGCAGCACAAACTAACTTGGGATTGCCTGTCGCTCCACCTTCACCTAAGGGAGTTCAGACACCTGTTACACTACCCACAACTGTAGGTCCTTACAGAAATGCACCGCACATTGTTTCTCGAGTTATACCTTATTTATCTTCCGATCTCCACACGCGTGTACCGCTTTTCGCTTGTCCTCAGCCTAGAACTAGAGAAGCAAGCTACGGGCAATTTGTGCCCACGGTTCCAACTGGACACAAGAAATTCTTTCGACAGATTGCAAATGAATCGAATCAGAATAACAAGGTGACTGCCAAAAGGCAATTCCACAGACACAAGAAAAAAACTCTCAAACTCGGAGTAGGAAGATGTTTTAGAATTAAAAGCGTCGATTCTTACCATAGGGAAACTGTCAAGAGTGAAGCCTTTCCCCTTCATGGTTACTCATCTAGCACACACACTGTTAAGTAAATGTAATTAAGTAATTATGTCTTAGGTATCTTTTATTTTTGTTTTGTGTTATTTGTATAATTTCTTTCATTCAATTTTGTTGCGTAAAAATTGTGTCAGTACCCTGAATTTGGTGATGCACTGATTCAGTCTGGTAGGTTGGTACTGGCCCCCTTGTGTGAGTACTTATGCTCATTACTTTTCATTTTCTTTTCGGGATTTTTCTTCGATCGAGATCTGCAGAAAAGTTTTCCTGGACGGGATGAGTCTGTAACGTATTGAGAGCATCCAGAATCATTATCGAGAAACGTGGGAGCTCACAACGGGAATCGTTCCCCAATTCCACCCCCTGGTCCGACTGCGGAAGTTACGACTGGAGGAGGCGGGCTGGGAAGACACACTTTGTAACGGAGGCTGTTTCTAGTCGCAGACGATTTATGAAACTTTTAAATTTTTAGGTGGCTGTATTGTATCGGTGATGGACATCGTCTTTAATTATAAAACTGTAGCTGTACAATTATGTAAATATTAACTCTCAATATAAGTATTTTAACCAGGAAGTGGTTTACTTTTTCATCGATACGGGACAGCTGTTAAAGGCAGTCGTTGTAACGGTCTACGTTTGTTTAGTCCTACGTCGGGAAGCCGTCGACAAATGGTTTGATGACTTATTGCATGATTGAGAGAGGTTCCCATCTGCCCGTTGGATGTCTTCAACAGTGACTGTTGGATGAGTACGCGCATGTCTTACAACACGTCAATCCTCTCTCTGTCCGGTTTTTCTAGGCCTTCCTGATCCTGGCTGACGTTGGCATGTGCCTTGTATCCACCGCTGCTAACAGTGTGCATCAGTAACATCATTACAACCAATATGTTGCGCAATCCGTCGATTAGACCATCCACCTTCTCGTTGGCCAACTGCTCGACCTCTGTCAAACTCTCCAGGGCCGGCTCTAGACATTTTGGCGCTCCGGGCAAAACCTTAATTTTGCGCCCCCCCCTCCCCTCCCCTCCCCGTTTTTTTTAAGTAAATCTCATGCGACCATATTAGAAAGTCAAGAAAACATTGAAAAAAATGAAAAAAAAAAAAACGTTTTTTTTAAAACTCAATCATCAGATAAAAGATAAGCAATTTAGCACTTAAGGCAAAATAACAAAAATTAAAATGTTGTTGTTCTGTTGTTTCTTATGCCTACACTGGCAGACCAGAGGAGTGCCAGGCCCATCGAAGACGGCAAGAGGCGAGGGGGGTGCGCCTTCCATGTTATTGAGCCCCATTGGGAGGAAGTCCGACTTTGTTCGACATACATGACACATCCGTTTTACAGGAAGGTCCCTTTCATACATCCATTCACTCACACATATCGTAATTTACATCCCAATCAGAGGCCGATAACCCCCTGATCAGGTACCCCCAGAGGTATTGATTTGGTATGGGAACATGGGGGACATTGTGACCACGACCTATTTAACGTGCCCCAGTCACCATTAGTGAACACGACGGTCTTTAGCCAGGTCGAAGCGCCGATCTCACAATCATCAGAATTGGAGGCTCCGCCGAGGACAGAACCAACAACCCTTCTGATGCGAGCCCGACGCTCTACTGACTGAGTAATGCTAAGTGAACTAATATCCCATATTATAAATAAATTCTAACTAACCAAAGTAATTAAAATGCCCTTTTTTTAACTTTTCTTTCGGCAAACTCACGAACCAGTGATTTCAAGTCTAATTTGTCACTAATTTGGTGTTCTATAGCTATCATTGCCAATCCATTGAGACGATTTTGCGTCTGCATCGTTCTGAGATAATTTTTTATTATTTTTAGTTTTGAAAATCTTTTTTCCCCTGAAGCCACAGTGACTGGCAATGTAAGTAGGATTCTTAATGCTATGCTGAGGTTTGGTGCGAATTTAAGTGTAGCGATAAACTTTAGAACTTCGACAGGGGTTTCCTTTTTTGTTAATAATGACGAAACAATGCTTATTTCATCGGCTAGTTCCAGGGTGTTAAGATCGCTTGGATTTCCATCAGTTAAAACTACTTCCAAATCTTTGCAATGAGCCAGTAGCTCATTTCTGGGCATGTCTTTTAGACCAAAAATATTATACAAAAAGCTGAAATAATTACTGTGAGTATTTAGCAAATTATATCTGGTTTCCAAGGCATTTATTGCTTGATCTATAGTGTGAAAAAAAATCTATTTTATATTTTTGTTTGAGGTCTTGAACGGGTTCATCCGGGCCTTCATACAAAAACGTTCTTGTTTTGCTTCTGACACGATGACGTGGTGTGGTGGTTTCGAAATTAGCTTCCACGTCAATCTCTGAAGCAAGCTCGGTTGCTTCTAAAATGATGCTTTCAAAAGCTTCATCTGATCTCAGGTTTTCAAAGAAGAGTTTGCAGTTGCTAAGCATATCAATAGCTTGTGACATATTAAAATTTACAGTTTGCAAAAGTTTGCTGATGGGGTTAATATGACTCAAAATTTTGTACCAGATCACAACAGAGCATATAAATTTGAACTGCTTCAAATTATTTAGTAATCCGCTAGCCTCGTCTCTGATCATATTATCGATTTCTGAATCTTCATATATGCTGTACAAAGCATCGTGAATTGGACCAATTTGAAACCGCAGAGCTTTTAATGAGTCGACTCGACTTTCCCATCGCGTATAACTCAATGGTTTTAGGGTGTAAGTATCAATATATTTCAGTAATATTGCCCAACGAAAAGAAGAGGAAGAAAAAAATGTATATAACTTTTGAACAATATTGAAGAAGTTGGCTGCCTCAAACGAGGATTTTGCCATATCGTTTACAACCAAATTTAGCGAATGGCTGCTGCATGGAACATAAAATGCTCTGGGGTTTATATTTCTGATTCTTGTTTGTACTCCCGATTTTTCTCCTCTCATATTGGAACCATTGTCATACCCTTGACTGCGCATGTTTTCTACTTTAAGCCTATTTTTCTCTAGCTCTTCTAGTAAAACCTCCGACAATTCCTTAGCTGTTGATCTCTCAATGGGTAGAAAACCCAAAAAATGTTCGTTGATATTAACTTGAACTTCAGACTCTGATTCCTGTATGGAGACAAATCTTACCACAAATGTCATCTGTTCTACTTTACTTGCATCGGGAGTACAGTCAAGAATCACGGAATAATACTTGGCCTTTTGAACTTGCTCAATGATGTGGAGCTTTATGTTGTCATGCAATAATTCAATTATTTCATTTTGTATAGTTTTCCCTAGATATGTAGCTTTGATTTCTTCTTTATTGAGGACTATGCGAACGTGTTCCTCCATTTTTGGATCAAACTCAGCCAATAACTGAATTAACTTCAAAAAGTTTCCATTATTGTGTTCATACAGTTTATCACTTGTTCCTCGAAAAGCTAGAGAGCTCTCACCTAGCATTTTAACGACTGATATAATGCGTAAAAGAACTTCAGACCAGTGATTTATCTCAGAATCAATATGAGTCTCTGAGAAACTGCATCTATTGTTTCACCTATTTTCAATCTTTGCTTCAATTCAAGCCATGATTTCAAACAATCTATATGAGTTTTAGCATTTTCATGATGTGATAAAGAGTCCCCTAAATGCTTCCAGTCTTTAAATCCCCGATTGCCAAGAGCGCTCAAGCTAGATGGTGCAGCAAAAGGTCGACATGGAAAACAGTACAAAGCGTTTTGAAATACGGAATATACTATCCATTCTCTTAAAACCTCTTCTCCATTTCTAAGCCTCTTATTGTAATGTTTTGGTGAGAATAGCATCGGACATTTGGTTTCTGGAACAAATTAATTAAAATAAAAGGTATTACTGATATAAAAAAAAGCCATGATTTAATTTAAATTATAATTTCTGAAATCCCCCACTTGTGCGCCACTGGCTTAAAAAAAACGTATTATATTCAACTTCAGACTCAATTACCTTTCATTCGATACCACACAAGCCATGATTTGATTTAAACTCTAATTTTCAAAACCCCCCCCCCCTATGCGTCACTGACTTAAAAAAATTTATTTCATTCAACTCCCGACTCAATTACCTTTCATTTGATACCACACAAGCCATGTTTTGATCTAAACTCTAATTTTTGAAATCTACCCCCCACCCTTTTTTTGGCTTATGTCTGATGGATTTTATTAGTTTTTAAAAATGAAAACAAAAATTAAAACACAAACCTTCACAGAAGCCAAACGCACTGGACAATTTGCACAAGCACTTTTTTAAAGCTTTTTTGCACTAACAATTTAAACAAACTATTTTATTTCGCACCAGCCGAAGTCTAGTGGCAAATAATGCATTGTTTTAAGTCTACTTCATTTTTATATGCTGTTAAAAGGGGCTGTTAGATCTTATTTCGCTTGGTTTCAAAATTGTTGTTTCCTGTACAGTCGTGTTGCCACGGGCCGAAAAACTTGTCAATTCTTGAAAGGCGGTAGCTGAGTGGTTTTGTCATGTTGAATTGAATTCAACTAGATTTTGCCTTAATGTTTAAGTCTATATATATATAATTCTCTTACGTGGCACGCAAAAAAGACGTTATTAGTTATCGCGTTTTGGCAACATTGTACGATTGTTTGTTTATCACGAAGCCTCGCGCTTCAATTGAATTAATAGCGTTATCGGATGAAATTTTATTGGAAAAAAATGAATTTTAGTCGAGCTGTGCAGTTAATAATAGAAATAAAATAAAGCGGAGGATCTTTTCAGGGACATTTAAAAAAAGGTCCTTTTCAGGGTCAACAATTATAGTTCAACAAGACGCTTGCGCTACAACCTTCGACTACAAACTCAATGAAAAAGCGTGGGTGGATCAAGTTCAGGGGTAAATGTACATACAAACAACATGCTGGGTATTCAATTTCCAAATCAGCGCTCACATTTCGAGTCAAAATTTGCTCAAAGTTTTCATTTGAATTCTGATTTTAGAGGTACTGTATATATCTTTTCTGAAAAACAGCAAAAAATTTAGATTTGAAAAGTATTTTTTGGAATATCATATTTTGTAACCAATTCCTTCTGCTAGGACACATGTCTTCATTGATGCGAGCGAAGCGAGCTTTGGTTCGCGCAGCGATCCAATGCTCCTTAGTAGCAATCCTCCGGGGGTTGGCGAGCGTTAGCGAGCAGGGGGCGGGCCCCCTAGTATATTATATTATTTGAATTATGTTCTCAGAAATAAAAATGATAAATTCCGCCTCTTAATCTTGTCAACTATCAGTCAAATCTTGCAATGCGTTTTTGAGAAAATTCCCGTGAACCGATTTCAAGGAAATTTGGTATACTTCCAAGGGTCCGATGACAATGCAATATTATGAAAAATAATTTATTGATATATCAGAATGACAAAAAAATATTCTTTACTTTTTAGTTTTAGTGCATTTTATAAAAGCCTGTAACTTAATTTTTTTTATCAGTTCATTTTCATTTTCCATGATTTTGGCGCCCCTAGATCATTGCGCTCCGGGCGGCCGCCCTGATCGCCCTACCCTGGAACCGGCCCTGAACTCTCCCAGTTGCTTTAATTACTTGCGAACTTTTTTCCGTGGCATAACTCAATAAGAAACGATGTAACAACGAGTCGAAATGAATTTGCTGCGCTATTGGACGTTCTTTTATGCCCCGGTATGTAGCAGGTTTGAGAGCTGCCCTGCGCATGGAGAATGCTCAAACGATTATGAAAATTTGATTAGTTGCATCTCCAAAACGCAAATGTACCATTCCTCCAAATTTCATTTATATGTCTACTCCTTCCAGGTATAACTTTTTTTTTGTCTTAGAATTTATTTCAATTAACGTTGCAATGGAACAGCACAACGGACTTTTGATGACTGTCCGGGATGAAGCCCGAAGGGAAGTTTCGAGGAAAACTTCATGTATCTTTTCTTTCTTTTTTAACCTCTCGGTCGCCAATAGCCCGCTGTACTGCTACAGTGGGAAGAAAGTTAAATCGGTTTTTTCTTAATTAACGTCAAACTGGAGCAACACAACGGGCTGTTGGTGTTGATCTGGGATAAATCCCTGAAGAGAAAGATCCGAGGGCAACACCACGTAATTTTGAACCCCGGTCAGATGACGAGGGGGACGAAAATAAAATCCCCACTTTTCATAAAAATTAGTTATTCAAAAGCTTTCAAACAATGATTTTAAGCATCCACAACCCAAAACTGTTTTTTCAAAGTTTTGGGGTAGGTAGATATTTTAATTAACGTCGAACTGGAGCAATACAACGGGCTATCAAAGTTTTGGGTTCAAATTTCTTATTTGAAGGTCGAAAATAACATAATTTAACCGCAAGTGTGTTTTTTCCCAATCCAAGAAAATAGCTTGTTGTACTGCTCTAATGCGATGTTTATTAAAATTCTTACCAATCAACCCTTATGCGTTTTCACACGTTTACCTTGTTACAAAACGTCAAATCACGAAACGAGGCGAAAGAATGCCAAATCGGCCCTCAATGTTTCTACAGAGCATTCACGAGACTGCTTGTCGCCATGTTGGTTTGAAGTTCCCGCAATTCTCAATTAACTTTTCTTTCATGCCTGTGGTTCCAACTGGCTTCGACTTGAACTCCCGTCCATTTCTTAATAGACATTCAATAATACCTTGTTGTTTCGTAAAAATCGTGTTGGCGATAAATCACCAAATGGGAAAACCAGTCCTACGTAACAAGGAGGCATACCAATTGTCCCATGTGCACTTTCCTCTCTCAAGAGTTTTCCTAGAATGTAACTTGTGTTCATCATCTGGTATCTGGCAACTATTTTAGCTCGTGGAATTTTCGCCGGTTTTAGCCATTTCATTTTCTTACCCGCCTCGTTGAAGTTGAGTCCAGGAGTTCGTGCCACTTAATCGGCAAATTAGGAATTAACAATGTGAGTACTACATGCTTTGATACAATTTGTTGATGTAGTTAACTTTGTTCGATTTATTTTTGTGTGGATTATGTAGTATTTTTTTTTTCGGAATTTCTCTCATTAATTTAATTTGTCGATGTTGAAAACTATCTTCTATGTTTAAGGTAGCCATTTTTCAACGGAAAGCTTTTCCCCTGATATTATTTAAGATGCCTAACGATTGAACTAACAGGAATTATATACTTCTGTATAGTATTCAATGGACATTCAGTATTTTTTGTTAGTTGTCCGTATTATGTGTTAAAACGTATGACGGTATGTTCTGTATATAGGACCGAGATTTTAAGTGCTCTTATAAATTTTTCATGAAGCAATGATCGTAAAACTTTAATGATATCTGATTCAATGCTCGATTTGAATTGTACGGAGAAATTAATCATTTGACTTTAAAGTAACGATTGATTATCAACTAGTCTTATCGAATTCTTTGTTCTGTTGAAAATAGTGTGTATTACCGTTAGTGTTATTGCTAGAATAACTAATTAATGATAACAAATTCTGGAGGTATCTTAGGAACAATTTATTTGCTTTGATGACCGTATCAACATTTTACTCCCGTGTTCAATTTTTATGTTATTGTTTATTAAAATAGAACACATTTTTTAATTTGATCAGTTTGCTATATTAAAATTCTTTGAAATCTGATATGAGTATTTCTTGAAAAAACTTTGCTTGTTGATTCAGCTGTGGGAGAAGTTAATCATCACAAGATCGACTCAAACTTGTCTAGGTCTTTTCACTGTGAAACTAGCAAATATAAGAAAAACCTGTGGTTGTATGCGACCGATTTCCATGACATTTATACAGGGAATTTTATGCTCCATAAACAATATTTAAATAAAAAAAAATTTGGAAGCTTCAGGTATTTAAGGATTTGTAACTTCAAAGAACAGTTGTGAAATAGTTAATGTTGTTATTTTAATATCTATTACTCAAAAACTATTAAACATTAACAAAAATATTTTAGTCTTGTGATCTGGAATTTTTTCTTATGTATTCGGAAATAACAATTTTAAACATTATTTAATCCAAGTACTATTTGCCAAACAGTGAAAGCTTGGACAGAATTAAGACATGGGTTAAAGGAATTGAAATTACTGGCCAGTTAGTGCTATGTATAGGATTGCTGAAGTTTGGAAGTAGCAAAGGTCTAAAAAGGCATACAAAATCAAATGAAGGAAAGCTCTGATTAGAAGACTAGTTTAATATATATTTCACTAACGTACATGGCCTAGAAATTATTTCTTTCAAATGGAAACCAAAGGATATCAATAAGAAAATTGAGTTTTATTTTATTGCACATACAAATTTTGCCACTTTTCCAGATATTTAGATGTCTGGCAATTTGACCTCAGGAAGAAAGTAAAGCACTTTGGATGTTGAAGATAGTAATTGTAGAAACATGTCTGAGGTGTCTATACATGAAGCATGGACTTGATTGTAAAGTGACTTAACATCACTATCAGAAACTTCTGCAGTGTTAAAAGATTTCCTGTGTGTCAATTCGTTTGAAGGCAAAAACCAAAGGCAGCATATCCTGGAATGCAATGCTGTCTTAGCTTTTGTTTCAATGTAGACTGAAATCAAATTGCCTCCTGTAATTAAGCCATAATGTTTTCACATTCACGGTCAGATCTACCATATGGTTTCTCTATAATACAAAAATGAACATAATAAGCCTAGATATAGTGGACTACATTTTTGGTTTTAACAAGGCAAACAATTGTTGCATTGAAGACAACCCAGCTGTTTACAATCTGTAATGGACAAACTGAATACCTTATTGCTGGATATATAATATTTTTTCCATGAGGCATTAGTTGATGGAGTATCCTGTGATTATTTATTTTCATGGCGAACCCTTTGACGTGCAGGTATAAAGCTTCTTCTGGAAAAGAAATTGCTTCAGTATTTGGAAATATAGAACCATCAGCAAAATGTTGAAGTTTGGAAAAAAAATTTTCACCCATGAATTGCATGTTGGGGAATGCAGTTGGTTTAACAGACTAGCATGTCATGATGTAATATATTGAATGGGTGTAACTCAACTGCAATATTATGCTTAGAATTTCTGTACACAGTGGTTTTAATCTTGCAGAACTGGAAAACTGTTTTAGCTATACAAGGTGACCCAAAAGAAACAGGACATGTGGACTGGGTTTATGTAGTACAGGGTTCTGCCGCTTGGTGGATCTCGACTGTCAGTTTGCCAAGCAGTGTCATCAGGTGTTGACCTCAAGGTCAAGTGAGTGAATTTTTTTCTAAATCATGTTTTGGGCGTTTGATGATGGCAGACATGTGTTGCTATTAAATTTTGTCTTCTGTTGAGAAAATGCAATAATGAAACGGTTGAAATGACACTACGAAGAGAACGTGAGTGGTTTGCCTGCCCGTTTTAGTTTGTGTGACACGTCAATTAAAGATCAACCTCAGCCGGGTCATCCTTCAACCTCAAAAATGGATGAAAACATCCAGAAAATATGTGGATTGGTGCTTGAAGTATAATAGTTTTAAAGCATATACGTGATGCCATTCGAAGAAAATGGCCCAAAATGTGGCAAGTAGGGTGTTGTGGTTCCACCATGACAATGCTTATGCACACACCTCTTTGTTTGTCAAGCAGTTTTTGAGCAAAAATGGAATGACCCCATGCTCCCTATTCAGCTGATCTTGCTCTGCGACTACTTTGTTTTCCCGAAGATGGAAAAGGACCTTAAATGAAAACATGACGTGGATGAGATTAAACAAAAAACTACACAAGTTTTGAGAAGAATCTCTGACAGAGTTTACAAATTGCTTCCAGAAGTGGAAGAAACAATAGTAATGATACAGAACACAGTAATGACTGTTGCATTAAGGCAAACAGAGTACTTTAAGTGACTATGAAATTGTAAAAATAAATACTTGATTTTTATAAATTCTGTCTGGTTTAGTTTGGGTCTCCCTCGTCAATTGATATACATGTGAAAACTGAAGGTACTCAAACTTGATTTGTAATGAAGCAGAGAAAAATTTGCTGTACAGAGAACTGTTAGATGTATTACTATCTTGCATACAAAGTGAAAGTGCACAGGCAAATTGATATTGCTGTCAACTTTCCTAGTCCTTGCTATATGCAGTGTAAACAAGATGCAATGGCCACGGTTACAAAATTTTGACAACCAAACCTGTTTATATTCTTTTGCTATCCAGCTTGGCCTGAAATTTTAAATGACCTGAAAACAAGCCAGATGCATTATTGTACAAGTTTTTAATCTGAAAGTATCAGTTTCTAGATGCTTCAATGCACAATATTTTTTTAGATGTAATTGCATACGATTACAGTACAAAGTCCCAAATCCTGTTGTTTTGCTAAAGAGTGTTTTTTGTTTTTCTCACTCTTTAAAATCTTTCCGACTACTTTTAAAGAACAAATAGTTTGAACCTGGACTTAATGAAACACCGCTAAAAAATGGACATGTTCAGAGTAAATACCACACGAAAAATTAAAAGATTTGCAATGTAAAATATGTTGCATTGTATTAAAAAGGTTTCTTTCCTTTAAAAAAATAATTCCTATTTATGTATCTGCTATTTTACAATTACATGCAAAATTTGCATGCCGGAGGGGGGGAGGTTAGATTAAGGGTTTTATTGACAAAAATGCAAATAACTGAATGGCCAAGGTCCGGAGGATTATGAATTTTGTACTTTCTACTGTGTTAAATTATAAAAGCATGATTTACCTCGTGTTTACATTTTATAGGCCTTAAATTCAAGTTCAAAGATTCAAACCAATAACTTTGATGGATATGTAAGTGCAATAACCAGTTATTGTCACTGATGTTTTAAATTTGTAAGTGGCCACTGAATGTGTTTCATTTAGTAGCTACTTACGAACATTCACATGTTTTGTACAATACACACACGTGAAGAGATCATATCAGCGTGACGTCGCAATCTCTTGCGAAAATACAAATATTCAATTGAAAAATATTTATTAAAAGAAAATCAATGTATAAGGTATCGATCTGATGTAAAATTTTCATTTCCTGTGACAGTTCTTTTCATGGGGTCTGGTGTGACCACTGCTTGCGAACCTCGGTTCCCTCGGTCCTTGAAAAGTCCTTGAATTTGTTTTTCCTTACTAGGGGCCCTTGAAAGTCCTTGAAAATTACGAAACTTGGTGAAAAGTCCTTTAAAGTACTTGATTTTTTTAAAACTAGTAGATAATTGTGTAATTTCGTTTTGCATTGGAACTTGTCCAGACTACTATCTTCCACAACTGGTGCGCCATTTGAGCGTCATTCTGAATGAAGCCAGTGTTTTGCGCTTTGACACTACTTGATATACTAATAATGCTACGTCTAGATCGTCCATTTTCCACAGAATTTTGTCCGTCTAAGTTCATCCTTGTTATGTCTGCCACATCATGGCGTATCACGGCCGCTAGATAACGGCACTGCTTTTTTAGGAAACCATAGCTTTAGCAGTCAGGACGTCATTAGAAATCTAGCATGCATCCAAAGAAATAAAGCCTAATTCTTATTGCAAAAATATAAAAGTTGCAGTTGAAAAAAAATTCTTTATGAAAATCACATTTAAGATATTCTTTTGTTATAAAATTTCCTGCAGATTTCAAATCCTTTAAAAATTTTACTCTATCTTTAACGATTGCAAAGATAGGTTTTTTAATCTTTAGTCTAACAGCAGTCAAAACTTTTGATTTTTTTTTTGTTTCTCAAACAAAATAAACCATGACAACCGTCTGTTGTAGGCAGTGGACAGCAGAATGAAGATTGTGTCGTGTGTAAGCTCCCATACTCTTCTTACCACCGAAATCCATGTGTACAAGTAGCCTGATAGTTAGCATTAAGTCAAGAAGCCGTCCTTGCAAAAAAAAAAAAAATCACAGGTTCTGTGAGAAAAGAAAATTGAAATTATAAGCAAAATTGATTATAACCTTTTTTTTGTTGACTATCGGTAGTTTAAAAAAAATGTCTTTTGTGTTACACACTCAGGTGGTTGAAATTCTCCAAGAATGATCACACCCCCACACCTTTTTTTAACAACTACCCTACTGGTTGGAGCAGCAAAAATACCAATTTGTGGTATAAAAACGTTTAATTTGTAGCATATATATTATCAGATTTCTTCAAAAACACTGTTTTGAAGCAATTTTATGCAAAAACATTTTGGAGCCATTCTAAGGATAAATATATAGCATTACATAGGAACTCTTGATTTTTCTAATGAAAAAAAAAAGTTAAATGCAAAAGCAATAATTCTTTAATGTTACAGATAATAACTGTACATATAAAAAACAAAATAAGCACTACAATGCTAATCCCTTTAATATTCTTAAACATTTTAATTAAACGCTTTGTTAAGTGCAATTTGGTGCAGCAATTGCATATTTGATGGAAGTGATTTTGCAACTGTCAAATATTACATTTTGTTAGAATAAAAAGCTCAATCTAAAATGTTGTTATTCTGAAGGAATGCTATATTTCATGTTAATTATAGTCTTTTGTGATGGTATATTATATTTTCATGTAAATTTTATTGGTTTTATCAACTGTTTTTGTTACAAGTTTAATTATGATTTAATTTTTTTTTGTATACGGGCGGGTTTTTCTGGTCTGGGCCCGACTTGCCAACCTTGAAATTGATACTATTAGTTTTATGTAATTAGTTACTTGGTACATAAGGAAGAATTATTATGCATACATAAGTGGAATAAAAAAAATTATGTTAGGCATGATAAATTAGCATTATAATGTTGCGCATAGAATGTTAAAAAAGAAAATTCTTACATGCTTTTCAATAAAAAATAAGTTATGACTAATTTGTACAATACAGTGCTTATATACCTACTAGCCACTGCATGGCTAGCCTGGTGTTGCCCGTGCCAGTTGCTTTTGTGGGGTTACTGGTTTGCGTTGCTCATGGTGTTTTGCGAAGCAAACCAATTGGGAATTTGTAGCAATCACCAGATGTTAGCGAGCAGTGGTCCCACCTGACCTCACTAAAAAAAACTCATGGGCAATGTCATGCTGGCCACTCAGTGGCTTGGTTTTAATAAGATTTACCTCCAGTTTATATACAGTATCACTTTTGCATTTAGGGGTGTGCCTATCTAATAGCCAAATACGTAAGGCTTGAGTTAACCTTAGGATCAGTTGATCCTCGAGTCAGTTAAACCGCATATTATCAAGAACCATATTTTCTCACGGCTGTATTCACAGTGCCTGATTCTAGGTATAAACCACCATTTCGGTGTTGCATTTTGATCCGAAATTGTTGAATTAACTATAGGTTGAGTGTTACACATTCCAGTATTATCTTTTTGCAAAAGAAGCTTGATATGCTCAACAAAATTGATAACACGCTTTATTCTGTGCTAAATTACAGTATTTTTGCGACGACGTGCATTTATTGGATCTTGTGAGTCAGAACACGAACATGATTATATTTTCTATAAAATAGATATACCCATATGTCTTCTGGTTTGAACTATATTCTAAATTGCCATAGTAGAACCTAATGAGAGCAAACGTTAGAATATGATCATGGAAGATGCAAATTCGTTGTGAAATAAAAACTATTTTGAAAGAAAATTGACAATGCAAATAACTACACCAGCACACCCATACTGACAAGCATAAAGATAATCAGATTACTTTGATTTGTCAAGGTATTGTGAACAATTCCTTCTTGCAAAATTTAGTTTTCCAATAAATCCTATTTGAAATTAACCTTTTCGTGTGGGCTGTGACATACGCTGTCACGTGAGTACAGTCCCTTGTGAGGGGCATGTGGTGATCTCAGAATCGCTACGGAGGGAATGAATTTTCACTGCACACGTGGTCTGCTTGTTTAGATGGGGACACAACACAGGGATCAAAGTCTTCCTATAAATCCTATATATTTTTTAAAACCTTGAAAAACGTCCTATATTGTCCTATATTTCAGTAATTGCTCTATATGTCCTATATATTTCAGAAATTGCCCTATATTTCTGCATAGATATGTATTTTACTTAAATCATTCCGCTCATCGCCGATAACCTCTTGTTCGGATCGGTTTCGCGCAGACGCAGCTACGCGTCACTGAAAAGAGGTGTATCTAAATGGGCGGACACGCCTACCAGCTAAACGACGTCACGTGCGCTCAATTTACGGTCTTTCATTGGACCGATGATTGAAACTTTGTTAGCTTATTTTCATTTGTCAGAGTGGCAACAACGCACTAGTAAGCATCGGTAGTGTTAACAACTTTTGAGAAGCTAGCTAGTGCTGCTTGTTCTTGCGATTCATATTACTGAGTATAGAGCATCGTATCTCCTGAATAATATTTTGTATTGAAGTTACTGCATTTTGCTAATTTTGTTTCTGTTGAAGTTGAAATGCCAAAACGGCTAACGAAATTTCGTGAAGACTGGCTGAGTTTAACTGATGGTAATGGAACTGAATGCTGTGAATAGTGTGTTCCGGGGAAAGATGAATTTTCTGCATATTGTTTTTTGTGTAAAACAACTGAATATTAGCAACAGCGGGAAAATTCAACTGCCAACATGCCAAATCTAAAGGGCATAAATCTTCTGATGAAACCAGAAAGAACCCTTCCCAATCTCGACTTGTGAGTAGTGCTGATAATAAAGGCGTTTATTTACACGTTAAGAAAAATAGCTCTCTCTGCAATCCAAAGCAGGTTTGGACATTAAATGAAGAAAGAATTATCCAAAGTGAAATTATTTGGACAATTCATGCAGCATTGAACAATTATTCTTTTCATTCCTGTGACTCTCTAAAAAATGTGTTTTCAGAAATGTTTCCTGTTTCCATCTGCCAAAAGGAATTCAATTGAGTTCCAGAAAAGTGTCGTATGCTATATCACATGGACTTGGACCATTCTTCCTTAAACAAGTCACAGATGAGTTTAAAAAAGAGTGCCCATTCTATACTCTCATGTTTGATGAAACTTTAAATGATCAGAACCTGAAGCAGTTGGATGTATACGTACGGTACTGGAACTCAAAAGAATGTTGTATATCCGAACGATACATCGGAAGTGAATTATTAGGGCATGCAACAGCCATAGACATTTCTTAAAGCATTATGTCCATTCTGAAGAGCTGTAATATTGGTTTACAAGGCCTAATTATGCTAGGATATGATGGTCCAAACGTCAATAAATCAGTGTTTCAATTGATGGACAAGGAAGTAAAACTAATTAGGCAGTTTGGTGTACTAAATATTGGGACATGCAATTTGCAAGTAATTCACAATGCATTTGGCAAAGGCATGAAATTGGAATCCTTTGCAAACATTATAGATTGCACAGAAAACATTTATTTTTTGGTTTTCGAAATTTCCATCTTGCCAAGAAGACCTAAAAAAAAAAACTGGAGACTTTTGAAACTGTTTCATAAAGTTCTCGGGTATGTTAGCAATCGTTGGCTATCCGTTGTCCAGGTATGTGAAAGAACTTTAGAATTATTACCTCCTCTGAAAACATACTTCCTGGAGGACCTTCCTAAAGAAAATAGCCGGTTGATGAAACTTGATCGGTATCTAAGTATTAAAGCTATATTAGAGGCCCCTTTAACTCCGGTGTATTTGCACTTCATGATAAGCGTTGGACGCATATTTGATCAGATTTTAAGATAGCTTAACCCTCTAACGGCCACACGGGTCTCAAGACGATGTCTTCAAAAACCCAGAACGGCCGAGAAACCATTAGGAAAATCGAATGATTTCTTCCCCCTTTACACATCATCTATGGTCATCTAGGTACTTTCTTAGTGCACGGGACGTCCCGTGCTTTGTAAGGGGGTGTATATGAAGTGCTTGTTTCAACTTGTAAGTCGCATTGGGTGTTGGACATTAGTTACTTATATGTATCTATCGCACATTTTATTAGTTGTGAAGAAAATATAGCGAAAAATAATTGACTACAGTTTATTTCTTATCACTTGTTAATTCTTTATACTTAAATATGGTTTTCCTAAATAATATATTCCTCAATCTTTGATTAGACTAACACATTTTTAAAGAAAAAAAAATTAATTAATATATTTTCTAATATGTGACTGCTACTTCATTAATAACGTATATCTTAAAATTCTCTCGTATCTCCGACTGTCTAATATATAAGCAAGTATATGATTAAAAAGCGTTTTCAAGTCTGTTAAGTCCTATGTATATTAAAAATGTTTTTCGGTAGAACATTTAGCGTTATAATTATAATTTTGCTATTCGTATAAAAATCAAATTAATTTTATTAAAAATTCTCCTATCCAGTGTAGTCATATTAATTATTATATATTTGTGTGTAAAATTTTATTTGAAAGCACTCATCTCTACGATTATAAAAGTAAACGTTTGTCTGTGTGCGTGGACTATCCTGACGAATCTATGGCACTTATAAGAATGACATTTGGCACACAGGGAAGCCCGAATGTTTTGCGAATTTTGTACGAAGCCGAATTTTAAAATTTAATCTAGAACATTTTAAAATTAATTTAATAGAATTGAATTATTCTTGTTTAGATTTGAATTATTGTTGATTTTTTTAATAAATATTTTTTCAATTAAATATTAATATTTTTGCAACAGATATGCGTCACCACGAAAATAACTCACGGGCAACCTCGTGATGGCCAAACCCCACTAAAAGAAAAGTCGTGCTGGCCACGCAGTGGCCGTGGTGTTGGTTTGCGAAGCAAACCAAATTGGAACTCGTAGTAAGAACTTTTTATAAGGGGCGAAAATGATTATTTTATGTTTCATACATATTCACATTTTATAAGATATTCTCAGTTCATAAAGAGGAATTATTAATTTGACCGAGAAACCTATGCTAAAAGAATAGCATTAACATAATTATGTTCCTAAAATGCTTCAATTTTTTAAGTAAAATAATTAACATGCTATACAAGAAAATTACCATTTCCAAATTGTAGGTTTGAAAATAACTCTGTGATATTAATTACCGTGAAAATATGTGATTTCTCGCGTCCGTCAGAAAGAGTTTCAGATAGTCTAATGGTGAAGACCCAGGCGGCAAGTCATGAACAGGACTAGCATGCGAATTAAAGTTTGGAATGGATATATCATCGTTCCGTATATTGTTCGATTCCCATTCAAATAATATCATCGTTTCTTTCAATTTCCGGACTTCATCTACGTCACTGTCATTATCGGAAACACTATCCTCTTGGATTGAATTCTCCAAATCATATTTTGTTAGATCGTCTTCGTCGCTTGAATTTAAATCTGACTCCGTCAGAAAGAGTTTCAGATAGTCTAATGGTGAAGACCCAGGCGGCAAGTCATGAACAGGACTAGCATGCGAATTAAAGTTTGGAATGGATATATCATCGTTCCGTATATTGTTCGATTCCCATTCAAATAATATCATCGTTTCTTTCAATTTCCGGACTTCATCTACGTCACTGTCATTATCGGAAACACTATCCTCTTGGATTGAATTCTCCAAATCATATTTTGTTAGATCGTCTTCGTCGCTTGAATTTAAATCTGACTCATCTGTATCATTGAAAAGAATTCTTTCTATTTCTTCTTTCGACAATGTTTTCCTATAACGAGCCAGTTCGAAAGTGAAGAAACCAAATTCTCTATTCAATAGCCGCACAAAACTGTCCCATCCGAAGCCTAGCTTGGAAGAAGTATGTGAAAGGGCGCAGTTAAAAGCCGATCCCTAACTTGTTGTTTGTCATTAAAGGAAACTACCCTACTGCTTCAGGCGAAAGGAGGGAGCATTGTAGTGAGGAAATGACGGATTGCCCTTCTCTGGGTTAGGGGGATAGCCAGTAGCTTTAATGACTTCGGCCGGTTCGGGCGGGTGCTGGGCTTTTGCATGTGAAGCCGTTTCGGGCGTCTTGGACGTTACAGGGTTAAAGAAAAATCCACACTTATTCATATTTTGTATGATGAATTATCGAAACTATTAATGGTACTAATGGGTCGGTTTGTTAACAAGACTGTCCTAAAAGGCAAAATCGATCAACAATTAATAAACATCGATGTGAGAAAAGAAGCACTTTGTGCTAAGCATGTTGATGTTGGCAATTGCACTAAAAAATATCCTTAAATCCTGATTTAAAAGCGGAATTTTTAGCTGATGCTAAAGAATTCTACATTTTAATTATGTTGTACCTCCAACAAAAATTGCCCTTAAAAAATAAGTTACTACAAAACCTGCAAATTTTACACCCGTTAATTCATAACGAACCAATGAAATCTACATTACCTGTCATAAGGCAACGTGCCAACTTGTTGCCACAGGTAATACTCGAAGATTCTGTAGATGAAGTCACAGATGAATGGTGTTTGTATGTACAGGACACAGAAGTCTTGGAAGAGTGGAGCTTCAAGGATGGTTCATTTCAGCCTGTAGATTTTTTTTGGAGTAATGTTTTTAGTCTTAAAGATAATGATGAGCTTCCCCGTTATAAAAATTTATCTGTTCTAGTTAAAGCTGCTCTTACATTTTCCCATGGGCAAGCTTCTGTTGAAAGGGGTTTCTCTGTTAACAATAGAACTGTAACAGCAGAAAGATCGAACTTGAGCTTTGACAGTATCAAAGGCTTAAGGATCATCAAAGATGCAGTGAGAGGAAAAGCAACAGATGTTTGCATCACTCGAGATGATTCAGTTTTATAAAGATGCGCATTCCAAATACAAAAACCAAAAAGATACCAAGAAAAGAGAACGAAAAAACAAAATCCCAAGCCATCAGAACAACAAAATAAACTCTGAACTTAAAGACTGTTTATCCAGTGCTCAATCTATGATTGATGAAGGCAACCAACGCCTAATAACTGGTTTAAAACGCAAAAGCATGAAAGACATTGATACAGCCCAGGCTCTTATTGATGCAGGCAATAAAAAACTGAAAGTTGCTAAAGAAAATGTTTCTTTAAAATAATAATTAAAAGCCATTAATTTGTAATATTTTGGATTGTTTCTTTCTTATCCAGGAAATGAAGTATAGTAATTCGAATTATTACATTTGTATAAAAATGCATGTTTTCTATAATTGCTATAGATATAAAAAGAAACATTTAGAATTTTAAAAACTTTTCATTTTATGTAAAATCAAACTTTTATACTAAAGTACTTGATTAAAATGTCCTTTATCAATTCTAAAGAACAGTGCAATGATCATATATTAAACTTTAAAGACAAAGCTAATACTTTTCCCAAGTAGTTTCTTGATATGAATGCTATGAACAGAAATTAGAATAAATTTCTGTTTTAAAGTAAAGACCACAACAACTGCAATTAAAAATAAGTAAAGTTAACTTGGATTTTTTTTAATGAGTAGTAGACTTTATTTATACTAGAGGGCTAACGCCCCCTGCTCGCTGACGCTCGCCAACCCCCGGAACTGCAAGCAGTTCCCTCCGGATCGCTTCGCGATCCGAGCTCGCTTCGCTCGCCCATAGGACAGAATGATGACGGATTTAGATAATAAAGAACTTATGGTTGTTCCTGGCCTTAACTCTTCTTTGAGAACACATAAGTGCCGTTTACATGAGCAAACCAATCGACCCGGGTAATTCGAGGGTGAAAGGGATTTTTGAAGATTACCCGCGTTGCATTATAGGAAAGGAGGGTAATCTCAATGACACCAGACTTGACTAGGGTTGAAATCAACCCGCGTATTTCCTCACTTTTTCCCCACGTAGGGGAAGCGGAGTAGAAAAAACCGGTTACTCTCCTTTTACCCGGGTATTTGGCTCATGTAAACGGTACTATAGAGAAAGAAAAATTGCAGATTACTGGTCGATAAAGGAAGAAATGGAAACTGTATTTAAAAAAAATGTCACTAGTCAGATTCAAGCTGCCTGCACTTTGCTGATAATTCAGCTGCTTCTCTTAAAACAGACCCAGTATGACTGTCTGGAAAATGAGTAATCTCTTTGATAAACTGGTTCACATAATGAGCCTAAAAACAATCTAGTTATTGATAAAGTTATATAGTAACATTTAAAGGGCGTGTTGTCTTCCTACAATACATCCCAAAGAAACACACAAGATAAGGTATCAAAGTTTTTAAACTTTGCGATGAATCTGCATACACATACGACATGAAAGTGTACCTGGGTAAAGATGGAGATGAGTGTCTTGTAGGAAAAAGTGCGGTTGAATCAGTTGTGCTAAAATTAATTGAAAGCATTCGTGGCAAAGGTCATAATATGTTTATTGATAACTTTTTCATGTCACCTAAGCTATTTGTAGAGCTATGTGTTGAGTATCAGATTAACACCTGTGGCACTGTCCGTTTAACCAAAAAGATATGCCTGTAAATCTTCAACCAAAAAAAAAGGTGATATATGCAATGTGGGCAAAAGGTTTGATTTCGGTCTGTTGGAAAGACAAACGCGATGTTTATGTGTTGAGCATTATGTAACTGCCTACTGCAAATACATTGGAAAATGTGTGTGATACATTGGAAAATGTGTGTGAAGAGTCAAAAAACCTGGCAGCATTAATTCCTACAACAAAAATAGGAGTTTTGTTTACCTAAGTGACAGAATGGCCAATTCGTATGGGTTTTTGCGAAAGACAAAGTGGCCCAAAAAACTCTTCCATTTTTTGAACATTGCCGTTTTAAATGCTTATATTTTGTTCAAAATGAAACGGAGCTTATCCCATACTCAACAATGCCGACCAACCGGAAGGTTGGTCGGCATTGTTGGTTTCTGGTTTGGTTTCTGGTTTGTTTTCAGAAGGTTTCTGGTTTGAATCCAGGTCCGGGCATGGATGTTTGTAAGCGTAGGTGTAGAGGCGGCTGGTGCACCTTAAATCTGTCGTAAAGATGAAGAGATAAGGAAATTGTGGCTTAAGAAAATTCCTAGAGCCAATTTTGAGCCTTCAAAACTTGCTGTTGTGTGCAAGAAACATTTTAGAGATGACAATAGTTTGGGAAGATTTTTTGCCCGACAGATGGCAAAATCGTTGCTGTGCCTAGAAAAAAACCAGCTCTAAAAGAAGATGCCTACCCTTGCATATTTGATGGATGCCCTGCATATTTAAGTGAAGCTGTGCCAGTTAGCTATCTTCTCTTCTATGCTCATTCTGCTAAGAGGGAAAATGATGTATTGAACAGCTTTCTTGAGCAAGATAAAATAGCTAATTTCTCTGCTTTTCGTAAATCCCCAATGATTGTACAAACACCAATATTTGAAGTATGGCCATGTGTCTTCTAACTACCGTCACCACTTACGACAATTAAGTGGCTTCCATTTGTGTTCCTCAATTTTCATGGAGTTGGTTGCAACATTTTTGAAAGCAAGCTCAAGGCGTCTGATAATAACATAATAGGACTTGCGTAACAAAGGTTGTGGCAAATCCATAACTCCAGAAAGTTGCAAGTGCTTCCAAACCTTGACCAATACAACGCATGTCATACACAGCTTTTCTATTTACTTAAACACTTTTATGCTTTCCAAGCATATTGCCGCTTCTGAAGGCTGACACATTTTCACACTTCACAGTTGATTTCGATCTTTGAAGACAATCCTACAGTCAAAATTTCTTGCAAGACAAATGTTCATTGATTTGATCCAGAAAAATATATATCAAATAATACTCAACAATTCACTTTTTCAATTTTGTTGTCTATTTTTGCTAGCTATTTCTGAAGCACTAATCACATTCTACTGTATTTTAGTTGAGGTAAATCTATTACCCTGAAATTTTACATTTCTTCGGCCGACAGGCACGCTTAAATTTGCAATTATTGTTCATCATGCATTGTTAATATTTCAAATAAAAAAATATATAAACTATGCAGCTGAATAGAAAGTAAATTGCTCAACTCTCAAACTTAGAAATTAAAGCGTGCACATGTAGAAATTCTACAAGATAAACACAGAATGTTATAGAACAAGTTGAGTTGTGTAAATACTTCTACACTGTATAACAAAGCAATTATAAGCTTTCCATTTTTTATTTTTATAACATGCGAAAAAACAAAACCTTGCAGACAATAAACCGAAACTAAAGCGAGTGTTGGAAAATTGTACGTATCAAACTTAAATATCTATTAACTGTTTATTTTATATCAAAGAAAACAATTGGTTTTATCTGATGTCATTAAAAAAAAATTTGATTTTATACATGAGACACACAAATCACTTCTGACATGTTGAGAGTTGTGGAAAATATGCAGTTCTTAGAACATCACAATGGTAGTCATATTAAACCTCATTTGTAATTAACAATAAACATTAACATGTGTTAACAAATCTCTCATTTGGCATTTACTCATTCATTGTTTACATTACAATACTTTTCAGAACCAAAATATCCCCTGTAGGTGACATTTGGAAATAACTTTTTAAGAAATCTAAAATCCCTTGTTCCACTGTACGCCCACTGAATTTTGCCACGTTTCGTCCAATGCCCTACTCTCTAGAGGGCTCTAAACACCTCACATTAATTTGATCACCTGGTATATAGATTTAGAATGTGTGTAGAAAAATGAATAGACAAGATTGTGTCCAACTTATAACTTCTGAGATGTCAAGATTTTATTGTTTCTAAACCTTTAGTACATGTCGTCATTTACGTATTGGATGATTTCTAAAGAAGAAATAATATACTAATAAGAGTTTGGATTTTTCATAAATGAGTTTTCAGGCAGGGCTGAAATGATGCTAATTCTGCGTGCTGTTTTCGTTAAAACATTTGCAGGAACCCTATTTAGAATCACTGTACTTTGTGGGAGGTTCTTTAGTTTTCAATTATAGAATCATTAAATCTTTCAAACAAGGAATATGAAGTATATTTACTAATATTTGTATATATATCAGTATAAACAAAGATAAAATTAATGTTTTTCAAATCTTAATATAATGAGTTTGATAAACAGAATGAACCTGATATAAGTTTTCCTTTTTCAAAAAATTGTATGCCAGGTGTTAGCCTTTTTGCCATAAGTCTTGAGAGCTCAAAAACTCTAGTCTAGGAACAATTGAAATGTGAACTTGGCAGTATTCTCCGACATCAGTAGGTCGATCAGGGTAACTATTGAGGTGGGTTCCTGTAATGTCTTACATGCAAGGCAAGTTGATTGGCAAGTTTGGTATTGTAGATTTGTAGGTAAGATGAACATGGTCAGATGTGGTAAAAGGGTGACTTTTTAAGCTATATTTACATTCAAAGTTTTGTCGCAATAAAACCATACTTTTCCAGGTTTTTTTTTATTTCACCTTGACAGTACAGTCTTTTAGGACATTTTGATGTAATTTTAGCAAACATTTTTCAATTATAAATTAGTTGAACACTTAGTTTGAAAAGTTTTGACTAATTTACACCATCCTGAGGTAAGACGAGTCGCCCATGGTGTAAAATGGGTCATATTTCCTATCTCTACTAATATAAAAATAAGTGTCCTTACTTAATAAATAAGCGTCGTATAGAATCCTGACGATTCTATACGACGCTCTTTTTAACTGTCAGTAGTTTAAAAAATAAAGTGGCATTTTCCTTATATTTTTCGCCTTTTTCTTTTTATATGACAACTTTTCCTATTTCCAACATTCTTTGTTTTAGGTCGCTATAAAAAATTTTAGGTCCTTGAAAAAAAAATTTTAGTTTTCAAAAGTCCTTAATAATTCTTGAATTTTTTTGGACAAAGGTGTGAGAACCATGAATTGGTTAAGCCATTTCTATCTAGCAATTTGGTGTGTTGTGAGATAGCTATTCACTACATCTAGAGACAAAGCTGCTGCTCTTGATTGTGTGAAAAGTTCGTTTTCGTTTTGTCAGCTGATTGCTCCATTTTCTGCCTAAACTTACTATTTATTTTCGTATATTCCTGAGCAATATTTATTACATCTTGGCAATCAAATGGAAGGAAGTCAGTCTTTAAGGAATTTCAGAGCTACCACGATGCAATGTTTTTCATCTTGGGTCAAGACTACTGTCACGAGCCTTGATGAGTAGGAGTTTTACAAACCAATCTTCTCAGTTTTTCGAATTGTATGCCATATTGTTTTGCAGCTGTATGCGAATTGGTATTCCATTGTGTTTTTCAATGCTGGTTGTAAACATGCTTGTCATATCCCACAGTTCATTTTTCTAACTTAAGTCTGGCATGTCTCCTAAAAAGCAAATAAAAAATAAATTAGACTTCCTTGTTTGGTATCTAGCCTATCGGCTAATCCCTCTTAACCATCTTCTAACATATGCACTTGAATTACTCCTAGGGTAACAATTTAAGGGGATAGATAGATCATCAACCTCTCTCATTCTAAGTGCTCGAAGTTCCCATCGAGAACCCCAACATTCCTGTCTACCGAACAGAGGCTATTCGTACACTGCTCTCTTTGTGGCACAGAAATGAGGGCATGGATATCTTAATGGACTTCAGCCATTTCTTCAGGAGTTTGAGATCTGAAAGATTCCAACCCCCTCCGTAACCAAAAATGCAAAAATTACGGCCGTCTCTGTATCCAGAGGGTTAAATATTGAAGGAGCGCTGCAAACATATTAAAAATCATTATCTGCAGGCCTCCCAGAGCCGACTATTTTCAAGGCAAGGTGACTTTTTTCAGTAAATTAACATTGAAAATCGTCAAAAGCAACTATTTTGGCAAAAAACGGGAACTATTTTCATAGCAAGGCGACTTTTTTTCGGAAAATAACCGAAATATTGATATTTGTGTTATGATGAAGTGGCCAAAGAATTAGCTGTAGATATTCATACTTTCTTAAAGAATTCTCGTCAAGATGGGAAGATTTTACAGCGGTATAAGAAAAAACCAAATGCGAAAACAAAAGCTTCGTCAAACATACATCAAGTTGGTTGACAATGTGACCAGCTGCCGAAAGGCTATTAGCTCAATGGCCTGCAATTGTTGATTACTTTTTGGCATTTAAACAACCAACACTGATGCAGTCTGAGAAATACAAAAGAATTTCAAGATATTTAAATTGTACAGATATTAAAATTGAGTTACAGTTTGTAACTGAATGTGCTGAGCTATTTGAACCTTTTCTGAAGTTTTTTCAAACATCAGCACCATTTATCCACATTTTATACACCGAATTAAGGGTATTACTTCAAAAAAAGGAACCTCTAATACATAATCTTCATTCTCAACTTGAATTGTTGATGAGAACAATTTTGGATAGGATCTACAAAACTGAATTTATTTGAGATTTGCTGGCTGTTATTGTGATTGGAGATAAATTTTCTAGAGCGTTTCTGAATGTGAAAGAGAAGGAAATGAATTTCTTTTATTCTAAAGGCTCAGAAGCATTACATTTGCCAGTGTGAAATATCTTTTGGAGAAGTCCTCCTTCAGTTCATCTCTCCTTAAAAGTTTATCCTGTCTTGATCCTCTTGAGAGACTCCGTGGCGAGAGTGTACGACAAGTATTAGAAATTGCAAGAACAATTCTATGGGATGTCCAGACAGACATACTACTGGATGAGTGGAAATTACTCCAAAAAGAATTTGAGTAAGAAGGATCTAGAATGAAGCCTATTGATGTTTACTGGAACCAGTTCTTCAGACTGCGAGACATTAGTGGTGTGGATCCAAAGTACCCAGTTGTGTCAAAGCTTGTGAAGGCTGCTCTGTCACTTTCCCATGATAGTGCTGACATTGAACTTGGCTTCTCAGCCTCAGGAAGAGCTTTGACAGGATACAGAGCAATGTCAGAACGCACTCTCAATGCATTGATGACGGTTAAAAGTAGCTTGGCAAATTTCGACAATCAGCCTTATTTGGTGCTGATCACATCAAAGCTAATGGATATAGGAAGGGTTGCATATAAAGCCTACAATGCCTATTTAGAATATATAAAACGTAAGGCACAAGAAAAATTAGAGAAGGGCAGGAAAGAAACAGACTGGAGACAAGGAAAAAAAAATTTAAAGCAGCTGGCAAAGTAAAGAAAGGTGACAGAAGAACGAAAACTTAAAATTATGCATAAGGAAAAGGATGAGGCATTGGACAGTGCTTCAAAATTATTAAAGGTAGCCAATGATGGGCTTTAGAAGGCGATAAATAAAGATTTTAAGGAAGCAGCTCTTGCTCGGGCAATGATTTAAGGTGCGGCAAAAGTCTCAGATGATGCTGGTAAGCAAAGACAGACTTTAAAAAAGGCACTTTCTTCTATTGAGAAGAAAGACTCAGACTTAATTTCAGACTTTTACAACAAAAAAAATGAGACATAATCTTTCAAAGAAAAGCTGTGTCAAAAATAGACAAATTAAAAAATCATAATTACGATTTATTTTTTATTTTTATTTATGTTAATATTTTAAAATGATGTACTTTTTAAATGAAGAAAATAAAAATATCCTTCCAAAGAAAGAAAAGGAAAAGATAGGGGTAGCTGGGGAGGATTTTTTAAGCCGCATCCACACCGGAGAAGCAGAGCAAAACATGGATGATTGATTAACCCCGGAGACAGGTTTGGTGAATCAATCTCTCTGGTTTGACAGCTCGGACACAAAATGTTCCATGTGCTCGCGATCAATCTGGTTGGTTGTGTGTTGAGGTTGAACTGCAAACTTATTGTTTGAAGCAAATTGTTTTAAGGTCCCGTTCTTTACGAAGTCGGCGCATAGTCGCGAGTGCAGCGTATATTATCATTAAAGATTTATTAAAGAATTAGGAAGAAAAGTTCCCAAAAAAGGCGACATTTGGTGACACCCGTAATGGAAAATATTCTCAGCAGCCAAAAGACTGAAAATGTATGTCTTTTGCTCACACGCAGTAGAAATTACGCTTTTCCTACTGGGACACTTAATAAACCCTAAACTAATAGCCGCCTCGGAAAATAATCCACTTTATCGTTAACCCTGTACAATTTTGAACAAACCGTATTTTCAATCCTGCGGCTGCGGCAACCACTTTTTTAATATATATATATATATATTTATATATATATATATATATATATATATATATATATATATATATATATATATACATATATACATACGTGCTTGCAAAATTGATATTAGCAGATTATTTCCCTACAAAATAAAAATTTCTTACTGAATATTTCACTCATATGTTCCAACATATTGAATGTCTCTTTCATTTCGGCATTTTTCGGTAAAACGTATTAATATTGCAGTGCAACAATTTTAAATTTTCTTTAATTGCAAAAAAGTTTAAATACATTTTAAATATCCACCTCTTATTTATCTTAAACTAGCCACTGCGTGGTGATTGCTAAGAATTCCCATTTGGTTTGCAAAGCCTATTGGATAACAGTAATCATGGCATTGGTTTGCCTCACAAACGAAATGGAAATTCGTATCCTATTGGAATGGATTCCCAGCAAATTTTAATTTCATTTGCTTCGCAAACTAAATTATGAATATTATGAACTATGATTTGCTTCGCAAACAAACACCTCGGGCAACGTCGACCTCGTTATTGCCAAATTCGAATTGCGAAGAGATCCAATCGACGTGACGTAACAATCTCTTGCGAAAATATAAATATTTAATTAAAAAATTATTTATTAAAAGAAAATCAAATGGAAGGTAGAGATTTAGGGGTTTAGATTTTATTCAGATTTCAAATCTTGAAATTTTCATCTGTCTTTAACGATCCCGATTTTACAAAAAAGTACTTAACAATGCCAGTCAAATGTTTTTTTTTTTAATTTGTTTTGCTTTTCTTCGCTGTGAAATGGTTTGAGCGTAGGAAATGAAATCTGTGATATCTCGAATCAAACGAAAGTCATTCTTCACAGAAAGTGGCGTTTGTGTTGGAAAAAATATGAGTTTCCATTTAAAAGAATTCATTTATCGAAAATCATATTTTTAGGTTTAGATCTAATGTGAAATTTTCCGCAGATTTCAAATCCGTTGAAAATTGTACTCTATCTTTTACGATCAAGGAGATAAAAAAAAACTACGTAACTAAAGTTTAAACTTTATTTTTTTTTTTTAGTCTGGTGACAAATCTTTCTCCGCAAAATGAAAACGGAAGCGGAAAAAATACATTTAGAATCTGCTAACTTTTTATGCAACTGTTATTCCAAAGAAGGCAATAATAATTAAAATTCCTATAAATTATTTTTTAAATGTTTTAGATTGAATTTTAAAATTCAGGCTGGACACAAAAATTGCAAAAACTTAGGACTACCCGTGTGCCAAATTTCATTATTGTAAGTGCAATAGATTCGTCCGGACATTGCGCAGGTCGGATACTTCATTTTATAATAGCAGAGATTTAGACGTGCAAAGTTCCCCAATACCACTAATATAGACCATCTAAATACACATGTATGAACACATCAATTTTGACACTAATATGGGCAACTTGCTTTCCTTTGATGTACCGACAAGAAGCGGATCATTTTGCTCGTGCTCAAAATGTTCATTCACCGTCTACACTGAACGAGCTGCCAATCAAACCTGTCTCCGGGGTTAATCAATCATCCATGTTTTGCTCTGCTTCTCCGGTGTGGACGCGGCTTTATACTTGAATATATTTAGCATTATTATTATTTCTCACTTTTTTTGCTCGATTAGTCACTTTTTTTGTTTCAATTAGTCACTTAGTCGCCTTTTTAGATCTTGAAACCTGTTAGGAGCCCTGCTGCTCTAATTTGCAGAATGAATTCAGTCATACCAACTGGTCACTGTTACACCACCAGAAGATGAAAATAAATGTTCAGAAGTCATTAAGTACTTTTGGGGATGTAGAAAAGACTGATAAACTTGGGTTGGGCTGCAATCACCACATCCACTAAATTGAGTAATACTATGTGACATTTTTGGTAACTGATTTTTTTTTATCCATAACTTCCCGAGATTATTGTTGTATACATTAGTTTAAAAGATGGAAAGAAGGGTTTATAATATCCTTTATTGGTTTTTGGTAGCTCTTGTTACTACTTGATCCCACGTGCCGAAGAACAGAGTATGCAAATTTCAGATGAACAGACCACCAATTGTGCTATTTGGCAAACTATCAAAAATACGCTGGGAAAACAAGCATGTAGACAGTAGTCGCTGTTGATTTGACGTCAGTTTGCGATGCAGTATAGAGGAAAATTGTTAACTCTTCTCAATTGATGTAAAATCATACATGTTTAATTGGATTAGAGGTTTTCTTAGCCAGTGCTTAAGTAGTCGGGTGTAATAGTTGGTCTTCAAATATGTCCCTGGCATTAATTGCCTTTATATCGACGACTTATTTATGTGGACTAAAACCCAAAGATGGAAGGAAGTGCTGAACTTCTGACTGAAAGAATGCTAAATCAGGCCATCTTGTGTTTGAATGAATAGTGTATTATAAGTTGGACTTATGTGGGTTGTCTCCATACATGTGAAACATCTAGCCCCCTCAAATCACTTTTTTTGGGGAGAGGGGTAAGATGTACAGTGCAATTTGTTAAAATTTTAAAGCTGTCCCTTTTGAAAATATTATTATTTTAAAATTCATTGCGATTTACCCTAAAGATGCAGTAAATTTCATTTAAGCTTTAAATAAATAATTAAGGCCCCTTTAAAATAGAAAACTTTTTTTGTAATTATTATTTTCATTCACATAGTTATATAATGTCACTTACTGCAACAAGTTTCATTAAAATTTGAACGGTCTCAGAGTAATCAGTACGTTGGATATTCATAATTTGGTTTGTTGCTTCACAAACCAAATGGGAATTCGTAGCAATCACAGGGGGTTAGCGAGCAGTGGTCACACCTGAATCTCCGAAAAGAACTCACGGGCTGGCCACGTATGGCTAGTTTTCTAATACATATTAATTCACGTATTTATGTTGTGTTTTATGGCCTAGGGCGTTCTGGCGCTAAAATTTTACTATCGGGAAAATTGCAAATTATTTATTTACACGAAACCTAACAGTTGAGAGATTTCTTGTATATGAATACCAAAATTTGAAGTGTGTTTTAAAGCTTGTACAATTTTACTTAAGTATAAACTTTGTACTTCGTAGGAATGAAAAGATTTTACAATTAAGTTTTCGTTGCAGATACAATAAAATGGCACCCATGTCAATTTTTGTCGGTGGTTTGGGTGAAGATACCCAAAAGGAAGACTTGGAAAGAGAATTCGGCAAATTTGGAAATTTGACCAAAGTATGGGTAGCCCGTAACCCTCCTGGCTTTGCATTCATTGATTTTGAAAATGATGATGATGCAAATGAAGCAATCAAGGAAATGAATGGTGCTACTATCAATGGAGCTGAAATCAGAGTCGATGTTTCACGAAGTGGAGGTCGACGTGGTGGAAGAGGAGGAGGCTTCAGAGGAGGAAGGGATGGAGGATTCTCACGTGGTGGAAGAGGAGGATACGACTCTGGATTTAGAAGAGGAGGCGGTGGAGGTTTCTCCCGGGGCGGAAGAGGTGGCGGAGGCCCCAGGTATGGTGGTGGCAGCTATGGAGGAGGTGGTGGTGGATACCGTAGTAGATCACCTATGGGTCAACGGTAAGTGCATGTAAAAGGGGTTTATCAAAATTGATAGTCACAAAGCACTTAATTGTTCATATTTTAAAACTACTATGTTATGGCTGGTCATTAAAATTGAACTAGTTGATTTTAAAAGGATTAATTCTAGTACAGTGATTCTCAACCTAATTTTAAAGATTTTTGTTTGCCACACATGCCCTTTTAAGAAAGGAACCAGTTCAATGACATCAGCTTACACTGATTCAAATTTATTGAATTGAATACATTAAACAAGGGATTAGCTTTGGTATGATTTGGATCAATTGGTTTATTGTGACCCATAGGTTGAGAACCACTTCTATGGTATTATTGCATCTCTAATCCATTTGAATCTATTTTTATTTTCAGTTTTATTTCATATTAGATTTTTATGTCACTCTTTTTCCTCTGCAGAAATGAAAGTCACTGGTAAATCCGATTTTAGCTGCTACATTCCACAGAATTTTCTTCAATTGTGCCGAAATTTGCAGTCGGTTTTCCAGAAATTTTCCATCGTTCATGAATGCACTATAGTACGGTTTTGTTTTCATTAACAATTATTTTCATTGTATTATAACATTCATCATTCTGTTCAACTGATTTGTATTTGTCATAATAAAAAGCTTAAAAGTTTGTGGTCTAGACTTACTTTATTCTGCGTCTCGCATTTTCACTGTACAAATTAATTATTATTTATGAAAAGTCTCACGAAACTTTTGGAAATCCGGCATTTCTTCTGTATGTCACAAAAGATAAGATTTTACTTTTTTGCTAATATAATACTAATTTTTTTATTATTATTTCATTTTTGTTATAACATAAAGTTGTTTGATTCTTGTAGAACTAGAATAATGCTGTAAATCTTATCAAAAATCGTATATTCATTTTTCGATGGCTTGTAAATTTTTTGTTTATTTAAATATTCTTTTGATTCCAGTTCATTCCCTAGAAAAATTAGAGTACAGTAAAACCCCGATTATTCAAGCTATCAAATATTTCTAGGATTTTTTGGTCCTACATTTTCCATTTTTAAAACTACTGAAAAAAATTCTGAACTTGGATCTCATAAATAATCAGGAAAACGAAATCGAACACTACTACCCCCTTTACTTTTTATTGGATATTGCACTAAAAGCTTAAGTGCTGTTGAATAAAAAAACGAAAAGCTACACCAGTAATCCTGTTAACCTTAAAAAAAAATGTCAAAGTAACGTAAAATTAAAATGAATTAAGGACTGTTTTAAGTAAGAACTTTTTGTATTTGGAGTGAATGTGTGTTACTGAATTGCGATGTTGAAAATGTGCTATTGAAATGTCTGATTATAAATTTACAGAAAGCAAACGGGAATAATCGATAGTGATGACTCCGGGAACTAAATACTAACGAAGCGCAGAATATTGTCGAGCAATGGATGGGTGGCATTTTTGTGGCGAGCTGCGATTGAACGTAAATTTATTAGTATTTTGTTGATCAATTTGTCATCCACTCCCAAAACTATCGTAAATCAAGTTGAAAACTTTCAAAGTTATATTCTTCCCGTCAAAAAAAAGGGGATATATCGGGACCCTTTCTCTCGCCTCAAACAAAACTACTTTTGACGGTGGAATACATTTCACCCTTTCGTTTAATTATTCAATTCGTTTGTTGTTGCCCACATTTGAGTCGAGAGTACGAAATGAAAACAATATTTTGAAAAGGCGGGAAAACGATACTATCACTAACTTCAACTCTTCTTTAGACAAAAAAAGACTACTATTTATAGCAGATTCAAATCACGTAAACAGTCGCCATTGAAGTTCATTCTCCATCTGTGCTCTTGAGCAGTTTGGAATGGGTGGTTCATTACTGGCAGCAGACACATGTTTCATAAAAGGGATATTACAAACAACGATAACAATTACTGATCAATATCTGTGATTCGAAACTGTGACTGAATCTTATTGGTTGAATGTAAAGTATCTAGCCACTCGTTTTTATCTGAACTTTCCTTAAAACTGTCGAGCTTCTTTGTGTAGGAAAATGCGCGGGAATCTGGTGTGTCAAAACCGCATTCGGTTGAAAATCCTCCAGAGGAATCCGTCACAGACCAACTGTCCCACATACCAAATCGGCGATACTCGGTCACATCTTTCACTATCCCGGAAGCATTCGCGGAAACCCTCACGCTTTCAGCACCTCTTGGCGAGTTGGCGATAGAAAGAGCTTTGAGAACCGAAGACTGGGGAAATTGGCAATCCTTCTCAATTTCTCAAGCAACCCTACTACGTTGTAAAAAAGATCGCCATTTTTTTTATCGCTGAGTGCTATGATTTTCCGTATGATTTTTTTTTGTGGATATTCTAAATATATGTTGACATTCAATATTGTAATGTATAGATTTTTTTTTTGTAATTCGTTAACTGTCTGTATTGTAACTACTTTGAAGAATTGGTTGATGCAAGAAGCAGGCGGCAAAAACGTACCCCCATGTAAACAAATTATATATGTTTACAATTATTTGAAATTTAGTCAACAATTGCCTTTTGTTATGATTTTTACAATACAAAATGATCACCGACTCTAAAACTCGTCAAATAGAAAGAATTGATGAGAATGTATTTGTTTTTTGTGGAACTTATTCGTCCTTATAACCTACACAGTGTTTGTATTTTCATAATATAGTTTCTTATGAATCAAATCTCTTGTTTGATCGTCTACCTGATATAATCTCACCACTGTTTGTTGAGACAACTAGTAGTAAATATAAACTTAGTAAAAGCAGTTATCAATAATAAGTATTAAGATTTAAGCAAAGTAATTTTTTGTAAACAAATACACTTCTCGATTTGTTTCACTCATTTGAGCTCAAGATAACAACAAAATTTAAATTGAAAAAATATTCCATTTTGACTGTTTTCAATAGCTTTCTTTAAACAAAGTTTTTTCTATCTCATATACTATAATTATAGCACTTGCATTTGGGCTGCTATGGAGGCAGAATTTTTTTACACGCATTACCATTTTAAGCCTTAACGGTCATTAGTCACCTCTCACATAACAACAGTACTACGTCTCTGTGGTCGTAAGTCACCTCTCACGTGACGACAACAGTGCTTTGTCTCTGAAGTCGTGTCTCACCTAACAACATTACTTTGTCGCTGCAGTCAATATGTCACATGGGTGGTGATAAGACTGATCCTGTCAAAATTCGCTGTCTGTGAAATGTGGGCACAATTGCCTTGTCAATTAAAATTCTCAAGATCCTTATGAAGTTGTGGGAACTACGATGGAGTAGAGATACAATATGTAGAAGAATGCACAAGTTTTTTCCCACTCCAGATGTTAGTCAATACGTGTACCACCCCATAAAATCCCAGCTACTCGCAGGCCATAATTGCTTTCCGGAATACTTTTTCAAAAACTTTTTTTTCTTCAGAAACCAAGTTTCTGATTTGTGTCAGTGTGGAGAGATTGGCGACTCACCATTACATCTTCCACTGTAAACTCATGGAACACCTTAGGGGTGATCTCCTTTTCCTAAAAGAGGCTACCAAAACTTACTCGCAACACCCTCAGTGTCACCAGGCCCTCCTGGCCTTGGACAGATTTGTGACTGCCAAACTTATGCCTCGTTTACCCAAACTCTTCAAACCTCCCATTCTTCACAGCATAGGTAAGTTGGTAGGTATTTTGAGTAGTAGTGTGATGAACCGTTTACTGTTCATGGTTTTCACGCCTTTGTCCAAAAAAAATTCAAGGACTTTTCAGAACCAAAAATATTTTTTTCAAGGACCTAAAGTTTTTTATAGCGACCTAAAACAAAGCACGTGCAAAAATTGTCAATTTAAAAAAATGTGAAAAATATTTATTAAAAAAAAAACATTTTTTAATTCCTTTTTAAACTACTGACAGTCAAAGAAAATAGGAAAGGTTGTCATCAATTTTGGTTATAGTTTGGATTTTCTTTTATCACAGAACCTGTGAACTTTTTTGCAAAGTGGGCTTCACGTCTCAATGCTAACTATCAGGCTATTTGCACACATATCAATTTCGGTCGTGAGGTAAAATATCGTACGATAAATTCTTTGGTGGCACGAAGAAGAGTATGGGAGCTTGCACATGGTTCGATTGACACAATCTCCGTTTTCATTTTGCTCTCGGCCACTACAGCAGATGGCTGTCGTGGTTTATTTTGTTTGAGAAACAAAACAAATCCAAAGTTTTGACTGCAGTGTCAAAAGTTGTTCTCTGGTCACAATCGTTAAAGATAGTAAAAATTTCAACGGATTTGAAATCTGTAGAAAATTTTACAAGAATACCTTAAATGTGCTTTTCTGTAAATAAATAATTTTTCAATTGCAACTTTTATATTTCCTCAATACGAATTCGTCGTTTTACGAAAACGGATAATGCAGTGTCCTAAACTGTTAAGTTTTCATTCTTAAACGTATGACTTGACAGTTACCCCCTTCAAAAACCTTAATATTTTCTTTGTATTTCTTCATCAATCCCTGAGACAATTTTAAGAAATGTTCAAAGAGGCGGAACTCTTTCATGTTTGAATGCAAAAAAGCGATGGGATGACGCGTCAATGAAACATGGTGTATGACCTTGTGTGTTCATGTATACATCACCCATTATGGTTGTTCATATATATAAAACGTGGTGTCAAAACACGTAACACTTCAGAATGACGCTCAAATTGCGCACCTGCCTTGAAGGAAACTAGTTTGGACACAAATTCCAACGCAATTATGTACTAGTCCAAAAAAAAAAGCAAGGACTTTTTACCAAGTTTCGTAATTTTCAAGGGCCCCTAGTTAGGAAAACAAAATTCAAGGACCGTGGGAACCCTGCTGTTGGCTTGAGAAAGTCTTTGCTAGAGGCCCGCAAAGTAACGCGATGTATACTGTGCGGTTTCGGATGCAACAACGACAGCTAAACATCAATGTTGATAATACATCGATGTTCTTAAAATTCAGTGTATTTAAACTTTTTTACCCCATTTCATAACACTGGTTTAGCAACTAGTGATGCTACATTGGCTTCAATACATTAATGTTTTGAAAATATCGACATTGATGTCGCATCCCTACTTTTCAGACCCTTGGCCCCACTTTGGTCTAAAAGTAAGTTCAATTTGGCGATTATGAAAATTATGCTACTTGGTTATTTTTATAACCCCAAAGGGAAAAATTAAGACACAATATAATTTTGAATCATTTTTAATTAACGAGGCAACACCCAAGCTGGCACACCACGCTAATGTAAGAACACAATATATTTAACATGCACCAGCCCCCTTTCTACATGACGGTCTTTGGCAGGATTCGAACTCCCAACCCTCCGGTTGCTAGTCCATTACTCTTCCAACCATGGCACCTGTTATAGTTGTAGTTTTTTAGTTCATCAGATGTCAGTTTCGTATGCCAAAAAATACATAACCTATAATTAAATATATAATTTTTCACTGCTATGAGGCAAGATATATATAATTTTTCTTATTATGAACAGAAGAAAAGTAATATTTGTTTTATAATAAAATTACAATATTAATCTGAGCAATATTATTCGTTTAATTACTAAGTGTGCAATAATTTATTCACAAGACCTTTTAGGAGTTATAACATGCTACTGATTAGTCTAAAACCAACATTTTGATGAAATGTGGTATATCTAATGGTATTTTTATTTAACGTCTCTCTCCCCACTGGAGCAACACAATGGGCTATTTGTGACGATCCTGGATCAACCCCAAAGGGAAAGATTAAGACAACATAATTTTGAATCATGGTCATATAGCGAGGCAACACAACAGATTTAACATGCACCAGCCCCCTTCTACATGACGGTCTTTGGCTGGATTCGAACTTCCAACCCTCTGGTTGCTCTTAAAACCACGGCACCTGTTATATTAGCATGATGCTGATTTAATTAATTTTTCAAAAGGTCTATTCAAAAATTATTTTATCTAAAATTTTCATGTCCTGATCAGGACAGATGTTGAGTGAGTTAAATATATGGAGATAGCATGAGCACATTTTTATAAGTTTCACAGAAGCCTACTTTGAACAAGTTTAGCTGACTCATGGTTCTAGATAAGCTTTGAATGCAAATCGGACTAAAGCCAATATTGCTAAAGTTGCAAGAATCAGAATGTATAGCTACAGAAAATTTTACGACTTGAAAATATTTACCAACCAAAATATTGGTTTACAATTTCTTCAGTTGTTATGCAGGATGTTTACATAGGACATCATTTTGTTTTGGAATAACTTTTAAATAAAACATTTCTAATTTCATTGTGCACTCAATGATTGACATTATTCATTGAATTTAATATCAGTCAAATGACTGCCAGCACTGCATATTTAGTCTTCCATCCACATGATTTCTTAAGACCATTTTGCTCTACAGCTTTTGATTGTCATTTATTTAGGAAGCTGATCTAGGTTAGTGAGTGTGAATCTCAGCACATTTTAGCAAAATATTTAATCAAAATGAATTCTCTATGATGGAGACTTCTAGAAAATTGTAAAATTACTTTGGGTTACATCGTGTGCCTTCAAAACAAATATGTGTAAAAAAAATTTCAAAACACTGTTCTCTGCAAGATACGAAAAAGTCTGACCGACTTCTTACAGAAAGTTCCCAAGAAAACATTGATACTGTATGATATATAGTGTTATTGAAAAACAAGGGACCTCTGTTGACATTACACACAAGTAGGCTTTCTCCAAACACAATATGGGAAAAATTTGGATTTTCATCGAAGCTCTAAATGTTATTATGCATGCAATTCTCTTGGTCCATATTATATTCCACATATAAGTATAATTATTTCAGTTCTAAAGTTCAATTTAAATTACATTCCAAAACAGTTCAATCCAGAAAAAAATTACTAGGTTAACAATACTTGCGTGTACCAGACAACATTGGCAATCTTGAATAATTTTTTGTAAACAAACACATGAAGGTAAACAAAAAGAAGTGTTTCAGTTACAGTGAATATATGTACTTCAATTCATTATAGAAGGTATTTTTTAATTAATGTCTTACAAGAAAAACAAAGAAACAAATGGTACAATAAAACTTTTATTTTCATTTCAATACACAATTAACTTTAAATATCAAGTAATTTAGTCATACATTACAAAAATTCATTTTTCTGTAAATGAAAATGAAATAATGGGTGAGCCGGAGAACTTAGGCCGAAGGCCTTCTATCTCCCTCAGAAAGTAGTTGGGAACTGAGCAGGTTTTGAAGTTCACTGAAATATGTAAGGTAGAGTGAGTGCAGTTGGTTGTCCAATGAAAACAGGTGGCTTAGAAATTGGGCAGATCAAGGACGAGTCCAATTGGAACAGTACATAAGATGCAAGATGACAAGGAAGGCTTAAGAATTATTAAATTAAAGAAAAAATAAAAGCAGGAGATTTAAATAGTAAGAACATTAAGGATTAAGAATGACTCTGGGTCTTTTATTATATTCGGGTTGACGAGGGTCATATCTGGGATACACTGGATGGCAGGGTTATCAATTAATTCAAGATTAGCATAAAAATTAGTAGCAAGTTTACTGAAGTAAGTTTTAAGTTCGGTAATTTCAAGATCTTCGCAAATTTTAGCGTTTCGGTAGTACCAGGGGTAACCACTGATAATACGTAGAGTAGAATTTTGAAGAGATTCAAGTTTTCGCTGCGTATCCGAATTTTCTGTAAATATAATTAACCATACAAGACTCAAAAAGAAACTTTTTGCATGAAAATTTAACTTATGACCATTAAGTGTAGAATTATTCAAATTTAAGCATTTCCAATCTTAAATTTTTTTTTTATCTTGAAACTTTTTTTTTATAGAAAAAATGTTTATTTTTGTAAAAAATTGGGTAATTTAAAAAATTACTTAACATTTTGGCAATAACTGCTATCACAAAAACACCTGCTTCAAGAAATAAAAACAAAACCACATAGAAACACATTTTGATAATAGAAATTACAAAAACATAAATACAAGTAAGGGATAGTTAAAAATCTGAAGGATGAGGAACCTGAAAATATAAAGTGTGCACATCAGTACAATACAAATGAGATCACAAACTCACCTTTTCGAGTCAACACTAATGTACACCTAATTCTGTTTGGACGAGCATGAGTATCATCTTGTGCGAATGTTTCAACAGTTTTACGAACAAATTCAGTTATTAATTGTTGTGTTTTGGTTAGGCCATTATATAATTATCTGTAAGAGGCTACCAAGAACTTCAATTCACGTTGAAATTTCCCAGCGCGTTTTTCATTAGGGTCATGTTTGACAAAATGATTACCCAATTTTCAGGTCAGTTCCAGACATTCTTTTACTAAACCTGCATTTAGAACAAGATCATATTGTTCATTATCACTACATTCTGTGGGATTAGGAGTCTCAAAGCCAACCTCTTCTAATAATTCATCTTTGCTTACGGCTTTCTCGAATGATTCATGAATATCTTCAAATGATAGATCACTGAATCCTCCAGTTGCGTGTCATTGTAATGATGTTGGGAATACAGTCGTGTTAGTTACCAAATACAATTAGAAAATTGTAGATACATACATTGGTAAATGAAAACATGTATTCCAAAACGCATACACTACATGTTATGCAATCTATTTGTGGGTGCAATATAACTGACTAACCACTGCATTGCCCGTGATAGTTCTTTTCATGGGGTCAGGTGTGACCACTGCTTGCTAACCCCCAGTAATTGCTACGAATACCCATGTAGTTTAACAGATGATACTACTATGCCACAAATAGAAGAAAAAAAAATTTCGTAAAATTTGGGCAAATAAATTCAAACTGACTGGAGTAAATAGAAAATGAAATATTTATTTTGAATCTGAGTAAAAAAAAAAGTTTGTGCAAAAACAGAATTAGGTGTGCGTATACAAACAGGAAATGTTCGACGCAAAAAAATAAATACGCTCAGGGTAGTCACATGAATTGAACCTATGTCATCTACAGCTTGCAAGCTATTAACAATGAGAAACCCACTGAACCACCAGCAAGTTGCTTTCCCACTCCTTGTACTCAGTAATGATACTATTCCCTCTACACCTCACCTCCCCTTTCCGCTTGTGTATCAATAGAATAGCACAAAATCATTAGTACTACCCAAATTTTGTTCAACAGAGGTTTTGGAAAACCAAATCGACATATTACATTGTTTATTTCAACATACCTATATGAGAACTTAAGTCTGTTAGCACAAATGCACTTGTGATGGGTAATGCCTTCTATGAGGTACTCTCGATACACCCTTGACAATGTGGAGCAAGGTCTCAACTATGTCCAAAATGTTAAGCTTATGCGTTTAGCTTTAACTATCCTTTCACGTTCAAACTCGGTTAATTCTTGGCAGGTCGACATTCAAGAGTTTAACAGAGAGCACTGATAACTATCTGACTCTTTATACTCTTTTAATGCAATGTGAGCACTAGTAAATTTGCATACTGCTATCCCATGACTTTTAGCACATCAGTGTTCGGTGTATGGAAGTTATATAAAATTAATAATGCAAAAGTTTTGGTACAGGCATATGAGGGGTCAAAAAATAATACTTAATATAAGATTTTGCAAATGAAAGCACATAAAAAAATAGCTGCAGAGATTAGGAAAAAGCATGTGTTTCTAATTTGAATTAATGGGGTTGCACTGGCCCTGGAACTTTTTTAGGTATAATGCTTGAGTAAATATATTAAGTGAATCTTCACCCATCATATGAAGAAGAATGATTCAAAATTGCCCATTGGATTTATAGTCACAAGGAATGTTTTAAACAAAACCTATGCTGATGAACAGGCTTGTGAGTGACATATGTTCAATGGCCCAAAAGGGAAAGAGTTGTCTTGTAATTATGATCCCTATCAAAAAAGGTTATGTAGTGCTTCAAAGGAAGGCTGATTTAATATTCAACTAACTTCAATAAAATAGCATGTCTCTTCTTCATAGTTATTTCATTTTCAATATTATTACACATAAAACAGAAAGGAAATGAAATCAAAATTCTTATTTAAATCACTGATTTTTAAAAATAATCACTTAATTTTAAATTTGCATTCCCTGTAACAATCTAAAAATCGAAAGAAATGGTCCGTTTTGATAGAATCAGATGTATTCAATTTGTGGACTTTCATATAATGTAATCTCAAAAACTAGATTACATCTAATTATAAATCAAAAATTAAACTACTGATCGCAGAAAGAACAATCTCACTGCCTCTACTAAAATACTAAGATTACACTTCACAAATATAATTAAACGCAATAGCATAAAACAATTCAAAATCAAAGCTGAAACAAATTTTTCTTGCATCTCTAAAGCATCAAATAAACACATTTGAAAATTGAAGGAGATTGGATGTATAACTGAAAAGTAAATACAATCTTTCAAAAGAATACGCCTAAAGACAAATTAACTTTTCCTAATCAAATTATTCCGCTTTCAATACAAAGACCGTTGAAAAACATGAGCTCCTCACACATTCTCATAAGCATAAACAAAACAGAATGCATTCAACATCAGAACAGCGCGCGATTTTTCAAACCGCCGACAGAACTAATACGCCTTCTAGCGGCAATTCCTCTAAGTTTTAACATTAGGATTATCGTAGTTGGCGATACAGGCATCTATCGCCAACTCGCCAAGAGGTGCTGAAAGCGTGAGGGTTTCCGAGTATGCATCCCGGAATCGCGTTGTGTTGGTATGGAAGTTTGGAGAGTGCAGGACTCCTAACACGTCACTTTTTGTCACCTTTTCAGGAGTTTTAAGTTCTTAAATTCTATTTAAAGAAGAAAAATTTTAGGTACGCAGTAAAAATTTTTTTCATTTTTTCTAAAATAAAAAGGAGGTATTCTCTAAAATAAAAAGGATAGGCTCAAGAAGGCTTTAAAAAATAAAGTTTTTAAGGAAGCAGCACTTGCTCAGGCAATGATTGAAGGAGCGGCTAAAGTCTGATGCTGGTCAGCAAAGACAGACTTTAAAAAATGTACATTCTTCGAGAAGACAATTAATTTGAGACTTTTTCAACAAAAAAATGAGACGTAATCTTTAAAGAAAAGAAAGAAATTCTTGAAGCTGTGTCAAAAATGAATATTTTAAAATGATGTACTTTTTAAATTTAGAAAATAAAAATATCCTTCTAAAGAAAGGATAAGGGAGGACCTTTTTATTTTCTATCTTTATACTTGAATATATTTGGCATTTTATATTTGTATATATATATATATTGTTATTTTTTTGCTTGTTTAGTCACTTTTTGTCACCTTTTTTGGTTAAATTAGTCACTTGTCACCTTTTTAAACCTGTTAGGAGCCCTGAGAGTGGGGTCCCCTCGTCATCTGATCGTGGTTCAAAATTACGAGGTGTTGTCCTCGGATCTTTCCCTTAAGGGATTGATCACGGATCGTCATCAATAGCCCGTTGTGTTGCTCTAGTACGATGCTATCATCGATCGGTAACGGATTGGTATCAGCTTTGCGATATAAGTGACTTACCGAATCACCGCTACTCAATCACAGTTTTTTTATGTTTGAGTAACAGGTAAGAACTATTATTCACTAGTATTAGTGATTGAGTAGCAGTTCTGTGATTCGCTTTACATCTCTAGTTCATTACTGGCGGCACTAGAGCAACACAACGGGCTATTGACGGCGGTCCGGGATCAATCCCTTAAGGGAAAGATCAGAGGACAACACCTCGTGATTTTGAACCACGATCAGATGACGAAGAAACGCCTGAGCTGGCACCCCACTCTTCAAGCTTCCACACCAACCCAACTTGAGGACTTTCGGCCACGACAGATTTAAGGTGCACCAGCCGCTTACAAACATCCATGCCCGAACCGGGTACACGTCAAGGAAATCAAAACAGTGGCTCTCATTTTTTGTTGTCAGATTCAGTTTTAGTTTAAAATTCAAAATACATCAATGGTCTCTACGAACTACTACATACAAACGCAAATTATTTTTCAAACAATGTCGTGAAAACAATGTGAATTACGTTTTGTGGGAAAAAAAGATTCAATTTTAAAAACAAAGTAGAAAAAAAATTTATTGAAAATATCTAAACATTTTGAAAAAATCATTTCAGAGAGACTTAATACAACACACTTTCACTATTGTAGGTTCATTGTTTTGATTTGAATTTCTGATTTTGCCGGTCTTTTACGAACTGGGATAATTTCGTTGGATAGCTGCTGTCGTAACACCGTATCGTTTTGGCTTCGGTGGTTCGTTCTTACGATGTTATCACTTTATGGTCTATTTCCATTCACCTTCTTTCCATTAATTTACACGTTCAGTAATAATAATTCTATTCACTATTTATTGAAGACTAAGCATATTATATACAAATGTACAGAGATGTGAGGTTTTACAACCGACACAAAGATCTTATTCAGTAACATCTACAACTATTGTCTACAAATCTGAGTGACATTCCCGCCAGTCCAGGAGGGCGTCGTATAGTGGCAGCGCCACCTAGCTCGGCTCTAATTGGCCAATCTACATATGAATTTTCTACATCCTCCCCACCTGGACTCCTTTAAGAGTACATACTATTACAATCAAAAATGAACAGTAACAAGTAATATAAATCAATTACCATTATACAACAATATTAAAATGTAATTAGTCAAACTTCTAAATAAAAATTATTATTGAAAAATTTTAAATAAGATTTAAAATAGCTGCATTTCAATAATTCTAGAAAACAAGGATATGCATACAATAGTCACATTAGTAAGTATAAGTAAAATACGAATTCTAATATCATTCACAAACAAATATTCATGCTCTACATTATACACAAGGTTACTATTTAGTATTTGCACATTGAAAAAATGTACAAATTATTCTGAAAATAATAATAAAAAAGATAATTATATATAACTTCAGCATTTAATTTCGTAACATAATTTAAGAAATTTCTAATTCAAAAGGATACAACAGTTGCACAGGTTTTCTAAAAAGTCCCTTTGCAGTATTTACCAAACAGGCACGAGTGAGATAGGCTCAGCCTTGAATTACTTCCTTAATTATTCCCAAGTCCCACAGAAGTTTCGATTTATGAGTTCCTTCAACCAATACAATATCTCCAACCTATAAGTTCTTGTATTTTTCAGGAGTTTTAGAATGATGAGCAGAGTTCAAGTTGAACAGGTACTGTTCTTTCAATTTAGTCCACAGTTGTTTCACTAACTTGGTTTGGTATAGTTTTATTCTGGTGAGAGTCTCTTTAGAGTAGAAAGTTTGTTTTCTATTTCAGCAAAATGTAAAGGAAAACTAAATTCTGTTCTTCCGAATTGGAGGAAGTGAGTAGGTGTCAGCGGTACTGGATCTCCTAAATCACTAGTTACATAAGTCAGAGGTCTCATGTTGACAACAGCTTCAATTTCAGTGAGAATGGTTGATAACTCCTCACATGTGAGGAGAGCTCGACCTAGGATCTTTCTCAGAGGATCCTTAACACATTTCACCAGGCGTTCATAGAACCCTCCCCACCATGGGGTTGCTCACGAAGGGTTTCCATGTTCGAGAAGAACTTTTAACCCAATGAAGCACAATACTAGAATCTGTCCATAGACGTTTCTTAGAATCAAATTTTAGAACTGCCGTCACACGGTTAAGTAATCTAGCTCCAATCACGGCGCCCATAAGCTCTAATCTGGGTAATGTTAAACGTTTAATGGGAGCCAATCTACTTTTAGACGCAACTTTTGCTCTCTTATCATTTTCGCAAAACGCTGCAATTCCCTTTCAGCAGCCTTGAAACTTTTTGCATTGTCGGAGTAAATTACTTTACAAGCACCACGTCTTGATAGAAATCGACGTAGAGCAAGAAGGAAAGATTTCGTTGTCATGTCCATTGTTAACTCCAAATGTACAGCTCTGGTTGTTGCACACGTAAATAACACAATATATGATTTTGCTGTGTTATTCTTGTCAATTCTAGTTATGATTGGACCAGCAAAATCTAACCCGATGACACAAAATGAAGGTGATTCTGAGATTCTGTCCCTTGGAAGTTGGCCTGTTAATTGGTCAGCTGGTTTTGCATGATATTTCTTGCAAACTAGACATTTACAATCACTTTTTTGACTTGCTGTCGTCCTTGAGGAATCCATAAATGTTACCGGAGCTGTGAGAGTGTCAAAGATACTCCACCATGCATCAATTTTTGGTGTTCTCGCACAATTAACAGCTCTGTAAACTTCTCATTTTTGGGTAGTAGGATTGGATTGATCTCATTTAGGCTAAAATCACCTTGGCTCAGTCTACTTCCTATGCGTAACAAATTAGAGTCATCTAAATAGGGACATAAACTGTAAATCTTCGAAGTTTTCTTCACATACCCTTTTCCTTTCAAAGATTCAATCTCTTCTTTGTAATTTCTTGATTGTATTTCCCTTATCAAGAATTTTTCAGATTCTTCTAATTCTTCTGCCGTTAAAATACCACTACGTTTGATTGAGTTTCTTGTGTTGAAAAGAAATCTCCTTATCCAGGATATTATTCGAGTTACCTTTAGTAAAGAACTGAATCGGTCTATCTCTATAAGTGCCTCCTTTGAATCTAAAGCACAGACATTCTGAGAAACTATGTTTCCTTTCGATTCTTTTTCTAATAGGGTATTCTCAACCTCTTTGGTTTCTTTAGGCCAGGAATCAATATGTTCGGTCAACCAGTAGGGTCCTGACCACCATAAGTTATCTCTTTCGAGATCTATAAGTGAAAGTCCCCTTGTAAGTCGATCAGCAGGATTGTCCCGTCCAGGACAATGTCTCCAGTCTATGGGATTGGTCAAGGTCTGAATTTCTGCTATCCTGTTGCTCACGAAGGGTTTCCATTTTCGAGAAGAACTTTTAACCCAATGAAGCACAATACTAGAATCTGTCCATAGACGTTTCTTAGAATCAAATTTTAGAACTGCCGTCACACGGTTAAGTAATCTAGCTCCAATCACGGCGCCCATAAGCTCTAATCTGGGTAATGTTAAACGTTTAATGGGAGCCAATCTACTTTTAGACGTAACAAACGTTGTCTTCACTTTCTCATCCTTGATGTATCTCAAATAAATAACTGCACCAAAGGCTCTTTCACTGGCATCACAAAAACAGTGAATCTCTACTTGATCGTAAGTACCCTGAAAGTCACGGAAGTAACATCTGGGAACCTCTATTTTACTGAGATACTGCAGTTGTTCACACCAACTATCCCACTTTTTCTCCACGTGTTCTGGTAAATTTTCGTCCCAATCAATGCCCTGTTCCCACAATGCTTGGAAAATAATTTTTACAATGATTGTAAATGGAGATAAAAATTCAATCGGATCAAAAATTCTTCCTGCCACTTTAATTACAGTTCTCTTGGTTTTCTCCTGACATTTTACAAATTCAGAAAGGTTATTATTATCTAATCTAAGAGCATCCTTATCTATATCCCATATTAATCCCAAAATTTTAAAAGGCATTGCGTTTTGTGAAGTTTCAAAGCATACGTCGAAATTTAAATCTCGTAAATGTTCCTTTAAAAGATGAGAATTACTTTGCCATTTGCGTAGGCACATGTTAGCTTTTAGAAAGATTTCTGAAGACTCCTTTGATAATTTTAAAGCTTCTTCTATTGTGAATCCGCCTACAAACAAATCATCCACGTACATTGACTTATTTATCATAGCACAAGTTTCGGGATATTGAGTTTCAAATTTTTTAACATGATGTTTAATAACGGCTCCTAGTAGAAACGGACTAGAAGTTACGCCAAAAAAAAAACGAGTCATTCTCATAATCACAGGTTTTATCGAAGAATCCAGATCTTGGCGAATTGGATCAATCCACGAAAATCGCGTTAAATCCCTATCACTTTCTGTAAGGCTTATTTGTAGAAATGCCTTTTCTATGTCTGCTACTACTGCAATATTATTAATTCGAAATTGCAATATTAAATTAAATAAGTCTGAATTTAAGTTAGGACCTGGTAATAGTACATCATTTAACGATGGTTTAGAAGGAGCATGAGCAGATGCGTCAAAAACAATGCGAAGTTTAGTAGTTAATTTATCATTTCGAATTACCGGATGGTGGGGTAAATAATATGTCATAGCCCCATTATCTGAATTTATTTCCTGAGGTTCAACCTTCTGTATAATTCCCAATGATAAATATTCTTCTATAACAGCTTTGTAATCATCAAACAACGTAGGATTTTTCTGAAATTTCTTAATTAAAAATTCAAGTGTCTCTTTTTAGCTACATCATAATTGTTCGGAATTTCAACATCGTCAAATTTCATAGGAAGTTTAACTTCGTATCTATTATTCTTAAATTTAATAGATTCCTCAAATGCACAGTAATTTTCAGTCAGAGTATTTAATGCGCACGCTGAAGAAGGTTTGGTTTTATGAGGATTAAATATTTTGGGAAGTTTTGCTTATATATAGTTCTGTTTTCATAGGGTTTTGTACTTACGACATTTGTAGAAGTTACGTTTAGGGATTTTTCACGTGCTTCTACTTCATTCTTTAGAAAAGTTAACAGGTCTGTAACATTTGATTCCTTTTTGTTGTTTTGTTCCCTGTGGAATTGCAAAACAAGGTCATTTGGAATACATTTATACAAAATGGGTAATAATAAACAACCATATGAATCAGAATTAATTTCGAGTGACTCAAGACTTCTTATTTGCACAGATATTTCATCATTTAACTTTCTTAATGCGGACATATCATTTGATCTGCGAACTGGTTCTAAATTTAACAAACGGTTGGTATGCGCGGCAATTAAAATTTCCTTTTTCCCAAATCGATCTTTTAGAATCTCAATTCTTCTTCTTCTTCAGGAGCACAACAGCCTTTTACAGGCCAAGGCTGAATCGCAGATCCTCCTCCATCTGGCTCTGTCTGGTGCGACCGCCCGCCATCGGTTGACTCCCAAAACCTTGAGATCTCTCTCTACGTTATCAATCCATCTTGTAGGTGGTCGTCCCTTTCTTCTAGTCCCTTCAATTTTGGAAAAAGTCACTTTTTTTGGTAGGGTCAGCATCGGGATTTCTAAAGAGATGGCCCAGCCATCTGATGCGTGACGCTTGCTTTCCTATAATTTTCGGATGTCAAGGGAAGACCACTTATGGCCCTTGATGCCGAATCCCTAAGCAATGTTTTAAGATAATTAAACTTTTCTATATCTTGAAGAGTTTCGTTTTCATGAATCGCGGCTTCATACTGAGGCCAAAACTCTTGAAATTGACAAATGTCACCTGAAAATGTATTTGAAGAAATAAGCGGTAATTTTGTGTTGGTTTTCTCTTTAACATCTGATACAGTATCCGTACTGGATCGATTTCCAACTGGTCTAGACAAGACTTCAGTCGGATTTTTATTTAAGTTTCCCAAATATCTACTTACTCGCGACTAACAGAGCACAATCGATTCATTATATTCCAATGAACTTTCCATCTCAGCCTCTAAATCATCCATATTAGTTAGAGCTGCAATAGATTTATCTAAATCTTCCAATGTTGCTTTGTGTTCCATAAGAACCGAGAGAGAATCTATAATTAGATCTGGGTTACCGTCAATGTCCTTATTAAGTTCATCATCAATCTTTTTAATAAGTTTAGTTACTGAAGTGCGAATAATTCTTCTTTTGATTTTGTTCATTTTAAGATCTTCCTCTGTATTACTCATTGGGGTAAGATATTTTCAAATTCAAGGAAACAAAATTTTTCCACTTACCACTTTTCTGATGCTTTCTTCAATAATTATCTAACGTGCAATCCAAACCGTTATTTAAGAAGGCAAATTCGAATCAATAGGTTCCACTGCCGATTGCACCATTATCATAGCACCGTATTGTTTTGGCTTCGGTGGTTCGTTCTTACGATGTCATCACTTTATGGTCTATTTCCATTCACCTTCTTTCCATTAATTTATACGTCCAGTAACAATAATTCTATTCACTATTTATTGAAGACTAAGCATATTATATACAAATGTACAGAGATGCGAGGTTTTACAACCGACACAAAGATCTTATTCAGTAACATCTACAACTATTGTCTACATGTCTACAAATCTGAGTGACATTCCCGCCAGTCCAGGAGGGCGTCGTATAGTGGCAGCGCCACCTAGCTCGGCTCTAATTGGCCAATCTACATATGAATTTTCCACAGCTGCATCTGCTTCCGTTTTTTGTGTAGTTCTAACAAGTGTGTTTACAATGGCAGATGATAATGAACAAGTAAGAACGAATCATTTTGTTGTTGCTTTCACCTGTTATTAGATAAATCAATATATTTTAGATTTTGTAATTCTTAATTCAATTGAATTATATCATGGTTTTATCAAACTGGTAAGAAGTGTACCGACTTTGTATACTCATGAGTCAACTTTGAATTCCTTTAGTTCTTGATGTATGATTTTGATAGAACTTTCTATATATGAAGTGTCTTTAAATAGATATAGTAACTGGAAATCATAATTCTTTTTGCTTAAAATAATTAAACTTACTTTAATTTTTAATAAAAAATGCTTATGATGTCAATACCATATGTGTGAGACTTCTACCACCTCCGCGATATGATTTCAAGTGATATAACAAAGGGATGGAAGTAAGCTTTTAAATTTTATCAACAATTTAAAAAATGTCCTTTTTCCAAACATTTGAATTTTAAAATTCAGTTTGATATTTTTAAAGACCATTTGTAAGGTTTTAAACTGCTTGTTAAACAATAGCCCATTAGCTATAAGCTTCCAAATGGTACATTACACATCTTGGGTGGTAGTAGTATCCGATGTGTTACAACTTATGGCGATTTATAGCCAAATGTGGTAACCTTACAGTTTTCGTAAGTTTGCGCGCTTTCATCCAATTTTAAGGCAACCCTTCGTGTTTCTGTCATTTTTTTCTTCATTGGATTTTTACATAAGTTGTGTGGTTGCTCCGTCCGTTACTCTGTTATTTCTTTGTTGATTCTTTCAAGTAAGTTGCACTTTTATTTTGCTTTAATAGGGTTTACCCCTAACGAATTTGGGTTTGCAATGGTATAAGATACATAAATAGAATTAATTTTTTTTAAACGAAAAGAAATTTTATTAATACAATGGAACAAATTTTAATTGCAAATCAACAATTTTTCTGTGTGGTATTTACTCCAAAAATTTACGTTTTTTAGTGTTGTTGAATCAATTAGGTCCAGGTTCAACTCCTTGATTTTTAAAAATTGTCGGAATTATGAAAACAATTGAGAAAAAAAACGCTGATTAGCAAAACGTCCGGATTTTGGACAGTTCCTGATTTCGGACTTTTTACTGTATAACTAATCGTATTAATTCTTATTTTTTTGCAAAAATGTTTGATGATAGTATACATTTTGAACCTGTAAAGATGTATTTAAGTAATTTATATTAAAAACACTGGATGGTTTTTGTGTAGGAAATTCTCAAAATGTACAACGCTGAGGAACCAGAGTGGTTATACGCATGGAAGCCAATGGTTATTGTGTTTCGCGTGTTATACACTGACTTATCAACAAAAAAATTCCTCCCCTTACAGTGGTTTATATGCATAGTAGTCAACTGTGAAAGGTTCTCGCTGGAAGGCAGGGATAGCATGTTACATGCTGTGATTACATGCATACAAAAAAAAATCCCTCACGGTACAGTGGTTTATACGCGTGGAAGCCAACAGTGAAAGAAGACTGATGTTTCCCAAATCCCTTGAAAAATGCCAGAGTCCTGCTACTTCAGAAACCAGGCAAAAGTCCATTGCTCCCAAAATCTTACAGACCTATCTGCCTGTTACCTATTCTGGGAAAAATTTTGGAGAAACTCGTCATGAATCGCTTAGGCCACTTTTATCTAACACAGTTCACTCAGCGAAAACCAATATGGCTTCACAGAGGGGACCTCAACTAAACATGCTATCCTGGACGTTCTGAAAACCATTCGTCACAATAAGGAAAGTGGTAGCTATAGTGCGGCCATATCCATTGACATCAAAGGAGCCTTTGACTCTGTTCAATGGCCTCTTTTGCTGGAGAAACTATCCCACTTAAACTGCCCTCCCTACATCTTTCATCTAATATCTAGCTTCCTCCATGAAAGATGGATTTTTACTGAATACTCCTCAGCAACAACCAGCAAGTTTTTTTTCCCAGGGGTGCCCTCAAGGTTCCAGACTGTACCCTATTCTCTGGAAAATCCTAGCTGATGATGTCCTTCAAAAATCTTGGCCAGATCACTGCCAACTCTGGGCTTTTGCCAACAACTTTCTGTTTAGTGTCTGGCAGTTCAAGACTAGTGCTTGAAATCAGATCAAATGAATGTCTTCAATCGTTATATGCAGTGGCTTAGCTATAAAAAATCAATCCTCCCAGTATAGTGGTTTATACTCATTGAAACCTTGTGCATTACACGCTGTGACTTGCATACAAAAATATTCCTCCTGGTCCCGTGGTTACAAAAAAATTCTCCATTTTCAAATCCATATCTTCTGACCAAGAATATCCCCATCGAGTTGCCCACATAATGCTAAGTAAATTGCTAGATTGGATTGGAAATGGTTTTGTGTGGCATTGAGTCCTCTTGGGACATATTATGCCAAACTCGAGATAAAATATCAGATATATAATCTAATAAATAAATAAATGAAATGAGTCATGTCATAATAAAATGAATACTATATAAAATGATGTGATGTATGAACCCAATGTCATAAAAAGCTAAAAATATTTGGATGAGGATTCTCTCCAACCATGTCTTCTAAAACCAAGGTATATGAATTAAAATGTTATAAGTCGTTGCCTATTAAAATGAGAACATTGTATTAAAATGTGTTTTACTGTTAGTGGGCAAATGCAGTAATTGCAAATAGGATGATCTCCGTGGAGGAGGTGTCTATGGGTAATCCGCGTATGTCCAATATAGAGGCGTGTTATTATTACCTGCTGCCTCAAAGTTAGCAATTTCCATTCATATATATTTGGTTTAATAGAGTGAAGTTTTGTTCTCCATTCGTTCTGCCATTTTTCCTCTAAAAATTTGTAAATACTATATTCAATAAGGAATAGGTCACAGTAAGGAATGATACGATTAATATTATTTACGGCCGATTTGATGGCTTTGTCAACTTTCATTTCCTGATATCCCAACATGAGATGGGATCTAACAAAATACCAAGTTACAGTTTTTGGAAGAAAGATGATAAATTTTTTTCAGTGACTCCTAAACAATTTTGGCATGATTATGACATTTCAATGACTGTAAAACACTTAATGAATCTGTGAAAATGATACATTTTTTATGGCAATGATCAGATATATTTTCTAATGCTTTGTATATGGCCATTATTTCAGCTGTAAAAGCAGAACATGAAGAGTGAAGTTTAAAACTGTGAAGAGAATCATTAATAGTGAACGCAGTTCCAACATAGTTTGCCTTTTTAGATCCATCTCTGCAAATTTGTATAAAATTAGAGTATTTTTCTATATAATTCTGAAAGAGTTGTTTGTAGATAATATCAGAGGTATCTGCTTTATAGAAATTTTGGAATGGGTTTTGAAATTCAAAATCATGATTAAACCAAGGAGAGAAAGCATACAGTTTTTTTCTGGGTGGTGTCAAGTGAAGAAATTTCGGATCCGTTTATCAAATCCAGTATTCTTAAGTGGAATGTAGTGATGAAGGATGTTTTTGCTTGATAAAGGCGTTTTAAATATGTACTGATGAATGATATGCAATGGGAGATGAGGGATTGAGGAAATTTTAAAATAATATTCTAAGGACAACAGCTGTCGCTTTAAGTCCAGAGAAGGTTCAAAAGTGTCCACATATTACGGGTGAAGTTCTGAAGGCACCAGAACATAAACGTAAAACTGTGGGGGTGGATAGTGTTCAAAGTTTGAAGAGCAGATTTTCTTGCTGAGCCATACATCACACAGCCATAATCTAATTTTGATCGCATTAGTGCTCTATAAATTTTTAAAAGGCAAGTACGATCAGATCCTCATGATTATTTTGATAAAACTCGTAATATGTTAAAAGCCTTTTCACAATGTTTGTGTAGATTTAAAATATTTGGTTGAAAAGTCAACTTTTTATCAAATATAATACCTAAAAATTTCACATTGTCCACAATATTATCAACATTTCTTTGTAGAATATTTCCAGGTCAAGATGAAGAATTTGCTTTCTGCAAAAATGAACACAAGTGGTTTTAGAAGGTGAAAAACTGAAACCATTTTTGTTTGTCCAATTTGTGATTTTGTTAACGGCCTGTTGAAGTTGTCTTTCTACTAAACGAATGTCTTTTGCTGCGCATGAAATTTGCAGATCGTCAACGTAAATAAGACCTTTAACTGATGAAGGCAATTGAGAAATAATATTATTAATTTTTAAAATAAATAAAGTTAGTCTTAAACATTGCCATGTGGCACTCCCTACTCTTGAATAAAAACATTTGAGAAAATCGATCCAATCCTTACCGTAAAATATCTTTTTTCTAAAAATTTGTAAACAAAAATCGGCAGATTTCCTTTTATATTATTGTTAAAAATGTCCTCTCTCTCTCTCTTCTCTCTCTCTCTCTCTCTCTCTCTTCTCTCTCTCTCTCTCTTTAAACTTCCATGTCTCCATGTTTGGTCGTAGGCTTTTTCGATATTGAAAAAAATCGAGACAAGATGCTTATTTTGGACAAATGTGTTTCTTATTTTGGTCTCGAGAGCGACTAGATTGTCAATAGTAGATTGACTTTTTTAGAAACCACTTTTTAAAGAGGAGAGAGAGAGAGAGAGAGAGAGAGAGACATTTATCCTTTTCTAAAATATACATTAGCCTTGCGTTGACCATCTTTTCTAGAATTTTGCATAAGCCGCTTGTCAGGGCTATTGGATTAGTTCAAAGGGTTCTTGGGATCTTTATTCAGTTTCAGTAAGGGTATTATATTAGCATATCTTCATGGCTGCAGAAAATTGTCATTCCAAATTCTGTTGTAAAATTACAGGAGATAATTTGGAGAACTATTTGATAGATGTTTGAGCATGACGTAACTAATATTATCTGGGCCAGGAGTTGATTTATGAACTAAGGATAAAGCCTTTGTCTATTCGGAAAAAGTAAAATCACAATAATATGATAATATATGGTTTGAAGTAAAATTAACTTATTCTTTTCAGATGCAACTTTAATTTTTTTAAAACTTTCAGAGTAGTTATTGGAGTTGGATATTTTGGAAAGGCATAAAGCAATTGCGTTTGCTATATCTTTGTGTGCTGACAGTATTTGGTTATCGTAATCTAGAATCGGAATTTGTCTATTGGTGTAAACACCAAAAATTCTTTTAATCCTGTTCCATAATTATTTACTTGTGGTTTTACTATTTATACTATTGACTTAATTCATCCAAGAATCCCTCTGACTACGTCTTTGTATTTTTCGAAATGCCGCTTTTGTTTTTTTATAAATACTAGGGGGCTCCGCCCCCTGCTCGCTTACGCTCGCCAACCCCCGGGGATTGCTACGCAATCCCATCTGGTTTGCTTCGCAAACCAACAATCCTTCTACATATGCCATTTGGTTTGCTTCGCAAACCAACATTCCTTTCGCACAGTGAAACTATCTGAATAATTTGTATTATCCTGATTTCACTTTACGGACCATGACGTCACAGCGAGGGCTTCGACCCCTGCTCGCTTACGCTCGCTGACCCCCGGGGATTGCTACGCAATACCGTTTGGTTTACTTCGCAAACCAATACCTCTTTCGCAAGTCATTTCACTTTTTTTTACTTTAACACTTAATGCACCCTAAAGTAATAGCCGCATGAGTAAAAAATCTTCTGCATTTTGTTCCCTGTACAATTTTAAGTAAACCGTGTTAATCTCCAAACTTTACGATTTGTACTTAGTACTTAGTCGTTAAACCGTCTGAGAACAGAGGGAAAAAAAGCGATCCTTTTTCCTCGCCAAAAGAACAAATCGTTTTTATAGCAATTGTTGCTACGATAAATTTGATATCTGGCTAACCCGATAGTCAAAAATACAACCCTCCGCGAATCCAATGCTCCGCGAAATAAAAAATACGAAATTTGTGGCACCAACTTTTGATTGCATCAAATTTATTTATCAACCAATTTAAAAAATAATTGTACCGTAAGAAAGAGTACATTGTGAGGTATACTACGATATTTTCAAAATTAAAAACTAATAGTAATACGATATAGATATGACAGTTTTAGTTTTGTATCGGAAATTACGATCTGAAAGTTCCGAAAATAGTATGACCCACTTTTAATTGCATCGATTTTATTTATTAACCAATTTGAAAAATAATTGTACCATAAGAAAGAGTGTAATGTAATGTATTCAGTGATGTTCTCAAATTTAAAAAATAATGTTTTTTTCTGTAAATATATCGGTTGTAACAAAAAGTAGCGAAAATATCCAAAGATTCCGAATTTTGTATGACCAACTTTTGATCGCATCCAATTAAATTATTAACCGATTTAAAAAATAATAGTACCGTAAGAAAGAGTACATTCTGAGGTATACTACGATATTTTTAAAATTAAAACCTAATAGTAATAAGATATAGATACGGCAGTTTAAAAAAAAATAACAAAAATGGCTTGATTTTTCCCGAATTTCAAAAAAATATTATCAAGAACCAAATTGAAATTTAAAAAAAAACTCGACGAGCTGCAAAAATTTACGTTCAGAGGTACTCTTAAAAATAAAACTCACGACTCAAAACTGAAAATTTGTATGTGTTTTGCTCACTCGCGGAAGAAATTTTGCTTCTTCAATTTTGACACTTAATAAACCCTAAACTAATAGCCGCATCGGAAAAAAATCTTAATAATTGTACAGGGAATACGATGAAGAACAAACCATGTTAATTTTGTTTTTTTCCGATCAGTACTTTCTCGGGAAACCATCTAAGAATCGAGCTAAACAACACAGTTTTCAATTCTGCGGCGGCGGTGGCGGCGGTAATATTTTTTTAATATAGAGAGAAAGTTTTCTCTTGTTGGATATCTATTAAAGATATTCCATGCTTTCCTGTTTCCAATATGCATCGCTACATTCCTCATTCCACCAAGGTTTCTTTTGTTTTTTAAACGTATTAATGACCTTTTTAATTGATGCGTCAGCACTTGCTATGCTATAATTATGTGTGTTATTTTCAAAGTAACCTCATCGATGTCACCAATTTCTCCCATGCTAGAAATATCAGCAAGGCTAGTAAAAAGTGGCCAGTTCGCAGTTTCAAAAATATTGTTGGTTTGGCTGACAAGAGTGAGGTTGGTATTGGCCTGCACATTTTAGTTTTATAGGATAATGGTCACTATTGTAAAGGTAAGAATCCACAGAGTGAAGGTGAGTGAAAGTAAGTAGGTTGACCGTTATTCATATCATATAAATCATTGTATGTTATTATTTTTTCAATTTGTTTGCCTCTATGATTATTGTCTGAACTGCCCCAGAGAATATGCTGGTCATTTAGGTCACCAAGTATGATGAATGGTTGCGGGAGTTGATCAATCAAATTATTTAAGTCAAAAGTGGCGATATGGGTGTTAGGAGGAAGGTATAAATTGCATATTGTTATTAAAATATTGACATGAAGTCTTACAGCAACAGCTTGGAGATTTGTTTAAGGTTAATTTGAGTGACTGGTAAGTCATGTGAGGTAAGCAATGCAACACCTCCACATGCTCTTTGGCCATCATCGTAATTTTTTTCCATATATAGCGAAATAACGGATGTTGGTGGTATCATTTTTAGATGGGTCTCCTGGAGGGCAATTGCAGCTGGCTAATGTTTGTTTATGATGTCTTTAACATCATCAAATCTTTTACGAAAACCCCGGCAGTTCCAGGAAAGAAAAGAAGCCATAAAAATAAAATATAAAGGAAAAGAAAAAACTACCTGTGTTTTTTCGTCCTAGGACGAGGATTGCCCTTCTTGGACTTAAGTGGCGAAGTTTCCAAGTCCTCACTTTCTAAAGAGAAAAGATCACTTTCGGTGTTGTGATTTATGAGGTCGTTGGGAGAAGGACCAGTTATCAAGTTTCTGGATGAAACATCAGGCTGTAACTGGCCCGTTGGTTGGCCTGGCAGTGGTGCTAGATCCAGATCTAGGCAGAAGATAAATTTGAGAAGAACTTCTTGCTATTTTGATATTATTTTTTCCAGGTGGTATGGCTCTTTTTAGAGAGGTTTATATTTTCTGTATTAAAATTTTTTTTCACACATATTGTTTTCATTAGTTTTGTTACATATTTGCTCCACCAAAGGAAAAGTTGTTTTTTGATTTTCCATGTTTTAAAAAGAAATGTGTTCAGTCCCCGGCGGAACCACCCACCATGGAGTCCAACGAGGGGGTACATGTTCCTGTACCAGTGCTAGCCAGGGACTATACAAACCCAAGTCAACTCTATTACTGCCCTAAGGAACTAGTTAGTGAGCCGGTCCTTAGTCCAAGCAGGATATACCCACCAGCCGATTAATGTACTGGGACCAAAGCACACCTCCTGTTTATCCAAAGCAGGAGCCGAAGCAATGTATTGGGGCGTTGTGTTGTCCCTCAATTAGCACTACCACCTTTTCCGAAGGCACATGTATCCACGCACGGCAAACATGTGGGTGATATAATCCCCAAGAGGAGCTGAAAGCAACAGAGTGGCGTAAAGCTTCTCAAAGGGAGCCCTCACCTCCAACAAAAAGGCAACCACAGGGAGGGAGGAAAAAAGCAGAAGGGTAGAGGAGAGGAAAGATGAAAGGGAGAAAAGATCACTAGATTGTGAATCCCGTGCAAACCTAAAGAAGGTATGCCCCTGAGGGCGTAAATTGCTAGATTTTTAAAATGAAATTTCATCTGAGTTACAGATAGAATAAACTTCCATTGATTTTTCTCACATTGAAAAATATTTGGTGGATTATCAGGATCCTAGAAAAGAACTGACTTATGTACAAAAAAAAATTCCTCATTTTTAATTCCATGTGCAGTACAAAATCCCAAATCCGGACGTTTCGCTAACCGACGTTTTTTTTCTCCAAAGAGTCAAACCTGGACCTATTTGAGGAAACAATGCAAAATAATGGACATGTTCAGAGTAAATACTACACAGAAAAAATTAGATTTGCAAGTAAAATTTGTTGCATTGTTTCAAAAAGTTTTTTTTCCTTTTTTAAAATTGTTCCTATTTACGTAATGTATGCAAAGGTTCACAGTGTGGATTTTGCTATATGGCGGCCATCTTAAAATTTCTTAGATTGGCCGCTATTTTGATTTGGAGAAACAATTTGCTTTGGTGACTAACGTAACGGATTCTACCACTCCACCGACGAATCTATACCACTTTCAATCCTGAAATTTGTAGGTAGTAGTCTTAAAAGTGATTGAATACACCTCAAAGCCCAAATTTTAAAATTTAATTGAGAACATTTTAAATTTTATTTATCGGACTATTTTTATTATTTGGCTTACTAAGAATGGCAACACACACAGTGTAAGAGATCACAGCTTCAAATTTTTTTCCCTTTCATTTCATTGATTGTTTTAAGTGGAAGCATTCTGTTTGATTTGAGTCACAGAAACTATATATGTTTCTTGCTTTTTTTTCTTTAGCTTGGGCCTCACTGATGTCACTGGTCGAATGTTATTTTTTTTCTTTCATTTTCTTAACAGATTGTAAATTGGAAGCTTTCTGTTTGTTTACAGTCACTGCTATATTTGTTTCTTGCTTTTTTCTTTATTTTCAAGACTTTTTGAAAGTATAGCAATATTTAATTTTTATCACTTATGCAATTTTTTTTTATTACTGTTTAATTTGGTTTTGTTGGAATGAGTGATGTTTAGCATTAAGACTTTTTAAAAATATAACTTACTTTGAATTTGTATAATTTCTGCAATTTCATTGTTTCTTGATTTTTTTTCTTTAACTTTAGGTTTTTAAAAATTATAGCGATATTCAATATTGATCATTTATGCAATTTTTTGTTTATTACTGTTTAATTTGGTTGTGTCAGGATAAGTGAGGTTGAATTTTTAAAAGCATAACTTTGTCACTGGCACACAGCGCCGTGTGGGTACTGCTAGTAATTATCTAAAGATGAAGCTATTTTTTAAATAAATAAAGCTTAAGTCAAATGTGGAAGGCAACAGATTATTTTTATGATTTCCATTCATAACTATCTCTGAGGACACTAGATCATGGACTATTAAGTGTTGAATTGACATGGAATGCCTTGTGAGATTTTCTTTGAAAATTGTTTTTATACAAATTTAATTAATTTCTTGAAATACATACAATAATTAGTACACAGCTTTGATATAAAGACTCATGGCAACACTTTTGGCATATTTTATATATTGACGAATAAATTCTGAACCGGAGCTGATGTTTAATCGATGTGATCGTATAGATTCAGTACATGTCTTAATTTATGGTCGCAATTAACTTGCTAAGATCTTCAGCTCCGACTCATGACTAATGAAGCATGACGATAACAATCACTAGATTTAAACTTAATATTTATTTAAATTAACGGAATTATACAATTAACAAGAGGGACGGAACAGAATTCATGAAGGGAGGAACGAAGGCTGACTTACCCTTGTAACGAGTCCTCGTGCGAGCACCCACGCTTAGCACCCCTTTAGGAAGCGCTTCCGTCTGAAAGTGCCCCCTTTTTCTCGGTTACTTCTCCCTGTCTGCTGGAATGTTTATTAACTCCCTGCGACTGGTCGTGTCAGTCCTTTCATGTAAAACCGTGCACACGTGAAATTGGGAGAACATTCGTCAGCTCTCCTTCAATTCTTAGAAAAAAAATCTATTCAGCTAAATCGAAAATATTTTTAAAAATTCGAAAACATGAATATTTAACATTTATATTACAAAAAATCACATTTATTCCAACAAACTTGAGGTATTTGGCCATGATAAAATTAAAAAAGGCGATTAAAAAAAATTAATACGACTCAAATAATTGCGAGGGTGCCATAATTGTATTAAAGTGGGATTGATTTGCCTACTACAACTTACGTGCCAAAGGTGTTGGCACAAAAGGCTATCAAACCTGTACCTAATTATCTGAAAACAAAGCACACTGAACACCCTTTTAATTTTTGAATTGCTATGCTTGTACACGAGACACTGATATTATTCTTTCCCTTTAAAGGTGAAAATTAAGAAATTTTGTAAGTGGCTAGCGACCACTGAACTTGTTTCATTCAGTGGCCACTTATGAGCGTTCAGATATATTGTAAAATACACATACACACATGTTATATATGTGTGTGTGTGTCCATACTTTTTTTATTTCTTAAAAAAAATTTCACAGCAATAAAAACGTAAAATTGGAGGTTTTTTTCTACCATATAAAACTAATGTTTTAAGTAAGTGTCGCGACTGTAGCAAAATTTTTCAGTCTCCACTTTCAAACATTAACTTGCCACGTGGCAACCGTTAATTTTCACCTTTATTTCCATTCATGGAAGTTAGCAAACAAAGCACACATACAGTTTTTGCTTCTCTGTTCATCTTTTCCCCTAATTTACAACTTAATAGTGCTTCTTAACTCTTGTCATTCAACATCTTCAGTGACTTCTTTACATATTGAAGTGCCAGTAGATAAGAGAGAGAGAACCCTGAAACTATTTTCTCTTTTTATTTTGCAATCAATTCATGGAAGAACTCGTCGTTTTTCTAAAATAGCTGCTTTTTAATACTTTTATTAAATTGATACAAATTATGAAAGCAAAGCAGAAAACTTTTTTCACTGACATAATCATCTCGCATATTGCAAATGTTACAAATATGAAGTGAATTTAGAGACGTTTAATGTTATTTATTGCCATTTAAGCCCTGTACACACAAAGCATTATCTAATGTTCATTATTAAAGTGCATGGTATTGTACTGTTATACAGACATCCTAACAAATATTAGCATCTTATGCTTCAGAAACCGTTCTCTATTTTTACTAATGTGCATCAGCTAGCACTCTTAAATATTTCGCAAACACAATCATTCTAAAGCGACTTTTACACAAATGAACAGAGAACCTTAACTTTTAAGCGTAATTATAAGCTTGCAGTATTTTCTTTAAAATTGTGTGAAAATGACTTGGAAAGAAAGATTTAATTTTGTCCCAACCTTTATATAGAACAAAAATTGTATTTTTAATTTTGGTCCATCTGAAATTGAATTGTGTTCACCTTACTGACCAGTGTAGTCATGAGGGCAAGACAGGTTCTGAAATATTTTCCTGGCTATTTGACTTTACTAGAATTAAAACATGGAAATTATTATAAATTTAGACATCAAAGTAATTCTGCAAGCGCATGTGTATTTCTCTTCAGCTAACTTACATTTAGTGAAACACTTTTATTTAAAGGTTGCAGCTAATTTTGTTGAAGAACCGCTTGATTTGATTCGTCTTACTTTAGATGAAAAGATTTATATTAAAATGAGAAATGAACGTGAACTGAGAGGAAGACTACTTGTGAGTATCTCTGTCTTGCTGCTATATTCTAATATATGCATTAAAAATTATTTGATTTGGTTTTGATCAATCTTTTCTCATAACTGTCTTTGAAGAGATAATCAATAGTATAGGTTGCAAAAGTTTTAAATATAAACCAACTTTAAAAAAAAAGTCAAATTAATTCTTATCGAATTTCAGACATTACTATGTAAATTATTGAAATTAAACAGCATTGAGTAGAACTTACCTTTATAAAAAATTATAGTTTCATTTTTAGTGCTTAATTGTTTTTGGATATTAAGTAGTTCCTCTGTATCTTAAAAACCAAGTACAATAGCAAATTAAATACTTTATATGAAAGGTAATTTTTATTTTAATGACCTTGTGACATTCCTAGTAAGATAACTCATAATAGTTTATTTAGAAGGTGCAACCATAGTAATGCACCACAGTAGAGCAGAAGAAAAAAGGGATAGCATGTCTCATAAGATGGTAATTTGGTCAAAATCAGAATATTTTGATGTTAGATTTATGTTTCTTGTCCTCATACATTATTTGTCAATGTCCATTAAAATGTCCGGTACACAATGACCAGAATTTTCACGATTCAAAATATTGAGAAGCCCTAGATGGTTGAAGGAAAGAGGGTTGGTGGTATGGACCCCATTGAAATATTATGATTCATTTTTATTTATATACATTTGACTGAAATTATATTAAAAAGTGAAACCTTGCATCCGATTCCCGTTAATGTGTGAATGTTTTCAGTTATAGTCGGTGATGATGAAGTGGTATAAAAATTGAAATTAAAATAATTAACATTAATAAAGCTAATTGTATTTTCATTTATTTTTCTAAGGCTTATGATCAGCATTTAAATATGGTTCTTGATGATGTAGTAGCAACTGTTAAAACTATTGATATAAATGAAGAGACTTATGAAGAAGTATATAAAGTAAGAAATTTTTATGAAAGGTGGTTATATATTCTTTATTTAAACTTGCAAATATATATGCTTTTAATTCTTTTTAAATTCCTATATGGTGTTGATAATAAAAATATCTACTATACTTTGTGCTATACACCATTTCATAGTTGACAAAAATTAGAAGTTAAGAATTCGATTATTTTATTGGTTCTAAATATTTGGCTATTGCAATTTATGTAATGGGATTGAGAAAGCTCCTCTTTCTAAATGTGCAAATAAAATAAATTGTTAAATGAAGATTTTTATTGAAAATAAATTATCACATTCAACTTAAGACATTAAATTGTTGAAAAATAAATACCTTATTTTGTGACAAACATACTGTGAAGAGGTTAAAGCATATATTTTAATATATTTTTGTTTGACATTAGTTTCAAGCAAACAGCTTTTTAAAAGGGTTAAGATGATTGGAGGATGATCAAATACATTTATTTTAAACATCCTCCAATTGCTTTAACTCTCTATTGTGTTACTTCTAAGAACTCACAACCACCTTTCACATAAGTAATTAAGATCAAATTAACTTATTTGATTATGTTATTCTTGATTCTACATATTGAATGAAGTTACTTGTAAGTCTTATAACAATTTTAGTAACCTGGTATGCATTTAATAAATTATTAATTTATTTTCAGACAATAAAGAGAACAGTACCAATGCTTTTTATTCGAGGTGATGGAGTCATACTTGTATCTCCCCTGTAAGAGGAGGAATGTAATTCCGATACTTGGGGAAAGATGTATGATTCATAATCATTACAATCTTGCTTCATAAACATGTAAAAAAATGTAATAAATATTTTCAATCAAAATTAAAAAATTTCTATTTTGTACTAAGTTTATAAAAGTCGAAAGTGAGAAAAATAACTGAACAAGATGTATATTATTTTATTCAAATAAATTAACCTTTATGATACAGCAGATTGACTTTTGTTAACACTAAAATATTACTTAAACCAGCGGCATGGTAGCGATTTATGCTATCCCCCTTTTAAGCCGGCCGTTTACGAGCTGTCAGCGACTGACCTTCAAGAGTAGGGGTGCACAACCTTTTTGGGAGAAGGGCATCGACCTTAGAAGTAACTAGACGGACCATGTGGGAGGAGTCACGGTCGTAAGATCTCAGAAGCGAAGGTCACGTGGGTAAGGGATTTGACTCGGACAGATCAGCTATGTAAGCGATGGATTTAGTGGTTTTAATCAATTTCGAAAACAGAATTCTTCAAGGCGCTTAATGTGTCTCAATGGACAAAAAAACATTTCCTTTAGAAAGGGAAAAATAGTTTCTCGTAAAGGTACTTACTGATCAAAATTATTTCAATTGCGTGTGTGATTAGGTCATGTCTAACAATTTGGAATAAGTACCCTTTTTAAAAAGGGAAACGCTAATACATGCGCGTTTTTTGTTAGCAAATAATTTCTTGAACATTTTAATTGATACACAATACTCTTTTCTCTTGTTTTCATTACCAAATGAAAAATTAAACTTCACTTTGAAAAATCTAAAATATTTCATTACCAAATCACATTTTTCAATTTATAATATGTAATAATTTGATTTTATTGTTATAAAAAAATAATGGTCTATATTTTATGTTCAAACGTGAAAAAATATATTGTACCCCGGCAAGAAAGTGACACAACTCAAAATTGCAGAATTTGAGTAACATCAATTTAAAGGATACTATAAAACATATATTGAAATAGTATTAGCTTCTTTTAAATTTTAGGTAAGTATTTATGGTTGTAACTTCTATTATATTTTATAGGATAGTAATATTTAACACGTTGGGGCACCTCATACATATTTTTCAATGACATGACATCAAAATTTTTATTTTTTGACCTGTGTCACTTTTCTTGCCAGGGTGCCATGTTAAAACATGAAGCTCTATTAATTTCGAATGCAACATATAATATTTATAAAAGGGTCAAAGTCTAGTCTTAAAAAAATTTCCTTATATTAAATCACTGCAATAATTGAACAGTCCTGGAAACATATATAACAAACATTTTTATTCACGAGACATCTATTTTTATTTCCATCAAACAAATATATTTTTATTTACATGAAACACATATTTTTGACAAAATTTTCTTTTCAAGACACAGAATAATTTTATTTACAAGTGACTAATCATGTTTTTAATTCAACTGGTTTAGAAGATAGTAACATTTTTTCAATTGATAATTTCAAAAAAAAATTTATAAAATATTTGCATATATGATGATTTAGTTTAAAAATTGTCTTATGGAATCAAAATATTCTTTTTGGTGAAATCTTCAAAATGATCATATTTTTACTATGGAACAGTCTTAAAAAACCAAAAGAAACAGTTAGATTAGTGAGAACCATGCACCACACATGCTTAGCTGTTATAAAATTGATCGTAACCTAATTAAAAAGTTTTTATTATCATATCCTATAAACAATTGTCTTTATGCATATTCGTAATATTCAGGTTACCACAATGAGAAGTATGAACTGGGTAGCAACAAAATCCTCGAAAAAAAGTTCCCTGATTTTACAATTCCTTTAATAAGTGTCATGATTCGTATCGATATACAGTATCCACACATTATTTTTAAATATTTAGGGTTAGAAGGATAATTATCCACAAATATTTTGTTACTTTTTCTCTTCAGATATAACTATTATTATTATTATGGGTTTGAACTCTTAATAAAACTCTTACTATAGCAATTATAAAAAACTGGAGAAAAAAAATACTTTGATAATGAACTTATTACATCTAACCTACATTATCATCTATACATTGCAATCAAATGCAAATATGCATAAAAATTTCTATTAAAAATGTAATTGCAAGCAAAAAATATTAATTTAATGCACACAAAAAACCTTCATACGTTACACAAATTTCAAATTGTATGCCACAAGTGGTATCGACAGCATCACGGCGGCGGTTTTCGCTGTGTTCAAAAATTACGACACCAGTGTTCTTTATTTTAATTACAATTTCGGCGAATACGATTTATTAGATTCTCAAAATTACTCATTGTCGTGCATCTCTAAATAGGACAAACAATAATAGTTGCAGTTTAAATTCCCAGATTTTTTGTGAAATTTGGAATTTTCCCTGAAATTTCCCCAGTTGTTCAGAATTCAAAAGTTCCCTGAGAAATCCCCGATTTCCAGGTTCTGTTACCACCCTGTTGAAACATTCTGACAATGAAAATAATATATGATCAGAAGATCTCTGAAATCGATTCAATGCAACTACTTAATTATTATGAATATACTATTACTATTTTTATTTATTAAAATGAAGATTGTAACAATTTTTAATGAATTATATCTATATTATTGGTTTTTAAACAAAATCAATTTGGTGAAATTTTTACGTATATTTTTAGCTTGTACGTTCTCATTATAGCTTGATGTAGCATGATGCATTCTTATGTTGAAATATTTAGCAATAATGGCTTTAATCAAAAGAACAAAGTAATTGTTTTCTGGCTCATCGTCAAACATATGGTTTTCCAATGACTTAAACAAAATAGATGGGTCTATTTTCTTCATCACAGAAATGGACATATGATTGATAATATTTTTTAAGAGCAAATGCTCTCAGTGATGATGGAAAAGCTTGTTTACATTGTCCTGACGATCCCTTTAGAATTCTTTCGAATAGATCTTGGATGGATTCAGGAACTGAGCACTATAAAGTAAAGGAAACAATTTTAAGAATATGTTTTTAGGGTATGATTTTGCAGGGAAAAATTCAGATAATGTAATTAATCCCTGGATATATTGTTCGTCTAGGGAGACGAGAACAAAACCTCATGTACCGAGAAAATATTACTTTTATGAGAAGAAGCAAAGTACATTAAGATACGCGATTTATAGAACTGCAAATATATAACAGGTTAGAATTTTTTTTTTCTTCACAAAACAGGCAGATTTCCTCTGCTGTTTGATAACGAGAAATTCATCAAAGGATGTGTAAAACAAAGAGGGATATATGAACACTAGACATCCATAATACCGACTCGGGGTCAGAGGCCAACACTGACCTAAATATCTATTGCGAAGATCTTCCTGTCAGTACAGCTATACAAAATTCTTACAAAACATCTGTAGAGACAGGCGAGTTAGCGCCACCGGCGAGATAACGCCATCTATCGAAGAGTAACGGCCATATTCACAAGTCTCGAGTTAACTCGAGGATCAGTTGATCCGCGAGTAAGAGTTAACTCGAGGATTAGCAAGAACGGTATTCACAAACAGCGTGTTAATTGATCCGGGGATTAAAATGAGACGCTCGCTGTGATTGGCTACCTCACGATCACGTGGTATTGTTTACATTGGTGCGACGCCCGAATCTGCATTCATATTGATCAAGCACGTACTTCGCCGTAGAATTGATTCCTAATTGTGAATAAATAGGACTCGTACAGCATTTTAATATGGTTTTGGGAAAAGTAATGCAAAGGTATTTAATTTCAAGTTGGATTTTTATGGAAACCTAAATTTTGCAATAAAGAATTGTACTCAACGTCTTGACAGATGTATGTAATCCGATTATCTTTGTACTTGTCAGTATGGGTGTGTGTTGGTGGTGTGAAAAGTGACTTGCATTGTCAATTTTCTTTAATTCGTAACAATTCAACAGAATAATTTTTATTCTACGACGAATTTGTATCTGCCATGGTCGTTTTCTACCGTTTGCTCTCTCCGGCTTAGAGGACAGACTTGGCGCCATCTATCTTTTCGCTAAGCTGCTTGTTAAGATTACGCAGCTACATTTATTTTCATTTTTCTTTTGAATTACAATAAAATTATGTTTTAAATTTTCCATTTAAGGAATATTATGATGAGGACATGAGCTGCTATGTAGCAGGTGCTCACGTCCAATCCAGTGACCAGTCGTCGCAAGAATACTATACTTTAGCATAGAATGAAATATGTCATCCATTTTGTTTTTTGCAGAATATCCTTCGCAAAAAGGTAGTACTGCGCATGCGTAACTTTTACTCGCGAGTTAACTCGCCGATTTCGGAGGATCAAAATGTAACACTGAACCGGCAGTTAAAACCACGGATCAGGACTTGTGAATACGGTTTTTTCGATAACTCGCGGATTATCGTTGATTCTCGAGTTAACTCGGACTTGTGAATACGGCCGTAAGTGGTACTGCAGAGAACGTCGGAGGTGATTGTAGACTCCGGACGTGTCTGCTGGATTCTTAGATCCTGTTGTTTAATTCTCCATGTAAATAGTGTTCTTCCATGTTTAAATAGTCGTCCTGTATTATTCTGTGCTGTGCTGTGTTAAAATAAACTTGTGTGTTTAAAAAAAGTTGTTCTCGATTGGACAAACAAAACACTTCGATTCGGCAATCCTCACAACACGCTCTCTTTCGAGAACCAGAGGTAACCAGAACAAAGGACTGTAAGCAGAACATGAGAACCAAAAGTCATGGAAAGCAGGGAGGAGCAATTTTGATCTGGTTTTATTTGAAGTATACTTTCACCGAAGATATATAAATAAATATATATGAAAGAAAGTCAAAATGTATAAAAGTTCTAAAAAAGAAGATTTGGTAGCACTTCTTGGTGAATTAGAAGATACACCAACTGTTGGTTTAACAGTGATTCAATTAAAAAATAAAATTGAGGACAGTAAACCTTTTAAAGACGATCCAGAATTCGTAACAGGTTTATTAAATTCAATAGTTGAGGAAAGAAAGACAAAAGAAGATGACGAGATTAAAGCTAGAGATACACAATTAGCACTAGAAGCTCAAAAAATTGAATTTGAAAAATTAAAATTAGCGCAGCTAGAAAAAGAACTCGAACTAGAAAAAATCAGAAGTCAGAACGCGTCTAAATATGAATCTCGCTCGAGTAAAGACGCAGATACAGGTTCGGGAAACTTGGAAAGTCTGATAAGAAGTGTGAAAACGCTAACCATCCCAGTTCCAGACAAATCGGAAAACTTCAGTTTGTTCTTTCAAACACTGGAGAGAGCATTCATTACCAAAAACGTACCGGATGAGTTCAAATCCGAAATTTTAATTAACATTTTGGAGGATAAAGCTACAGACATACTATTTTATATTAGCAAAGAACTAAAATCGTATGAAACCATTAAAAAACTGGCATTAAAAGAATATCAACCAACTGCTTATGAATGCCTAGTAAATTTTCGTAGAGCACGACGTGAGCCGAAAGAGTCACATGTTCAATTCGCATCTAGACTGTCTGCAAATTTCCAGTATTACTGTCAGCTACGTGAAGTTAAAGATTTTGATACCTTATGTCAACTGATAATTTCTGACAAAATTTCCCAAACGTTAGATAGAGAAACTACAACTTACATTAATATCAAAACAGTGGAAAATTGGTTAAAACCGAAAGATTTAGCAAAAGAAGTTGACATATATTTTGTCAATAAAGGCAGGTCGTTGAATGAGACCACTTCTTATTCTAACGAAAATACAGCTAATAAGTTACCCCATGTTTTTAAAGAATCAAAGTATGTCCCACCTCATGCGAGAAACAACATAAATGCAAATAGATATCCGCCCAAAAAATACGCACCTTGCCAGATTTTGTTCGCAACGGAGTAAACCGGAAAAACAATACGATCTCTCAAAAAAGGAAACAGAGAAAAAGGGGAGTGACAGAATAATAGCTAAGATTGGATCTTCATGTTCAGAACCAGACGAAATAATAACGCAACCATTGCAAAGTGTAAGTGTTTGCATTGCGGATGAAGAGATACGAGCTATAATTGATTCAGGCGCTGAGATTTCAGTTTTAAACCCGAATTATATTCCTAACATTCCTATTGAAAATAATAGCGAAATTGAACTAATTTCCGCTTTTGGAGAAACGATTAAAGCCAGTGTGGCGAGAATCCCCATTTCTATTAGTAATCCCGATAATCCTCTCTTTTTGAAACCTATTGAAATATTCCTGGCCTTGACGGAAAAACTTCATGTACCATGCATTTTAACCCCGACCACATACAATTTATTACGCAGGTGGCTAGGGAAAATGATAAACAAAGTTCGCTGGGTGAAACATTTTTTTTCTCGCTGGTTGATGAAAATGTATCTGGTGGTGTAAACAGTATTACTTCTGTGAATTCGCAATCGGAAAAAACGGTTAACCAGATGTCAGATTTGATAAATTAAGAGCGGAGCAGCAGAACTGTGAATCGTTAAAGACGGTTCTTGATCAAGTAAATCAAGGGAAAGGAAATTATATTTTAATCGATGATATAATTTATCACAAAGAAAAAATTTCAGGGGATAATGTTACACAACTCGTATTACCAAAAGATAGGAGGGAACAAATTTTAAAACTCGCACATGGGCCAGTATTTGGAAGTCACCTGGGGATGCGTAAAACGAAAGAACGAATAAAATATTCATTTTATTGGCCCGGGATGTCAAAGGACATACACAATTTTTGCAAAACTTGTAAAGATTGTCAGTTACGAAGTCCAGAAAGATGTACAGATAGAATCCCTATTACCCCTGTAAATAGACCAAACTTCCCGTTTGAAGTTGTAAACGCAGATATCATCGGTCCAATCGATCCACCTTCAGCTAGAAACCATAAGTATGTTCTTACAGTAATGGATCAACATTCGAGATGGCCAGAAGCCATACCTTTGAGATCACTCACCGCCAAAGCAACATGCGATGCTTTGCTCGAAATTTTTATGGGTACAGGTATACCCACAGTTATAGCCAGTGATCAAGGTTCGAATTTCATTTCTCAACTGACGAAAGAATTTCATACTAGATTAGGAGTTTGCCCTAAATTCTCAACACCTGGTTATCCAGCTAGTAACGGATTAGTCGAAAGATATAACAAAGTTTTAAAACAAATGCTTCACCATGTTATTAGAAAAGATTCTAAGAACTGGGACAATCATATTCCGTATTTGCTATTTGCGTATCAAGAAATTCCTAACTCCACAACTGGAGTGTCGCCTTTTAAATTACTTTACGGAAGAGAAGCTAGAGGTCCATTATCAGTACTAAAATCTACTTGGTCAGGAGAAATCCCTCTACCCATAAATCTTGGCAAAAGCGCTATAGATTATCTTTAAGAATTGAAAATAAATTTAGAAGAGGCTACAGAACAAGCAACGGTAGTCGCAGAAGGGAAACAAAAGGCGTATGCTGAGTATTTTAATCGCCGCACTTCGTTCAAAGAATTTAAAACTGATGACCAAGTTTATTTACTAATTCCGGATTCAAATAACAAATTATACGCGAGATGGACCGGACCAGGAAAAATAATTTCCCGGTGTAACCCTCATTCATATAAAGTAGAACTTTTAGACGGAAAAATAAGGCACGTGCATGCAAATAAAATTAGGAAATTCCATTCAAGAGTCCAAACGATTGGTGTAATTTTTGAAAATGAAGCAGAGTTGGGAGAAATCCATCCTACACCTGAACCACATTTAAAAGGAAAACCTAATTTTGAGGAAATAAACTTAAATCATTTGGATGACACAAAGAGGAGAGATATTTTGGATTTAGTGACGAAATATGAAATGTTATTTTCTGATAAAGTACAAATAGCTCAAGTCGGAGAACATAAAATTAAATTATTAGAAACAGAAAGGAAGAAACCTTATATTTATAGAATCCCAGAATCTCTTAAACGAGAAGTTGATAAACAACAACAGGCTTGGCCGACAATTGAGAGAGAGGCCTACGCAGTTATATGGAGTTTGAAGAAGTTCGAGACTTGGATCTTTGGTTCGAAGATCGAATTGATAACTGACCATAATCCTTTGACATTCATCACAAAGAATACTCCACAATCGCCAAAGCTTCAGAGATGGTCCCTGGCTCTACAAAAGTACGACATCTCCATATCACATTGCCCAGGGTCAAAGTTGTCGAACGCTGACGCTTTGTCCAGACTGATGTCCGCCTAAACTATTCCACTATAGACTGTTCCTGATTAAAAAACTGTATCCGTATAAACTGTTCCTGATGTTGACAATTTCCACTATAAACTGTTCCTGATTTTGACAATTGTCATTATAAACTTTTCCTGAACATTGAATTTTCATTGAACTTTTTTTATTGGATTTTATTTTTCTTGCTAAGCATTTTAGAGATGAAAATTTAATATTTTTGGTATATTTAGTTAATTCTTTTAACTGATTTATCTATATATAATTATTTCTTTTATATTTGTTTTGAATTGTTGATTTAGCATATAGTATGATATTAAGTTGAATATCAATATATACATATTTTTTAGAGGTCAAATTTTTCTATCGGATAATTGGTAAAAGTAATTTGTTGCATTATTGTATATTATTTGTCTATATTTTGTCTATTGCTATTATCAGAGTAATTAATATATGTCTCACCTGTCACTTAAGTTTCAGATTCGGATTAATTGAGGTATAATCCCAATCTTGAGGGTAGGGTGTAGAGACAGGCGAGTTAGCGCCACCGGCGAGATAACGCCATCTATCGAAGAGTAAGTGGTACTGCAGAGAACGTCGGAGGTGATTGTAGACTCCGGACGTGTTTGCTGGATTCTTAGATCCTGTTGTTTAATTCTCCATGTAAATAGTGTTCTTCCATGTTTAAATAGTCATCCTGTATTAGTCTGTGCTGTGCTGTGTTAAAATAAACTTGTGTGTTTAAAAAACAGTTGTTCTCGATTGGACAAACAAAACACTTCGATTCGGCAATCCTCACAACATCCGAGTCAAAACTCGATGTATTTTAGAAATACAAAGTTAATTTTACAGTTCATTTATACGGAATGTCAATAAACCTTTCACAGACTCAACTACGTGATTAAGTTGGTTGATTATTACTCGTTAACTAGAAAAGCCTACTTATCGCTGATAGCATAAAGTTGAGTTCAATTTCTGTAGATTAATATTTATATGGTTTTACACTTAAGTAAAAAACAAATAACTAAGTAATAAAAGTTTTTCTTTGTAAAGTATTTCTTTTCTTTTTTCACACCCCTATGAGGAAATAATAAAGAGCCTTTCTGGCTAGCTCAGAGTAGGAAGTCGCAGTTAAACAGGGGACAGCATAATCGGTATTGCACACAGGCGTTCAAACAGCTAGCGGCGGGCCTGTTCAAGATACGATATATAATGAGGTATACTGTAGTAATAACTTACTTTTATAACACTCACTGCATCTTCACTGACAAGCAACTTTTCTTTCAGCACATTTAAAAGTTCTCTTGCATATTGTCAATTTTCTTAATCAATTTTTTATTATCTCTTCGTAAATGAGCAATTGTTTTCGTTTTTTTTAAATTTTTGTTGAGGCTACTTCATACAGTTTTCTTATCTTGGTTGGCGAAGAAAAATCGCTTTCCTTGAAATCTCCAATATAAGCCTTCCGCTTCCGAGTTGTTCCCATCTGAATCACAATTGTCTGATCCAATTGAAAGGCTCACATCAGGGAATGTTGGTAATGTAGAGCTGAAGTGAGAAAATTGTAGGAAAGTAACTCGAAATACTTTAAACAAAACTTTTAACAGTAATTATTCAAATAAATTATCAGATTTACAAGATTTTTGTAACATATATGCTTAAACATTTGATGTTAATATATCTCCACATCATTGTTTTTAAACATTAACAAAAAATATGTTTGTAATGCACTCTTTTCAAACAGTCGCTTCATGAATCTAGAACATTTCTGAAATTTAAATCTATAGAACCAAAAGTAATAATTATGGTTTTTTAAACTCTACCGAGATATGCAATAAAACACAAGAATAATTAACTCCCAACACAAGAATTATTAACTCCCACAAAATATAATTTCTACATAAGCCAATACTATATTCAATAAATTACCTGCACGATGGAATATCATGACTTGTTCTTTGCAGTGGCGGCTTTCGTTCTTTACGACTGGGTGGTCCAATATTTTTAGGAAGCTGAAAAATACTTGGAATGATGCCTTCTTTTAATGTCCTGGGACCGAATCTGTCTTTTATATATAAAGTCATCTTCCTTGAAATGTTTGCAACAAAGTCTTGAATGCTTTGAAGGAATAAAATCCTTCCTTTGAATTGCATAGCACCATGACTCACACAAAAGTTTGTCAATAGGAAACCTGTGCAAAAAAATAAAGTATATTTGTTAAACTAAAATAGCAATATGAAAGTATAGCGTAAACCAGTCAGTCATTTCATCATTTCTCAAAGCTCTAACTAGTCCACGTATAAACACAACATAAACTAGAATTCTAACAGCAAAACAACTAGAACAAATTAAAACTAAAGTTCAGTAATCTACCTTTTCATAGATCAAAACAAAACAAAACTAGTATGTTAAAACATAATGATAAACTGTACTACAGCTAATTTTAATCACCTTCTTAAGGAAAGTGATTAAAAGACAAGATTTAAGACAGTTTCTTCAAAACATCTTTAAAGCACAGTTGTGAATTAATTTAGAGTATTTTTTCACGAGTAATGTGCACTAATAGATTAATTGATGAATAGTTGTCATTTATACTAATTTCTTTAATAACCATAATAAACGCAATTTCCAAACGAAAAGTATCAATGAAGAACAGCGAAACAACTAGAAATTAAAACTAATGTTCAGTAATCTACGTTTTCATAGATCAAAATAAAACAAAAGTCAGAGGTTAATACAAAAAGATCAATTGTACTACAGCTAATTTTAATCAACTTCTTAAGGAAGGTGGTTAAAATGGGAGAGATTTGAGACAGTTTCTTCAAAACATCTTTAAAGCACAATTGTGAAGTAATTTGGAGTATTTTTTCACGAGTAATGTGCACTAATAGATTAATTGCCGAATAGTTGACATTACTACTAATATCTTGAATAACCATTAGTAACGCAATTTGAAAAGGAAAACGTATCAATGAAGAAAGATATTACATGCATAGCTATAACTAGAACAGTCAAGTGCAACTTTTGAAAGAGGCATTAGAATGAGCTATAATTGGTCAAACCACACTTTATTGTTAACATAAAATTGTATAGAAATGTCATTTTACAGTTAAAATAAAACTTACTTATGAAAGGAGTATCCTTCACCGGCTTTCACCGTACAATTGAAAGCACTATGGGAGAAATGGCGACCAACTCGTGACCGTCGACTGGAGATCTTCGAACCAAGCAGTCAGGAGAAATAACATGAAGCTGCGCGCACACGGTCCGTCTATTCCATTAGAAGGTCGATGGAGAAGGGCCACTCGCACCGTTGATTGAGACATGGGGGGCCGCAAATGAAGTCACAGCACAAACACATTGAAAGTGCAACAACCCAATTATGAACATCTGTACAGTTGTTATTCACTATGTTTAGTTTAAAAATAATCACTTATTTTTTTAAAGATTAAACTTACAGATGTTTTCTCAATAAAATATAGGAACTTGTTACAGATCTAAATGAATGATATTGTGAATAGGTTTTTAAAAAAAGTTAACAATTTTTTTAGAACATTTGCAATGATTAAACATTTAAAATTACTTTTAAGAATGTGTGTGTCGAGAACATTGTATATGCTTCAGCAAATTATTTTAGGTTATAAATGTAATAACATTAATAGTACAATGAGCAGTTAAGATGAGTATCAGAAATTTTAATGATATCAGTAAAATTAGAAATAAAAATTACAGCATCAAATATATTTAATATTAAAATTTCTGAAGCATATAAACAATTATGTTAAATATGTTACAGCTTGCTAATATGGGATGGCTAATACTGAGTTTTACTAACTAATTTATGTATGTTAGGTTCAATACTGCTAGTAGAAACTCTTAAGACTAATTCTAAATTTTTGTCAGTCAATTTGCTTCTTAACTTTTCTATTTAACTATTCTGTTGGCAAAGTTTAAAAAAAAATACAAGAACATCCAAATTTTGATATATGTGTCAGATGTCTGCAAAAAAGTTCTGTTGATTTAATTGTTCTCAAAATAACTGGAGTTTCATTTTAAATGCAGAGACACAGTATTTGCAAGATGGTTAACAATTGATCTTTACCCATGAGTTTTTTGTTTAAATCATTCAGATGTCCAGTGATATCTACTATGAATGCTAAATATGATCTAAAGGACTCTTCCTGTGAAAACCTTGTTGGTTTTCCTTCTTCTGTGAGGAAAGCTATAACATCATCATACAAATCGGCAAACTTTCTTAGTGCTTCTCTACGGCTCAACCATCTCACTTCACAATAGTATACTAAATCATTGTGCAGAGAATCGGAACTTTCTAAGATGTCTTTGAATTGCTGGTTTAAACCTTTAGACTGGATAAAATTTGTAGCATCAGTCACCAGTTTCAAATCCCAAGTCCTTTGCAAAGTTGTTCTTGGTGTATGATGCAATGGTAATCAATTAGCTCCATATCCCTGTCTCCCAAATGTTTTCGCAGCAAATTTACAATTCCATTTCTAATTTCGATCATAGATGGGGCACCATCGGTGGTGATTCTTACCATCTTTTTGGGATTCAGCTTTTGTGAAGCACACATTTCTAAGATGTTTTGAAAGATATCAGATCCAGTAGTGGCATTTTTCAAGGAAACTCATCCCAGCCAACTCTTTAGTGATCTTAAAATCTTCAAATACCTCTCAGAAAAAGTAATTGTGCAGTAGATGAAATGTCCGTAGATTCATCAACTGCCAATGAATGATAAGTACTTAAATTTATAGCTGTATTTTGAAGTTAGTCTGATAAATCCTCAGATAGATTTTCCATTCTTCTTTGAATTCATACGATTCACACTTATATTTTTTAGTTTGTAGCACCTTCTGGGCATACTTTCTCTGCAGCTATCATAATACATTTTTTCGTAAAATAGCCGGCCAGTCTTAGCAATAAGAGTTGCAATCTGAAAACTAACTTCAACACAGCTGTCGAAACCACTTGTAGCCTTCACAAAAACGTTTTTTTGGTGAGCAAAAGAACGGCGAAGTGTATTGATTTTGCAAAGACGATCTTCTTCCAAAATGGGGATAGTGTGGGAGGGTGGCTTAAATCCTCTTGGGAATTTTTTGTCAAAATTAGTTTGCGGGCCGCAGGTTGTGCACCTCTATTCTAGAGAATCCCAGGTGATATCTCTTCTCCCGCCAAACGATACTATGAAAGGAAAGCGTCAGTCGTAAATGCCAGTCGTGGCTGTTTCGCTGAAGTTAGGTAATTGGGTATGGGGGCTCGGAAAATCAGAAGAAAAGCCGTTCCTGGGAACAATTGAAAAAAATCTAAGCGCCTCAGCGTAAAGGTTAAAAACTACTCTTAAGACACAAATATTGCACCTAGAAGGAATTGTCAGAATGCAATGTTGGTGTTTACAAGTTTGGTGAAGTGCTTATGAATAAGTAAATGATTAAAATTAAAAAAAAAAAAGAAGGTGGTATTCAGTTTGCTTATGACCACCATTATTCGTAATGCAGCATGCCAAGTGTCTTGGTAGTGTTGGGTCCCTTTTTAGTTAATTTATTAAGGATAACTATTATCCTTGTTAATAGCCAGCATAAACAGTAGGGCATAACAGTAGGGCATTTTCTCAAAATTTTTCAACCTCAACATTTTTCTCAAAACATGATTGATTTTCTTGTTTTGAATAAAAAGGAATTTCCAATTTGGTGACTATGGTCTACGCTATCCCTACTCAAAGCACGGGGTGATGACTCAGTGATATAAGTGATACATTAAGTACACTGATAGTACATTTAAGGAAAAATGAAGAAAGCCCAATTTTAACAAACAAATACATTTTATATTTATTACACAATTTTAGAACATCTGGATTATACGTACGTCAATGAAAAAATACAATCATAACATTCAGCATTATCGACAAAATAAAATAAATGGATTGTGCTACAACGCGAGTACTAATTAGAGGGGCTGAACAAGCAAGAGCACATTTTTCTCAAAAGAAATGTAATAACATAAAATTCGAATAGGGATATAGACTCGAACTAGTCGATGGATCAAAAAGAAAAGAAAGGTGAGCTCACCGCGGACAAGATGAAAGAATCATCTGGGAATGGCTTAACAAGGAAATTAGCCATTTTTTCAAAGAGCACCAGTCGGCGGGGTTTGTCTTTCTGGCTCTGCATTCAGGAGGAAGTGTGTGTGCTTTCTCCTCTTGACCAGGGCTTTTATCACCTCCGATCGGGGTTTAGTTGAGGGACCCTAGTTTCGTCCCATTCGTTAATCGAAGATGACCTGTTTGCTATTGATTAGTTTAAAGTCCAGGGAAGAAGTTGAGTCAGAGCGTCTCTTCGAACTTGCCTGGGGAACAAGCATTTCCACATTCCGCTGGCGCAAAAGGAGGAGATAACGCAAAAGCAGTCCTGAAAAAGCACTCGTATTCCCCGATACTTGAATCGAAGTGAATGGATGAGAAAAGAATAGATTAACCAAGTTTGCACGCGCATATTCAAATTTAGCACACTCGTACTTAAAACTTATACATGCTGTACTTATCATACCTATACATACTATGCTTATAATACCATTACCTAACATTTCAACCGGTTTTGATAATAAATTTTCCACCGGTAACTTTATGAAATGGCGAACAATAAAAAGGAAACCGGATTACATAAAATAAATGTATATATACAATTAAAACAGATGAAGTTAACAAGACGTTCCTTGTCGTAAACCACTGCTTAGAAACTGCTTTTCCACAATCAAGCAAGTAATTGAGAATATGTTTTTGATGGTGTTTGTGCGATAGTATTGACTGAGACCAGTGAGAAAATAGTGAGCAGCGGTGCAGGATGTTGGGACCATATGAAAGTGAATCAGAGACACATACCGTGGAGAAGGATGAAAAGGGAACTCGAAGAGCTATAGCAGGCAGGATTGCAACCAATTCGATGAAATGGCATAGGGCTTGGCAGAGGCAAAGAAAATGTCAGTTACATATCTAGAACATCGACTTAGGCAAGGTTGATAGTGAAATGCTCGACGAGAGTTCTTCAATACATTTCTTGCGAAAATGTCAAATAAGGGATCGAGATCAGGAGACGCTGGTAGATGATGGCGAAGGAACTTCGAGAGTATCAGCAAGGCAGGAACGAGCGGATGCATAGAGATGACGTCAACGTTGGAAGGACGACGCCGGAAGGAGAAAAAACCTGGAATCTTGTAGCCGTAGCGATGCGCAGGATATAGATGAGAACACATAGGCGGCGGGAATATTGGGAACAGGTGACGCAGGTAGCAACTGAGGACTGCCAGGAAAGGAGAACATCCTAGGTCCATCTTATTGAAGAAACGTGGTCTGGCCACTGGAGGAGGGTAGATAACGGTACCACAGACAATGAAGGTTTCACTCTCTTTATCGTGGCTAGGTCTAACCAGTGAGCAACGCACCAAAAAAAAAATCACCAGGTCACAGTACTCACACCAATCACTCAAAGTCAGTCAAGTCTTGGGTTAGTGTCTAATATAGTTTTTCTTGTACTATCGACTATTTCAAATACATAAGAACTTCTGAATATTCACTTGTATCATAACACGCTTGTATAGTAAAATATACCTAAGTTTATTTGAATGCACCGTATAATGTTCACAAATAAAACAATGGGGAAGAAATTACTAGTCATATTTACAATACGAGAAGATACTAAGATACAAATAGGTTCACATATTAGTCTCACAGGTCAGAATTTACAAGATAATGCATCGACATATCAATTGAAGGGGAGCGTATTACTGTGCATATATATACATATATTATAAAATAAAACACTATTTCAAGACAGAACCAAATTATTACATCGTCGGCTCATGTAAAGAAATCTTGGGCATAAGAGATAAATTTCCTGAGTCATAAACACTTTTTTTTATATTAAGAGAATTAATGGACGAGTATGTATGTGTATACCTCTGGATATCGGAAGTCAACAACCCATAATAAATAATCTCAAAAAAAAATCACAAACTAAATCAGTGTTTTCTGTAGCAAACTGTGATTTGAGTGAATGTTTACTGTCTTGGACGTAGATTGTACCGATGAGCAGGTGGTAGAGGCAATTGACTAGGACATGATACGATTTGAACAGCATTCGGAATCAATCGTTTCGGTAGCGTTTCCTCCGTAAGATTCTTATCCACATTTGTCTCATTGGATTGAGAGTCATCAAGGGATATATTTGGCTATAGGTCTTCATTTGTTTGGTCATTATTAAGTGGACGGCTAGAATTTGGATATGTGGAGCGAAACCGAGTCTTTGACAATCTATCTATATGTACAACCCGAGTGTCACCGACATCCCCTAATAATTTAATGGTAAAAGTCACTGGAGAATATTTAGAAATAACTTTGAAAGGTCCAGAGTTTAGTCTGTGGAACTTTTTGGAAAGGCCAGGAGCGATTTCAGGAGTATGAAGGAATACTATGTCCCCGACTTCTATTTGTTTATTTTTGGTAAATTTTTCCCTGTACTTTTATTGTCCTTCCCCAAGTATGTCCTTAAGTTTTCTTTATCAATTTGAAACGAATTGTGAAGTCTAATGCACATATCATGCGCATAATCTCTGATCAGTGTATGAGAATGGAATTTTACCTGTCAAAAGGTCATAGGGTAGCTGAACATTACGCACATATAAAAGAAATGATGGTGTAAGCCCAGTTGCGGTGTGAACAGCTGATCTATGAGCAAGTAAGGCGAATGGAAGGTGTCGATCCATATCGACATGAGTGTCATTCACTAAATGTGAGAGAATTTATAAATGTAGCGTTCAAACGTTAGACTACACCGTCACTTTGAGGATGATAGGCAGTAGTGCTGTGTTTATTTATACCTAATTTAAGCATACACCTGGGTTATCGATTTGGATACAAATTAGATTGTTTGAAAAGCCATGTTGGGAAATAAATTTTTCCAGTACGGATGCAAGTATCAGATTTAATATCCGACAGAGCAAAAGCTTCTGGCCAACAAGTGAAGTAGTCGGACACTACCAATATATGTTTATTACCTGAATAGGTCATGGGCAGTGGACCGAGAGCGTCGATAGCAATGGTCTCCTTGGGCCTACTAGTTAGAGGAACTCTTTGCAAAAGTGCTAATTTATGAGGTTTATGAGCTCTCCTTTCGTTGCAGGACTGGTATGATCTTATATAATGGTCGACATATGATCTTTTATGCGAGGAAAACCAAAAACGAGGATTTTATACGTCTAATAGTTTTATGAATACCCTAGTGAGTAACGACAGGAGAATCATGACAGAGGGATAAATACCTCCGGAATCAAAATATCTGGCACTGTGACCGTATCAGACATATTGGACTTAGACAATTTCCTTTTGGGTATGCCATATAGAACATCATCTTTAACGAAAAAAAATCATAACCCCATTATTTGTAACATTTGAAGAATTTACACAACTAAGTATTTTAATACAAAAAGGGTCATCCTTTTTATGTAATTTTATCCTTTCAAGAAGCTGAGGATCAAAACGAGTAACGAAGAGAGAACTATTTATGCTATTTACTTCATGATAAAGATAATCAGCAGTGACATTCAAATTACCAGGTTTGTGTATGATCTTATAATCGTATGGCTGGATAGTCAAAACCCAGCTAGCTATTCTTAACACTAGGTCCTTAAGTTTGAGGGCATACGAAAGACTGGTCTGGTCACAGTAAATACAAAAATGTGCACCATACAAATACTGTTTGAAGTATGACACTCCAAAGACTACCCCAAGCATTTCCTTCTCTACTGTTGAATAGTTTATTTCAGCGGCTTTTAATTTCCTACTGGCATAGGCCACGGGCTGTAGGAATCCGGATTCATCTGTCTGACAGAAGACAGCACCAAGAGCATATTTGGAGGCGTCAGTACAGATTGTAAAAGGTTTCTAGAAATTTGGGAGAGAAAGACAAGGATGGGTCAATAAAGGTCCTTTAAGTTTATCGAACGACTTCTGTGCTTTTGGACTCCATTGGAAATCACACGTCTCCTGGTTAAATTTGTCAAAGGTAAAGCAATGTTGAAATAATCAGCATTGAACCTACGATAAAATCCAGTCAAACACAGGAATGCTCAGAGTTGCTTCCGGGACGTAGGGATTTTGAATTTCTCGACTGTCTCAACGTTTGAAGAATCCGGATAAACTTTACCATCAGAGACTTGGAAACCTATATACACAGTCCAGTCACATTAATGTGACCACCACCTACTTTCGACGTTAACGTGAAATAACCAATCACAAAAGGTAGGTGGCAACGCATTGCAGTGGAGTGTATATAAAGGATGTCCAGGGCATCGGAAAGCATTTCAATCGTTGGCGTAATGCAGAAACGTAGCGATTTATCCGACGTCCAGAAGGGCATGATTATTGGCTTTCGGGCCAAGGGTGGAAGCATTTCGGAAACGGCTAATTTCGCGTGCTGCCATAGTAAAAGTATATCGTGCATGGCAAAATGGTGCTATCCAAAATCAGCGACGTGGCACATGTGGTGCACCACGGGCTATAGATGACAGGCGAACGAAGGCTACGGACATGCGTTCGGGCGAATAGACGTGCAACTGTTAAGCAACTGACCGCCCAGATGAACCAAGGGGCTACTAAGAGTGTATCCTCAACAACGGTTCTGCGAATGTTGCTGCGCATGGGCCTCCGCAGCAGACGCCTGGTTAATGCACCTATGCTGACTGCTGTTCATCGGCGACGAAGGCTGGAATTTGCACACCAGTACCGCAACTGGTAGTCCACAGAGTGGCGACAGGTGGCCTTATCCGATGAATCACGTTTTATGCTCCATCGGACAGATGGACGTTGGCGTATACGGCGTGAAACGTCTGAAAGCAAACACCCTGCAACAATTGCCGGAAGGATCCAGGCTGGAGGAAGGAGCATTATGGTTTGGGGAATGTTTTCCTGGCATTCACTGGGTGCACTCATCATCAGAAAATTAATTGACTCTCTTCCTGCACGTCTCGCAGCAGTCCGCTCTGCCAAAGGTGGTTATTCAGGCTTTTGAAAGGTGGTCACATTAATGTGACTGGACTGTATATACTGCTGTTTGTAAAAGTAATGCAAAACCATGAAGGAGTCATTAGAATTAAATGAAATGTAATACATAATCGGCTTGTACAAATAAATGAATAAATTTTCAAAGCAAAAAAAAAAAAAAAACAATATTAAGAGTCCGAAATCAGTATTTGGTGTAGCCACCACGCGCTGCAATAAGTGCTGCTATACGACGTGGCATGGAGTTAAACAGATGTTGAATGTCTGCTTGTGGAAGATAATTCCATATTGTTTGTATGCACACCCAAAGTTCGTCTTTTGAAGCTGTAGGATGCGGATCACGAGCGAGACGCCGACCAACCAAATCCCACACGTGCTCAATAGCCGACATATCAGGCGAATAAGCAGGCCAAGGAAGAAGTTGCATGTGTTGGGTTGAAAAGAAGTCTCGAACATTCCTTGCAACACGTGGGTGTGCATTATCCTGTTGAAAGATAGCTCCAGGGATGCCTTGAAGGAAGGGAGCGACTTCGGACTCTAGCACTTCACGGACGTACCTGTTGCTATTCAGATTACTCTCAATTCGTAGGAGCTGAGATTGTCCATGATACGAAATCGCACCCCGGACCATAACTCCGGGTGTTCGGCCACTATGACGTTCGATAACGCACTCTGGAAGCCAGCGTTCACCGGCATAGCGTCTAACACGAATGCGGCCATCATGGTTCCGCAAATTAAAGCGGGATTCGTCACAAAAGACAACTTGTTGCCAATCATCCCGACAGGCTCTGTGCTCATGAACCCATTGCAGACGCAGCCGTCGATGGTTTGGCATGAGGGGGATAATGTATAAAGGAATCCTTGCACGCAGTCCAGGGTGCAGCAGACGTCGGCGAATTGACGAAGCCGACATTAGTACACCTGTATCAATAGACCAAAGTGCTGCCAACTGCCTGGAGGAAGCTGTACGGTCATTCACCGCCATGTGAACCATGTGTCTATCATCGCGCGCTGACGTCACCTTCCGTCGTCCACTCACAGTTTTTCGAGTTGTCCGGTGCTCGTCGGTCCATTGCTTCCAAACTCGCATCACTGTGCAACTGTTTCGCTGCACACGAGCTGCTATTGCGCGATAGGATAATCCTCCTTCACGAAGGCCGATGATTCTCATACGTTCAAACTCCGTAAGTTGTTGAAATTTCACCCTATTTCGTCGTGGATGCATACTTAGGTCTCACTAAAGGTTCGCCACTAAAAAATAAACATGCACTATTTTAAACGTCCCGCTACAGCCCTCTATTTATACGCTTTTAGTATCAGTTCAGAGGGCGCTGCTCACACCACGCATGCGTGGTGGCTCTGAAACGTTACTAATTTTCATAACATCTTATAATTGACATTTGCTGCAAATTTCATTTCATTCGGATGATTCCTTCATGGTGTTGCATTTTTTACAAACAGCAGTTAATTAAATATTAGTTCGTAAGAAATTGCATTTACTTGGTTTTAATTTCAACCCATGTTCTATCAATCGATCAAAGACAAGGCCGAGTTTCTGGAAATGGTCATCAGTATTGGCACCTGAAGCAATAATGATATCGTCTAAATAGACGGCAATTTGTAGAGGTTTAAGACCCGAAAGAACAATTCCCATCAAACGTTGAAAACTATTCGGAGAGTTTTTCAACCCAAATGGGACTCTATTCCACTCATACAAACCGTGCTCAGTGGCAAAAGCGGTTTTATGGGTGTCGTCTGGGTGTATTTTCATCTGGAAAAACCCACTGCAAAGATCCAGTGTTGTAAAAAGGGTAGCACCCGAAAGATCATCCACTAGATCAGTTATATTGGGTATAGGAAAAAAAAATAAGGAAGGGTTTTTAAATTCAGTCTCCTGAAATCAGTACACAGACGGTACGAACCATCTTTTTTCTTGACTAATATTACAGGTGCAGCATTTGGTTATTTGCTATGGCTGACTATTCCTACGTCTAGTAATTCATTCATCTGACCATTTAATTCTTCCTTTAAGTGATGAGATATTTTGTAATGGAGTTGCCTCACAGGATCATTTTCAGTTAGGGTGACCCGGTGCAGTATGGTGTCACACCCGGATAGGTCGGCTACAGAGTGAGCAAACAGATCAGGATAACCAGATAAAAAGGGATGTAACCAAGTTTTCTGTGTTGAACCTAAATGATCAGTGTTAATGATTCCGTCTCAATACTCAAAGTCGTCTCCCAGTGGTAACTGTTCCACCATATTACAACAATGATTACAGATTTGGAAATTATACACTCAAGAGACGCTAATTTTGTATTTTTGTTGACATGTACATGCTCATTTAGAACAATTACAACTGAAACAAGGCATGAATTGTCAGGATTTGAGGTGGAAATAGTCCTGGCCACCATTATACCATCAGGCTTCGAATTTGGGAGAGGCTGAATTAATACGTCAGGAGTGTGATTTTCGAATTTTAAATACATTTTTAGTCGGAAAATGGCTTGCGAACGAGACTGAATTACAATTTTGCGTGTGTTGTATAAAGACAATGAAGAGTTTGCAATACAGGCTGCAAGAATTTTCTGGTATACTAATGTTCAACTATTTTATGGACAGTGATTGACCTTTCAATAAATGATTTTGAAAATCAATGGACGGCTTGTTTTCAGAAAGGAATGGACATCCAAATATAACCTCGAGTATATGTGAGAGAGGAAAAGGAACGACAACAAAAATGGCCCGAAAAGTAACTTTTTTTGAAACTCTATTTTGAAAAAAAAAAAGGGTTACTCTCTCTAGAATAGGAATTGCTTGCCCATTAAAGTTATGCACTAATAAGTTGCACTGCTCAATAGTGTATTTTATATGTAGACTGTCTAGAAACTCATTGGAAATTAAATTAATGGATGCTCCAGTGTCTACTAGAGCTCGAAAGGATGGATGGTTTATTTTTATAACCACTGTATGAAGATCCGAAAGACAAATTTGTATGGATATCTGGAAAGGGGTGTCAATGAAACACTAATATCTCAAATTTTCCCCCTTGCTTAGTTTAACTGATTCATTCTGTGGCCTCGTCTGATAAACCTGCCCAGTGGTATTTTGATTTCGTTGGGAAATCTCCCTATGTCGACTTATGCAGTTCTCAAAAGAATGTCGCCATGTATTTTACAGTGACGACAAAAGGGAGAGTAACAATTTGATGAATAGTGACCTTTTCTGCCACATCGAGAACATTTACTGGGTTGTCTACTCATTTAGGGGTCCGCGGGATGTCTGTTTGGCCTAACACGTGAAGACGCCGCATTTCTGTGGCTCATATCATTCTTCTGCAAAGAGGTTTGCAGAGCGGACATAGCAGAGATCAGAGAATCAATTTGCGTTTTTAGCCGGACTAGGCCAGAGTCTGTTCGTGATCTGTTTTCACAGGAAGCAGTGACTTCCACCTGACGGTGAGACAGGAGGAGATATTCCTCAAAGCTCAGGGCATGCTTTTTAAAATCGGCATAAGCGTTCAGCCCAGAGGATACTATTCCTCTTAATATCTCTGTTCTTAATTCCAGTTTAACAGCAGAAAGAAGTAATTGCAACCTGTAACTTTCAGAAGTGTCAGACTCGTCTTCCTAAGGTACGCAGTCATAGGACAGACCTTCGAGACGACTGAAGAATTTTCTGGCATCTTCCGAAGGTAACTGATATGCCGAGGTAAGCCTCGTGATACAAGGTGCATTTGACTTGGGACTAGCAAATCTTTCGCTAAAACGCTCGATTATTATTTTGAGGGATTTAGACGTCTTTAAGGTCGCGTTGAGAGTTAATGAACTCTTTTGCTTCGCCAGATAACTTAAATTTGAAGGCCATTATCTGGTCCTTCTCATCTCAGTTACAATGATCCGCAATTTCTTCAAAAGAAGAAAACAATTTTTCAAATGAGGTAAACTCCATTCAATACAGGAATTACAGGTAAAAATTCAGCGATGGAATTGACACTAATGGGAATGATATTCTGGGCTACCGCGTCCCTTCTATCGATGGGAGAAATAAAAATTCGAACTAACGTTCACTGAATGCCAAACTCTTGAGAGAGAAAAAAAACCGAATTTCCAGAAATGCCATTAGTACAAAAAATTATATGGATTATGTCAGCGGGATTGTATAGCATGGATACAATAATGAAATTAAAAAAGAAAAGAGAGAGACGCCTCATGCAACCATACACAGTACACACAAAAAGAAATAAAATCAAATACAGTAACGAACTCGGAATCATCACACGGCGCCAAGGCAGTTTCTCTGATAGCGCCTGGTCACGGTACCATTAATTTATGTTGGGTCCCTTTTTAGTTAATTTATTAAGGATTATTATCCTTGTCAATAGCCAGCATAAACAGTAGGGCAATAACTCAACATTTTTCTCAAAACATGATAGATTTTAATTAGTTAAAGGTTAGATTTTTTTTCTTGTTTGGAAAAAAGAGGAATTTCAAATTTGGTGACCAAGGTCTATGCTATCCCTGCTCAAAGCAACGGGTGATGACTCAGTGATATAAGTGATAAATTAAGCACTGATAGTATATTTAAGGAAAAATGAAGAAAGCCTATAATTTTAACAAATAAATACATTTTATATTTATTAAACAATTATAAGAATATCTGGATTATACGTACGTCAATGAAAAAGTACAATCATAACATTCAGCACTGTCGACAAAATAAAATAAATGGAATTTGCTACAACGCGAGTACTCATTAGAGGGGCTGAACAAGCAACAGCACATTTTTCTCAAAACAAATGTAATAAAGTAAAATTCGAATAGGGGAACAGACTCGAACTAGTCGATGGAATAAAAAGAAAAGAAAGGTGAGCTCACCGCGGACAAGATGAAAGAATCATCTGGGAATGGCTTAACAAGGAAATTAGCCATTTTTTCAATGCGCACCAGTCGGCGGGGTCTGTCTTTCTGGCTCTGGATTCAGGAGGAAGTGTGTGTGCTTTCTCCTCTTGACCAGGGCTTTTATCACCTCCGATCGGGGTTTAGTTGAGGGACCCTAGTTTCGTCCCATTCGTTAATCGAAGATGACCTGTTTGCTATTGATTAGTTTAAAATCCAGGGAGGAAGTTGAGTCAGAGCGTCTCTTCGAACTTGCCTGGGGAACAAGCATTTCCACATTCCGCTGGCTCAAAAGGAGGAGATAACGCAAAAGCAGTCCTGAAAAAGCACCTGAAGACCAGTGAGAAAATAATGCGCAGCGGTGCAGGATGTTGGGACCATATGAAAGTGAATCAGAGATACATACCGTGGAGAAGGATGAAGAGGGAACTCGAAGAGCTATAGCAGGCAGGATTGCAACCAATTCGATGAAATGGCATTGGGCTTGGCAGAGGCAAAGAAAATGTCAGTTACATATCGAGAACATCGACTTAGGCAAGGTTGATAGTGAAATGCTCGACGAGAGTTCTTCAATACATTTCTTGCGAATATGTCAAATAAGGGATCGAGATCAGGAGACGCTGGTAGATGATGGCGAAGGAACTTCGAGAGTATCAGCAAGGCAGGAACGAGCGGATGCATAGAGATGACGTCAACGTTGGAAGGACGCGACGCCGGAAGGAGAAAAAAACCTGGAATCTTGTAGCCGTAGCGATGCGCAGGATATAGATGAGAACACATAGGCGGCGGGAATATTGGGAACAGGTGACGCAGGTAGCAACTGAGGACTGCCAGGAAAGGAGAACATCCTAGGTCCATCTTATTGAAGAAACGTGGTCTGGCCACTGGAGGAGGGTAGATAACGGTACCACAGACAATGAAGGTTTCACTCTCTTTATCGTGGCTAGGTCTAACCAGTGAGCAACGCACCAAAAAAAAATCACCAGGTCACAGTACTCACACCAATCACTCAAAGTCAGTCAAGTCTTGGGTTAGTGTCTAATATAGTTTTTCTTGTACTATCGACTATTTCAAATACATAAGAACTTCTGAATATTCACTTGTATCATAACACGCTTGTATAGTAAAATATACCTAAGTTTATTTGAATGCACCGTATAATGTTCACAAATAAAACAATGGGGAAGAAATTACTAGTCATATTTACAATACGAGAAGATACTAAGATACAAATAGGTTCACATATTAGTCTCACAGGTCAGAATTTACAAGATAATGCATCGACATATCAACTGAAGGGGAGCGTATTACTGTGCATATATATACATATATTATAAAATAAAACACTATTTCAAGACAGAACCAAATTATTACATCGTCGGCTCATGTAAAGAAATCTTGGGCATAAGAGATAAATTTCCTGAGTCATAAACACTTTTTTTTATATTAAGAGAATTAATGGACGAGTATGTATGTGTATACCTCTGGATATCGGAAGTCAACAACCCATAATAAATAATCTCAAAAAAAAATCACAAACTAAATCAGTGTTTTCTGTAGCAAACTGTGATTTGAGTGAATGTTTACTGTCTTGGACGTAGATTGTACCGATGAGCAGGTGGTAGAGGCAATTGACTAGGACATGATACGATTTGAACAGCATTCGGAATCAATCGTTTCGGTAGCGTTTCCTCCGTAAGATTCTTATCCACATTTGTCTCATTGGATTGAGAGTCATCAAGGGATATATTTGGCTATAGGCCTTCATTTGTTTGGTCATTATTAAGTGGACGGCTAGAATTTGGATATGTGGAGCGAAACCGAGTCTTTGACAATCTATCTATATGTACAACCCGAGTGTCACCGACATTCCCTAATAATTTAATGGTAAAAGTCACTGGAGAATATTTAGAAATAACTTTGAAAGGTCCAGAGTTTAGTCTGTGGAACTTTTTGGAAAGGCCAGGAGCGATTTCAGGAGTATGAAGGAATACTATGTCCCCGACTTCTATTTGTTTATTTTTGGTAAATTTTTCCCTGTACTTTTATTGTCCTTCCCCAAGTATGTCCTTAAGTTTTCTTTATCAATTTGAAACGAATTGTGAAGTCTAATGCACATATCATGCGCATAATCTCTGATCAGTGTATGAGAATGGAATTTTACCTGTCAAAAGGTCATAGGGTAGCTGAACATTACGCACATATAAAAGAAATGATGGTGTAAGCCCAGTTGCGGTGTGAACAGCTGATCTATGAGCAAGTAAGGCGAATGGAAGGTGTCGATCCATATCGACATGAGTGTCATTCACTAAATGTGAGAGAGAATTTATTAATGTAGCGTTCAAACGTTAGACTACACCGTCACTTTGAGGATGATAGGCAGTAGTGGTGTGTTTATTTATACCTAATTTAAGCATACACCTGGGTTATCGATTTGGATACAAATTAGATTGTTTGAAAAGCCATGTTGGGAAATAAATTTTTCCAGTACGGATGCAAAGTATCAGATTTAATATCCGACAGAGCAAAAGCTTCTGGCCAACAAGTGAAGTAGTCGGACACTACCAATATATGTTTATTACCTGAATAGGTCATGGGCAGTGGACCGAGAGCGTCGATAGCAATGGTCTCCTTGGGCCTACTAGTTAGAGGAACTCTTTGCAAAAGTGCTAATTTATGAGGTTTATGAGCTCTCCTTTCGTTGCAGGACTGGTATGATCTTATATAATGGTCGACATATGATCTTTTATGCGAGGAAAACCAAAAACGAGGATTTTATACGTCTAATAGTTTTATGAATACCCTAGTGAGTAACGACAGGAGAATCATGACAGAGGGATAAATACCTCCGGAATCAAAATATCTGGCACTGTGACCGTATCAGACATATTGGACTTAGACAATTTCCTTTTGGGTATGCCATATAGAACATCATCTTTAACGAAAAAAAATCATAACCCCATTATTTGTAACATTTGAAGATTTTACACAACTAAGTATTTTAATACAAAAAGGGTCATCCTTTTTATGTAATTTTATCCTTTCAAGAAGCTGAGGATCAAAACGAGTAACGAAGAGAGAACTATTTATGCTATTTACTTCATGATAAAGATAATCAGCAGTGACATTCAAATTACCAGGTTTGTGTATGATCTTATAATCGTATGGCTGGATAGTCAAAACCCAGCTAGCTATTCTTAACACTAGGTCCTTAAGTTTGAGGGCATACGAAAGACTGGTCTGGTCACAGTAAATACAAAAATGTGCATCATACAAATACTGTTTGAAGTATGACACTCCAAAGACTACCCCAAGCATTTCCTTCTCTACTGTTGAATAGTTTATTTCAGCGGCTTTTAATTTCCTACTGGCATAGGCCACGGGCTGTAGGAATCCGGATTCATCTGTCTGACAGAAGACAGCACCAAGAGCATATTTGGAGGCGTCAGTACAGATTGTAAAAGGTTTCTAGAAATTTGGGAGAGAAAGACAAGGATGGGTCAATAAAGGTCCTTTAAGTTTATCGAACGACTTCTGTGCTTTTGGACTCCATTGGAAATCACACGTCTCCTGGTTAAATTTGTCAAAGGTAAAGCAATGTTGAAATAATCAGCATTGAACCTACGATAAAATCCAGTCAAACACAGGAATGCTCAGACTTGCTTCCGGGACGTAGGGATTTTGAATTTCTCGACTGTCTCAACGTTTGAAGAATCCGGATAAACTTTACCATCAGAGACTTGGAAACCTATATACACAGTCCAGTCACATTAATGTGACCACCACCTACTTTCGACGTTAACGTGAAATAACCAATCACAAAAGGTAGGTGGCAACGCATTGCAGTGGAGTGTATATAAAGGATGTCCAGGGCATCGGAAAGCATTTCAATCGTTGGCGTAATGCAGAAACGTAGCGATTTATCCGACGTCCAGAAGGGCATGATTATTGGCTTTCGGGCCAAGGATGGAAGCATTTCGGAAACGGCTAATTTCGCGTGCTGCCATGGTAAAAGTATATCGTGCATGGCAAAATGGTGCTATCCAAAATCAGCGACGTGGCACATGTGGTGCACCACGGGCTATAGATGACAGGCGAACGAAGGCTACGGACATGCGTTCGGGCGAATAGACGTGCAACTGTTAAGCAACTGACCGTCCAGATGAACCAATGGGCTACTAAGAGTGTATCCTCAACAACGGTTCTGCGAATGTTGCTGCGCATGGGCCTCCGCAGCAGACGCCTGGTTAATGCACCTATGCTGACTGCTGTTCATCGGCGACGAAGGCTGGAATTTGCACGCCAGTACCGCAACTGGTCGTCCACAGAGTGGCGACAGGTGGCTTTATCCGATGAATCACGTTTTATGCTCCATCGGACAGATGGACGTTGGCGTATACGGCGTGAAACGTCTGAAAGCAAACACCCTGCAACAATTGCCGGAAGGATCCAGGCTGGAGGAAGGAGCATTATGGTTTGGGGAATGTTTTCCTGGCATTCACTGGGTGCACTCATCATCAGAAAATTAATTGACTCTCTTCCTGCACGTCTCGCAGCAGTCCGCTCTGCCAAAGGTGGTTATTCAGGCTTTTGATAGGTGGTCACATTAATGTGACTGGACTGTATATACTGCTGTTTGTAAAAGTAATGCAAAACCATGAAGGAGTCATTAGAATTAAATGAAATGTAATACATAATCGGATTGTAAAAATAAATGAATAAATTTTCAAAGCAAAAAAAAAAAAAACAATATTAAGAGTCCGAAATCAGTATTTGGTGTAGCCACCACGCGCTGCAATAAGTGCTGCTATACGACGTGGCATGGAGTTAAACAGATGTTGAATGTCTGCTTGTGGAAGATAATTCCATATTGTTTGTATGCACACCCAAAGTTCGTCTTTTGAAGCTGTAGGATGCGGATCACGAGCGAGACGCCGACCAACCAAATCCCACACGTGCTCAATAGCCGACATATCCGGCGAATAAGCAGGCCAAGGAAGAAGTTGCATGTGTTGGGTTGAAAAGAAGTCTCGAACATTCCTTGCAACATGTGGGTGTGCATTATCCTGTTGAAAGATAGCTCCAGGGATGCCTTGAAGGAAGGGAGCGACTTCGGACTCTAGCACTTCACGGACGTACCTGTTGCTATTCAGATTACTCTCAATTCGTAGGAGCTGAGATTGTCCATGATACGAAATCGCACCCCGGACCATAACTCCGGGTGTTCGGCCACTATGACGTTCGATAACGCACTCTGGAAGCCAGCGTTCACCGGCATAGCGTCTAACACGAATGCGGCCATCATGGTTCCGCAAATTAAAGCGGGATTCGTCACAAAAGACAACTTGTTGCCAATCATCCCGACAGGCTCTGTGCTCATGAACCCATTGCAGACGCAGCCGTCGATGGTTTGGCATGAGGGGGATAATGTATTAAGGAATCCTTGCACCCAGTCCAGGGTGCAGCAGACGTCGGCGAATTGACGAAGCCGACATTAGTACACCTGTATCAATAGACCAAAGTGCTGCCAACTGCCTGGAGGAAGCTGTACGGTCATTCACCGCCATGTGAACCATGTGTCTATCATCGCGCGCTGACGTTACCTTCCGTCGTCCACTCACAGTTTTTCGAGTTGTCCGGTGCTCGTCGGTCCATTGCTTCCAAACTCGCATCACTGTGGAACTGTTTCGCTGCACACGAGCTGCTATTGCGCGATAGGATAATCCTCCTTCACGAAGGCCGATGATTCTCATACGTTCAAACTCCGTAAGTTGTTGAAATTTCACCCTATTTCGTCGTGGAGGCATACTTAGGTCTCACTAAAGGTTCGCCACTAAAAAATAAACATGCACTATTTTAAACGTCCCGCTACAGCCCTCTATTTATACGCTTTTAGTATCAGTTCAGAGGGCGCTGCTCACATCACGCATGCGTGGTGGCTCTGAAACGTTACTAATTTTCATAACATCTTATAATTGACATTTGCTGCAAATTTCATTTCATTCGGATGATTCCTTCATGGTGTTGCATTTTTTACAAACAGCAGTTAATTAAATATTAGTTCGTAAGAAATTGCATTTACTTGGTTTTAATTTCAACCCATGTTCTATCAATCGATCAAAGACAAGGCCGAGTTTCTGGAAATGGTCATCAGTATTGGCACCTGAAGCAATAATGATATCGTCTAAATAGACGGCAATTTGTAGAGGTTTAAGACCCGAAAGAACAATTCCCATCAAACGTTGAAAACTATTCGGAGAGTTTTTCAACCCCAAATGGGACTCTATTCCACTCATACAAACCGTGCTCAGTGGCAAAAGCGGTTTTATGGGTGTCGTCTGGGTGTATTTTCATCTGGAAAAACCCACTGCAAAGATCCAGTGTTGTAAAAAGGGTAGCACCCGAAAGATCATCCACTAGATCAGTTATATTGGGTATAGGAAAAAAAAATAAGGAAGGGTTTTTAAATTCAGTCTCCTGAAATCAGTACACAGACGGTACGAACCATCTTTTTTCTTGACTAATATTACAGGTGCAGCATTTGGTTATTTGCTATGGCTGACTATTCCTACGTCTAGTAATTCATTCATCTGACCATTTAATTCTTCCTTTAAGTGATGAGATATTTTGTAATGGAGTTGCCTCACAGGATCATTTTCAGTTAGGGTGACCCGGTGCAGTATGGTGTCACACCCGGATAGGTCGGCTACAGAGTGAGCAAACAGATCAGGATAACCAGATAAAAAGGGATGTAACCAAGTTTTCTGTGTTGAACCTAAATGATCAGTGTTAATGATTCCGTCTCAATACTCAAAGTCGTCTCCCAGTGGTAACTGTTCCACCATATTACAACAATGATTACAGATTTGGAAATTATACACTCAAGAGACGCTAATTTTGTATTTTTGTTGACATGTACATGCTCATTTAGAACAATTACAACTGAAACAAGGCATGAATTGTCAGGATTTGAGGTGGAAATAGTCCTGGCCACCATTATACCATCAGGCTTCGAATTTGGGAGAGACTGAATTAATACGTCAGGAGTGTGATTTTCGAATTTTAAATACATTTTTAGTCGGAAAATGGCTTGCGAACGAGACTGAATTACAATTTTGCGTGTGTTGTATAAAGACAATGAAGAGTTTGCAATACAGGCTGCAAGAATTTTCTGGTATACTAATGTTCAACTATTTTATGGACAGTGATTGACCTTTCAATAAATGATTTTGAAAATCAATGGACGGCTTGTTTTCAGAAAGGAATGGACATCCAAATATAACCTCGAGTATATGTGAGAGAGGAAAAGGAACGACAACAAAAATGGCCCGAAAAGTAACTTTTTTTGAAACTCTATTTTGAAAAAAAAAAAGGGTTACTCTCTCTAGAATAGGAATTGCTTGCCCATTAAAGTTATGCACTAATAAGTTGCACTGCTCAATAGTGTATTTTATATGTAGACTGTCTAGAAACTCATTGGAAATTAAATTAATGGATGCTCCAGTGTCTACTAGAGCTCGAAAGGATGGATGGTTTATTTTTATAACCACTGTATGAAGATCCGAAAGACAAATTTGTATGGATATCTGGAAAGGGGTGTCAATGAAACACTAATATCTCAAATTTTCCCCCTTGCTTAGTTTAACTGATTCATTCTGTGGCCTCGTCTGATAAACCTGCCCAGTGGTATTTTGATTTCGTTGGGAAATCTCCCTATGTCGACTTATGCAGTTCTCAAAAGAATGTCTCCATGTATTTTACAGTGACGACAAAAGGGAGAGTAACAATTTGATGAATAGTGACCTTTTCTGCCACATCGAGAACATTTACTGGGTTGTCTACTCATTTAGGGGTCCGCGGGATGTCTGTTTGGCCTAACACGTGAAGACGCCGCATTTCTGTGGCTCATATCATTCTTCTGCAAAGAGGTTTGCAGAGCGGACATAGCAGAGATCAGAGAATCAATTTGCGTTTTTAGCCGGACTAGGCCAGAGTCTGTTCGTGATCTGTTTTCACAGGAAGCAGTGACTTCCACCTGACGGTGAGACAGGAGGAGATATTCCTCAAAGCTCAGGGCATGCTTTTTAAAATCGGCATAAGCGTTCAGCCCAGAGGATACTATTCCTCTTAATATCTCTGTTCTTAATTCCAGTTTAACAGCAGAAAGAAGTAATTGCAACCTGTAACTTTCAGAAGTGTCAGACTCGTCTTCCTAAGGTACGCAGTCATAGGACAGACCTTCGAGACGACTGAAGAATTTTCTGGCATCTTCCGAAGGTAACTGATATGCCGAGGTAAGCCTCGTGATACAAGGTGCATTTGACTTGGGACTAGCAAATCTTTCGCTAAAACGCTCGATTATTATTTTGAGGGATTTAGACGTCTTTAAGGTCGCGTTGAGAGTTAATGAACTCTTTTGCTTCGCCAGATAACTTAAATTTGAAGGCCATTATCTGGTCCTTCTCATCTCAGTTACAATGATCCGCAATTTCTTCAAAAGAAGAAAACAATTTTTCAAATGAGGTAAACTCCATTCAATACAGGAATTACAGGTAAAAATTCAGCGATGGAATTGACACTAATGGGAATGATATTCTGGGCTACCGCGTCCCTTCTATCGATGGGATAAATAAAAATTCGAACTAACGTTCACTAAATGCCAAACTTGAGAAAGAAAAAAAACCAAATTTCCAGAAATGCCATTAGTACAAAAAAATTATATGGATTTTGTCAGAGGGATTGTATATCATGGATACAATAATGAAATTAAAAAAGAAAAGAGAGAGACGCCTCATGCAACCATACACAGTACATACAAAAAGAAATAAAATCAAATACAGTATCGAACTCGGAATCATCACACGGCGCCAAGGCAGTTTCTCTGATAGCGCCTGGTCACGGTACCATTTATTTATGTTGGGTCCCTTTTTAGTTAATTTATTAAGGATTATTATCCTTGTCAATAGCCAGCATAAACAGTAGGGCAATAACTCAACATTTTTCTCAAAACATGATAGATTTTCATTAGTTAGAGGTTAGATTTTTTTTCTTGTTTGGAAAAAAAGGGAATTTCAAATTTGGTGAACAAGGTCTACGCTATCCCTGCTAAAAGCAACGGGTGATGACTCAGTGATATAAGTGATACATTAAGCACTGATAGTATATTTAAGGAAAAATGAAGAAAGCCTATAATTTTAACAAATAAATACATTTTATATTTATTAAACAATTATAAGAATATCTGGATTATACGTACGTCAATGAAAAAGTACAATCATAACATTCAGCACTGTCGACAAAATAAAATAAATGGAATTTGCTACAACGCGAGTACTCATTAGAGGGGCTGAACAAGCAACAGCACATTTTTCTCAAAACAAATGTAATAAAGTAAAATTCGAATAGGGGAACAGACTCGAACTAGTCGATGGAATAAAAAGAAAAGAAAGGTGAGCTCACCGCGGACAAGATGAAAGAATCATCTGGGAATGGCTTAACAAGGAAATTAGCCATTTTTTCAATGCGCACCAGTCGGCGGGGTCTGTCTTTCTGGCTCTGGATTCAGGAGGAAGTGTGTGTGCTTTCTCCTCTTGACCAGGGCTTTTATCACCTCCGATCGGGGTTTAGTTGAGGGACCCTAGTTTCGTCCCATTCGTTAATCGAAGATGACCTGTTTGCTATTGATTAGTTTAAAATCCAGGGAGGAAGTTGAGTCAGAGCGTCTCTTCGAACTTGCCTGGGGAACAAGCATTTCCACATTCCGCTGGCTCAAAAGGAGGAGATAACGCAAAAGCAGTCCTGAAAAAGCACCTGAAGACCAGTGAGAAAATAATGCGCAGCGGTGCAGGATGTTGGGACCATATGAAAGTGAATCAGAGATACATACCGTGGAGAAGGATGAAGAGGGAACTCGAAGAGTTATAACAGGCAGGATTGCAACCAATTCGATGAAATGGCATAGGGCTTGGCAGAGGCAAAGAAAATGTCAGTTACATATCGAGAACATCGACTTAGGCAAGGTTGATAGTGAAATGCTCGACGAGAGTTCTTCAATACATTTCTTGCGAATATGTCAAATAAGGGATCGAGATCAGGAGACGCTGGTAGATGATGGCGAAGGAACTTCGAGAGTATCAGCAAGGCAGGAACGAGCGGATGCATAGAGATGACGTCAACGTTGGTAGGACGACGCCGGAAGGAGAAAAAAACCTGGATTCTTGTAGCCGTAGCGATGCGCAGGAAATAGATGAGAACACGGAGGCGGCGGGAATATTGGGAACAGGTGACGCAGGTAGCAACTGAGGACAACCAGGAAAGGAGAACATCCTAGGTCCATCTTATTGAAGAAACGTGGTCTGGCCACTGGAGGAGGGTAGATAATGATACCACAGACGAAGAAGGTTTCACTCTCTCACATACTATAATTATCATACACATACTATGCTTATAATACCATAGAGTACATATCATTAGTGCGTCATATAGGCTCTTTATAAAGTCCTGCGGCAGTCCATCCGATGCTGCTTGAAACCTGTCACGTAATTCCAGCAGATAACGCGGTCGGGGTGGAGTAATGACATGTCGTAAAATGGCATCCCATACTTCTCAGTCGAGGACAGTTCCGATGAGTATGCCGCCCATGGTAAGATATCGTGTCATATACAATCTCTAGAGACGGCAGCAATATGGAGTTGAGCATTGTCTTGTTGAAAAATCGGGTGCATCTAGGAGTTCAGGAATGGGTACGTAACTGTTTGTAAAATTTCTTGTATGTAAAGTTGGCCTGTAAAAGAGCCTGTAGCGAATACCAGAGGTGATTTGGCATCATACGCAATTGCATCCCACACCATAACACAAGATATTTTGGACGTGTGACGTTACACAACAAACCGCGAATCTTGTTGCTGACCACGTTGCCTCCACACGCGAATTTAATTGTCATATCCACCTAGTCAAAAGCGGGATTAGTCGGTGAAGACCACTCGTTGCCATTCGACTCCTCAGGTCTGTCTGGCATTCAGTCTTTGACGGTGATGCAATGTTGTTAAAGGCAGTCGTCGTAATGGTCTACGTAAGTTGAGTCGCACATCGTGATCGGATCTCCTAATTAGGGGATAAAAGTCAGTTGCATTGCTCATCGCACTTGCGCACATCAACACCGTGAAAAGTGATAAATGAAACTTGACTTTGTTAGCATAAACACGTATCGAAGATTACTCTACAGTCCTTATAAATAAATAAACTGAGCAGTTTTCCCACTTTAATCTGACAAGACCATTCGAGAAAGATTGTTGACAGTGTAAAGAACATCGTGCAATTAAGACTAGGTGGTCGTCGATTCTAGAGTGCGACGTCACATTGTTTGAAAACTTGATTAACTGAATATGATTTGAAACGAAATCCATGATTCTCAATAAATGTGTGGAACAATTTACTGGTGCTTTGATCAGAAACATCACCAATAATTAACGAATGAAATAATTTAATTATTAAAAGTAAATTGAAGATCATCTACTATTGTGTGAAAGGAAAAATGTTCAAGAGCCATAGCAAAACACTTTGGTTTGGGCACCGCAGGTGGCCCCCTCGTCCCCGCTGTGATAGCAGGTTATGAGCGGTTTTTTGTGGCCAACCACGGAAGGAGAGTATTCCCCAGAATTGGGGCGAGGACTGGGCAGGGGGCGCCTTAAACCGCCCCCCGGCCATTGAGGTGCTATTTGCAATGGTGTTTTCTCAGCTTGGCATTGGAGTTTTCTAATCTTGGCGTTTAAGTTTGCTCAGAATTCAAAATTGATGCGAAGCGATGCATTGAGGAACTTTAAAGTTTAACTTTCGAGAGTCTATGGCAGATGGTAGAGTTAAATCAGTTGTCCTGTCCTGAGAATACTGTTGAAGAAAGCCGTTGTTAAATGGTGGTGTTAAGTTGGAAGTGTGGTCCTGTAATTATGTCTATATTGTTGAAAAGGAAGTGCATACTTTCATTATTTTGACTTGGGCTTTGTTGTTGGTGGCAGTATTATGTTTCCACGCTATGCTTAAGTTGATGTTTGGTTCTTTTAAATGGTTGGTTGAAGTTAGAGGGCAGTTGAATAAGTAGTGGTCCGGAGTTCGGCTCCCCGCAAATGCAGTTATTGTTGGTGATGAGGCAGAATCTGTGTAGATAGGACGGGAACGGGCCATGTCCCGTCAAGTAGGCTGTTAGGTAGGGTCCCGGTGGGTTTCTGTTGTGATTGACTTTGTTGAAGAAGTCGTAGGTTCTGCGGCCAGTGTCTCCCCTGTCCCATTCATTTTGCCACTCGATCATGATGAGGGTTTTTAGACGGTTTTTGAGGAATCCTTTGTTGAGTTTGAGTTGGATAGACAACAGGGCATCGCCCGCAGCTCCTTCTTTGGCGAGTTGGTCTGCTCTCTCATTGCCCTTAATTCCTGCGTGAGCTTTGACCCACTGTATTTTTATGTCTTGGTTAAGTTTTAAAACTTGTCTGATGTCTTTCGTAATTCTATCCTTGTTCTGGACTCTTTTGATTGTGTGGAGAGTTGAGAGACTGTCAGTATGGATGGTTGTAGGTTCATTTTGGTTGGAGGCCCAGTTGGTTGCAAACAGAACTGCTATCTTTTCCGCCTGTGACACTGTGTTATTGGGATGGAGACTGGTTTACCATGTGAGGGTTTCTTGATTTCCTGTGTATATGACGAAGGCCGCACCAACTCCTTCTTCTGTCTTAGATCCGTCTGTGTATATATTGTAAGTTGCTGGTGTTGTGTTTAGTTTGTCGATGTTGGAGAAGTCCATTTCCTCTGGGTCTTCTTCCCAGATGTTTAAAGTTGTTTCATAGTCTTGGGCCCTTATTGTTTGTCCTAGGAAATTAACATCAGAACTGTGCCTAATTATTTTGTTGGTGGCTGCTTCTTTAATTGCTATTAGATGAAGAGGGACAAGGCCGCAGAGTACCAGTATGGCGTTTGTTGGGGCAGTGCGGTATCCTCTGCACATGCGTAGGGCAAAGTAACGTTGGATTGTTGCCAGTTTTCTAATAATTCTTGTTGTGATGTTGCTTGCCCAGATGCTGGCCGCATAGCATACTTGACACTCTGCTACAGTCTTATACCAAATTTTAACCATTTTTGGGTTTCTGCCCCAATTTCTGCCTATTGTGGTTTTAATTCTATTGGAAAGGATCATTGTTCTATTTCCTATGGCCTGTAGATGTGGGAGGAAAGAGAGGTTCTCGTCAATGATGATCCCCAGGAGTTTGAGATCTGTGGTGACTTTTATGTGCCATTGTCCTGCTTTGATTGTCGGTTTACGAATCATGTGCCTTTTCTTTGCTATTATAATTGCTTTTGATTTTTGGGTTGAAATTGTTAGTTTTTCCCTTTGGCACCATTTCTGTACCTCCAGGAGTGTTGTCTTAGCAGTATTCTCTATTTCCCGTCTTGTAGTTCCTTTTATTGTAATTGTTAAGTCGTCTGAGAACGCTTGGATGTTGCAGTTCGGGCCCCAATCTTGGTCCAGAAGTGATTGGATGACTGTGAGCCAGAGAAAGGGACATATACATGAGCCTTGCGGGCAGCCTTTTTCAAGTGTTGTGTTTGCGGAATCCTGTCCTTGTCTAAGTTGCACTGTTCTATTTGTTAGGTAGTTTTCTATTATGTTAATGATGTCGGCCGGGTAGTTTCTGTAGTTTAGTTGATTTAAAAGTGAAGGCCACCATAGAGAGTCAAAAGCTCCTTTGATATCTAATGAGATCAAACATGTATGGTATTGGTTGCTCTTGCTTTGTTCAATGTTTTGGAGTAGATTGTGTAGCGCGTCTTCGGTAGATTTTCCTGAGATGAAACCGTATTGATTTGTGCCTATTGTTTTATTATCGTGGTTGAATTTGTTAATTCGAAGGAGGAGCAGCTTTTCCAAGGCTTTTCCCAGAACCGGTAGTAGTGTTATTCGCCTGTAAGAATCTGGAACTTTAGGGTCTTTACCTTGTTTTTGGAACAAAATGACTTCTCCTTTTTTTAAGCAGTCTGGGAAACATTTGAGATTGAGGCAAGCATTAAATAAGTCTAACAGTGTATTAGGTATTGCTTGATGTGTTCTTGATAGGATTGCACCGTCAATATTGTCTGGTCCTGGGGCTTTGTTCAGGGGTGAGTTTTTAATAACATATGTTAATTCGTGTGGCTTGAATGGTTTAACATTATTTGTGTTGTTTGAGATGAACGGCGTTCTTCTTATTTTTGTGTGGTCTTCCTCATCATTAAGTTCATGATCTTTTTGGAAAATTTTTTCAAGAAGGTTTTGTAAGTTGCTTGCTGTATTAAAATTGCTGCTACCTATGGTGGAGTGGATAGGTGTTTGGGAGGTAATTTTCCCGCTGACTATTTTAAAAATAGTGCCGAATTGGGAGTTATTGTTGGAGCAGAAATTTTTCCATGCTTCCAGTTCACTTTTGTTAACCATTTTTTTAATTTCTGCTTTAGCCTTCTTTACTTTGATTTTGAAAAGATCTCTTGAATCTTGATTTTTTTCATGGGTAAACCTCCTTTTCAGGGCTCTGACTAATTTTTGTTGAGTTTGAAGTTGAGGTGTCCACCAGTGAATATGATATTTTTTCGAAGAGGTTTTAAGTTTGTAGCATTTCGTCATAGATGATTGAATTTTTTCTATTAGTTGTGTAGTCATGGTGTTGAGGTCTGTTTTGTTCTCTATTGTCTTAAAGTTTAGATTTTTTGTTTGTTTAGTAATGAGTTTTTTTCTTGAATTTCCCATGATTTCCAAACGCAGTTTTAAATCTTTCTTTACTCCTCACCTCTGGGGGTTCTATTCCCAGTGTGAAATAGATTGGGTTGTGGTCACTAAGGGTTTCTCTGTCTCCAACTGTCCATTCTGATATTATAGTGCTAATTTGGCCTGCCGATAGGGTGATATCTGGCCATCCCTTGGCTTCTCCTGATCGAAAGGTGGGTTCAGCTCCTGGGGTGTTGCAAATTTTCAGGGCGTTGCTTGCCATAAAATCTAAGAGTGAGTGCCCTCTTCTGTTCGCTGAGTTATAGCCCCAGATGGGACTGTGTGCATTAAAGTCTCCTCCGATGATTACATTGCCCCCCGGGGGGATGCATTTTTGGATGTCATTTAGGGTTGTGTTCAGGTCTTCACTGGGGGATGCGTATGTTGAAACAATCCTGAAATCGCCCGTCGGTTGGAGGTTAAGGTTGGCTACTGCTGTGTCGTTCCTGCTGCTGATGATTGTAGTAGTTATATTTGGATTTGTAATGATAATAGCTGCTCTGCCTGATTCTGATAAGATTTTCGTCCAATGGCTTGGAACTCCTGGCATTATTTTGTTGTATGTGTAGGGTTCCTGGAGAAGGGCAATATCTATTTTTCTTTCTTGGATTATTTTTGTTGTAATTGTGGTGCTGGCGCGTGTATGATGTAAGTTAGCTTGCATGAATTTCATTTTAAATTAAAATTTTAAAGACTTGGAAGGGTTTTTCTTTTTGTCAGAAGAAGGTTGAAAGAGGTTCTTTTAAAGGAGTAGTTGTATAAGAGTTTTTTGTTTAGTCCTGATTAGTTGGTGGGCTTTGTTCTGTTTCTGTGGTGTTGGTTGTGACGTCTTCCCTTTGTGATTGAGGTTGGGTTGTGATTTTGTTGAGTTTTTTTGTTTCTTCTTGAAACACTGGGCACAGCTTGTGTGCCAGACCGGGTGGTTGGTGGGCAGTTCAGATCCGTTGTTTAAATTAACCAGTGTGCAGTTAACACATTTTTGTTGTTCTGATTTGCAGGAGTTTGAGGGATGGTTGTCTCCACAGTTACCGCAAAGCGCCCTCTCTTTGCAGTTTATTGCGACGTGGCCATACCCCTGGCAATTGTAGCATCTAAGTGCCTTTGAAGTTGCGATGTATTTTTTGATGCAACATCGTTCGAAGGCGAACCAAAAGTGTCCTATTCTTATTAGTTTATCCGCTGTTTCTGGTTGTAGGTGGAGGACTGCGTGTATTCTCCCGTTTTTGTCTGTGAATTGTCTTTGGCGTGTGTTATCTGGGATAGTGGTTTGTGTTATCTCTTGCAGTGCCTTTATAAGTAAATCGTTATTGGTACTGTTTGGAATGCCGTGTATTATAATTGGTTTAGAGATCGGAGCTGGTATTCTTGCTTGTAGCCCGTGATTATCGTTTTCCATTTCTTTTAGTTTGTTGAGAATTGCTTCGATATCTTCGTGATTGTTTGTGTTAATTATGACATTTTTGTTTTTGCCTATGTAAAGGCCTTGGATTTTCCATTGTTGGGCATTGCCTCCCATTGTCTTTTTGAAATCCTCTCTGATTTCTTCTCCTGTTTTTTCAGGGTTTTTAGAGCGAATAATTAAAGTGTGTGTAGAAGTTGATCTGGTCTTGTAGTTATTTGCCCCATTGTTTTGTTGGGCTACTTGAGCGTAAGTGGTTGGTTTGTTGAAGAGAGTTTTGAGTTCTTTTAAATTCTCTGTTATGTCGTTATTCTGTTTGTTTTGTTTCTCCTGTTTTTCCATGTCGTTGATTTTCAATTGTGCCGCCATTTCTATTTTAAGTTCCTTTTTGAAGGTGTCTGTAATTTCTGATCTTAGCGTGGAGGTTAGATTGTCAAGTCTAATGGATAGAAAGTTTTTAAAATCATTTAAATTTTCTTGTGGGTTGTCTTCATTACAAAACACTTAAGCATTTTAGAAGTGAGTGTTACACAAATATATTTCTGTCTTTGAAAGAACGTGTCTCATCCGATCATGTATCCGATAAAGCATGCCAACTATTACTTGTGGAAGACTTGATGTATAATTCAAGAGCATGGACTTATCCTGATCCACTGTACAGCAGCTTTAGCTGAGAACATAATGTAAAACTGGTTGAAAAAATCTCTAATTCTTTCAAGTCTTATCGATCAATTGATTTGTTTCAAAAAGTGCAAGTCTTCGTTAAAAACCTCAGATACAAATACAGAGACAGTGCCAATTGAGCACCAAATAATATACTTTCTTTAGATGCTACTCCTGATTTAATGAATGATTCAACCAAAGATAAAGTTTGGAGTATTTTCGACTGTAAACAGTTGTTCTATGGGCAAATCATGTAGTCTTCAGAGATACAAAATTCTTCTTATAAAAAGCTTCACTCTCCATGTTTATGTATCTATCATCAAAGTACCTTTACTTTTCTTAACATGTGCAGGCTTATTGCGTTTAATTGCATTTTTCGTGTTCTTGGGGAGCAGAAAGACTGATTTACAAAAACGTCACACATATGGTGATGTTCTTATAACTGAACAAGTACTGTCACGATTGAAGACATCAGAACAGAAAAAGAACAAAAGGAAGTAGAATGAGATGAAAGAACGAGAGCCAGCAAAGAAAAGCAGAACTCGAGGACAGCGAGGATGAATGAGAAACTACTTGAAGAATTGACTAACATCGACGGTGAAGAGTTTGAAGTTGTCCAAAAATTCAAGCAAAATATAGAAAACTGGCTTGTAGGGGAAGTTAAATATTTAGGAGCCATTCATGGAAGACATCGAAATGACTACGTTTCTCCTTGTAGGAGCAAGATTGTTGACAGTATAAAGGACATCGTGCAATTAAGACTCGGTGGTCGTTAATTCTAGAGAGCGACGCCACATTATTTGAAAACTTGATTAACTGAAATTGATTTGAAACCAAATTCATGATTCTCAATAAATGCGTGGAAAAATTTTCTGGTGCTTTGATCAGAAACATCACCAACAATTAAGGAATAAAATAATTTAATTATAAAAAGTAAACTGAAGATCATCTACTATTGTGTGAAAGGAAAAATGTTCAAGACTCATATAAAAAGACTTAAGCATTTTAGAAATGAGAACCTAAAGTAAAACTGGTTGAAAAAATCTCTAATTCTTTCAAGTCTTATCGATCCATTGATTTGTTTAAAAAAGTGCAAGTCTTCGTTAAAAACCTCAGATACAGATACAGAGGCAGTGCCAATTGAGCATCAAAGAATATACTTTCTTTAGATGCTACTCCTGATTTAATAAATGAATCATCCAAAGATAAAGTTTGGAGTATTTTCGACTGTAAACATTTGTTCTATGGGCAAATCATGTAGTCTTCAGAGATACAAAATTCTTCTTATAAAAAGCATCACTCTCCATGTTTATGTATCTATCATCAAAGTGCCTTTACTTTTCTTAACACGTGCATGCTCATTGCACTTGCGCACATCAACACCATGATACGTATTAAATGAAAGTTGCCTTTTTTTAGCACACACACATATCGAAGATTGCTCTACAGACCTTATGAATAACTCAACTGAGCATTTTTTTCATAATAATCTCACATGACCATAATAGGAAGTCTGTTCACAATATAAAGGACATTGTGTAAATAAGAATAATTGGTGGCTTATTCAAGAGTGCGATGCCGTATTATTTGAAAGCTTGAATAACGGAAATAGATTTGAAACGAAAACATTGATTCTCAATAAAATGTCGCGTTTAACAATAACCTGTAGTTTGATCAAAATCGTCACCAGTAATTTAGAAACGAAGTGAACGAAATATATTAAAGTGAGGTGAAGATGATCATGTGTTCTGTGAAATGAAAAATGTATCAGAGTTATAGAAAGTGACTAGAGAATTTGAGGGGTAAGTGTAGAGCAAATCAATTTTTGTCTCAGAAAGAGTGTAACCCATCCGATGATGTATCTGATAAAACATCCCATCTATTGCATGTGGTAGACATTGTAAGGTTCGCCATCCCGCATCTTACAAGAAACAAAACGCCAAGCTGGCAAACAAAGAACAAGGAGAGAGAGGTGTAGCTAATAGATTGAAAAAAAAGAAGGAGGTAGTAGATGGACCGGACATAGGTTAAATGACACCTACTTTTCTTAGGTGTGGGAGGAAAATGATAGAACTGAAAAGTCAATTCTAAATCATACACGAGGAAACGATGTTACTTCCAAGTTTAAAAACACTTGTAATTTTCTTAAAAAAGGGTTAAATCAAACTCATTTACATCTAGTAATGTTTCTGAAAGCAAGTCATTGTTTTAATTCGAAGACATGAAGATGGCGAAGATGTTGTTTAGTAAAAAGTGTGCATCGAATAAGATTTCTAAAACTATAAAAATTTCAGAACTCACTCATCTTCCTTTAGTGATGTTTCTGACAGCACATTGCAACGTAAAATAAGCTGTTGTATAAGCACAGATTTTTAGTCGGATAAGATTTCCGAAGAAATTGCAACTTGATCAGGGAACTTCATTCATGAGCGAGTTAAATCAAAGGACCGTCAAAAGAGTTTTATTACGAATCCTATGTCTCGAAGATGGATCAGAATGGGAGCAAACACTCTATCCTGCTTTATTCGACTTGGGAACAGTGACCCACGGCAGTACTAGGTTCAAGTCTTCTGAGTTAGTTCATGGTAAGAACTTACGAACTCTTGTGACGTTGTTCGAACATTGGTTGGACCAATGAGATGACGGAGGAAATCCAAAGACCGAGTACATCTTTTCGTTGATGAACAGGAAGAAACATTCTCAAGAACTAGCTGTGACCAAGGTAGAGGAATCACAGAAGAATAAGACACGGTACGATAAAAAGGATATACTTAAAGGTTCTGGGAGAAATGGTTGCATGGAAGGGTCATGGGAAATTGAATTGACTGAAAACTCCGTTGAGTCCTTTTCAGAAATTGAGGATGCAGATGAAACTGATCCCTCAACGATTCCAAAAGATAGCAACAGACAAGGAATTGTGACTGGTCATGCCTTACATTTTGTTGCAGCACAAACTAACTTGGGATTGCCTGTCGCTCCACCTTAACCTAAGAGAGTTCAGACACTTGTTACACTACCCACAACTGTAGGTCCTTACAGAAATGCACCGCACATTGTTTCTCGAGCTATACCTTATTTATCTTCCGATCTCCACATGCGTCTACCGCTTTTCGCTTGTCCTCAGCCTAGAACTAGAGAAGCAAGCTACGGGCAATTTGTGCCCATGGTTCCAACTGAACACAAGAAATTCGTTCGACAGATTGCGAATGAATCGAATCAGAATAACAAGGTGACTGCCAAAAGGCGCAATTCCACAGACACAGAAAAAAACTCTCAAACTCGGAATACGAAGGTGTTTTAGAATTAAAAGCATTGATTCTTACCATAGGGAAACTGTCAAGAGTAAAGCCTTTCCCCTTCATGGTTACTCACCTAGCACACACATTCTTTAGTAAATGTAATTAAGTAATTATGTCTTATGTAACTAAGGTATCTTTTATTTTTGTTTTGTGTTATTTGTAAAATTTCGAACATTCAATTTTGTTGTGTAAAAATTGTGTCAGTACCCTGAATTTGGTGATGCACTGATTCAGTCTGGTAAATTGGTACTGGCCCCATTGTGTGAGCACTTATGCTCAGTACTTTTCATTCTATTTTCATGACTTTTATTCGATCGAGATCTGCAGAAAAGTTTTCCTGGAGGAGAGCAGTTTGTTACGTCTTGAGAGCATCCAGAATCATTATCGAGAATCGTGGGAGTTCACAATGGGAATCGTTCCCCAAGTCCACCCCCTGGTCCGACAGCGGAAGTAACAACTGGAGGAGGCTGTCTGGGAAGACACTTTGGAAGAGAGGCTTTTTTCTTGCCGTAGACGATTTGGAGAACTTTATCTTTAGGAGGCTGTATTGTATAGCTGATGGACATGGTCTTCAATTATAAAACAGTACCTGTACAATTTCTGTAAATATTTATTCTTAATGCAACTATTTTAACCAGGAAGTGGTTTTACTTTTTCGTTGATACGGTACATTGGTAAAAAGGTGTTTAGCACAGAAAAAGAAGCTGCATGTTTTATTTGTTTAACTTGACAAATCCCACATAAATATGTAAAGTAAAGAAAATTTGAGTATGACTTTCCTTTCAGGCATGAAATCTCACAAAAAGGTATACGTGAAATGTCGTAAGGTCCATGTAACCTTTCAAGGGTCCCTGTGTGAAATGAACTTGTACAAAGTGGATAGAAACGTATTTCATTTTCAGCCATTGCAGCAATGCTTGATTTTCAAGTCAAATAAATATTTTATCCTGAGTCATATAAACTATATGAATGCATTCATGTCAAATGCGCAGATTAATTGGAATCGCAAGATGCCTCAAATTATTAAAAAAAAAACCAACATTCATTGCCGATTAACAAAAAGTAATGTAATTCTAATAACGGCAAAAATGGCAAAGTATCAAATTTTTTATCCATTCGTGTTGCATCGATCATGCAATATGAAATACCAGTCAACCATTCTAACTGTATTAGTGTCAGGAGGGGTAATTGTAAACAAGGGGTAGTTGTAAACAACCTATACAGGCGACCACGTAGAACTCCGAGAAACTAAAAAGTTGTTAAACATGAAAGCTGGCAACCTTGACGATGTAATATGGTGATCCCGTATTTATTTGAACCACAGCTGTTAGTAATCTATTTAGTTGAAAAGTTTGGGTCTTAAACTTGTTGTGTGTTGCATTTTCTGCTGCCCTCCATAATATATTGAAAAATATGTTGTTCCAATTCTTTACTACGGTCAGTTATGTTTCTATCTAACAGAAAATATTTGACTTTTCCTTCTGGGAACTTTAATGGATCTGCCGACCAACCGTTATAGTGGTTAAAGTGTTAGCTTCTAGAATTGAAGGTTCCCGGTACGAATCCGGGTTTGGTCATGGATGTTTGCAAGCGTATACCAGCTCAGATGTTGCTTCGTCATCTGAACATGGTTCAAAATTACGAAGTATAAATTGTTAGGGGGAATGATGGTCCTCCCACTGGGTGCTCCTTCACAAGTGGCCATAACTTCCGGCCTTGTAGTGGCCAATGACTTATGTCAAATGTGCCTGCCATTAGAAAAAAAAAATTTAATGGATCTACATTTGGCTGTTTACAATAACCCTATATTTTTCAAGGGACAGGGTAATTGTAAACATAACTTTGTCAATAGTTTCGTTCAATTTGGAAGTAAAACCAATCTGTTTTTCCCGTGTAGTTTTGTATTTAATGGTATTTAGTATGTTTAATTGCGTTTAATTGTATTTTTCGTGTTCTTGGGGTGCAGGAAGCCTGATGTACAAAAACGTCACACATATGGTGATGTTCTTTTAACTGACCAAGTAGTGTCACGATTGAAGAAATCAGAAGAGAAAAAGAACAAAATGAAGTCGAATGAGATGAAAGAACGAGAGCCAGCAAAAAAAAAGCAGAAGTCGAGGACAACGAGGATGAATGAGGAACTATTTGAAGAATTGACTAACATTGACGGTGAAGAGTTTGAAGTTGTCCAAAAATTCAAGCAAAATATAGAAGACTTGCTTGTAGGGGAAGTTAAATATTTTGGAGCCATTCATGGAAGACATGGAAACGACTACGTTTCTCCTTGTAGGAGCAAGATTGTTGACAGTATAAAGGACATCGTGCAATTAAGACTCGGTGGTCGTTAATTCTAGAGTGCGACGCCACATTATTTGAAACTTGATTAACTGAAAGAAACCAAATTCATGATTCTCAATAAATGCGTGGAAATTTTTTCTGGTGCTTTGATCAGAAACATCACCAACAATTAAGGAATAAAATAATTTATTTATAAAAAGTAAACTGAAGATCATCTACTATTGTGTGAAAGAAAAAATGTTCAAGAGTCATATGAAAAGACTTAAGCATTTTAGAAGTGAGTTTTACGCAAATATATTTCTGTCTTTGAAAGAACGTGTCCCATCCGATAAAACATGCCATCTATTACTTGTGGAAGACTTGCTATATAATTCATTAGCATTGAATTAACCTGATCAAATGTACTGCAGCCTCGGCTGAGAAGATAATGTAAAACTACTTGAAAAAATCTCTAATTCTTTCAAGTCTTATCGATCAATTGATTTGTTTAAAAAGTGCAAGTCTTCTTTAAAAACCTCAGATTCAGATACAGAGACAGTGCCAATTGAGCATCAAAGAATATACTTTCTTTAGATGCTACTACTAATTTAATGAATGAATCATCCAAAAATAAAGTTTGGAGTATTTTCGACTGTAAACAGTTGTTCTATGGGCAAATCATGTAGTCTTCAGAGATACAAAATTCTTCTTATAAAAAGCTTCACTCTCCATGTTTATGTATCTATCATCAAAGTGGCTTTACTTTTCTTAACATGTGCATGCTCATTGCACTTGCGCACATTATCAGCATGATAAGTATTAAATGAAAGTTGCCTTTTTTTTAGCATACACACATATCGAAGATTACTCTACAGACCTTATGAATAACTCAACTGAGCATTTTTTCCATAATAATCTCACATGACCATAATAGGAAGTTTGTTCACAATATAAAGGACATCGTGTAATTAAGAATCGGTGGTCGCTTATTCAAGAGTGCGATGCCGTATTATTTGAAAGCTTGAATAACGGAAATAGATTTGAAACGAAATCATTTATTCGCTATAAAATGTCGCGTTTAACAATAACCTGTAGTTTGATCAAAATCGTCACCAGTAATTTAGAAAAGAAGTCAACGAAATATATTAAAGTGAGGTGAAGATGATCAAGTATTGTGTGAAATGAAAAATGTTTAACGGTTAAATACGGTTTTTTCGATAACTCGCGGATTATCGTTGATCCTCGAGTTAACTCGGACTTGTGAATACGGCCGTAAGAGTTAAAGAAAGTGACTAGAGGACTTGAGGGGTAAGTGTGGAGCAAATCAATTTTTGTCTCAGAAAGAGTGTAACCCATCCGATGATGTATCTGATAAAACATCCCATCTATTGTATGTGGTAGACATTGTAAGGTTCGCTATCTCGCATCTTACAAGAAATAAAACGCGAAGTTGGCAACCCTACATCAGAAACGCCAAGCTGGCAACCTAAGAACAAGGAGAGAGAGGTGTAGCTATTATCTTGAAAAAAAAAGGATATAGAAGATGGACCGGGCATAGGTTAAACGAGACCTACTTTTCTTAGGTGTGGGAGGAAAATATAATTTTACAATGCCTATCCAAATGTAGTTGCTACTTTTTCTACATCTAATCTATGTGATGTGACCGATTAAATTTATTAAAATATAATTTAAAACGGAATTTTGGCTCTGTGTTAATTGAGTGTTTTATTGAACTTTCAAGACGGAGTTCATCAAACAAACATCGGCCTCTAACCACCACTGACTTGCTAAATAATTCTGAAGCATTGAATTCTGATTATGCAGCAGACTCATCTGATGAGATAATTGTAAAACATATTAAATAACCTCTAATTCTTCCAAGTCTTATCGATATATTGATTTGTTTAAAGAGTACAAATCTTCATTAGAGACCTAAGCTACAATAATCGAGATATTGTCAATTAAGCATCAGGAATGAGACTTATTTACATTTCCACAAGCCAACTTCTCTTTTTTCCAGAAAAAGTAGAAAGCGTTTTAAAAAGCTGAAATAGTATTCAAAGCTCAGCTTTAAACAGCAATCCTGTCTTTACTTTTTCTCGCATCTCTTGCAAAAACTATGTGTATCTTATCCTTAACAAGGAAAAGCAGTCTAGTGAGCAGATATTTAATGCTGTCAAAATAAATGTATTACCTTGAAAAACTTTCTGCCAGACAATCAAATTCAATACATTAATTTTTCGAGAAATGTATAAAAAAATGGAAAATCAAGTTCTGTAGAGAAGAATCCTTGGTATTCAGGACTGGAAATGGGTACCATTTGTGAGGATGAAAGTTTGAAATTCTCTTTAAATTTGTGGCGTCTCAGGAATAGAAGATAGTGTTAGTTCGAATTTTAAGCAGAAAAAAACAATCAAATCATGTGATTGTAAACAAAGAACGTGATGTTTTGTCCCAAGACAACTTTTCCTCTGAATAATACACTGGAAACATACAATCAATCATAAAACATAATAAGAGACGCTATAAATCTCTTATTGCATCTCATAGATTGTCCGTCTGATAACGTTTGTAACCTTTCAAGGGTCACAGTATGAAATGAACTTGTACGAAGTGGATAGAAACGTATTTCAATTTCAGCCATTGCAGCAATGTTTGAGTTTCAAGTCAAATAAATATTTTATCCTGAGCCATATAAACTATATGAATGCATTCATGCCAAATGCGCAGATTATTTGGAATCACAAGAAGCCTCCAATTATTAAAAAAAAAACCCCACATTTATTGACGATTAAAGAAAAGTAATGTAAATCTAATAACGGCAAAAATGGCAAAGTATCAAATTTTTTATCCATTCGTGTTGCATCGATCATGCAATATGAAATACCAGTCAACCATTATAACTGTATTAGGGTCATGAGGGGTAATTGTAAACAACCTATACAGGCGACCACGTGGGACTCCGAGAAACTAAAAAGTTGTTAAACATGAAAGCTGGTAACCGTGACGATGTAATATGGTGAACACGTATTTATTTGAACCACAGCTGATAGTAATCTATTTAGTTGAAAAGTTTGGGTCTTAATCTTGTTGCGTGTTGCACTTTCTGCTGCCCTCCATAGTATATTGAAAAATATTTTTTTTCCAATTCTTTGCTACGGTCAGTTATGTTTCTATCGAATAGAAAATATTTGACTTTTCCTTTTGGGAACTTTAATGGATCTGCCAACCAAGCGGTATAGTGGTTAAAGTGTTAGCTTCTAGATCCGAAGGTCCCCGGTTCGAATCCGGGTTTGGGCATGGATGTTTGTAAGCGTATACCAGCTCAGATGTTGCTTCGTCATCTGAACATGGTTCAAAATTACGAAGTATAAATTGTTAGGGGCAATGATGGTCCTCCGACTGGGTGCTCCTTCACAAGTGGCCATAACTTCCGGCCTTGTAGTGGCGAATGACTTAGGTCAAAAGTTCCTGCCATTAGAAAAAAAAACTTTAATGGATCTACATTTGTTTACAATAACCCTATATTTTCCAAGGGACGGGGTAATTGTAAACATAACTTTGCCAATAGTTTCGTTCAATTTGGAAGCAAAACCAATCTGTTTTTCCGTGTAATTTTGTATTTAATGGTATTTAGAACGTTTGAATTGCGTTTAATTGCATTTTTCGTGTTCTTGGGGAGCAGGAAGACTTATGTACAAAAACGTCACACATATGATGATGTTCTTATAACTGACCAAGTAGTGTCACGATTGAAGAAATCAGAAGAGAAAAAGAACAAAATGAAGTCGAATGAGATGAAAGAACGAGAGCCAGCAAAAAAAAAGCAGAAGTCGAGGACAACGAGGATGAATGAGGAACTATTTGAAGAATTGACTAACATTGACGGTGAAGAGTTTGAAGTTGTCCAAAAATTCAAGCAAAATATAGAAGACTTGCTTGTAGGGGAAGTTAAATATTTTGGAGCCATTCATGGAAGACATGGAAACGACTACGTTTCTCCTTGTAGGAGCAAGATTGTTGACAGTATAAAGGACATCGTGCAATTAAGACTCGGTGGTCGTTAATTCTAGAGTGCGACGCCACATTATTTGAAACTTGATTAACTGAAATAAACCAAATTCATGATTCTCAATAAATGCGTGGAAAATTTTTCTGGTGCTTTGATCAGAAACATCACCAACAATTAAGGAATAAAATAATTTATTTATAAAAAGTAAACTGAAGATCATCTACTATTGTGTGAAAGAAAAAATGTTCAAGAGTCATATGAAAAGACTTAAGCATTTTAGAAGTGAGTTTTACGCAAATATATTTCTGTCTTTGAAAGAACGTGTCCCATCCGATAAAACATGCCATCTATTACTTGTGGAAGACTTGCTATATAATTCATTAGCATTGAATTAACCTGATCAAATGTACTGCAGCCTCGGCTGAGAAGATAATGTAAAACTACTTGAAAAAATCTCTAATTCTTTCAAGTCTTATCGATCAATTGATTTGTTTAAAAAGTGCAAGTCTTCTTTAAAAACCTCAGATTCAGATACAGAGACAGTGCCAATTGAGCATCAAAGAATATACTTTCTTTAGATGCTACTACTAATTTAATGAATGAATCATCCAAAAATAAAGTTTGGAGTATTTTCGACTGTAAACAGTTGTTCTATGGGCAAATCATGTAGTCTTCAGAGATACAAAATTCTTCTTATAAAAAGCTTCACTCTCCATGTTTATGTATCTATCATCAAAGTGGCTTTACTTTTCTTAACATGTGCATGCTCATTGCACTTGCGCACATTATCAGCATGATAAGTATTAAATGAAAGTTGCCTTTTTTTTAGCATACACACATATCGAAGATTACTCTACAGACCTTATGAATAACTCAACTGAGCATTTTTTCCATAATAATCTCACATGACCATAATAGGAAGTTTGTTCACAATATAAAGGACATCGTGTAATTAAGAATCGGTGGTCGCTTATTCAAGAGTGCGATGCCGTATTATTTGAAAGCTTGAATAACGGAAATAGATTTGAAACGAAATCATTTATTCGCTATAAAATGTCGCGTTTAACAATAACCTGTAGTTTGATCAAAATCGTCACCAGTAATTTAGAAAAGAAGTCAACGAAATATATTAAAGTGAGGTGAAGATGATCAAGTATTGTGTGAAATGAAAAATGTTTAACGGTTAAATACGGTTTTTTCGATAACTCGCGGATTATCGTTGATCCTCGAGTTAACTCGGACTTGTGAATACGGCCGTAAGAGTTAAAGAAAGTGACTAGAGGACTTGAGGGGTAAGTGTGGAGCAAATCAATTTTTGTCTCAGAAAGAGTGTAACCCATCCGATGATGTATCTGATAAAACATCCCATCTATTGTATGTGGTAGACATTGTAAGGTTCGCTATCTCGCATCTTACAAGAAATAAAACGCGAAGTTGGCAACCCTACATCAGAAACGCCAAGCTGGCAACCTAAGAACAAGGAGAGAGAGGTGTAGCTATTATCTTGAAAAAAAAAAGGATATAGAAGATGGACCGGGCATAGGTTAAACGAGACCTACTTTTCTTAGGTGTGGGAGGAAAATATAATTTTACAATGCCTATCCAAATGTAGTTGCTACTTTTTCTACATCTCATCTATGTGATGTGACCGATTAAATTTATTAAAATATAATTTAAAACGGAATTTTGGCTCTGTGTTAATTGAGTGTTTTATTGAACTTTCAAGACGGAGTTCATCAAACAAACATCGGCCTCTAACCACCACTGACTTGCTAAATAATTCTGAAGCATTGAATTCTGATTCTGCAGCAGACTCATCTGATGAGATAATTGTAAAACATATTAAATAACCTCTAATTCTTCCAAGTCTTATCGATATATTGATTTGTTTAAAGAGTACAAATCTTCATTAGAGACCTAAGCTACAATTATCGAGATATTGTCAATTAAGCATCAGGAATGAGACTTATTTACATTTCCACAAGCCAACTTCTCTTTTTTCCAGAAAAAGTAGAAAGCGTTTTAAAAAGCTGAAATAGTATTCAAAGCTCAGCTTTAAACAGCAATCCTGTCTTTACTTTTTCTCGCATCTCTTGCAAAAACTATGTGTATCTTATCCTTAACAAGGAAAAGCAGTCTAGTGAGCAGATATTTAATGCTGTCAAAATAAATGTATTACCTTGAAAAACTTTCTGCCAGACAATCAAATTCAATACATTAATTTTTCGAGAAATGTATAAAAAAATGGAAAATCAAGTTCTGTAGAGAAGAATCCTTGGTATTCAGGACTGGAAATGGGTACCATTTGTGAGGATGAAAGTTTGAAATTCTCTTTAAATTTGAGGCGTCTCAGGAATAGAAGATAGTGTTAGTTCGAATTTTAAGCAGAAAAAAACAATCAAATCATGTGATTGTAAACAAAGAACGTGATGTTTTGTCCCAAGACAACTTTTCCTCTGAATAATACACTGGAAACATACAAATCAATCATAAAACATAATAAGAGACGCTATAAATCTCTTATTGCATCTCATAGATTGTCCGTCTGATAACGTCTGTAACCTTTCAAGGGTCACAGTGTGAAATGAACTTGTACGAAGTGGATAGAAACGTATTTCAATTTCAGCCATTGCAGCAATGTTTGAGTTTCAAGTCGAATAAATATTTTATCCTGAGCCATATAAACTATATGAATGCATTCATGCCAAATGCGCAGATTATTTGGAATCACAAGAAGCCTCCAATTATTAAAAAAAAAACCCCACATTTATTGACGATTAAAGAAAAGTAATGTAAATCTAATAACGGCAAAAATGGCAAAGTATCAAATTTTTTATCCATTCGTGTTGCATCGATCATGCAATATGAAATACCAGTCAACCATTATAACTGTATTAGGGTCATGAGGGGTAATTGTAAACAACCTATACAGGCGACCACGTGGGACTCCGAGAAACTAAAAAGTTGTTAAACATGAAAGCTGGTAACCGTGACGATGTAATATGGTGAACACGTATTTATTTGAACCACAGCTGATAGTAATCTATTTAGTTGAAAAGTTTGGGTCTTAATCTTGTTGCGTGTTGCACTTTCTGCTGCCCTCCATAGTATATTGAAAAATATTTTTTTTCCAATTCTTTGCTACGGTCAGTTATGTTTCTATCGAACAGAAAATATTTGACTTTTCCTTTTGGGAACTTTAATGGATCTGCCAACCAAGCGGTATAGTGGTTAAAGTGTTAGCTTCTAGATCCGAAGGTCCCCGGTTCGAATCCGGGTTTGGGCATGGATGTTTGTAAGCGTATACCAGCTCAGATGTTGCTTCGTCATCTGAACATGGTTCAAAATTACGAAGTATAAATTGTTAGGGGCAATGATGGTCCTCCGACTGGGTGCTCCTTCACAAGTGGCCATAACTTCCGGCCTTGTAGTGGCGAATGACTTAGGTCAAAAGTTCCTGCCATTAGAAAAAAAAAACTTTAATGGATCTACATTTGTTTACAATAACCCTATATTTTCCAAGGGACGGGGTAATTGTAAACATAACTTTGCCAATAGTTTCGTTCAATTTGGAAGCAAAACCAATCTGTTTTTCCGTGTAATTTTGTATTTAATGGTATTTAGAACGTTTGAATTGCGTTTAATTGCATTTTTCGTGTTCTTGGGGAGCAGGAAGACTTATGTACAAAAACGTCACACATATGATGATGTTCTTATAACTGACCAAGTAGTGTCACGATTGAAGAAATCAGAAGAGAAAAAGAACAAAATGAAGTCGAATGAGATGAAAGAACGAGAGCCAGCAAAAAAAAAGCAGAAGTCGAGGACAACGAGGATGAATGAGGAACTATTTGAAGAATTGACTAACATTGACGGTGAAGAGTTTGAAGTTGTCCAAAAATTCAAGCAAAATATAGAAGACTTGCTTGTAGGGGAAGTTAAATATTTTGGAGCCATTCATGGAAGACATGGAAACGACTACGTTTCTCCTTGTAGGAGCAAGATTGTTGACAGTATAAAGGACATCGTGCAATTAAGACTCGGTGGTCGTTAATTCTAGAGTGCGACACCACATTATTTGAAACTTGATTAACTGAAAGAAACCAAATTCATGATTCTCAATAAATGCGTGGAAAATTTTTCTGGTGCTTTGATCAGAAACATCACCAACAATTAAGGAATAAAATAATTTATTTATAAAAAGTAAACTGAAGATCATCTACTATTGTGTGAAAGAAAAAATGTTCAAGAGTCATATGAAAAGACTTAAGCATTTTAGAAGTGAGTTTTACGCAAATATATTTCTGTCTTTGAAAGAACGTGTCCCATCCGATAAAACATGCCATCTATTACTTGTGGAAGACTTGCTATATAATTCATTAGCATTGAATTAACCTGATCAAATGTACTGCAGCCTCGGCTGAGAAGATAATGTAAAACTACTTGAAAAAATCTCTAATTCTTTCAAGTCTTATCGATCAATTGATTTGTTTAAAAAGTGCAAGTCTTCTTTAAAAACCTCAGATTCAGATACAGAGACAGTGCCAATTGAGCATCAAAGAATATACTTTCTTTAGATGCTACTACTAATTTAATGAATGAATCATCCAAAAATAAAGTTTGGAGTATTTTCGACTGTAAACAGTTGTTCTATGGGCAAATCATGTAGTCTTCAGAGATACAAAATTCTTCTTATAAAAAGCTTCACTCTCCATGTTTATGTATCTATCATCAAAGTGGCTTTACTTTTCTTAACATGTGCATGCTCATTGCACTTGCGCACATTATCAGCATGATAAGTATTAAATGAAAGTTGCCTTTTTTTAGCATACACACATATCGAAGATTACTCTACAGACCTTATGAATAACTCAACTGAGCATTTTTTCCATAATAATCTCACATGACCATAATAGGAAGTTTGTTCACAATATAAAGGACATCGTGTAATTAAGAATCGGTGGTCGCTTATTCAAGAGTGCGATGCCGTATTATTTGAAAGCTTGAATAACGGAAATAGATTTGAAACGAAATCATTTATTCGCTATAAAATGTCGCGTTTAACAATAACCTGTAGTTTGATCAAAATCGTCACCAGTAATTTAGAAAAGAAGTCAACGAAATATATTAAAGTGAGGTGAAGATGATCAAGTATTGTGTGAAATGAAAAATGTTTAACGGTTAAATACGGTTTTTTCGATAACTCGCGGATTATCGTTGATCCTCGAGTTAACTCGGACTTGTGAATACGGCCGTAAGAGTTAAAGAAAGTGACTAGAGGACTTGAGGGGTAAGTGTGGAGCAAATCAATTTTTGTCTCAGAAAGAGTGTAACCCATCCGATGATGTATCTGATAAAACATCCCATCTATTGTATGTGGTAGACATTGTAAGGTTCGCTATCTCGCATCTTACAAGAAATAAAACGCGAAGTTGGCAACCCTACATCAGAAACGCCAAGCTGGCAACCTAAGAACAAGGAGAGAGAGGTGTAGCTATTATCTTGAAAAAAAAAAGGATATAGAAGATGGACCGGGCATAGGTTAAACGAGACCTACTTTTCTTAGGTGTGGGAGGAAAATATAATTTTACAATGCCTATCCAAATGTAGTTGCTACTTTTTCTACATCTCATCTATGTGATGTGACCGATTAAATTTATTAAAATATAATTTAAAACGGAATTTTGGCTCTGTGTTAATTGAGTGTTTTATTGAACTTTCAAGACGGAGTTCATCAAACAAACATCGGCCTCTAACCACCACTGACTTGCTAAATAATTCTGAAGCATTGAATTCTGATTCTGCAGCAGACTCATCTGATGAGATAATTGTAAAACATATTAAATAACCTCTAATTCTTCCAAGTCTTATCGATATATTGATTTGTTTAAAGAGTACAAATCTTCATTAGAGACCTAAGCTACAATTATCGAGATATTGTCAATTAAGCATCAGGAATGAGACTTATTTACATTTCCACAAGCCAACTTCTCTTTTTTCCAGAAAAAGTAGAAAGCGTTTTAAAAAGCTGAAATAGTATTCAAAGCTCAGCTTTAAACAGCAATCCTGTCTTTACTTTTTCTCGCATCTCTTGCAAAAACTATGTGTATCTTATCCTTAACAAGGAAAAGCAGTCTAGTGAGCAGATATTTAATGCTGTCAAAATAAATGTATTACCTTGAAAAACTTTCTGCCAGACAATCAAATTCAATACATTAATTTTTCGAGAAATGTATAAAAAAATGGAAAATCAAGTTCTGTAGAGAAGAATCCTTGGTATTCAGGACTGGAAATGGGTACCATTTGTGAGGATGAAAGTTTGAAATTCTCTTTAAATTTGAGGCGTCTCAGGAATAGAAGATAGTGTTAGTTCGAATTTTAAGCAGAAAAAAACAATCAAATCATGTGATTGTAAACAAAGAACGTGATGTTTTGTCCCAAGACAACTTTTCCTCTGAATAATACACTGGAAACATACAAATCAATCATAAAACATAATAAGAGACGCTATAAATCTCTTATTGCATCTCATAGATTGTCCGTCTGATAACGTCTGTAACCTTTCAAGGGTCACAGTGTGAAATGAACTTGTACGAAGTGGATAGAAACGTATTTCAATTTCAGCCATTGCAGCAATGTTTGAGTTTCAAGTCGAATAAATATTTTATCCTGAGCCATATAAACTATATGAATGCATTCATGCCAAATGCGCAGATTATTTGGAATCACAAGAAGCCTCCAATTATTAAAAAAAAAAAACCAAATTTATTGACGATTAAAGAAAAGTAATGTAAATCTAATAACGGCAAAAATGGCAAAGTATCAAATTTTTTATCCATTCGTGTTGCATCGATGATGCAATATGAAATACCAGTCAACCATTATAACTGTATTAGGGTCATGAGGGGTAATTGTAAACAACCTATACAGGCGACCACGTGGGACTCCGAGAAACTAAAAAGTTGTTAAACATGAAAGCTGGTAACCGTGACGATGTAATATGGTGAACACGTATTTATTTGAACCACAGCTGATAGTAATCTATTTAGTTGAAAAGTTTGGGTCTTAATCTTGTTGCGTGTTGCACTTTCTGCTGCCCTCCATAGTATATTGAAAAATATTTTTTTTCCAATTCTTTGCTACGGTCAGTTATGTTTCTATCGAACAGAAAATATTTGACTTTTCCTTTTGGGAACTTTAATGGATCTGCCAACCAAGCGGTATAGTGGTTAAAGTGTTAGCTTCTAGATCCGAAGGTCCCCGGTTCGAATCCGGGTTTGGGCATGGATGTTTGTAAGCGTATACCAGCTCAGATGTTGCTTCGTCATCTGAACATGGTTCAAAATTACGAAGTATAAATTGTTAGGGGCAATGATGGTCCTCCGACTGGGTGCTCCTTCACAAGTGGCCATAACTTCCGGCCTTGTAGTGGCGAATGACTTAGGTCAAAAGTTCCTGCCATTAGAAAAAAAAACTTTAATGGATCTACATTTGTTTACAATAACCCTATATTTTCCAAGGGACGGGGTAATTGTAAACATAACTTTGCCAATAGTTTCGTTCAATTTGGAAGCAAAACCAATCTGTTTTTCCGTGTAATTTTGTATTTAATGGTATTTAGAACGTTTGAATTGCGTTTAATTGCATTTTTCGTGTTCTTGGGGAGCAGGAAGACTTATGTACAAAAACGTCACACATATGATGATGTTCTTATAACTGACCAAGTAGTGTCACGATTGAAGAAATCAGAAGAGAAAAAGAACAAAATGAAGTCGAATGAGATGAAAGAACGAGAGCCAGCAAAAAAAAAGCAGAAGTCGAGGACAACGAGGATGAATGAGGAACTATTTGAAGAATTGACTAACATTGACGGTGAAGAGTTTGAAGTTGTCCAAAAATTCAAGCAAAATATAGAAGACTTGCTTGTAGGGGAAGTTAAATATTTTGGAGCCATTCATGGAAGACATGGAAACGACTACGTTTCTCCTTGTAGGAGCAAGATTGTTGACAGTATAAAGGACATCGTGCAATTAAGACTCGGTGGTCGTTAATTCTAGAGTGCGACGCCACATTATTTGAAACTTGATTAACTGAAAGAAACCAAATTCATGATTCTCAATAAATGCGTGGAAAATTTTTCTGGTGCTTTGATCAGAAACATCACCAACAATTAAGGAATAAAATAATTTATTTATAAAAAGTAAACTGAAGATCATCTACTATTGTGTGAAAGAAAAAATGTTCAAGAGTCATATGAAAAGACTTAAGCATTTTAGAAGTGAGTTTTACGCAAATATATTTCTGTCTTTGAAAGAACGTGTCCCATCCGATAAAACATGCCATCTATTACTTGTGGAAGACTTGCTATATAATTCATTAGCATTGAATTAACCTGATCAAATGTACTGCAGCCTCGGCTGAGAAGATAATGTAAAACTACTTGAAAAAATCTCTAATTCTTTCAAGTCTTATCGATCAATTGATTTGTTTAAAAAGTGCAAGTCTTCTTTAAAAACCTCAGATTCAGATACAGAGACAGTGCCAATTGAGCATCAAAGAATATACTTTCTTTAGATGCTACTACTAATTTAATGAATGAATCATCCAAAAATAAAGTTTGGAGTATTTTCGACTGTAAACAGTTGTTCTATGGGCAAATCATGTAGTCTTCAGAGATACAAAATTCTTCTTATAAAAAGCTTCACTCTCCATGTTTATGTATCTATCATCAAAGTGGCTTTACTTTTCTTAACATGTGCATGCTCATTGCACTTGCGCACATTATCAGCATGATAAGTATTAAATGAAAGTTGCCTTTTTTTTAGCATACACACATATCGAAGATTACTCTACAGACCTTATGAATAACTCAACTGAGCATTTTTTCCATAATAATCTCACATGACCATAATAGGAAGTTTGTTCACAATATAAAGGACATCGTGTAATTAAGAATCGGTGGTCGCTTATTCAAGAGTGCGATGCCGTATTATTTGAAAGCTTGAATAACGGAAATAGATTTGAAACGAAATCATTTATTCGCTATAAAATGTCGCGTTTAACAATAACCTGTAGTTTGATCAAAATCGTCACCAGTAATTTAGAAAAGAAGTCAACGAAATATATTAAAGTGAGGTGAAGATGATCAAGTATTGTGTGAAATGAAAAATGTTTAACGGTTAAATACGGTTTTTTCGATAACTCGCGGATTATCGTTGATCCTCGAGTTAACTCGGACTTGTGAATACGGCCGTAAGAGTTAAAGAAAGTGACTAGAGGACTTGAGGGGTAAGTGTGGAGCAAATCAATTTTTGTCTCAGAAAGAGTGTAACCCATCCGATGATGTATCTGATAAAACATCCCATCTATTGTATGTGGTAGACATTGTAAGGTTCGCTATCTCGCATCTTACAAGAAATAAAACGCGAAGTTGGCAACCCTACATCAGAAACGCCAAGCTGGCAACCTAAGAACAAGGAGAGAGAGGTGTAGCTATTATCTTGAAAAAAAAAAGGATATAGAAGATGGACCGGGCATAGGTTAAACGAGACCTACTTTTCTTAGGTGTGGGAGGAAAATATAATTTTACAATGCCTATCCAAATGTAGTTGCTACTTTTTCTACATCTCATCTATGTGATGTGACCGATTAAATTTATTAAAATATAATTTAAAACGGAATTTTGGCTCTGTGTTAATTGAGTGTTTTATTGAACTTTCAAGACGGAGTTCATCAAACAAACATCGGCCTCTAACCACCACTGACTTGCTAAATAATTCTGAAGCATTGAATTCTGATTCTGCAGCAGACTCATCTGATGAGATAATTGTAAAACATATTAAATAACCTCTAATTCTTCCAAGTCTTATCGATATATTGATTTGTTTAAAGAGTACAAATCTTCATTAGAGACCTAAGCTACAATTATCGAGATATTGTCAATTAAGCATCAGGAATGAGACTTATTTACATTTCCACAAGCCAACTTCTCTTTTTTCCAGAAAAAGTAGAAAGCGTTTTAAAAAGCTGAAATAGTATTCAAAGCTCAGCTTTAAACAGCAATCCTGTCTTTACTTTTTCTCGCATCTCTTGCAAAAACTATGTGTATCTTATCCTTAACAAGGAAAAGCAGTCTAGTGAGCAGATATTTAATGCTGTCAAAATAAATGTATTACCTTGAAAAACTTTCTGCCAGACAATCAAATTCAATACATTAATTTTTCGAGAAATGTATAAAAAAATGGAAAATCAAGTTCTGTAGAGAAGAATCCTTGGTATTCAGGACTGGAAATGGGTACCATTTGTGAGGATGAAAGTTTGAAATTCTCTTTAAATTTGAGGCGTCTCAGGAATAGAAGATAGTGTTAGTTCGAATTTTAAGCAGAAAAAAACAATCAAATCATGTGATTGTAAACAAAGAACGTGATGTTTTGTCCCAAGACAACTTTTCCTCTGAATAATACACTGGAAACATACAAATCAATCATAAAACATAATAAGAGACGCTATAAATCTCTTATTGCATCTCATAGATTGTCCGTCTGATAACGTCTGTAACCTTTCAAGGGTCACAGTGTGAAATGAACTTGTACGAAGTGGATAGAAACGTATTTCAATTTCAGCCATTGCAGCAATGTTTGAGTTTCAAGTCGAATAAATATTTTATCCTGAGCCATATAAACTATATGAATGCATTCATGCCAAATGCGCAGATTATTTGGAATCACAAGAAGCCTCCAATTATTAAAAAAAAAAAAACCACATTTATTGACGATTAAAGAAAAGTAATGTAAATCTAATAACGGCAAAAATGGCAAAGTATCAAATTTTTTATCCATTCGTGTTGCATCGATGATGCAATATGAAATACCAGTCAACCATTATAACTGTATTAGGGTCATGAGGGGTAATTGTAAACAACCTATACAGGCGACCACGTGGGACTCCGAGAAACTAAAAAGTTGTTAAACATGAAAGCTGGTAACCGTGACGATGTAATATGGTGAACACGTATTTATTTGAACCACAGCTGATAGTAATCTATTTAGTTGAAAAGTTTGGGTCTTAATCTTGTTGCGTGTTGCACTTTCTGCTGCCCTCCATAGTATATTGAAAAATATTTTTTTTCCAATTCTTTGCTACGGTCAGTTATGTTTCTATCGAACAGAAAATATTTGACTTTTCCTTTTGGGAACTTTAATGGATCTGCCAACCAAGCGGTATAGTGGTTAAAGTGTTAGCTTCTAGATCCGAAGGTCCCCGGTTCGAATCCGGGTTTGGGCATGGATGTTTGTAAGCGTATACCAGCTCAGATGTTGCTTCGTCATCTGAACATGGTTCAAAATTACGAAGTATAAATTGTTAGGGGCAATGATGGTCCTCCGACTGGGTGCTCCTTCACAAGTGGCCATAACTTCCGGCCTTGTAGTGGCGAATGACTTAGGTCAAAAGTTCCTGCCATTAGAAAAAAAAACTTTAATGGATCTACATTTGTTTACAATAACCCTATATTTTCCAAGGGACGGGGTAATTGTAAACATAACTTTGCCAATAGTTTCGTTCAATTTGGAAGCAAAACCAATCTGTTTTTCCGTGTAATTTTGTATTTAATGGTATTTAGAACGTTTGAATTGCGTTTAATTGCATTTTTCGTGTTCTTGGGGAGCAGGAAGACTTATGTACAAAAACGTCACACATATGATGATGTTCTTATAACTGACCAAGTAGTGTCACGATTGAAGAAATCAGAAGAGAAAAAGAACAAAATGAAGTCGAATGAGATGAAAGAACGAGAGCCAGCAAAAAAAAAGCAGAAGTCGAGGACAACGAGGATGAATGAGGAACTATTTGAAGAATTGACTAACATTGACGGTGAAGAGTTTGAAGTTGTCCAAAAATTCAAGCAAAATATAGAAGACTTGCTTGTAGGGGAAGTTAAATATTTTGGAGCCATTCATGGAAGACATGGAAACGACTACGTTTCTCCTTGTAGGAGCAAGATTGTTGACAGTATAAAGGACATCGTGCAATTAAGACTCGGTGGTCGTTAATTCTAGAGTGCGACGCCACATTATTTGAAACTTGATTAACTGAAAGAAACCAAATTCATGATTCTCAATAAATGCGTGGAAAATTTTTCTGGTGCTTTGATCAGAAACATCACCAACAATTAAGGAATAAAATAATTTATTTATAAAAAGTAAACTGAAGATCATCTACTATTGTGTGAAAGAAAAAATGTTCAAGAGTCATATGAAAAGACTTAAGCATTTTAGAAGTGAGTTTTACGCAAATATATTTCTGTCTTTGAAAGAACGTGTCCCATCCGATAAAACATGCCATCTATTACTTGTGGAAGACTTGCTATATAATTCATTAGCATTGAATTAACCTGATCAAATGTACTGCAGCCTCGGCTGAGAAGATAATGTAAAACTACTTGAAAAAATCTCTAATTCTTTCAAGTCTTATCGATCAATTGATTTGTTTAAAAAGTGCAAGTCTTCTTTAAAAACCTCAGATTCAGATACAGAGACAGTGCCAATTGAGCATCAAAGAATATACTTCTTTAGATGCTACTACTAATTTAATGAATGAATCATCCAAAAATAAAGTTTGGAGTATTTTCGACTGTAAACAGTTGTTCTATGGGCAAATCATGTAGTCTTCAGAGATACAAAATTCTTCTTATAAAAAGCTTCACTCTCCATGTTTATGTATCTATCATCAAAGTGGCTTTACTTTTCTTAACATGTGCATGCTCATTGCACTTGCGCACATTATCAGCATGATAAGTATTAAATGAAAGTTGCCTTTTTTTTAGCATACACACATATCGAAGATTACTCTACAGACCTTATGAATAACTCAACTGAGCATTTTTTCCATAATAATCTCACATGACCATAATAGGAAGTTTGTTCACAATATAAAGGACATCGTGTAATTAAGAATCGGTGGTCGCTTATTCAAGAGTGCGATGCCGTATTATTTGAAAGCTTGAATAACGGAAATAGATTTGAAACGAAATCATTTATTCGCTATAAAATGTCGCGTTTAACAATAACCTGTAGTTTGATCAAAATCGTCACCAGTAATTTAGAAAAGAAGTCAACGAAATATATTAAAGTGAGGTGAAGATGATCAAGTATTGTGTGAAATGAAAAATGTTTAACGGTTAAATACGGTTTTTTCGATAACTCGCGGATTATCGTTGATCCTCGAGTTAACTCGGACTTGTGAATACGGCCGTAAGAGTTAAAGAAAGTGACTAGAGGACTTGAGGGGTAAGTGTGGAGCAAATCAATTTTTGTCTCAGAAAGAGTGTAACCCATCCGATGATGTATCTGATAAAACATCCCATCTATTGTATGTGGTAGACATTGTAAGGTTCGCTATCTCGCATCTTACAAGAAATAAAACGCGAAGTTGGCAACCCTACATCAGAAACGCCAAGCTGGCAACCTAAGAACAAGGAGAGAGAGGTGTAGCTATTATCTTGAAAAAAAAAAGGATATAGAAGATGGACCGGGCATAGGTTAAACGAGACCTACTTTTCTTAGGTGTGGGAGGAAAATATAATTTTACAATGCCTATCCAAATGTAGTTGCTACTTTTTCTACATCTCATCTATGTGATGTGACCGATTAAATTTATTAAAATATAATTTAAAACGGAATTTTGGCTCTGTGTTAATTGAGTGTTTTATTGAACTTTCAAGACGGAGTTCATCAAACAAACATCGGCCTCTAACCACCACTGACTTGCTAAATAATTCTGAAGCATTGAATTCTGATTCTGCAGCAGACTCATCTGATGAGATAATTGTAAAACATATTAAATAACCTCTAATTCTTCCAAGTCTTATCGATATATTGATTTGTTTAAAGAGTACAAATCTTCATTAGAGACCTAAGCTACAATTATCGAGATATTGTCAATTAAGCATCAGGAATGAGACTTATTTACATTTCCACAAGCCAACTTCTCTTTTTTCCAGAAAAAGTAGAAAGCGTTTTAAAAAGCTGAAATAGTATTCAAAGCTCAGCTTTAAACAGCAATCCTGTCTTTACTTTTTCTCGCATCTCTTGCAAAAACTATGTGTATCTTATCCTTAACAAGGAAAAGCAGTCTAGTGAGCAGATATTTAATGCTGTCAAAATAAATGTATTACCTTGAAAAACTTTCTGCCAGACAATCAAATTCAATACATTAATTTTTCGAGAAATGTATAAAAAAATGGAAAATCAAGTTCTGTAGAGAAGAATCCTTGGTATTCAGGACTGGAAATGGGTACCATTTGTGAGGATGAAAGTTTGAAATTCTCTTTAAATTTGTGGCGTCTCAGGAATAGAAGATAGTGTTAGTTCGAATTTTAAGCAGAAAAAAACAATCAAATCATGTGATTGTAAACAAAGAACGTGATGTTTTGTCCCAAGACAACTTTTCCTCTGAATAATACACTGGAAACATACAAATCAATCATAAAACATAATAAGAGACGCTATAAATCTCTTATTGCATCTCATAGATTGTCCGTCTGATAACGTCTGTAACCTTTCAAGGGTCACAGTGTGAAATGAACTTGTACGAAGTGGATAGAAACGTATTTCAATTTCAGCCATTGCAGCAATGTTTGAGTTTCAAGTCGAATAAATATTTTATCCTGAGCCATATAAACTATATGAATGCATTCATGCCAAATGCGCAGATTATTTGGAATCACAAGAAGCCTCCAATTATTAAAAAAAAAAACCCCACATTTATTGACGATTAAAGAAAAGTAATGTAAATCTAATAACGGCAAAAATGGCAAAGTATCAAATTTTTTATCCATTCGTGTTGCATCGATCATGCAATATGAAATACCAGTCAACCATTATAACTGTATTAGGGTCATGAGGGGTAATTGTAAACAACCTATACAGGCGACCACGTGGGACTCCGAGAAACTAAAAAGTTGTTAAACATGAAAGCTGGTAACCGTGACGATGTAATATGGTGAACACGTATTTATTTGAACCACAGCTGATAGTAATCTATTTAGTTGAAAAGTTTGGGTCTTAATCTTGTTGCGTGTTGCACTTTCTGCTGCCCTCCATAGTATATTGAAAAATATTTTTTTTCCAATTCTTTGCTACGGTCAGTTATGTTTCTATCGAACAGAAAATATTTGACTTTTCCTTTTGGGAACTTTAATGGATCTGCCAACCAAGCGGTATAGTGGTTAAAGTGTTAGCTTCTAGATCCGAAGGTCCCCGGTTCGAATCCGGGTTTGGGCATGGATGTTTGTAAGCGTATACCAGCTCAGATGTTGCTTCGTCATCTGAACATGGTTCAAAATTACGAAGTATAAATTGTTAGGGGCAATGATGGTCCTCCGACTGGGTGCTCCTTCACAAGTGGCCATAACTTCCGGCCTTGTAGTGGCGAATGACTTAGGTCAAAAGTTCCTGCCATTAGAAAAAAAAACTTTAATGGATCTACATTTGTTTACAATAACCCTATATTTTCCAAGGGACGGGGTAATTGTAAACATAACTTTGCCAATAGTTTCGTTCAATTTGGAAGCAAAACCAATCTGTTTTTCCGTGTAATTTTGTATTTAATGGTATTTAGAACGTTTGAATTGCGTTTAATTGCATTTTTCGTGTTCTTGGGGAGCAGGAAGACTTATGTACAAAAACGTCACACATATGATGATGTTCTTATAACTGACCAAGTAGTGTCACGATTGAAGAAATCAGAAGAGAAAAAGAACAAAATGAAGTCGAATGAGATGAAAGAACGAGAGCCAGCAAAAAAAAAGCAGAAGTCGAGGACAACGAGGATGAATGAGGAACTATTTGAAGAATTGACTAACATTGACGGTGAAGAGTTTGAAGTTGTCCAAAAATTCAAGCAAAATATAGAAGACTTGCTTGTAGGGGAAGTTAAATATTTTGGAGCCATTCATGGAAGACATGGAAACGACTACGTTTCTCCTTGTAGGAGCAAGATTGTTGACAGTATAAAGGACATCGTGCAATTAAGACTCGGTGGTCGTTAATTCTAGAGTGCGACGCCACATTATTTGAAACTTGATTAACTGAAAGAAACCAAATTCATGATTCTCAATAAATGCGTGGAAAATTTTTCTGGTGCTTTGATCAGAAACATCACCAACAATTAAGGAATAAAATAATTTATTTATAAAAAGTAAACTGAAGATCATCTACTATTGTGTGAAAGAAAAAATGTTCAAGAGTCATATGAAAAGACTTAAGCATTTTAGAAGTGAGTTTTACGCAAATATATTTCTGTCTTTGAAAGAACGTGTCCCATCCGATAAAACATGCCATCTATTACTTGTGGAAGACTTGCTATATAATTCATTAGCATTGAATTAACCTGATCAAATGTACTGCAGCCTCGGCTGAGAAGATAATGTAAAACTACTTGAAAAAATCTCTAATTCTTTCAAGTCTTATCGATCAATTGATTTGTTTAAAAAGTGCAAGTCTTCTTTAAAAACCTCAGATTCAGATACAGAGACAGTGCCAATTGAGCATCAAAGAATATACTTTCTTTAGATGCTACTACTAATTTAATGAATGAATCATCCAAAAATAAAGTTTGGAGTATTTTCGACTGTAAACAGTTGTTCTATGGGCAAATCATGTAGTCTTCAGAGATACAAAATTCTTCTTATAAAAAGCTTCACTCTCCATGTTTATGTATCTATCATCAAAGTGGCTTTACTTTTCTTAACATGTGCATGCTCATTGCACTTGCGCACATTATCAGCATGATAAGTATTAAATGAAAGTTGCCTTTTTTTTAGCATACACACATATCGAAGATTACTCTACAGACCTTATGAATAACTCAACTGAGCATTTTTTCCATAATAATCTCACATGACCATAATAGGAAGTTTGTTCACAATATAAAGGACATCGTGTAATTAAGAATCGGTGGTCGCTTATTCAAGAGTGCGATGCCGTATTATTTGAAAGCTTGAATAACGGAAATAGATTTGAAACGAAATCATTTATTCGCTATAAAATGTCGCGTTTAACAATAACCTGTAGTTTGATCAAAATCGTCACCAGTAATTTAGAAAAGAAGTCAACGAAATATATTAAAGTGAGGTGAAGATGATCAAGTATTGTGTGAAATGAAAAATGTTTAACGGTTAAATACGGTTTTTTCGATAACTCGCGGATTATCGTTGATCCTCGAGTTAACTCGGACTTGTGAATACGGCCGTAAGAGTTAAAGAAAGTGACTAGAGGACTTGAGGGGTAAGTGTGGAGCAAATCAATTTTTGTCTCAGAAAGAGTGTAACCCATCCGATGATGTATCTGATAAAACATCCCATCTATTGTATGTGGTAGACATTGTAAGGTTCGCTATCTCGCATCTTACAAGAAATAAAACGCGAAGTTGGCAACCCTACATCAGAAACGCCAAGCTGGCAACCTAAGAAAAAGGAGAGAGAGGTGTAGCTATTATCTTGAAAAAAAAAGGATATAGAAGATGGACCGGGCATAGGTTAAACGAGACCTACTTTTCTTAGGTGTGGGAGGAAAATATAATTTTACAATGCCTATCCAAATGTAGTTGCTACTTTTTCTACATCTAATCTATGTGATGTGACCGATTAAATTTATTAAAATATAATTTAAAACGGAATTTTGGCTCTGTGTTAATTGAGTGTTTTATTGAACTTTCAAGACGGAGTTCATCAAACAAACATCGGCCTCTAACCACCACTGACTTGCTAAATAATTCTGAAGCATTGAATTCTGATTCTGCAGCAGACTCATCTGATGAGATAATTGTAAAACATATTAAATAACCTCTAATTCTTCCAAGTCTTATCGATATATTGATTTGTTTAAAGAGTACAAATCTTCATTAGAGACCTAAGCTACAATAATCGAGATATTGTCAATTAAGCATCAGGAATGAGACTTATTTACATTTCCACAAGCCAACTTCTCTTTTTTCCAGAAAAAGTAGAAAGCGTTTTAAAAAGCTGAAATAGTATTCAAAGCTCAGCTTTAAACAGCAATCCTGTCTTTACTTTTTCTTGCATCTCTTGCAAAAACTATGTGTATCTTATCCTTAACAAGGAAAAGCAGTCTAGTGAGCAGATATTTAATGCTGTCAAAATAAATGTATTACCTTGAAAAACTTTCTGCCAGACAATCAAATTCAATACATTAATTTTTCGAGAAATGTATAAAAAAATGGAAAATCAAGTTCTGTAGAGAAGAATCCTTGGTATTCAGGACTGGAAATGGGTACCATTTGTGAGGATGAAAGTTTGAAATTCTCTTTAAATTTGTGGCGTCTCAGGAATAGAAGATAGTGTTAGTTCGAATTTTAAGCAGAAAAAAACAATCAAATCATGTGATTGTAAACAAAGAACGTGATGTTTTGTCCCAAGACAACTTTTCCTCTGAATAATACACTGGAAACATACAATCAATCATAAAACATAATAAGAGACGCTATAAATCTCTTATTGCATCTCATAGATTGTCCGACTGATAACGTCTGTAACCTTTCAAGGGTCACAGTATGAAATGAACTTGTACGAAGTGGATAGAAACGTATTTCAATTTCAGCCATTGCAGCAATGTTTGAGTTTCAAGTCAAATAAATATTTTATCCTGAGCCATATAAACTATATGAATGCATTCATGCCAAATGCGCAGATTATTTGGAATCACAAGAAGCCTCCAATTATTAAAAAAAAAAAAACCCACATTTATTGACGATTAAAGAAAAGTAATGTAAATCTTATAACAGCAAAAATGGCAAAGTATCAAATTTTTTATCCATTCGTGTTGCATCGATCATGCAATATGAAATACCAGTCAACCATTATAACTGTATTAGGGTCATGAGGGGTAATTGTAAACAACCTATACAGGCGACCACGTGGGACTCCGAGAAACTAAAAAGTTGTTAAACATGAAAGCTGGTAACCGTGACGATGTAATATGGTGAACACGTATTTATTTGAACCACAGCTGATAGTAATTTATTTAGTTGAAAAGTTTGGGTCTTAATCTTGTTGCGTGTTGTACTTTCTGCTGCCCTCCATAATATATTGAAAAATATTTTTTTTTTCCAATTCTTTGCTACGGTCAGTTATGTTTCTATCGAACAGAAAATATTTGACTTTTCCTTCTGGGAACTTTAATGGATCTGCCGACCAAGCGGTATAGTGGTTAAAGTGTTAGCTTCTAGATCCGAAGTTCCTAGGTTCGAATCCGGGTTTGTGCATTGATGTTTGTAAGCGTATACCAGCTCAGATGTTGCTTCGTCATCTGAACATGGTTCAAAATTACGAAGTATAAATTGTTAGGGGCAATCATGGTCCTCCCACTGGGTGCTACTTCACAAGTGGCCATAACTTCCGGCCTTGTAGTGGCCAATGACTTATGTCAAATGTGCCTGCCATTAGAAAAAAAAATTTAATGGATCTACATTTGGCTGTTTACAATAACCCCATATTTTTCAAGGGACGGGGTAATTGTAAACATAACTTTGTCAATAGTTTCGTTCAATTTGGAAGTAAAACCAATCTGTTTTTCCGTGTAGTTTTGTATTTAATGGTATTTAGTATGTTTAATTGCGTTTAATTGTATTTTTCGTGTTCTTGGGGTGCAGGAAGCCTGATGTACAAAAACGTCACACATATGGTGATGTTCTTTTAACTGACCAAGTACTGTCACGACAGAAGAAATCAGAAGAGAAAAAGAACAAAAGGAAGTCGAATGAGATGAAAGAACGAGAGCCAGCAAAAAAAAAGCAGAACTCGAGGACAGCGAGGATGATCGAGGAACTATTTGAAGAATTGACTAACATTGACGGTGAAGAGTTTGAAGTTGTCCAAAAATTCAAGCAAAATATAGAAGACTTGCTTGTAGGGGAAGTTAAATATTTTGGAGCCATTCATGGAAGACATGGAAACGACTACGTTTCTCCTTGTAGGAGCAAGATTGTTGACAGTATAAAGGACATCGTGCAATTAAGACTAGGTGGTCGTTAATTCTAGAGTGCGACGCCACATTATTTGAAACTTGATTAACTGAAAGAAACCAAATTCATGATTCTCAATAAATGCGTGGAAAATTTTTCTGGTGCTTTGATCAGAAACATCACCAACAATTAAGGAATAAAATAATTTATTTATAAAAAGTAAACTGAAGATCATCTACTATTGTGTGAAAGAAAAAATGTTCAAGAGTCATATGAAAAGACTTAAGCATTTTAGAAGTGAGTTTTACGCAAATATATTTCTGTCTTTGAAAGAACGTGTCCCATCCGATAAAACATGCCATCTATTACTTGTGGAAGACTTGCTATATAATTCATTAGCATTGAATTAACCTGATCAAATGTACTGCAGCCTCGGCTGAGAAGATAATGTAAAACTACTTGAAAAAATCTCTAATTCTTTCAAGTCTTATCGATCAATTGATTTGTTTAAAAAGTGCAAGTCTTCTTTAAAAACCTCAGATTCAGATACAGAGACAGTGCCAATTGAGCATCAAAGAATATACTTTCTTTAGATGCTACTACTAATTTAATGAATGAATCATCCAAAAATAAAGTTTGGAGTATTTTCGACTGTAAACAGTTGTTCTATGGGCAAATCATGTAGTCTTCAGAGATACAAAATTCTTCTTATAAAAAGCTTCACTCTCCATGTTTATGTATCTATCATCAAAGTGGCTTTACTTTTCTTAACATGTGCATGCTCATTGCACTTGCGCACATTATCAGCATGATAAGTATTAAATGAAAGTTGCCTTTTTTTTAGCATACACACATATCGAAGATTACTCTACAGACCTTATGAATAACTCAACTGAGCATTTTTTCCATAATAATCTCACATGACCATAATAGGAAGTTTGTTCACAATATAAAGGACATCGTGTAATTAAGAATCGGTGGTCGCTTATTCAAGAGTGCGATGCCGTATTATTTGAAAGCTTGAATAACGGAAATAGATTTGAAACGAAATCATTTATTCGCTATAAAATGTCGCGTTTAACAATAACCTGTAGTTTGATCAAAATCGTCACCAGTAATTTAGAAAAGAAGTCAACGAAATATATTAAAGTGAGGTGAAGATGATCAAGTATTGTGTGAAATGAAAAATGTTTAACGGTTAAATACGGTTTTTTCGATAACTCGCGGATTATCGTTGATCCTCGAGTTAACTCGGACTTGTGAATACGGCCGTAAGAGTTAAAGAAAGTGACTAGAGGACTTGAGGGGTAAGTGTGGAGCAAATCAATTTTTGTCTCAGAAAGAGTGTAACCCATCCGATGATGTATCTGATAAAACATCCCATCTATTGTATGTGGTAGACATTGTAAGGTTCGCTATCTCGCATCTTACAAGAAATAAAACGCGAAGTTGGCAACCCTACATCAGAAACGCCAAGCTGGCAACCTAAGAACAAGGAGAGAGAGGTGTAGCTATTATCTTGAAAAAAAAAGGATATAGAAGATGGACCGGGCATAGGTTAAACGAGACCTACTTTTCTTAGGTGTGGGAGGAAAATATAATTTTACAATGCCTATCCAAATGTAGTTGCTACTTTTTCTACATCTAATCTATGTGATGTGACCGATTAAATTTATTAAAATATAATTTAAAACGGAATTTTGGCTCTGTGTTAATTGAGTGTTTTATTGAACTTTCAAGACGGAGTTCATCAAACAAACATCGGCCTCTAACCACCACTGACTTGCTAAATAATTCTGAAGCATTGAATTCTGATTCTGCAGCAGACTCATCTGATGAGATAATTGTAAAACATATTAAATAACCTCTAATTCTTCCAAGTCTTATCGATATATTGATTTGTTTAAAGAGTACAAATCTTCATTAGAGACCTAAGCTACAATAATCGAGATATTGTCAATTAAGCATCAGGAATGAGACTTATTTACATTTCCACAAGCCAACTTCTCTTTTTTCCAGAAAAAGTAGAAAGCGTTTTAAAAAGCTGAAATAGTATTCAAAGCTCAGCTTTAAACAGCAATCCTGTCTTTACTTTTTCTCGCATCTCTTGCAAAAACTATGTGTATCTTATCCTTAACAAGGAAAAGCAGTCTAGTGAGCAGATATTTAATGCTGTCAAAATAAATGTATTACCTTGAAAAACTTTCTGCCAGACAATCAAATTCAATACATTAATTTTTCGAGAAATGTATAAAAAAATGGAAAATCAAGTTCTGTAGAGAAGAATCCTTGGTATTCAGGACTGGAAATGGGTACCATTTGTGAGGATGAAAGTTTGAAATTCTCTTTAAATTTGTGGCGTCTCAGGAATAGAAGATAGTGTTAGTTCGAATTTTAAGCAGAAAAAAACAATCAAATCATGTGATTGTAAACAAAGAACGTGATGTTTTGTCCCAAGACAACTTTTCCTCTGAATAATACACTGGAAACATACAATCAATCATAAAACATAATAAGAGACGCTATAAATCTCTTATTGCATCTCATAGATTGTCCGTCTGATAACGTCTGTAACCTTTCAAGGGTCACAGTATGAAATGAACTTGTACGAAGTGGATAGAAACGTATTTCAATTTCAGCCATTGCAGCAATGTTTGAGTTTCAAGTCAAATAAATATTTTATCCTGAGCCATATAAACTATATGAATGCATTCATGCCAAATGCGCAGATTATTTGGAATCACAAGAAGCCTCCAATTATTAAAAAAAAAAAACCCACATTTATTGACGATTAAAGAAAAGTAATGTAAATCTAATAACGGCAAAAATGGCAAAGTATCAAATTTTTTATCCATTCGTGTTGCATCGATCATGCAATATGAAATACCAGTCAACCATTATAACTGTATTAGGGTCATGAGGGGTAATTGTAAACAACCTATACAGGCGACCACGTGGGACTCCGAGAAACTAAAAAGTTGTTAAACATGAAAGCTGGTAACCGTGACGATGTAATATGGTGAACACGTATTTATTTGAACCACAGCTGATAGTAATTTATTTAGTTGAAAAGTTTGGGTCTTAATCTTGTTGCGTGTTGTACTTTCTGCTGCTCTCCATAATATATTGAAAAATATTTTTTTTTTCCAATTCTTTGCTACGGTCAGTATTGTTTCTATCGAACAGAAAATATTTGACTTTTCCTTCTGGGAACTTTAATGGATCTGCCGACCAAGCGGTATAGTGGTTAAAGTGTTAGCTTCTAGATCCGAAGTTTCTAGGTTCGAATCCGGGTTTGTGCATTGTTGTTTGTAAGCGTATACCAGCTCAGATGTTGCTTCGTCATCTGAACATGGTTCAAAATTACGAAGTATAAATTGTTAGGGGCAATCATGGTCCTCCCACTGGGTGCTACTTCACAAGTGGCCATAACTTCCGGCCTTGTAGTGGCCAATGACTTATGTCAAATGTGCCTGCCATTAGAAAAAAAAATTTAATGGATCTACATTTGGCTGTTTACAATAACCCCATATTTTTCAAGGGACGGGGTAATTGTAAACATAACTTTGTCAATAGTTTCGTTCAATTTGGAAGTAAAACCAATCTGTTTTTCCGTGTAGTTTTGTATTTAATGGTATTTATAGTATGTTTAATTGCGTTTAATTGTATTTTTCGTGTTCTTGGGGTGCAGGAAGCCTGATGTACAAAAACGTCACACATATGGTGATGTTCTTTTAACTGACCAAGTAGTGTCACGATTGAAGAAATCAGAAGAGAAAAAGAACAAAATGAAGTCGAATGAGATGAAAGAACGAGAGCCAGCAAAAAAAAAAAGCAGAACTCGAGGACAGCGAGGATGATCGAGGAACTATTTGAAGAATTGAGTAACATTGACGGTGAAGAGTTTGAAGTTGTCCAAAAATTCAAGCAAAATATAGAAGACTGGCTTGTAGGGGAAGTTAAATATTTTGGAGCCATACATGGAAGACTTGGAAACGACTACGTTTCTCCTTGTAGGAGCAAGATTGTTGACAGTATAAAGGACATCGTGCAATTAAGACTCGGTGGTCGTTAATTCTAGAGTGCGACGCCACATTATTTGAAACTTGATTAACTGAAAGAAACCAAATTCATGATTCTCAATAAATGCGTGGAAAATTTTTCTGGTGCTTTGATCAGAAACATCACCAACAATTAAGGAATAAAATAATTTATTTATAAAAAGTAAACTGAAGATCATCTACTATTGTGTGAAAGGAAAAATGTTCAAGAGTCATATGAAAAGACTTAAGCATTTTAGAAGTGAGTGTTACGCAAATATATTTCTGTCTTTGAAAGAACGTGTCCCATCCGATAAAACATGCCATCTATTACTTGTGGAAGACTTGCTATATAATTCATTAGCATTGAATTAACCTGATCAAATGTACTGCAGCCTCGACTGAGAAGATAATGTAAAACTACTTGAAAAAATCTCTAATTCTTTCAAGTCTTATCGATCAATTGATTTGTTTAAAAAGTGCAAGTCTTCTTTAAAAACCTCAGATTCAGATACAGAGACAGTGCCAATTGAGCATCAAAGAATATACTTTCTTTAGATGCTACTACTAATTTAATGAATGAATCATCCAAAAATAAAGTTTGGAGTATTTTCGACTGTAAACAGTTGTTCTATGGGCAAATCATGTAGTCTTCAGAGATACAAAATTCTTCTTATAAAAAGCTTCACTCTCCATGTTTATGTATCTATCATCAAAGTGGCTTTACTTTTCTTAACATGTGCATGCTCATTGCACTTGCGCACATTATCAGCATGATAAGTATTAAATGAAAGTTGCCTTTTTTTTAGCATACACACATATCGAAGATTACTCTACAGACCTTATGAATAACTCAACTGAGCATTTTTTCCATAATAATCTCACATGACCATAATAGGAAGTTTGTTCACAATATAAAGGACATCGTGTAATTAAGAATCGGTGGTCGCTTATTCAAGAGTGCGATGCCGTATTATTTGAAAGCTTGAATAACGGAAATAGATTTGAAACGAAATCATTTATTCGCTATAAAATGTCGCGTTTAACAATAACCTGTAGTTTGATCAAAATCGTCACCAGTAATTTAGAAAAGAAGTCAACGAAATATATTAAAGTGAGGTGAAGATGATCAAGTATTGTGTGAAATGAAAAATGTTTAACGGTTAAATACGGTTTTTTCGATAACTCGCGGATTATCGTTGATCCTCGAGTTAACTCGGACTTGTGAATACGGCCGTAAGAGTTAAAGAAAGTGACTAGAGGACTTGAGGGGTAAGTGTGGAGCAAATCAATTTTTGTCTCAGAAAGAGTGTAACCCATCCGATGATGTATCTGATAAAACATCCCATCTATTGTATGTGGTAGACATTGTAAGGTTCGCTATCTCGCATCTTACAAGAAATAAAACGCGAAGTTGGCAACCCTACATCAGAAACGCCAAGCTGGTAACCTAAGAACAAGGAGAGAGAGGTGTAGCTATTATCTTGAAAAAAAAAAGGATATAGAAGATGGACCGGGCATAGGTTAAACGAGACCTACTTTTCTTAGGTGTGGGAGGAAAATATAATTTTACAATGCCTATCCAAATGTAGTTGCTACTTTTTCTACATCTAATCTATGTGATGTGACCGATTAAATTTATTAAAATATAATTTAAAACGGAATTTTGGCTCTGTGTTAATTGAGTGTTTTATTGAACTTTCAAGACGGAGTTCATCAAACAAACATCGGCCTCTAACCACCACTGACTTGCTAAATAATTCTGAAGCATTGAATTCTGATTCTGCAGCAGACTCATCTGATGAGATAATTGTAAAACATATTAAATAACCTCTAATTCTTCCAAGTCTTATCGATATATTGATTTGTTTAAAGAGTACAAATCTTCATTAGAGACCTAAGCTACAATAATCGAGATATTGTCAATTAAGCATCAGGAATGAGACTTATTTACATTTCCACAAGCCAACTTCTCTTTTTTCCAGAAAAAGTAGAAAGCGTTTTAAAAAGCTGAAATAGTATTCAAAGCTCAGCTTTAAACAGCAATCCTGTCTTTACTTTTTCTCGCATCTCTTGCAAAAACTATGTGTATCTTATCCTTAACAAGGAAAAGCAGTCTAGTGAGCAGATATTTAATGCTGTCAAAATAAATGTATTACCTTGAAAAACTTTCTGCCAGACAATCAAATTCAATACATTAATTTTTCGAGAAATGTATAAAAAAATGGAAAATCAAGTTCTGTAGAGAAGAATCCTTGGTATTCAGGACTGGAAATGGGTACCATTTGTGAGGATGAAAGTTTGAAATTCTCTTTAAATTTGTGGCTTCTCAGGAATAGAAGATAGTGTTAGTTCGAATTTTAAGCAGAAAAAAACAATCAAATCATGTGATTGTAAACAAAGAACGTGATGTTTTGTCCCAAGACAACTTTTCCTCTGAATAATACACTGGAAACATACAATCAATCATAAAACATAATAAGAGACGCTATAAATCTCTTATTGCATCTCATAGATTGTCCGTCTGATAACGTCTGTAACCTTTCAAGGGTCACAGTATGAAATGAACTTGTACGAAGTGGATAGAAACGTATTTCAATTTCAGCCATTGCAGCAATGTTTGAGTTTCAAGTCAAATAAATATTTTATCCTGAGCCATATAAACTATATGAATGCATTCATGCCAAATGCGCAGATTATTTGGAATCACAAGAAGCCTCCAATTATTAAAAAAAAAAAACCACATTTATTGACGATTAAAGAAAAGTAATGTAAATCTAATAACGGCAAAAATGGCAAAGTATCAAATTTTTTATCCATTCGTGTTGCATCGATCATGCAATATGAAATACCAGTCAACCATTATAACTGTATTAGGGTCATGAGGGGTAATTGTAAACAACCTATACAGGCGACCACGTGGGACTCCGAGAAACTAAAAAGTTGTTAAACATGAAAGCTGGTAACCGTGACGATGTAATATGGTGAACACGTATTTATTTGAACCACAGCTGATAGTAATTTATTTAGTTGAAAAGTTTGGGTCTTAATCTTGTTGCGTGTTGTACTTTCTGCTGCCCTCCATAATATATTGAAAAATATTTTTTTTTTCCAATTCTTTGCTACGGTCAGTTATGTTTCTATCGAACAGAAAATATTTGACTTTTCCTTCTGGGAACTTTAATGGATCTGCCGACCAAGCGGTATAGTGGTTAAAGTGTTAGCTTCTAGATCCGAAGTTTCTAGGTTCGAATCCGGGTTTGTGCATTGATGTTTGTAAGCGTATACCAGCTCAGATGTTGCTTCGTCATCTGAACATGGTTCAAAATTACGAAGTATAAATTGTTAGGGGCAATCATGGTCCTCCCACTGGGTGCTACTTCACAAGTGGCCATAACTTCCGGCCTTGTAGTGGCCAATGACTTATGTCAAATGTGCCTGCCATTAGAAAAAAAAATTTAATGGATCTACATTTGGCTGTTTACAATAACCCCATATTTTTCAAGGGACGGGGTAATTGTAAACATAACTTTGTCAATAGTTTCGTTCAATTTGGAAGTAAAACCAATCTGTTTTTCCGTGTAGTTTTGTATTTAATGGTATTTAGTATGTTTAATTGCGTTTAATTGTATTTTTCGTGTTCTTGGGGTGCAGGAAGCCTGATGTACAAAAACGTCACACATATGGTGATGTTCTTTTAACTGACCAAGTAGTGTCACGATTGAAGAAATCAGAAGAGAAAAAGAACAAAATGAAGTCGAATGAGATGAAAGAACGAGAGCCAGCAAAAAAAAAGCAGAAGTCGAGGACAACGAGGATGAATGAGGAACTATTTGAAGAATTGACTAACATTGACGGTGAAGAGTTTGAAGTTGTCCAAAAATTCAAGCAAAATATAGAAGACTTGCTTGTAGGGGAAGTTAAATATTTTGGAGCCATTCATGGAAGACATGGAAACGACTACGTTTCTCCTTGTAGGAGCAAGATTGTTGACAGTATAAAGGACATCGTGCAATTAAGACTCGGTGGTCGTTAATTCTAGAGTGCGACGCCACATTATTTGAAACTTGATTAACTGAAAGAAACCAAATTCATGATTCTCAATAAATGCGTGGAAAATTTTTCTGGTGCTTTGATCAGAAACATCACCAACAATTAAGGAATAAAATAATTTATTTATAAAAAGTAAACTGAAGATCATCTACTATTGTGTGAAAGAAAAAATGTTCAAGAGTCATATGAAAAGACTTAAGCATTTTAGAAGTGAGTTTTACGCAAATATATTTCTGTCTTTGAAAGAACGTGTCCCATCCGATAAAACATGCCATCTATTACTTGTGGAAGACTTGCTATATAATTCATTAGCATTGAATTAACCTGATCAAATGTACTGCAGCCTCGGCTGAGAAGATAATGTAAAACTACTTGAAAAAATCTCTAATTCTTTCAAGTCTTATCGATCAATTGATTTGTTTAAAAAGTGCAAGTCTTCTTTAAAAACCTCAGATTCAGATACAGAGACAGTGCCAATTGAGCATCAAAGAATATACTTTCTTTAGATGCTACTACTAATTTAATGAATGAATCATCTAAAAATAAAGTTTGGAGTATTTTCGACTGTAAACAGTTGTTCTATGGGCAAATCATGTAGTCTTCAGAGATACAAAATTCTTCTTATAAAAAGCTTCACTCTCCATGTTTATGTATCTATCATCAAAGTGGCTTTACTTTTCTTAACATGTGCATGCTCATTGCACTTGCGCACATTATCAGCATGATAAGTATTAAATGAAAGTTGCCTTTTTTTTAGCATACACACATATCGAAGATTACTCTACAGACCTTATGAATAACTCAACTGAGCATTTTTTCCATAATAATCTCACATGACCATAATAGGAAGTTTGTTCACAATATAAAGGACATCGTGTAATTAAGAATCGGTGGTCGCTTATTCAAGAGTGCGATGCCGTATTATTTGAAAGCTTGAATAACGGAAATAGATTTGAAACGAAATCATTTATTCGCTATAAAATGTCGCGTTTAACAATAACCTGTAGTTTGATCAAAATCGTCACCAGTAATTTAGAAAAGAAGTCAACGAAATATATTAAAGTGAGGTGAAGATGATCAAGTATTGTGTGAAATGAAAAATGTTTAACGGTTAAATACGGTTTTTTCGATAACTCGCGGATTATCGTTGATCCTCGAGTTAACTCGGACTTGTGAATACGGCCGTAAGAGTTAAAGAAAGTGACTAGAGGACTTGAGGGGTAAGTGTGGAGCAAATCAATTTTTGTCTCAGAAAGAGTGTAACCCATCCGATGATGTATCTGATAAAACATCCCATCTATTGTATGTGGTAGACATTGTAAGGTTCGCTATCTCGCATCTTACAAGAAATAAAACGCGAAGTTGGCAACCCTACATCAGAAACGCCAAGCTGGCAACCTAAGAACAAGGAGAGAGAGGTGTAGCTATTATCTTGAAAAAAAAAGGATATAGAAGATGGACCGGGCATAGGTTAAACGAGACCTACTTTTCTTAGGTGTGGGAGGAAAATATAATTTTACAATGCCTATCCAAATGTAGTTGCTACTTTTTCTACATCTAATCTATGTGATGTGACCGATTAAATTTATTAAAATATAATTTAAAACGGAATTTTGGCTCTGTGTTAATTGAGTGTTTTATTGAACTTTCAAGACGGAGTTCATCAAACAAACATCGGCCTCTAACCACCACTGACTTGCTAAATAATTCTGAAGCATTGAATTCTGATTCTGCAGCAGACTCATCTGATGAGATAATTGTAAAACATATTAAATAACCTCTAATTCTTCCAAGTCTTATCGATATATTGATTTGTTTAAAGAGTACAAATCTTCATTAGAGACCTAAGCTACAATAATCGAGATATTGTCAATTAAGCATCAGGAATGAGACTTATTTACATTTCCACAAGCCAACTTCTCTTTTTTCCAGAAAAAGTAGAAAGCGTTTTAAAAAGCTGAAATAGTATTCAAAGCTCAGCTTTAAACAGCAATCCTGTCTTTACTTTTTCTCGCATCTCTTGCAAAAACTATGTGTATCTTATCCTTAACAAGGAAAAGCAGTCTAGTGAGCAGATATTTAATGCTGTCAAAATAAATGTATTACCTTGAAAAACTTTCTGCCAGACAATCAAATTCAATACATTAATTTTTCGAGAAATGTATAAAAAAATGGAAAATCAAGTTCTGTAGAGAAGAATCCTTGGTATTCAGGACTGGAAATGGGTACCATTTGTGAGGATGAAAGTTTGAAATTCTCTTTAAATTTGTGGCGTCTCAGGAATAGAAGATAGTGTTAGTTCGAATTTTAAGCAGAAAAAAACAATCAAATCATGTGATTGTAAACAAAGAACGTGATGTTTTGTCCCAAGACAACTTTTCCTCTGAATAATACACTGGAAACATACAATCAATCATAAAACATAATAAGAGACGCTATAAATCTCTTATTGCATCTCATAGATTGTCCGTCTGATAACGTTTGTAACCTTTCAAGGGTCACAGTATGAAATGAACTTGTACGAAGTGGATAGAAACGTATTTCAATTTCAGCCATTGCAGCAATGTTTGAGTTTCAAGTCAAATAAATATTTTATCCTGAGCCATATAAACTATATGAATGCATTCATGCCAAATGCGCAGATTATTTGGAATCACAAGAAGCCTCCAATTATTAAAAAAAAAAACCCACATTTATTGACGATTAAAGAAAAGTAATGTAAATCTAATAACGGCAAAAATGGCAAAGTATCAAATTTTTTATCCATTCGTGTTGCATCGATCATGCAATATGAAATACCAGTCAACCATTATAACTGTATTAGGGTCATGAGGGGTAATTGTAAACAACCTATACAGGCGACCACGTGGGACTCCGAGAAACTAAAAAGTTGTTAAACATGAAAGCTGGTAACCGTGACGATGTAATATGGTGAACACGTATTTATTTGAACCACAGCTGATAGTAATTTATTTAGTTGAAAAGTTTGGGTCTTAATCTTGTTGCGTGTTGTACTTTCTGCTGCTCTCCATAATATATTGAAAAATATTTTTTTTTTCCAATTCTTTGCTACGGTCAGTTATGTTTCTATCGAACAGAAAATATTTGACTTTTCCTTCTGGGAACTTTAATGGATCTGCCGACCAAGCGGTATAGTGGTTAAAGTGTTAGCTTCTAGATCCGAAGTTTCTAGGTTCGAATCCGGGTTTGTGCATTGTTGTTTGTAAGCGTATACCAGCTCAGATGTTGCTTCGTCATCTGAACATGGTTCAAAATTACGAAGTATAAATTGTTAGGGGCAATCATGGTCCTCCCACTGGGTGCTACTTCACAAGTGGCCATAACTTCCGGCCTTGTAGTGGCCAATGACTTATGTCAAATGTGCCTGCCATTAGAAAAAAAAATTTAATGGATCTACATTTGGCTGTTTACAATAACCCCATATTTTTCAAGGGACGGGGTAATTGTAAACATAACTTTGTCAATAGTTTCGTTCAATTTGGAAGTAAAACCAATCTGTTTTTCCGTGTAGTTTTGTATTTAATGGTATTTAGTATGTTTAATTGCGTTTAATTGTATTTTTCGTGTTCTTGGGGTGCAGGAAGCCTGATGTACAAAAACGTCACACATATGGTGATGTTCTTTTAACTGACCAAGTAGTGTCACGATTGTAGAAATCAGAAGAGAAAAAGAACAAAATGAAGTCGAATGAGATGAAAGAACGAGAGCCAGCAAAAAAAAGCAGAAGTCGAGGACAACGAGGATGAATGAGGAACTATTTGAAGAATTGACTAACATTGACGGTGAAGAGTTTGAAGTTGTCCAAAAATTCAAGCAAAATATAGAAGACTTGCTTGTAGGGGAAGTTAAATATTTTGGAGCCATTCATGGAAGACATGGAAACGACTACGTTTCTCCTTGTAGGAGCAAGATTGTTGACAGTATAAAGGACATCGTGCAATTAAGACTCGGTGGTCGTTAATTCTAGAGTGCGACGCCACATTATTTGAAACTTGATTAACTGAAAGAAACCAAATTCATGATTCTCAATAAATGCGTGGAAATTTTTTCTGGTGCTTTGATCAGAAACATCACCAACAATTAAGGAATAAAATAATTTATTTATAAAAAGTAAACTGAAGATCATCTACTATTGTGTGAAAGAAAAAATGTTCAAGAGTCATATGAAAAGACTTAAGCATTTTAGAAGTGAGTTTTACGCAAATATATTTCTGTCTTTGAAAGAACGTGTCCCATCCGATAAAACATGCCATCTATTACTTGTGGAAGACTTGCTATATAATTCATTAGCATTGAATTAACCTGATCAAATGTACTGCAGCCTCGGCTGAGAAGATAATGTAAAACTACTTGAAAAAATCTCTAATTCTTTCAAGTCTTATCGATCAATTGATTTGTTTAAAAAGTGCAAGTCTTCTTTAAAAACCTCAGATTCAGATACAGAGACAGTGCCAATTGAGCATCAAAGAATATACTTTCTTTAGATGCTACTACTAATTTAATGAATGAATCATCCAAAAATAAAGTTTGGAGTATTTTCGACTGTAAACAGTTGTTCTATGGGCAAATCATGTAGTCTTCAGAGATACAAAATTCTTCTTATAAAAAGCTTCACTCTCCATGTTTATGTATCTATCATCAAAGTGGCTTTACTTTTCTTAACATGTGCATGCTCATTGCACTTGCGCACATTATCAGCATGATAAGTATTAAATGAAAGTTGCCTTTTTTTAGCATACACACATATCGAAGATTACTCTACAGACCTTATGAATAACTCAACTGAGCATTTTTTCCATAATAATCTCACATGACCATAATAGGAAGTTTGTTCACAATATAAAGGACATCGTGTAATTAAGAATCGGTGGTCGCTTATTCAAGAGTGCGATGCCGTATTATTTGAAAGCTTGAATAACGGAAATAGATTTGAAACGAAATCATTTATTCGCTATAAAATGTCGCGTTTAACAATAACCTGTAGTTTGATCAAAATCGTCACCAGTAATTTAGAAAAGAAGTCAACGAAATATATTAAAGTGAGGTGAAGATGATCAAGTATTGTGTGAAATGAAAAATGTTTAACGGTTAAATACGGTTTTTTCGATAACTCGCGGATTATCGTTGATCCTCGAGTTAACTCGGACTTGTGAATACGGCCGTAAGAGTTAAAGAAAGTGACTAGAGGACTTGAGGGGTAAGTGTGGAGCAAATCAATTTTTGTCTCAGAAAGAGTGTAACCCATCCGATGATGTATCTGATAAAACATCCCATCTATTGTATGTGGTAGACATTGTAAGGTTCGCTATCTCGCATCTTACAAGAAATAAAACGCGAAGTTGGCAACCCTACATCAGAAACGCCAAGCTGGCAACCTAAGAACAAGGAGAGAGAGGTGTAGCTATTATCTTGAAAAAAAAAGGATATAGAAGATGGACCGGGCATAGGTTAAACGAGACCTACTTTTCTTAGGTGTGGGAGGAAAATATAATTTTACAATGCCTATCCAAATGTAGTTGCTACTTTTTCTACATCTAATCTATGTGATGTGACCGATTAAATTTATTAAAATATAATTTAAAACGGAATTTTGGCTCTGTGTTAATTGAGTGTTTTATTGAACTTTCAAGACGGAGTTCATCAAACAAACATCGGCCTCTAACCACCACTGACTTGCTAAATAATTCTGAAGCATTGAATTCTGATTCTGCAGCAGACTCATCTGATGAGATAATTGTAAAACATATTAAATAACCTCTAATTCTTCCAAGTCTTATCGATATATTGATTTGTTTAAAGAGTACAAATCTTCATTAGAGACCTAAGCTACAATAATCGAGATATTGTCAATTAAGCATCAGGAATGAGACTTATTTACATTTCCACAAGCCAACTTCTCTTTTTTCCAGAAAAAGTAGAAAGCGTTTTAAAAAGCTGAAATAGTATTCAAAGCTCAGCTTTAAACAGCAATCCTGTCTTTACTTTTTCTCGCATCTCTTGCAAAAACTATGTGTATCTTATCCTTAACAAGGAAAAGCAGTCTAGTGAGCAGATATTTAATGCTGTCAAAATAAATGTATTACCTTGAAAAACTTTCTGCCAGACAATCAAATTCAATACATTAATTTTTCGAGAAATGTATAAAAAAATGGAAAATCAAGTTCTGTAGAGAAGAATCCTTGGTATTCAGGACTGGAAATGGGTACCATTTGTGAGGATGAAAGTTTGAAATTCTCTTTAAATTTGTGGCGTCTCAGGAATAGAAGATAGTGTTAGTTCGAATTTTAAGCAGAAAAAAACAATCAAATCATGTGATTGTAAACAAAGAACGTGATGTTTTGTCCCAAGACAACTTTTCCTCTGAATAATACACTGGAAACATACAATCAATCATAAAACATAATAAGAGACGCTATAAATCTCTTATTGCATCTCATAGATTGTCCGTCTGATAACGTCTGTAACCTTTCAAGGGTCACAGTATGAAATGAACTTGTACGAAGTGGATAGAAACGTATTTCAATTTCAGCCATTGCAGCAATGTTTGAGTTTCAAGTCAAATCAATATTTTATCCTGAGCCATATAAACTATATGAATGCATTCATGCCAAATGCGCAGATTATTTGGAATCACAAGAAGCCTCCAATTATTAAAAAAAAAAACCCACATTTATTGACGATTAAAGAAAAGTAATGTAAATCTAATAACGGCAAAAATGGCAAAGTATCAAATTTTTTATCCATTCGTGTTGCATCGATCATGCAATATGAAATACCAGTCAACCATTATAACTGTATTAGGGTCATGAGGGGTAATTGTAAACAACCTATACAGGCGACCACGTGGGACTCCGAGAAACTAAAAAGTTGTTAAACATGAAAGCTGGAAACCGTGACGATGTAATATGGTGAACACGTATTTATTTGAACCACAGCTGATAGTAATTTATTTAGTTGAAAAGTTTGGGTCTTAATCTTGTTGCGTGTTGTACTTTCTGCTGCTCTCCATAATATATTGAAAAATATTTTTTTTTTCCAATTCTTTGCTACGGTCAGTTATGTTTCTATCGAACAGAAAATATTTGACTTTTCCTTCTGGGAACTTTAATGGATCTGCCGACCAAGCGGTATAGTGGTTAAAGTGTTAGCTTCTAGATCCGAAGTTTCTAGGTTCGAATCCGGGTTTGTGCATTGTTGTTTGTAAGCGTATACCAGCTCAGATGTTGCTTCGTCATCTGAACATGGTTCAAAATTACGAAGTATAAATTGTTAGGGGCAATCATGGTCCTCCCACTGGGTGCTACTTCACAAGTGGCCATAACTTCCGGCCTTGTAGTGGCCAATGACTTATGTCAAATGTGCCTGCCATTAGAAAAAAAAATTTAATGGATCTACATTTGGCTGTTTACAATAACCCCATATTTTTCAAGGGACGGGGTAATTGTAAACATAACTTTGTCAATAGTTTCGTTCAATTTGGAAGTAAAACCAATCTGTTTTTCCGTGTAGTTTTGTATTTAATGGTATTTATAGTATGTTTAATTGCGTTTAATTGTATTTTTCGTGTTCTTGGGGTGCAGGAAGCCTGATGTACAAAAACGTCACACATATGGTGATGTTCTTTTAACTGACCAAGTAGTGTCACGATTGAAGAAATCAGAAGAGAAAAAGAACAAAATGAAGTCGAATGAGATGAAAGAACGAGAGCCAGCAAAAAAAAAGCAGAAGTCGAGGACAACGAGGATGAATGAGGAACTATTTGAAGAATTGACTAACATTGACGGTGAAGAGTTTGAAGTTGTCCAAAAATTCAAGCAAAATATAGAAGACTTGCTTGTAGGGGAAGTTAAATATTTTGGAGCCATTCATGGAAGACATGGAAACGACTACGTTTCTCCTTGTAGGAGCAAGATTGTTGACAGTATAAAGGACATCGTGCAATTAAGACTAGGTGGTCGTTAATTCTAGAGTGCGACGCCACATTATTTGAAACTTGATTAACTGAAAGAAACCAAATTCATGATTCTCAATAAATGCGTGGAAAATTTTTCTGGTGCTTTGATCAGAAACATCACCAACAATTAAGGAATAAAATAATTTATTTATAAAAAGTAAACTGAAGATCATCTACTATTGTGTGAAAGAAAAAATGTTCAAGAGTCATATGAAAAGACTTAAGCATTTTAGAAGTGAGTTTTACGCAAATATATTTCTGTCTTTGAAAGAACGTGTCCCATCCGATAAAACATGCCATCTATTACTTGTGGAAGACTTGCTATATAATTCATTAGCATTGAATTAACCTGATCAAATGTACTGCAGCCTCGGCTGAGAAGATAATGTAAAACTACTTGAAAAAATCTCTAATTCTTTCAAGTCTTATCGATCAATTGATTTGTTTAAAAAGTGCAAGTCTTCTTTAAAAACCTCAGATTCAGATACAGAGACAGTGCCAATTGAGCATCAAAGAATATACTTTCTTTAGATGCTACTACTAATTTAATGAATGAATCATCCAAAAATAAAGTTTGGAGTATTTTCGACTGTAAACAGTTGTTCTATGGGCAAATCATGTAGTCTTCAGAGATACAAAATTCTTCTTATAAAAAGCTTCACTCTCCATGTTTATGTATCTATCATCAAAGTGGCTTTACTTTTCTTAACATGTGCATGCTCATTGCACTTGCGCACATTATCAGCATGATAAGTATTAAATGAAAGTTGCCTTTTTTTTAGCATACACACATATCGAAGATTACTCTACAGACCTTATGAATAACTCAACTGAGCATTTTTTCCATAATAATCTCACATGACCATAATAGGAAGTTTGTTCACAATATAAAGGACATCGTGTAATTAAGAATCGGTGGTCGCTTATTCAAGAGTGCGATGCCGTATTATTTGAAAGCTTGAATAACGGAAATAGATTTGAAACGAAATCATTTATTCGCTATAAAATGTCGCGTTTAACAATAACCTGTAGTTTGATCAAAATCGTCACCAGTAATTTAGAAAAGAAGTCAACGAAATATATTAAAGTGAGGTGAAGATGATCAAGTATTGTGTGAAATGAAAAATGTTTAACGGTTAAATACGGTTTTTTCGATAACTCGCGGATTATCGTTGATCCTCGAGTTATCTCGGACTTGTGAATACGGCCGTAAGAGTTAAAGAAAGTGACTAGAGGACTTGAGGGGTAAGTGTGGAGCAAATCAATTTTTGTCTCAGAAAGAGTGTAACCCATCCGATGATGTATCTGATAAAACATCCCATCTATTGTATGTGGTAGACATTGTAAGGTTCGCTATCTCGCATCTTACAAGAAATAAAACGCGAAGTTGGCAACCCTACATCAGAAACGCCAAGCTGGCAACCTAAGAACAAGGAGAGAGAGGTGTAGCTATTATCTTGAAAAAAAAAGGATATAGAAGATGGACCGGGCATAGGTTAAACGAGACCTACTTTTCTTAGGTGTGGGAGGAAAATATAATTTTACAATGCCTATCCAAATGTAGTTGCTACTTTTTCTACATCTAATCTATGTGATGTGACCGATTAAATTTATTAAAATATAATTTAAAACGGAATTTTGGCTCTGTGTTAATTGAGTGTTTTATTGAACTTTCAAGACGGAGTTCATCAAACAAACATCGGCCTCTAACCACCACTGACTTGCTAAATAATTCTGAAGCATTGAATTCTGATTCTGCAGCAGACTCATCTGATGAGATAATTGTAAAACATATTAAATAACCTCTAATTCTTCCAAGTCTTATCGATATATTGATTTGTTTAAAGAGTACAAATCTTCATTAGAGACCTAAGCTACAATAATCGAGATATTGTCAATTAAGCATCAGGAATGAGACTTATTTACATTTCCACAAGCCAACTTCTCTTTTTTCCAGAAAAAGTAGAAAGAGTTTTAAAAAGCTGAAATAGTATTCAAAGCTCAGCTTTAAACAGCAATCCTGTCTTTACTTTTTCTCGCATCTCTTGCAAAAACTATGTGTATCTTATCCTTAACAAGGAAAAGCAGTCTAGTGAGCAGATATTTAATGCTGTCAAAATAAATGTATTACCTTGAAAAACTTTCTGCCAGACAATCAAATTCAATACATTAATTTTTCGAGAAATGTATAAAAAAATGGAAAATCAAGTTCTGTAGAGAAGAATCCTTGGTATTCAGGACTGGAAATGGGTACCATTTGTGAGGATGAAAGTTTGAAATTCTCTTTAAATTTGTGGCGTCTCAGGAATAGAAGATAGTGTTAGTTCGAATTTTAAGCAGAAAAAAACAATCAAATCATGTGATTGTAAACAAAGAACGTGATGTTTTGTCCCAAGACAACTTTTCCTCTGAATAATACACTGGAAACATACAATCAATCATAAAACATAATAAGAGACGCTATAAATCTCTTATTGCATCTCATAGATTGTCCGTCTGATAACGTCTGTAACCTTTCAAGGGTCACAGTATGAAATGAACTTGTACGAAGTGGATAGAAACGTATTTCAATTTCAGCCATTGCAGCAATGTTTGAGTTTCAAGTCAAATAAATATTTTATCCTGAGCCATATAAACTATATGAATGCATTCATGCCAAATGCGCAGATTATTTGGAATCACAAGAAGCCTCCAATTATTAAAAAAAAAACCCACATTTATTGACGATTAAAGAAAAGTAATGTAAATCTAATAACGGCAAAAATGGCAAAGTATCAAATTTTTTATCCATTCGTGTTGCATCGATCATGCAATATGAAATACCAGTCAACCATTATAACTGTATTAGGGTCATGAGGGGTAATTGTAAACAACCTATACAGGCGACCACGTGGGACTCCGAGAAACTAAAAAGTTGTTAAACATGAAAGCTGGAAACCGTGACGATGTAATATGGTGAACACGTATTTATTTGAACCACAGCTGATAGTAATTTATTTAGTTGAAAAGTTTGGGTCTTAATCTTGTTGCGTGTTGTACTTTCTGCTGCCCTCCATAATATATTGAAAAATATTTTTTTTTTCCAATTCTTTGCTACGGTCAGTTATGTTTCTATCGAACAGAAAATATTTGACTTTTCCTTCTGGGAACTTTAATGGATCTGCCGACCAAGCGGTATAGTGGTTAAAGTGTTAGCTTCTAGATCCGAAGTTCCTAGGTTCGAATCCGGGTTTGTGCATTGATGTTTGTAAGCGTATACCAGCTCAGATGTTGCTTCGTCATCTGAACATGGTTCAAAATTACGAAGTATAAATTGTTAGGGGCAATCATGGTCCTCCCACTGGGTGCTACTTCACAAGTGGCCATAACTTCCGGCCTTGTAGTGGCCAATGACTTATGTCAAATGTGCCTGCCATAAGAAAAAAAAATTTAATGGATCTACATTTGGCTGTTTACAATAACCCCATATTTTTCAAGGGACGGGGTAATTGTAAACATAACTTTGTCAATAGTTTCGTTCAATTTGGAAGTAAAACCAATCTGTTTTTCCGTGTAGTTTTGTATTTAATGGTATTTATAGTATGTTTAATTGCGTTTAATTGTATTTTTCGTGTTCTTGGGGTGCAGGAAGCCTGATGTACAAAAACGTCACACATATGCTGATGTTCTTTTAACTGACCAAGTACTGTCACGATAGAAGAAATCAGAAGAGAAAAAGAACAAAAGGAAGTCGAATGAGATGAAAGAACGAGAGCCAGCAAAAAAAAAAGCAGAACTCGAGGACAGCGAGGATGATCGAGGAACTATTTGAAGAATTGACTAACATTGACGGTGAAGAGTTTGAAGTTGTCCAAAAATTCAAGCAAAATATAGAAGACTGGCTTGTAGGGGAAGTTAAATATTTTGGAGCCATACATGGAAGACTTGGAAACGACTACGTTTCTCCTTGTAGGAGCAAGATTGTTGACAGTATAAAGGACATCGTGCAATTAAGACTCGGTGGTCGTTAATTCTAGAGTGCGACGCCACATTATTTGAAACTTGATTAACTGAAAGAAACCAAATTCATGATTCTCAATAAATGCGTGGAAAATTTTTCTGGTGCTTTGATCAGAAACATCACCAACAATTAAGGAATAAAATAATTTATTTATAAAAAGTAAACTGAAGATCATCTACTATTGTGTGAAAGGAAAAATGTTCAAGAGTCATATGAAAAGACTTAAGCATTTTAGAAGTGAGTGTTACGCAAATATATTTCTGTCTTTGAAAGAACGTGTCCCATCCGATAAAACATGCCATCTATTACTTGTGGAAGACTTGCTATATAATTCATTAGCATTGAATTAACCTGATCAAATGTACTGCAGCCTCGGCTGAGAAGATAATGTAAAACTACTTGAAAAAATCTCTAATTCTTTCAAGTCTTATCGATCAATTGATTTGTTTAAAAAGTGCAAGTCTTCTTTAAAAACCTCAGATTCAGATACAGAGACAGTGCCAATTGAGCATCAAAGAATATACTTTCTTTAGATGCTACTACTAATTTAATGAATGAATCATCTAAAAATAAAGTTTGGAGTATTTTCGACTGTAAACAGTTGTTCTATGGGCAAATCATGTAGTCTTCAGAGATACAAAATTCTTCTTATAAAAAGCTTCACTCTCCATGTTTATGTATCTATCATCAAAGTGGCTTTACTTTTCTTAACATGTGCATGCTCATTGCACTTGCGCACATTATCAGCATGATAAGTATTAAATGAAAGTTGCCTTTTTTTTAGCATACACACATATCGAAGATTACTCTACAGACCTTATGAATAACTCAACTGAGCATTTTTTCCATAATAATCTCACATGACCATAATAGGAAGTTTGTTCACAATATAAAGGACATCGTGTAATTAAGAATCGGTGGTCGCTTATTCAAGAGTGCGATGCCGTATTATTTGAAAGCTTGAATAACGGAAATAGATTTGAAACGAAATCATTTATTCGCTATAAAATGTCGCGTTTAACAATAACCTGTAGTTTGATCAAAATCGTCACCAGTAATTTAGAAAAGAAGTCAACGAAATATATTAAAGTGAGGTGAAGATGATCAAGTATTGTGTGAAATGAAAAATGTTTAACGGTTAAATACGGTTTTTTCGATAACTCGCGGATTATCGTTGATCCTCGAGTTAACTCGGACTTGTGAATACGGCCGTAAGAGTTAAAGAAAGTGACTAGAGGACTTGAGGGGTAAGTGTGGAGCAAATCAATTTTTGTCTCAGAAAGAGTGTAACCCATCCGATGATGTATCTGATAAAACATCCCATCTATTGTATGTGGTAGACATTGTAAGGTTCGCTATCTCGCATCTTACAAGAAATAAAACGCGAAGTTGGCAACCCTACATCAGAAACGCCAAGCTGGCAACCTAAGAACAAGGAGAGAGAGGTGTAGCTATTATCTTGAAAAAAAAAGGATATAGAAGATGGACCGGGCATAGGTTAAACGAGACCTACTTTTCTTAGGTGTGGGAGGAAAATATAATTTTACAATGCCTATCCAAATGTAGTTGCTACTTTTTCTACATCTAATCTATGTGATGTGACCGATTAAATTTATTAAAATATAATTTAAAACGGAATTTTGGCTCTGTGTTAATTGAGTGTTTTATTGAACTTTCAAGACGGAGTTCATCAAACAAACATCGGCCTCTAACCACCACTGACTTGCTAAATAATTCTGAAGCATTGAATTCTGATTCTGCAGCAGACTCATCTGATGAGATAATTGTAAAACATATTAAATAACCTCTAATTCTTCCAAGTCTTATCGATATATTGATTTGTTTAAAGAGTACAAATCTTCATTAGAGACCTAAGCTACAATAATCGAGATATTGTCAATTAAGCATCAGGAATGAGACTTATTTACATTTCCACAAGCCAACTTCTCTTTTTTCCAGAAAAAGTAGAAAGAGTTTTAAAAAGCTGAAATAGTATTCAAAGCTCAGCTTTAAACAGCAATCCTGTCTTTATTTTTTCTCGCATCTCTTGCAAAAACTATGTGTATCTTATCCTTAACCAGGAAAAGCAGTCTAATGAGCAGATATTTAATGCTGTCAAAATAAATGTATTGCCTTGAAAAACTTGCTGCCAGACAATCAAATTCAATACATTAATTTTTCGAGAAATGTATAAAAAAATGAAAAATCAAGTGCTGTAGAGAAGAATCCTTGGAATTCAGGACTGGAAATGGGTACCATTTGTGAGGATTTTGTTGAGTTTGAAATTCTCTTTAAATTTGTGGCGTCTCAGGAATAGAAGATAGTGTTAGTTCGAATTTTAAGCAGAAAAAAACAATCAAATCATGTGATTGTAAACAAAGAACGTGATGTTTTGTCCCAAGACAAGTTTTCCTCTGAATAATACACTGGAAACATACAATCAATCATAAAACGTAATAAGAGACGCTATAAATCTCTTATTGCATCTCATAGATTGTCCGTCTGATAACGTCTGTAACCTTTCAAGGGTCACAGTGTGAAATGAACTTGTACGAAGTGGATAGAAACGTATTTCATTTTCAGCCATTGCAGCAATGTTTGAGTTTCAAGTCAAATAAATATTTTATCCTGAGCCATATAAACTATATGAATGCATTCATGCCAAATGCGCAGATTATTTGGAATCACAAGAAGCCTCCAATTATTAAAAAAAAAAACCACATTTATTGACAATTAAAGAAAAGTAATGTAAATCTAATAACGGCAAAAATGGCAAAGTATCAAATTTTTTATCCATTCGTGTTGCATCGATCATGCAATATGAAATACCAGTCAACCATTATAACTGTATTAGGGTCATGAGGGGTAATTGTAAACAACCTATACAGGCGACCACGTGGGACTCTAAGGAACTAAAAAGTTGTTAAACATGAAAGCTGGTAACCGTGACGATGTAATATGGTGAACACGTATTTATTTGTACCACAGCTGATAGTAATCTATTTAGTTTAAAAGTTTGGGTCTTAATCTTGTTGTGTGTTGCACTTTCTGCTGCCCTCCATAATATATTGAAAAATATTTTTTTTCCAATCCTTTGCTACGGTCAGTTATGTTTCTATCGAACAGAAATTATTTGACTTTTCTTTCTGGGAACTTTAATGGATCTGCCGACCAAGCGGTATAGTGGTTAAAGTGTTAGCTTCTAGATCCGAAGGTCCCCGGTTCGAATCCGGGTTTGGGCATGGATGTTTGTAAGAGTATACCAGCTCAGATGTTGCTTCGTCATCTGAACATGGTTCAAAATTACGAAGTATAAATTGTTAGGGGCAATGATGGTCCTCCCACTGGGTGCTCCTTCAGAAGTGGCCAAAACTTCCGGCCTTGTAGTGGCCAAGGACTTAGGTCAAATGTGATGAATAACGGAAATAGATTTGAAACGAAATCATTGATCTCTGTTATTATAAAATGAAGTTTCTGTGTTTATGTGTGTCGGGTTTATACGGGGTGCCCTGACGAATTTATGGCATTCACACTAATGAAATTTGGCACACATATAGTACGAATTTTTTTTTTAAATTTTATATACCAGACCGATTTTTAAAATTTCATCTAGAAAATTTTGTTAAAATTTTATTAATTATTAAATAATTAATACTATATTGAATTATTATTTGTTTTCCTCTGAATGGCAACAGTCTTGAATCGGTCTAGCCTCTGATTCAAATTTTGACTGTTAAGTGTGCGTCTATTGACACTGCTGACGCCAGTAAAACGTTAATCCATTTTTATTAAATTTGTATTGTTTTTAATGCTTTTCTAAAAGCATAATTTTCTTTTTTCTTTGTTTGTTATTGTTAATGTGATTTTTATAACTTTTTCATCAAAGCATAATTACATTTTTCCTTTGTTTCTTATTGTAATTTGAAATCGTAACTTTACTTTTTATTAAGGGTTTATTCTTATATATATATCTTTTTCCTTTGTTTCTTATTGTTTTTGTGTTTTTCTTAATATTTTTAAGGCTATTAATGACTTTGTTTGTTATTGTCATTTTGTAATCCTAGCTGTCGTCTTTAAAGTTATATATTAACGGTTTCTAATTTTGGTTTGTTTCTACTGATTTTTTAAAACCATAATATTATTTGTTTGTTTCTTACTGTAATTTTGTAATCATAACTATCGTTTTTAAAATTATATAACGGTTTCTATTTTTGGTTTGTTTCAGCGATTTTTTAAAACCATAATATTATTTGTTTGTTTCTTATTGTCAGTTTGTAATCCTAACTATCGTTGTTAAAGTTATATATTAACGGTTTAATCCTTTTTTAACTTATATATTAACGGTTTATTATTCTCATTTTGGAAGTCACAACAACTCCACTTTTCTGACAACTAATAAACAAAATTTAAAACACGAACCATAAAGTTCAAAGCACACAACAATACCTCAACAATAGAGGCAAAGGTGGTGAAAGCACCCAACAATCTTTACTTTTTTAAAGTATAGAAATAGCTTTCAATATGCCACAGCCTCCCACCAAACGAAAGAAGAAAGGTTTTGTAAGACAACAGCGAGAGTCCAGAGAAAGAGCACAAAGAATTAGAGAAGCTGAATCCAGCCTAAAAAGACAAACACGACAGCGACAAATGATAGAACGACAACGAAGAAGAAGAGAAGCTGAATCCAGCCTAGAAAGACAAACACGACAGCGACAAAACAGAGAACGACAACAAAGAATAGAAGCTCAATCCAGCCTACAAAGACAAACACGACAGCGACAAAACAGAGAACGGGAACGAAGAAGAAGAGAAGCTCAATCCAGCCTAGAAAGAGAAACACGACAGCGACAAAACAGAGAACGACAACGAAGAAAAACAGAAGCTCAATCCACCCCACAAAGAGAAACACGACACAGCAAGAAAACAGAGAAATAGAACAAAGAAGAGAAGCTCAATCCACCACACAAAGAGAAACTCGAATGCGCGCGTTTACAAATTTTGATAATGCAGCTTTTATTTACGACCCATCTGCAGATTATCAATCTCATCCTTTGTGCACCATTGGATCCATGTGTTTTACATGCCAACACTGTGGAGCAAAAAAGTGGAAGGGTGAAACCCCAGGTATGTGCTGCAGTGGAGGAAAGGTTAAACTGTCACTGTTAATGGATCCACCTGAGCCCCTACATTCTTTACTCATCGGAGATTCAGCAGAATCTAAACATTTCTTGGCACATATTAGAAGGTACATGCCAACATTTAAGGATCAGGGTCAAGTTTATCACCGCATCGGAAGTGTACACCCTCTACCGAATGAAGAGTCGAGGTTTCTGCAAGTATATTTTGTTGGAGATGATACACAACAAGCAGAGCAGCGTTGCAAAAACGTTCCGCAGACAAGGCCAGATGTAGTGCTTCAGTTGCAACACATGCTGGCTCGCCACAACTCTTACATCCAGAGCTTAAAATCGGCCATGGATAAGATCGGCCCTGAATTGAAACTGGTAATATTAGCAGACAAAACCCCACATGGTGAACATGAGAGGCGCTTTAATGCACCAACAACAGGAGAAGTGGCGTTGATAATGGTGGGAGAACACCATAGACCAAGGGACATAGTTTTAGAAGAAAGAAGTGGTACCATCAAGAGAATTCCCGATACGCACAGGTCCTACGATGCGCTGCAATATCCACTCATGTTTTGGCAGGGGGAGGATGGATATAATTTTGAAATGCGACAAACAAACCCAACTACAGGATTGCCGCTAACTAAGAACATTTCTGCTATGCAGTTCTACGCTCACAGAATAATGATGCGCTCTTCAAATTTCAACATTTTACTAAGAAGCAAAGACCTGTTCCATCAATTTACTGTCGACATGTGTACTCAAGATGCCATGACCTACGTTAGAAACTATGGTAGACCAGACTTCTTCATCACCTTCACATGCAATCCAAAGTGAACAGAGATAGAGCAAGAAGTATTTGTTGGCCAAAAACCACAGGATCGTCATGATTTGTTGGCAAGAGTCTTCCATCAAAAGCAAAAAGCTCTCATGAGTCTAATCACAAAAGGAAAGATTTTTGGACAGGTCAAATGTCACATGTACACGATAGAGTGGCAAAAGCGCGGACTTCCGCATGCACACATCCTGATTTGGCTCAAACACTCAATACATGTTCACAGAGTGGATGAATTCATCAGTGCAGAAATCCCTAATCCACAAGAAGACCCACAACTCTTCGCAATAGTAACAAAACAAATGGTGCACGGCCCCTGCGGATGCATAAATCCACGCTCTCCATGCATGAAGGATAGAATTTGCACAAAGCGATTCCCACGCCGTTTTTTAAAACAGACGCAAACAGGACAAGACGGATATCCACTTTATCGTCGTAGGTCACCGCAAGACGGGGGATTTACTGCAAAGGTCTTTTTACGGGGATCAGAAGTGTTTGTGGACAATACATGGATTGTGCCATATTGCCCTCTACTAACAAAAATTTTCAATGCACATATCAACGTTGAGTATTGCAATTCTGTCAAATCTATAAAGTATGTCTGCAAGTATGTCAACAAAGGTTCTGACATGGCAGTGTTTGAATTAACCAGTGGAGAGAACAACCGAAATGAAATCAGCCAATATGAAATGGGAAGATACATCAGCAGCAACGAAGCAGTATGGAGAATACTGAACTTTCCAATTCATGAACGCCATCCCACAGTCGTTCTTTAAGCATCCACCTTGAGAATGGCCAGAGAGTCTACTTCACAACCGAAAATGCTGCAGAACGTGCCCAATCATCTCAACAAACAACACTCACGGCTTTCTTCCGACTTTGCACCCAAGATGACTTTGCGCGCACCCTTTTGTACAACCAAGTACCAAATTACTACACTTGGAACACCACAAACAAGACATGGAACCGTCAAAAGCAAGGACAAGTTGTGCCCGAACAAGCGGGAATAAGGTACAGCGACGCACTAGGCCGTGTTTACACCGTCCATCCAACCAACTCGGAATGCTTTCACCTTCGACTCTTGCTGCATGAAGTACGAGGGCCGGTGTCATTTGCAGATTTGAAAACATTTGAAGGAAGAATCTGTACAACCTACAAAGAGGCTTGCCAGCTCAGAGGACTTCTGGAAAACGACGACCACTGGAACAAAGCATTGGAAGAAGTAGCTGCAGCTCGATCACCAAAGACTTTACGCAATCTTTTTGCCGTTATGCTACAAACATGCGCAATGTCTTCTCCCTATCACTTATGGAAAAACCACAAGGAGAACCTTTCTGAAGACTTACTGCACCAAGCACGCATACAGCAACACAATATGGATTTGGACTACACTGATGACATATCCAACAAAGCTCTAATCTACATAGAAAATAAGGTCGCATTGTTGGGTGGATCTGACCTCAAAAGTTTTGGACTACCACAACCCAATCGAAACTGCGATTCAGTACTACCGAGTGAGGAATTCGCGGAAACAAACTATGATGCAAATGTAATAACAGCATACATAGAGGACAATGAGCCAAAAATGGTACAAGATTAAAGGGAAGCATTTGACAACATTACAAAAGCAGTTTTTGATAGGCAGAGTGGCATATTCTTTTTGGATGCTCCTGGCGGTACGGGTAAGACCTTTCTCATCAATCTCCTCTTGGCTTAAGTACGACAGACAAACGACATTGCCCTGGCTGTAGCTTCATCGGGCATTGCTGCAACACTATTGACGGGAGGCAGGACTGCTCACTCGGCTTTCAAGTTACCGTTACATTTGGCAAGCGTAGAAAGTCCTACATGTAAAATTCAAGAAATTCGGCAAAGGCAAAGGTTTTACAGCATTGCAAGCTCATTGTCTGGGATGAATGTACTATGTCCCATAAAGCCGCATTCGAAGCACTTGATGTCACGTTGAAAGACCTCAGACATAACAATGAGATAATGGGAGGCGTCACTATGGTGTTAGCTGGCGACTTTCGCCAGACATTTCCGGTTATTCCCCTCGGAACCAGGGCGGATGAAATGCAAGCCTGATTGAAATCATCTTACATTTGGAATGGCATCCACATACTTCGACTGTCGACAAACATGCGAGCTCATGTAACAGGTGATCCCTCTGCCCACATTTTTGCATACTTAAAGTGGGAAATGGTGCCATTGTTTCTGACAAAACAGATGGAAGTATACCAATGCAAAGCATTGCAAATATTGTTAAAACACAACAAGAGCTCAAAGACGCAGTGTACCCAAATGTCGCACAACACTGTACTAATCACACATGGCTGTGCCAAAGGGCAATTCTTGCCCCAAGAAACGAAGATGTAAATGTTATCAACAAGCAACTGTTGCAACAATTGCCCGGTAGTGTTACAATTTACAAATCTATCGACACTACGTGTAACACAGACGAGGCCGTAAACTACACTACAGAGTTTTTAAACTTACTGAAACCATCTGGAGTACCCTCTCACATATTGGAGCTAAAGATTGGGGCACCAATCATGCTTCTAAGAAATCTCAATCCACCTTCACTCTGTAATGGCACAAGACTGTCTGTCAAGAAACTCATGCCAAATATTATTCAAGCCACCATCATGACTGGACATGCCACAGGTGAAGACGTTTTCATTCCGAGAATACCAATCATCCCTTCTGATATCCCATTTCAATTTAAAAGACTTCAGTTCCCGGTTCGTTTAAGTTTCGCTATGAGCATCGACAAGGCACAAGGACAATCGTTGAAAGTTGTAGGACTCGACCTCATTAAACCGGATTTCTCACACGGTCAACTGTATTTGGGGTGTTCGAGAGTTGGAAAAGCCAGTAATCTTTACATCCTAGCTCCAAATGGAAGGACATTAAACATAGTGTATAATGAAGCTCTGTAATATATAAAATATCTCTTCCAAACCACCATAAAAATTTTCCATCCAATGTTGTCCAAAGCCACAGGTGTCATCACAGGTTGTAAATGTATGTTATGTTAAAATACGCCATCATACTGTTTCACACTTATTGGCACCACCAAATGAACCATTAATACCTTACATCACGGCGTTGCCCGTGGTATGGTTTGCGGAGCAAACCAACACCATGGGCACGGGCAACGCCGGGCTAGCCACGCAGTGGCTAGTTCTCAATAAAATGTCGCTTTTAACAATAACCTGTAGTTTGATCAAAATCGTCACCAATAATTTAGAAAAGAAAACAACGAAATATATTAAAGTGAGGTGAAGATGATCAAGTATTGTGTGAAAAGATTGTTGACAGTATAAAGGACATTGTGCAATTAAGACTCGGTGGTGCAATTAAGACTCGTTCTGATTCTGCTGCAGACTCATCTGTTGAGATAATTGTAAGATATTAAATAACCTCTTATTCTTCCAAGTTTTATCGATAAATTGATTTGTTTAAAGAGTACAAATCTTCATTAGAGTCCTAAGCTACAATAATCGAGATATTGTCAATGAAGCATCAGGAATGAGACTAATTTACATTTTGACTAGGCAACTTCTCTTTTTTCCAGAAAAAGTAGAAAGCGTTTTAAAAAGCTAAAATTGTATTCAAAGCTCAGCTTTAAACAGCAATCCTGTCTCTACTTTTTCTCGCATCTCTTGCAAAAACTATGTGTATATTATTCCTAACCAGGAAAAGCAATCTAGTGAGCAGATATTTAATGCTGTCAAAATAAGTGTATTGCCTTGAAAACCTTTCTGCCAGACAATCAAATTCAATACTTTAATTTTTCGAGTAATGTTTAAAAAAATGGAAATTCCAGTGCTGTAGAGAAGAATCCTTTGTATTCAGGACAGGAAATGGGTACCAATTGTGAGAATGAAAGTTTGAAATTCTCGTTAAATTTGTGGCGTCTCAGGAATAGAAGATAGTGTTAGTTCGAATTTTAAGCAGAAAAAACAATCAAATCATGTGATTGTAAACAAAGAACGTGATGTTTTGTTCCAAGACAACTTTTCCTCTGAATAATACACTGGAAACATACAATCAATCATAAAACGTAATAAGAGACGCTATAAATATCTTATTGCATCTCATAGATTATTCGTCTGATAACGACGACATCATAGCAGAAAAGAGAATGTTCAAACGCAATTTAAAATTTCGTTGCATCAAATGTTTTAAGTTGTTTGGAATGTTTCAGACCTACTGTTTGCATTACGGAAACTGCAAAAGGAATTTTCCCTTGGGTTAGTACCTTTTGCCATCTTTTCGTTGATGAACAGGAAGAAACATTCTCAAGAACTAGCTGTGACTAAGGTAGAGGAATCACAGAAGAATAAGACACGGTACGATAAAAAGGCTATACTTAAAGGTTCTGGGAGAAATGGTTGCATGGAACAGTCATGGGAAATTGAATTGGCCGAAAACTCCGTTGAGTCCTCTTCAGAAATTGAGGATGCAGATGAAACTGATCCCTCAACGATTCCAAAAGATAGCAACAGACAAGGAATTGTGACTGGTCATGCCTTACATTTTGTTGCAGCACAAACTAACTTGTGTTTGCCTGTCGCTCCACCTTCACCTAAGGGAGTTCAGACACTTGTTACACTGCCCACAACTGTAGGTCCTTACAGAAATGCACCGCACATTGTTTCTCGAGCTATACCTTATTTATCTTCCGATCTTCACATGCGTCTACCGCTTTTCGCTTGTCCTCAGCCTAGAACTAGAGAAGCAAGCTACGGGCAATTTGTGCCCATGGTTCCAACTGGACACAAGAAATTCGTTCGACAGATTGGAAATGAATCGAATCAGAATAACAAGGTGACTGCCAAAAGGCGCGCGCAATTCCACAGACACAGAAAAAAACTCTCAAACTCGGAATACGAAGGTGTTTTAGAATTAAAAGCGTTGATTCTTACCATAGGGAAACTGTCAAGAGTGAAGCCTTTCCCCTTCATGGTTACTCACCTAGCACACACACTCTTAAGTAAATGTAATTAAGTAATTATGTCTTATGTAACTAAGGTATCTTTTATTTTTGTTTTGTGTTATTTGTATAATTTCGAACATTCAATTTTGCTGTGTAAAAATTGTGCCAGTACCCTGAATTTGGTGATACACTGATTCAGTCTGGTAAGTTGGTACTGGCCGCATTGTGTGAGCACTTATGCTCAGTACTTTGCATTCTCCTTTCGGGACTTTTCTTCGATCGAGATCTGCAGAAAAGTTTTCCTGGACGAGAGGAGTATGTAACGTCTTGAGAGCATCCAGAATCATTATCGAGAAACGTGGGAGCTCACAATGGGAATCGTTCAAGTCCACCCCCTGGTCTGACTGAGGAAGTGAAAACTGGAGGAGGCTGTCTGGGAAGACACTTTGGAAGAGAGGCTTTTTTCTAGCCGCAGACGATTTGGAGAACTTTATCTTTAGGAGGCTGTATTGTATTGGTGATGGACATCGTCTTTAATTATAAAACTGTAGCTGTACAATTTCTGTAAATATTTATTCTTAATACAACTATTTTAACCAGGAAGTGGTTTTACTTTTTCGTTGATACAGTACATTGGTAAAAAAGGTGTTTTGCACAGAAAAAGAAGCTGCACGTTTTATTTGTTTAACTAGACAAATCCCACATAAATATGTAAAGTATGACGCAATAAAGAAAATTTGAGCATGACTTTCCTTTCAGGCAAGAAATCTCACATAAAGTTATACGTGAAATGTCGTAAGGTCCATGAAACCTTTGAAGGGTCTCTGTGTGAAATGAACTTGTACGAAGTGGATAGAAACGTATTTCATTTTCAGCCATTGTAGCAATGCTTGATTTTCAAGTCAAATAAATATTTTATCCTGAGCCATATCTATATAAATAAGAATGGAGTGTTTGTTTGTACATTCAATATTTTCGACCCATTTCAAGTTTTCTATACGTTTTAGACCCTTCTGATGCCGAATCCGCCTTTTTCTCATTTGGTGTCTGTCTGTCTGTCTGTATGTATGTTGTGCCCTATACACGTCCATACGGTTCAATATATTTTCATGGAAATTTGCATACAGTGAGTACTTATCTTCATTTAGTGAGTGGAATTGGTTGCGAAAGTCTGTCTGTCCGACTTTCTGTTCTACGTTCGATTTTGTGCTTGTGTGTTTGTGCAAGCATCACATGCATTTTATTCAAGATATTTGATTGCAATTTATTTCATTTTATACATTATGTATTAGTTTAGTGAATGCAATATTAAACATTTTTTTATTATTATATTTAGTTGAGTTTCATGCTAAAACACCTGAGTAAGTATACTTAAATAAACCATAATTTGGTAGTTTTGGGAAAATTGGAATGTATATTGAATATTACGATAACTTCGATTGCTTTACCAGTACTGCTAAAAAAAAATTATTCTTCAAAAAATTATTATCTTTAAATGGAATTATAGTTCTGATATTTCATTTATTTCGAGTCTTATTGTTGTTCTTTGCGCAATGAAAACGATTTTCGAATACTTGGGACAGACGATATTTTTCAACGAACGGGAATGAACAAGATCGCGCGAATATTGATATTTTCTTTTTCTTTCACTCTGAATTAATTTCACATTTCTAAATTTTGTGCACTTTTAGTTGTAAGTTGTGGCAAAACTGTGCAAGATCAAGAGATAAAAATGAATCACAAATTAATATCTTTAAAACAATTTTTTCCGACATCTTTTATTTTGTTTTATTTCGCTGTTTTCTGTTTTAAAAATTTAATATTTTAATAAATATGTTTTCCTTCTCATCACACTCAACACCACCACAAAGTATTCGACTTAAAAATGGCAGGTAAGTCAGAATACATTTTCAGTAAATTTTAAGTGTGGTTAAGCCATTATTGAAATAATAATGCCGTTATTTAAAGAATAATGCCGTTATTGAAAGAATAAAGCCGTTATTTAAAAAAAATGCCGTTATTTAAAGAATAATGTCGTTATTGAAAGAGTAACAATGTTTAAAATTTCCGAACTAGAACTTTTCAAACATTAAAAAATTCGTTGCCATAATGACAGGAGAAGATTGAAAAATTTCACTATGCCACATACCGAATGCAAGAGTGCCGCAAGTAAACAAATATTGTTTTGTTGACTGAGTGCGAGAGTACTCACCGTAAATCGTAATTTTTATTAATTGAGTTGAACACGAAAAGAACTTAAGAAAGGGAATTCCAAATCTCCCACAAAATCGTCTTTTGGAGTAGTAACCTTAGGGTCACCTTTCGTTATTTTGTAGCTTTCTCAAACAGCAAGGGTGCGATGTATGTGAAATGTATTACATGAATGGATATGCATGTGTAGGATTTATGTCCAAAGTAAGTTGTAGAAATTATAAGGATGGCGAAAGGTGTTCAAATAAATTTTTATTCCACAAAAAACGTAAGTCATTATATATTTTTATTATCTCTTCAATCTAGAGTATACCAATTCAAACCGAGCAAGGTCGGGTATTTTGCTAGTAAACTATATGAATGCATTCTTCTCAAATGCGCAGATTATTTGGAATCACAAGATGCCTCTAATTATTAAAAAAAAAACCTACATTCATTGCCGATTAAAGAAAAGTAATGCAAATCTAATAACGGCAAAAATGGCAAAGTATCACATTTTTTATCCATTCGTGTTGCATCGATCATGCAATATGAAATACCAGTCAACCATTATAACTGTATTAGGGTCATGAGGGGTAATTGTAAACAACCTATACAGGCGACCACGTGGGACTCCGAGAAACTAAAAAGTTGTTAAACATGAAAGCTGGTAACCGTGACGATGTAATATGGTGAACACGTATTTATTTGAACCACAGCTGATAGTAATCTATTTAGTTGAAAAGTTTGGGTCTTAATCTTGTTGTGTGTTGCACTTTCTGCTGCCCTCCAAAATATATTGAAAAATATTTTTTTTTCCAATTCTTTGCTACGGTCAGTTATGTTTCTATCGAACAGAAAATATTTGACTTTTCCTTCTGGGAACTTTAATGGATCTGCCGACCAAGCGGTATAGTGGTTAAAGTGTTAGCTTCTAGATCCGAAGGTCCCCGGTTCGAATCCGGGTTTGGGCATGGATGTTTGTAAGCGTATACCAGCTCAGATGTTGCTTCGTCATCTGAACATGGTTCAAAATTACGAAGTATAAATTGTTAGGGGCAATGATGGTCCTCCCACTGGGTGCTCCTTCACAAGTGGCCATAACTTCCGGCCTTGTAGTGGCCAATGACTTAGGTCAAATGTGCCTGCCATTAGAAAAAAAAATTTAATGGATCTACATTTGCTGTTTACAATAACCCCATATTTTTCAAGGGACTGGGTAATTGTAAACATAACTTTGTCAATAGTTTCGTTCAATTTGGAAGTAAAACCAATCTGTTTTTCCGTGTAGTTTTGTATTTAATGGTATTTATAGTACGTTTGAATTGCGTTTAATTGCATTTTTCGTGTTCTTGGGGTGCAGGAATCCTGATGTACAAAAACGTCACACATATGGTGATGTTCTTATAACTTACCAAGTACTGTCACGATTGAAGATATCAGAAGAGAAAAAGAACAAAAGTAAGTCGAATGAATTGAAAGAACGAGAGCCAGAAAAAAAAAAGCAGAACTCGAAGACAGTGAGGATGAATGAGGAACTATTTGAAGAATTGACTAACATTGACGGCGAAGAGTTTGAAGTTGTCCAAAAATTCAAGCAAAATATAGAAGACTGGCTTGTAGGGGAAGTTAAATATTTTGGAGCCATACATGGAAGACATGGAAACGACTACGTTTCTCCTTGTAGGAGCAAGATTGTTGACAGTATAAAGGACATCGTATAATTAAGACTCGGTGGTCGTTAATTCTAGAGTGCGACGCCACATTATTTGAAACTTGATTAACTGAAATTGATTTGAAACCAAATACATGATTCTCAATAAATGCGTGGAAAATTTTTCTGGTGCTTTGATCAGAAACATCACCAACAATTAAGGAACAAAATAATTTATTTATAAAAAGTAAACTGAAGATCATCTACTATTGTGTGAAAGGAAAAATGTTCAAGAGTCATATGAAAAGACTTAAGCATTTTAGAAGTGAGTGTTACGCAAATATATTTCTGTCTTTGAAAGAACGTTTCCCATCCGATAAAACATGCCATCTATTACTTGTGGAAGACTTGCTATATAATTCATTAGCATTGAATTAACCTGATCAAATGTACTGCAGCCTCGGCTGAGAAGATAATGTAAAACTGCTTGAAAAAATCTCTAATTCTTTCAAGTCTTATCGATCAATTGATTTGTTTAAAAAGTGCAAGTCTTCTTTAAAAACCTCAGATACATTTACAGAGACAGTGCCAATTGAGCATCAAAGAATATACTTTCTTTAGGTGCTACTACTAATTTAATGAATGAATCATCCAAAAATAAAGTTTGGAGTATTTTCGACTGTAAACAGTTGTTCTATGGGCAAATCATGTAGTCTTCCGAGATACAAAATTATTCTTATAAAAAGCTTCACTCTCCATGTTTATGTATCTATCATCAAAGTGGCTTTACTTTTCTTAACATGTGCATGCTCATTGCACTTGCGCACATCAACACCATGATAAGTATTAAATGAAAGTTGCCTTTTTTTTAGCATACACACATATCGAAGATTACTCTACAGACCTTATGAATAACTCAACTGAGCATTTTTTCCATAATAATCTCACATTACCATAATAGGAAGTTTGTTCACAATATAAAGGACATCCTGTAATTAAGAAACGGTGGTCGCTTATTCAAGAGTGCGATGCCGTATTATTTGAAAGCTTGAATAACGGAAATAGATTTGAAACGAAATCATTGATCTCTACTATTATAAAATGAAGTTTCTGTGTTTATGTGTGTCGGGTTTATACGGGGTTCCCTGACGAATTTATGGCATTCACACTAATGAAATTTGGCACACATGTAGTACGAATTTTTTTGCAATTATTTACCAGCCCGATTTTTAAAATTTCATCTAGAAAATTTTATTAAAATTTTATTAATTATTAAATAATTAATACGATATTGAATTATTATTTGTTTTCCTCTGAATGGCAACAGTCTTGAATCGGTCTTGCCTCTGATTCAAATTGTGACTGTTAAGTGTGCGTCTATTCACACTGCTGACGCCAGTAAAACGGTAATCCATTTTAATAAATTTGTATTGTTTTTAATGCTTTTCTAAATGCATAATTTTCTTTTTTCTTTGTTTATTATTGTTAATGTGATTTTTATAACTTTTTCAACAAAGCATAATTACATTTTTCCTTTGTTTCTTATTGTAATTTGAAATCGTAACTATACTTTTTATTAACGGTTTATTCTTATATATATCTTTTTCCTTTGGTTCTTATTGTTTTTGTGTTTTTCTTAATATTTTTAAGGCATATCTTTGTTTGTTATTGTCATTTTGTAATCCTAACTGTCGTCTTTAAAGTTATATATTAACGGTTTCTAATTTTGGTTTGTTTCTACTGATTTTTTAAAACCATAATATTATTTGTTTGTTTCTTACTGTAATTTTGTAATCCTAACTATCGTTTTTGAAGTTATACAACGGTTTCTATTTTTGGTTTGTTTCAGCGATTTTTTAAAACCATAATATTATTTGTTTGTTTCTTATTGTCAGTTTGTAATCCTAACTATCGTTGTTAAAGTTATATATTAACGGTTTAATCCTTTTTTAACTTATATATTAACGGTTTATTATTCTCATTTTGGAAGTCACAACAACTCCACTTTTCTGACAACTAATAAACAGAATTTAAAACACGAACCATAAAGTTCAAAGCACACAACAATACCTCAACAATAAAGGCAAAGGTGGTGAAAGCACCCAACAATCTTTACTTTTTTTAAAGTACAGAAATAGCTTTCAATATGCCACAGCCTCCCACCAAACGAAAGAAGAAAGGTTTTGTAAGACAACAGCGAGAGACCAGAGAAAGAGCACAAAGAATTAGAGAAGCTGAATCCAGTAACAAATTTCAACATTTTACTAAGAAGCAAAGACCTGTTCCATCAGCCTAAAAAGACAAACACGACAGCGACAAATGAGAAAACGAAAACGAAGAAGAAGAGAAGCTGAATCCAGCCTACAAAGACAAACACGACAGCGACAAAACAGAGAACGGGATCGAAGAAGAGAAGCTGAATCCAGCCTAGAAAGAGAAACTCGAATGCGCGCGTTTACAAATTTTGATAATGCAGCTTTTATTTACGACCCATCTGCAGATTATCAATCTCATACTTTGTGCACCATTGGATCCATGTGTTTTACATGCCAACACTGTGGAGCAAAAAAGTGGAAGGGTGAAACCCCAGGTATGTGCTGCAGTGGAGGAAAGGTTAAACTGTCACTGTTAATGGATCCACCTGAGCCCCTACATTCTTTACTCATCGGAGATTCAGCAGAATCTAAACATTTCTTGGCACATATTAGAAGGTACATGCCAACATTTAAGGATCAGGGTCAAGTTTATCACCGCATCGGAAGTGTACACCCTCTACCGAATGAAGAGTCAAGGTTTCTGCAAGTATATTTTGTTGGAGATGATACACAACAAGCAGAGCAGCGTTGCAAAAACGTTCCGCAGACAAGGCCAGATGTAGTGCTTCAGTTGCAACACATGCTGGCTCGCCACAACTCTTACATCCAGAGCTTAAAATCGGCCATGGATAAGATCGGCCCTGAATTGAAACTGGTAATATTAGCAGACAAAACCCCACATGGTGAACATGAGAGGCGCTTTAATGCACCAACAACAGGAGAAGTGGCGTTGATAATGGTGGGAGAACACCATAGACCAAGGGACATAGTTTTAGAAGAAAGAAGTGGTACCATCAAGAGAATTCCCGATACGCACAGGTCCTACGATGCGCTGCAATATCCACTCATGTTTTGGCAGGGGGAGGATGGATATAATTTTGAACTGCGACAAACAAACCCAACTACAGGATTGCCGCTAACTAAGAACATTTCTGCTATGCAGTTCTACGCTCACAGAATAATGATGCGCTCTTCAAATTTCAACATTTTACTAAGAAGCAAAGACCTGTTCCATCAATTTACTGTAGACATGTATGCCAAAATTGAATCAGAAAGGCTGTTGTACATACGACTCAATCAGAGAACGCTCAAAGTGGAACAGTATGCACATTTGAGGGATGCAGTGATGAACGATGGAAATGTTGCAGACATAGGTCTGTTAATTATCTTGCCTTCCAGCTTTACTGGTGGTCCCAGGTACATGCATGAGCGTACTCAAGATGCCATGACCTACGTTAGAAACTATGGTAGACCAGACCTCTTCATCACCTTCACATGCAATCCAAAGTGGACAGAGATAGAGCAAGAAGTATTTGTTGGCCAAAAACCACAGGATCGTCATGATTTGTTGGCAAGAGTCTTCCATCAAAAGCAAAAAGCTCTCATGAGTCTAATCACAAAAGGAAAGATTTTTGGACAGGTCAAATGTCACATGTACACGATAGAGTGGCAAAAGCGCGGACTTCCGCATGCACACATCCTGATTTGGCTCAAACACTCAATACATGTTCACAGAGTGGATGAATTCATCAGTGCAGAAATCCCTAATCCACAAGAAGACCCACAACTCTTCGCAATAGTAACAAAACAAATGGTGCACGGCCCCTGCGGATGCATAAATCCACGCTCTCCATGCATGAAGGATAGAATTTGCACAAAGCGATTCCCACGCCGTTTTTTAAAACAGACGCAAACAGGACAAGACGGATATCCACTTTATCGTCGTAGGTCACCGCAAGACGGGGGATTTACTGCAAAGGTCTTTTTACGGGGATCAGAAGTGTTTGTGGACAATACATGGATTGTGCCATATTGCCCTCTACTAACAAAAATTTTCAATGCACATATCAACGTTGAGTATTGCAATTCTGTCAAATCTATAAAGTATGTCTGCAAGTATGTCAACAAAGGTTCTGACATGGCAGTGTTTGAATTAACCAGTGGAGAGAACAACCGAAATGAAATCAGCCAATATGAAATGGGAAGATACATCAGCAGCAACGAAGCAGTATGGAGAATACTGAACTTTCCAATTCATGAACGCCATCCCACAGTCGTTCATTTAAGCATCCACCTTGAGAATGGCCAGAGAGTCTACTTCACAACCGAAAATGCTGCAGAACGTGCCCAATCATCTCAACAAACAACACTCACGGCTTTCTTCCGACTTTGCACCCAATATGACTTTGCGCGCACCCTTTTGTACAACCAAGTACCAAATTACTACACTTGGAACACCACAAACAAGACATGGAACCGTCGAAAGCAAGGACAAGTTGTGCCGGAACAAGCGGGAATAAGGTACAGCGACGCACTAGGCCGTGTTTACACCGTCCATCCAACCAACTCGGAATGCTTTCACCTTCGACTCTTGCTGCATGAAGTACGAGGGCCGGTGTCATTTGCAGATTTGAAAACATTTGAAGGAAGAATCTGTACAAACTACAAAGAGGCTTGCCAGCTCAGAGGACTTCTGGAAAACGACGACCACTGGAACAAAGCATTGGAAGAAGTAGCTGCAGCTCGATCACCAAAGACTTTACGCAATCTTTTTGCCGTTATGCTACAAACATGCGCAATGTCTTCTCCCCATCACTTATGGATAAACCACAAGGAGAACCTTTCTGAAGACTTACTGCACCAAGCACGCATACAGCAACACAATATGGATTTGGACTACACTGATGACATATTCAACAAAGCTCTAATCTACATAGAAAATAAGGTCGCATTGTTGGGTGGATCTGACCTCAAAAGTTTTGGACTACCACAACCCAATCGAAACTGCGATTCAGTACTACCGAGTGAGGAATTCGCGGAAACAAACTATGATGCAAATGTAATAACAGCATACATAGAGGACAATGAGCCAAAAATGGTACAAGATCAAAGGGAAGCATTTGACAACATTACAAAAGCAGTTTTTGATAGGCAGAGTGTCATATTCTTTTTGGATGCTCCTGGCGGTACGGGTAAGACCTTTCTCATCAATCTCCTCTTGGCTTAAGTACGACAGACAAACGACATTGCCCTGGCTGTAGCTTCATCGGGCATTGCTGCAACACTATTGACGGGAGGCAGGACTGCTCACTCGGCTTTCAAGTTACCGTTACATTTGGCAAGCGTAGAAAGTCCTACATGTAACATTTCAAGAAATTCGGCAAAGGCAAAGGTTTTACAGCATTGCAAGCTCATTGTCTGGGATGAATGTACTATGTCCCATAAAGCCGCATTCGAAGCACTTGATGTCACGTTGAAAGACCTCAGACATAACAATGAGATAATGGGAGGCGTCACTATGGTGTTAGCTGGCGACTTTCGCCAGACATTTCCGGTTATTCCCCTCGGAACCAGGGCGGATGAAATGCAAGCCTGATTGAAATCATCTCACATTTGGAATGGCATCCACATACTTCGACTGTCGACAAACATGCGAGCTCATGTAACAGGTGATCCCTCTGCCCACATTTTTGCAGATAATCTACTTCAAGTGGGAAATGGTGCCATTGTTTCTGACAAAACAGATGGAAGTATACCAATACAAAGCATTGCAAATATTGTTAACACACAACAAGAGCTCAAAGACGCAGTGTACCCAAATGTCGCACAACACTTTACTAATAACATTTGGCTGTGCCAAAGGGCAATTCTTGCCCCAAGAAACGAAGATGTAAATGTTATCAACAAGCAACTGTTGCAACAATTGCCCGGTAGTGTTACAATTTACAAATCTATCGACACTACGTGTAACACAGATGAGGCCGTAAACTACACTACAGAGTTTATAAACTCACTGAAACCATCTGGAGTACCCTCTCACATATTGGAGCTAGAGATTGGGGCACCAATCATGCTTCTAAGAAATCTCAATCCACCTTCACTCTGTAATGGCACAAGACTGTCTGTCAAGAAACTCATGCCAAATATTATTCAAGCCACCATCATGACTGGACATGCCACAGTTGAAGACGTTTTCATTCCGAGAATACCAATCATCCCTTCTGATATCCCATTTCAATTTAAAAGACTTCAGTTCCCGGTTCGTTTAAGTTTCGCTATGAGCATCAACAAGGCGCAAGGACAATCGTTGAAAGTTGTAGGACTCGACCTCATTAAACCGGATTTCTCACACGGTCAAATGTATGTGGGGTGTTCGAGAGTTGGACAAGCCAGTAATCTTTACATCCTAGCTCCAAATGGAAGGACATTAAACATAGTGTACAATGAAACTCTGTAATATATAAAATATCTCTTCCAAACCACCATCAAAATTTTCCATCCAATGTTGTCCAAAGCCACAGGTGTCATCACAGGTTGTAAATGTATGTTATGTTAAAATACGCCATCATACTGTTTCACACTTATTGGCACCACCAAATTAACCATCCATAGAACCACCATTAAATTTGTCAAAAGCCACACATGTTAAGTCATGTCAAAGTCAGCCTCATTTTTTATATTTATGTTTTTCTCTCACACAGGTGCAAGGTGGCAACTACAATAAAACCTCAATCCCATATCGGTTAAAATCCACCTTCAACATTTTACATGCAATCGTATTGACAACGTCAAATATCTCCAAACCCACCAGTGTGGTGTAGTGGTAAATTTTGCTTCGCTTCAAACGCATCAATAATACTTCATTTCAGCAATATTTGTTTTGTATCCATTTTATCATTTTTTATTTTTATTATTGTTGTGTTCTATTAATGTTTTTCAAATTTCAGTTCATTTTCTGTTGGTTGTAATGTTTTTTAAACCACTGTTATTTAGTGTTTTACTAATTTTTTTTTCAGGTTAATTTATTTTTCTTCTTCTATTTTAATCTGTACAAAGCCACCTGTGTCATGTCTGGTGGTAAATTTAGGTTGTGTTGGGTGTTACATTATTGTTCTGTTTAAATACAACAATAATGTTCAAGGCTTATTGCCACCACCAATCTGTTCATCCATAAAGCAAAAGTATAATCTGTGCAAAGCCACCATTCTGATGTTGGGTGGTCCATTTGCCACACCAAAACAAAAAAGCAACACTAAATCCAATATGTGTTTGAAGTCACCATCAACATTTTACATTATATGTTATTGCCTCTGTCAAATCTTTCCAAAACCACCCGTGTTATGTTCGGTTCTAAATACAATATCTGTTGCAAAACACCATCAATATTTCCACCAAACTTAAATGCCTTCAAGGCTTATTGCTACCAACAAACTGCCCTTCCATAAATCCAACATCAAATGTGTCCCAGCCTACCCGTGTCATGTAGGTTGCAGGTGGTTACATGCCCGTGTCATGTACTGTGAAAAAAGGACCTAAGATGGAGTAAAAATTTCAACGGATATTAAATCTGCGGAAAATTTCACTTTTAATTGTTACCTAAAAATATAATTTTCTTTTAATAAATATTTTTTTTCAATATATCTTCAACGAATTTTAAATCATCGGAAAATTTTACATCATATTAATACCTTACATCACGGCGTTGCCCGTGGTATGGTTTGCGGAGCAAACCAACACCATGGGCACGGGCAACGCCGGGCTAGCCACGCAGTGGCTAGTTCTCAATAAAATGTCGCTTTTAACAATAACCTGTAGTTTGATCAAAATCGTCACCAATAATTTAGAAAAGAAAACAACGAAATATATTAAAGTGAGGTGAAGATGATCAAGTATTGTGTGAAAAGATTGTTGACAGTATAAAGGACATCGTGCAATTAAGACTCGGTGGTGCAATTAAGACTCGTTCTGATTCTGCTGCAGACTCATCTGTTGAGATAATTGTAAGATATTAAATAACCTCTTATTCTTCCAAGTTTTATCGATAAATTGATTTGTTTAAAGAGTACAAATCTTCATTAGAGACCTAAGCTACAATAATCGAGATATTGTCAATTAAGCATCAGGAATGAGACTTATTTACATTTCCACAAGCCAACTTCTCTTTTTTCCAGAAAAAGTAGAAAACGTTTTAAAAAGCTAAAATAGTATTCAAAGCTCAGCTTTAAACAGCAATCCTGTCTCTACTTTTACTCGCATCTCTTGCAAACTCAATGTGTATATTATCCTTAACCAGGAAAAGCAATCTAGTGAGCAGATATTTAATGCTGTCAAAATAAATGTATTGCCTTGAAAACCTTTCTGCCAGACAATCAAATTCAATACATTAATTTTTCGAGTAATGTTTAAAAAAATGGAAATTCCAGTGCTGTAGAGAAGAATCCTTTGTATTCAGGACAGGAAATGGGTACCAATTGTGAGAATGAAAGTTTGAAATTCTCGTTAAATTTGTGGCGTCTCAGGAATAAAAGATAGTGTTCGTTCGAATTTTAAGCAGAAAAAACAATCAAATCATGTGATTGTAAACAAAGAACGTGATGTTTTGTTCCAAGACAACTTTTACTCTGAAAAATACACTGGAAACAATCAATCATAAAACGTAAAACGAGACGCTATAAATATCTTATTGCATCTCATAGATTGTCCGTCTGATAACGACGACATCATAACAGAAAAGAGAATGTTCAAACGCAATTTAAAATTTCGTTGCATCAAATGTTTTAAGTTGTTTGGAATGTTTCAGACCTATTGTTTGCATTACGGAAACTGCAAAAGGAATTTTCCCTTGGGTTAGTACCTTTTGCCATATTAATTTTGATGCCATTTTCATTCTCTTAAATCGCAAAAAAGCCTGCTCAATTGCTCGTTCTCTGAGTACTCCAGTATCCCTTACATTATCAGATTTTAACACAAATTATAATCATCTAACAAATAGAAACAAGAGAGCATTGTCAGTCTCACATACTAATTGTAGCTGAATTTATACAAAATCAAAGCGGTGTATTAAAAATTCAAAAGCAAAAAATGCTTATCATGAATTGATAGTCATTGAGTAATATTCTGACACTGACATATTGATTTACAAGTAGTAATATAAAATTGGCACTTACTGTTAAATATCTGAGTTCTGCCATTTATTAAATTTAGCGATAGTCATGAATTTGATAGTATTTAAAAATAAAAGTAGCCAACATAAAGTTATAAATAATTAAATTGTGTATGTGGTCGGTTTGAAAAACAATTCCATTTTATCACGGTAGTCAGAAAATGATAGAACTGAAAAGTCAATTCCAAATCATACACGTGGAAACGAAGTTACTTCCAAGTTTAAAAACACTTGTAATTTTCTTAAAATAGGGTTAAATCAAACTCATTTACGCCTAGTAATGTTTCTGAAAGCAAGTCATTGTTTTAATTCGAAGACATGAAGATGGCGAAGATGTTGTTTAGTAAAAAGTGTGCATCGAATAAGATTTCTAAAACCATAAAAATTTCAAAACGCACTCATCTTCCTTTAGTGATGTTTCTGACAGCACATTGCAACGTAAAATAAGCTGTTGTATAAGCACAGATTTTTAGTCGGATAATATTTCCGAAGAAATTGCAACTTGATCAGGGAACTTCATTCATGAGTGAGTTAACTCACAGGACCGTCAAAACAGTTTTATTACGAATCCTATGTCTTGAAGATGGATCAGAATGGGAGCAAGCACGCTATCCTGCTCTATTCGACTTGAGAACAGTGACCCACGAAATTACTAGGTTCAAGTCTTCTGAGTTAGTTCATGGTAAGAACTTACGAACTCTTGTGACGTTGTTGTTCGAACATTGGTTGGACCAATGAGATGACGGAGGAAATCCAGTGACCAAGTACATTTTTTGGCTGATGAACATGAAGAAACATTCTCAAGAACTAGCTGTGACCAAGGTAGAGGAATCACAGAAGAATAAGACACGATACGATAAAAAGGCTATACTTAAAGGTTCTGGGAGAAATGGTTGCATGGAACGGTCATGGGACATTGAATTGGCCGAAAACTCCGTTGAGTCCTTTTCAGAAATTGAGGATGCAGATGAAACTGATCCCTCAACGATTCCAAAAGGTAGCAACAGACAAGTAATTGTGACTGGTCATGCCTTACATTTTGTTGTAGTGGCCAATGATTTAGGTCAAATGTGCCTGCCATTAGAAAAAAAAAAAAACTTTAATGTATCTACATTTGGCTGTTTACAAAACCCCATATTTTTCAAGGGACGGGGTAATTGTAAACATAAATTTGTCAATAGTTTCGTTCAATTTGGAAGTAAAACCAATCTGTTTTTCCGTGTAGTTATGTATTTAATGGTATTTAGTACGTTTGAATTGCGTTTAATTGCATTTTTCGTGTTCTTGGGGTGCAGGAAGCCTGATGTACAAAAACGTCACACATATGTTCTTATAACTGACCAAGTACTGTCACGATTGAAGAAATCAGAAGAGAAAAAGAACAAAAGGAAGTCGAATGAGATGAAAGAACGAGAGCCAGCAAAAAAAAAAGCAGAACTCGAGGACAGCGAGGATGATCGAGGAACTATTTGAAGAATTGACTAACATTGACGGTGAAGAGTTTGAAGTTGTCCAAAAATTCAAGCAAAATATAGAAGACTGGCTTGTAGGGGAAGTTAAATATTTTGGAGCCATACATGGAAGACATGGAAACGACTACGTTTCTCCTTGTAGGAGCAAGATTGTTGACAGTATAAAGGACATCGTGCAATTAAGACTCGGTGGTCGTTAATTCTAGAGTGCGACGCCACATTATTTGAAACTTGATTAACTGAAATTGATTTGAAACCAAATTCATGATTCTCAATAAATGCGTGGAAAATTTTTCTGGTGCTTTGATCAGAAACATCACCAACAATTAAGGAATAAAATAATTTATTTATAAAAAGTAAACTGAAGATCATCTACTATTGTGTGAAAGGAAAAATGTTCAAGAGTCATATGAAAAGACTTAAGCATTTTAGAAGTGAGTGTTACGCAAATATATTTCTGTCTTTGAAAGAACGTGTCCCATCCGATAAAACATGCCATCTATTACTTGTGGAAGACTTGCTATATAATTCATTAGCATTGAATTAACCTGATCAAATGTACTGCAGCCTCGGCTGAGAAGATAATGTAAAACTGCTTGAAAAAATCTCTAATTCTTTCAAGTCTTATCGATCAATTGATTTGTTTAAAAAGTGCAAGTCTTCTGTAAAAACCTCAGATACAGATACAGAGACAGTGCCAATTGAGCATCAAAGAATATACTTTCTTTAGATGCTACTACTAATTTAATGAATGAATCATCCAAAGATAAAGTTTGGAGTATTTTCGACTGTAAACATTTGTTCTATGGGCAAATCATATAGTCTTCAGAGATACAAAATTCTTCTCATAAAAAGCTTCACTCTCCATGTTTATGTATCGATCATCAAAGTGGCTTTACTTTTCTTAACACGTGCATGCTCATTGCACTTGCGCACATCAACACCATGATAAGTATTAAATGAAAGTTGTCTTTTTTTTAGCATACACACATATCGAAGATTACTCTACAGACCTTATGAATAACTCAACTGAGCATTTTTTCCATAATAATCTCACATGACCATAATAGGAAGTTTGTTCACAATATAAAGGACATCGTGTAATTAAGAATCGGTGGTCGCTTATTCAAGAGTGCGATGCCGTATTATTTGAAAGCTTGAATAACGGAAATAGATTTGAAACGAAATCATTGATTCTCAATAAAATGTCGCGTTTAACAATAACCTGTAGTTTGATCAAAATCGTCACCAGTAATTTAGAAAAGAAGTCAACGAAATATATTAAAGTGAGGTGAAGATGATCAAGTATTGTGTGAAATGAAAAATGTTTAACGGTTAAATACGGTTTTTTCGATAACTCGCGGATTATCGTTGATCCTCGAGTTAACTCGGACTTGTGAATACGGCTGTAAGAGTTATAGAAAGTGACTAGAGAACTTGAGGGGTAAGTGTGGAGCATATCAATTTTTGTCTCAGAAAGAGTGTAACCCATCCGATGATGTATCTGATAAAATATCCCATCTATTGTATGTGGTCGACATTGTAAGGTTCGCCATCTCGCATCTTGCAAGAAATAAAACGCCAAGTTGGCAACCCTACATAATAAACGCCAAGGTGGCAACCTAAGAACAGGGAGAGAGAGGTGTAGCTAATAGCTTGAAAAAAAAAGGATATAGAAGATGGACCGGACATCGGTTAAACGAGACCTACTTTTCTTAGGTGTGGGAGGAAAATATAATTTTACAATGCCTATCCAAATGTAGTTGCTACTTTTTCTACATCTAATCTACGTGATGTGACCTATTAAATTTATTAAAATATAATTTTAAACGGAATTTTGTCTCTGTGTTAATTGAGTCTTTTACTGAACTTTCAAGACGGAGTTCATCAAACGAACATCGGCCTCTAATTACCACTGACTTGCTAAATAATTCTGAAGCATTGAATTCTGATTCTGCTGCAGACTCATGTGTTGAGATAATTGTAAGACATATTAAATAACCTCTAATTCTTCCAAGTTTTATCGATAAATTGATTTGTTTAAAGAGTACAAATCTTCATTAGAGACCTAAGCTACAATAATCGAGGTATTGTCAATGAAGCATCAGGAATGAGACTAATTTACATTTTGACAAGGCAACTTCTCTTTTTTCCTGAAAAAGTAGAAAGCGTTTTAAAAAGCTAAAATAGTATTCAAAGCTCAGCTTTAAACAGCAATCCTGTCTTTACTTTTTCTCGCATCTCTTGCAAAAACTATGTGTATATTATTCCTAACCAGGAAAAGCAATCTAGTGAGCAGATATTTAATGCTGTCAAAATAAATGTATTGCCTTGAAAAACTTTTTGCCAGACAATCAAATTCAATACATTAATTTTTCGAGAAATGTGTAAAAAAATGGAAATTCAAGTGCTGTAGAGAAGAATCCTTTGTATTCAGGACAGGAAATGGGTACCATTTGTGAGAATGAAAGTTTGAAATTCTCGTTAAATTTGTGGCGTCTCAGGAATAGAAGATAGTGTTAGTTCGAATTTTAAGCAGAAAAAAATCAAATCATGTGATTGTAAACAAAGAACGTGATGTTTTGTCCCAAGACAACTTTTCCTCTGAATAATACACTGGAAACATACAATCAATCATAAAACGTAATAAGAGACGCTATAAATATCTTATTGCATCTCATAGATTGTCCGTCTGATAACGACGACATCATAACAGAAAAGAGAATGTTCAAACGCAATTTAAAATTTCGTTGCATCAAATGTTTTAAGTTGTTTGGAATGTTTCAGACCTACTGTTTGCATTACGGAAACTGCAAAAGGAATTTTCCCTTGGGTTAGTACCTTTTGCCATCTTTTCGTTGATGAACAGGAAGAAACATTCTCAAGAACTAGCTGTGACTAAGGTAGAGGAATCACAGAAGAATAAGACACGGTACGATAAAAAGGCTATACTTAAAGGTTCTGGGAGAAATGGTTGCATGGAACAGTCATGGGAAATTGAATTGGCCGAAAACTCCGTTGAGTCCTCTTCAGAAATTGAGGATGCAGATGAAACTGATCCCTCAACGATTCCAAAAGATAGCAACAGACAAGGAATTGTGACTGGTCATGCCTTACATTTTGTTGCAGCACAAACTAACTTGTGTTTGCCTGTCGCTCCACCTTCACCTAAGGGAGTTCAGACACTTGTTACACTGCCCACAACTGTAGGTCCTTACAGAAATGCACCGCACATTGTTTCTCGAGCTATACCTTATTTATCTTCCGATCTCCACATGCGTCTACCGCTTTTCGCTTGTCCTCAGCCTAGAACTAGAGAAGCAAGCTACGGGCAATTTGTGCCCATGGTTCCAACTGGACACAAGAAATTCGTTCGACAGATTGCAAATGAATCGAATCAGAATAACAAGGTGACTGCCAAAAGGCAAAAAAAAAAAAAAAATTCCCCACAGACACAGAAAAAAACTCTCAAACTCGGAATACGAAGGTGTTTTAGAATTAAAAGCGTTGATTCTTACCATAGGGAAACTGTCAAGAGTGAAGCCTTTCCCCTTCATGGTTACTCACCTAGCACACACACTCTTAAGTAAATGTAATTAAGTAATTATGTCTTATGTAACTAAGGTATCTTTTATTTTTGTTTTGTGTTATTTGTATAATTTCGAACATTCAATTTTGCTGTGTAAAAATTGGCCCAGTACCCTGAATTTGGTAATACACTGATTCAGTCTGGTAAGTTGGTACTGGCCCCATTGTGTGAGCACTTATGCTCAGTACTTTGCATTCTCCTTTCGGGACTTTTCTTCGATCGAGATCTGCAGAAAAGTTTTCCTGGACGAGAGAAGTTTGTAACGTCTTGAGAGCATCCAGAATCATTATCGAGAAACGTGGGAGCTCACAATGGGAATCGTTCAAGTCCACCCCCTGGTCCGACTGAGGAAGTGAAAACTGGAGGAGGCTGTCTGGGAAGACACTTTGGAAGAGAGGCTTTTTTCTAGCCGCAGACGATTTGGAGAACTTTATCTTTAGGAGGCTGTATTGTATCGGTGATGGACATCGTCTTTAATTATAAAACTGTAGCTGTAAAATTTCTGTAAATATTTATTCTTAATACAACTATTTTAACCAGGAAGTGGTTTTACTTTTTCGTTGATACAGTACATTGGTAAAAAAGGTGTTTTGCACAGAAAAAGAAGCTGCACGTTTTATTTGTTTAACTTGACAAATCCCACATAAATATGTAAAGTATGACGCAATAAAGAAAATTTGAGCATGACTTTCCTTTCAGGCAAGAAATCTCACATAAAGTTATACGTGAAATGTCGTAAGGTCCATGAAACCTTTGAAGGGTCTCTGTGTGAAATGAACTTGTACGAAGTGGATAGAAACGTATTTCATTTTCAGCCATTGTAGCAATGCTTGATTTTCAAGTCAAATAAATATTTTATCCTGAGCCATATCTATATAAATAAGAATGGAGTGTTTGTTTGTACATTCAATATTTTCGACCCATTTCAAGTATTCTATCCGTTTTGGACCCTTCTGATGCCGAATCCACCTTTTTCTCGTTTGGTGTCTGTCTGTCTGTATGTTGTGCCCTATACACGTCCACACGGTTCAATATATTTTCATGGAAATTTGCATACAGTGAGTACTTATCTTCATTTAGTGAGTGGAATTGGTTGCGAAAGTCTGTCTGTCCGACTTTATGTTCTACGTTCGATTTTGTGTTTGTGTGTTTGTGCAAGCATCACATGCATTTTATTCAAGATATTTGATTGCAATTTATTTCATTTTATACATTATGTATTAGTTTAGTGAATGCAATATTAAACATTTTTTTATTATTATATTTAGTTGAGTTTCATGCTAAAACACCTGAGTAAGTATACTTAAATAAACCATAATTTGGTAGTTTTGGGAAAATTGGAATGTATATTGAATATTACGATAACTTCGATTGCTTTACCAGCACTGCTAAAAAAAAAATTATTCTTCAAAAAATTATTATTTTTAAATGGAATTATAGTTCTGATATTTCATTTATTTCGAGTCTTATTGTTGTTCTTTGCGCAATGAAAACGATTTTCGAATACTTGGGACAGACGATATTTTTCAACAAACGGGAATGAACAAGATCGCGCGAATATTGATATTTTCTTTTTCTTTCACTCTGAATTAATTTCACATTTCTAAATTTTGTGCACTTTTAGTTGTAAGTTGTGGCAAAACTGTGCAAGATCAAGAGATAAAAATGAATCACAAATTAATATCTTTAAAACAATTTTTTCCGACATCTTTTATTTTGTTTTATTTCGCTGTTTAATGTTTTAAAAATTTATTATTTTAATAAATATGTTTTCCTTCTCATCACACTCAACACCACCACAAAGTATTCGACTTAAAAATGGCAGGTAAGTCAGAATACATTTTCAGTAAATTTTAAGTGTGGTTAAGCCATTATTGAAATAATAATGCCGTTATTTAAAGAATAATGCCGTTCTTGAAAGAATAAAGCCGTTATTTTAAAAAAATGCCGTTATTTAAAGAATAATGTCGTTATTGAAAGAGTAATAATGTTTAAAATTTACGAACAAGAACTTTTCAAACATTAAAAAATTCGTTGCCATAATGACAGGAGAAGATTGAAAAATTTCACTATGCCACATACCGAATGCAAGAGTGCCGCAAGTAAACAAATTATGTTTTGTTGACTGAGTGCGAGAGTACTCACCGTAAATCGTAATTTTTATTAATTGAGTTGAACACGAAAAGAACTTAAGAAAGGGAATTCCAAATCTCCCACAAAATCGTCTTTTGGAGTAGTAACCTTAGGGTCACCTTTCGTTATTTTGTAGCTTTCTCAAACAGCAAGGGTGCGATGTATGTGAAATGTATTACATGAATGGATATGCATGTGTAGGATTTATGTCCAAAGTAAGTTGTAGAAATTATAAGGATGGCGAAAGGTGTTCAAATAAATTTTTATTCCACAAAAAACGTAAGTCATTATATATTTTTATTATCTCTTCAATCTAGAGTATACCAATTCAAACCGAGCAAGGTCGGGTATTTTGCTAGTAAACTATATGAATGCATTCATGTCAAATGCGCAGATTATTTGGAATCACAAGATGCCTCTAATTATTAAAAAAAAAACCTACATTCATTGCCGATTAAAGAAAAGTAATGCAAATCTAATAACGGCAAAAATGGCAAAGTATCACATTTTTTATGCATTCGTGTTGCATCGATCATGCAATATGAAATACCAGTCAACCATTATAACTGTATTAGGGTCATGAGGGGTAATTGTAAACAACTTATACAGGCGACCACGTGGGACTCCGAGAAACTAAAAAGTTGTTAAACATGAAAGCTGGTAACCGTGACGATGTAATATGGTGAACGCGTATTTATTTGAACCACAGCTGATAGTAATTTATTTAGTTGAAAAGTTTGGGTCTTAATCTTGTTGCGTGTTGCACTTTCTGCTGCCCTCCATAATATATTGAAAAATATTTTTTTTTCCAATTCTTTGCTACGGTCAGTTATGTTTCTATCGAACAGAAAATATTTGACTTTTCCTTCTGGGAACTTTAATGGATCTGCCGACCAAGCGGTATAGTGGTTAAAGTGTTAGCTTCTAGATCCGAAGTTCCTAGGTTCGAATCCGGGTTTGTGCATTGATGTTTGTAAGCGTATACCAGCTCAGATGTTGCTTCGTCATCTGAACATGGTTCAAAATTACGAAGTATAAATTGTTAGGGGCAATCATGGTCCTCCCACTGGGTGCTACTTCACAAGTGGCCATAACTTCCGGCCTTGTAGTGGCCAATGACTTATGTCAAATGTGCCTGCCATTAGAAAAAAAAATTTAATGGATCTACATTTGGCTGTTTACAATAACCCCATATTTTTCAAGGGACGGGGTAATTGTAAACATGACTTTGTCAATAGTTTCGTTCAATTTGGAAGTAAAACCAATCTGTTTTTCCGTGTAGTTTTGTATTTAATGGTATTTAGTACGTTTGAATTGCGTTTAATTGCATTTTTCGTGTTCTTGGGGTGCAGGAAGCCTGATGTACAAAAACGTCACACATATGGTGATGTTCTTATAACTGACCAAGTACTGTCACGATTGAAGAAATCAGAAGAGAAATAGAACAAAAGGAAGTCGAATGAGATGAAAGAACGAGAGCCAGCAAAAAAAAAAGCAGAACTCGAGGACAGCGAGGATGTTCGAGGAACTATTTGAAGAATTGACTAACATTGACGGTGAAGAGTTTGAAGTTGTCCAAAAATTCAAGCAAAATATAGAAGACTGGCTTGTAGGGGAAGTTAAATATTTTGGAGCCATACATGGAAGACATGGAAACGACTACGTTTCTCCTTGTAGGAGCAAGATTGTTGACAGTATAAAGGACATCGTGCAATTAAGACTCGGTGGTCGTTAATTCTAGAGTGCGACGCCACATTATTTGAAACTTGATTAACTGAAATTGATTTGAAACCAAATTCATGATTCTCAATAAATGCGTGGAAAATTTTTCTGGTGCTTTGATCAGAAACATCACCAACAATTAAGGAATAAAATAATTTATTTATAAAAAGTAAACTGAAGATCATCTACTATTGTGTGAAAGGAAAAATGTTCAAGAGTCATATGAAAAGACTTAAGCATTTTAGAAGTGAGTGTTACGCAAATATATTTCTGTCTTTGAAAGAACGTGTCCCATCCGATAAAACATGTCATCTCTTACTTGTGGAAGACTTGCTATATAATTCATTAGCGTTGAATTAACCTGATCAAATGTACTGCAGCCTCGGCTGAGAAGATAATGTAAAACTGCTCGAAAAAATCTCTAATTCTTTCAAGTCTTATCGATCAATTGATTTGTTTAAAAAGTGCAAGTCTTCTGTAAAAACCTCAGATACACATACAGAGACAGTGCCAATTGAGCATCAAAGAATATACTTTCTTTAGATGCTACTACTAATTTAATGAATGAATCATCCAAAGATAAAGTTTGGAGTATTTTCGACTGTAAACATTTGTTCTATGGGCAAATCATGTAGTCTTCAGAGATACAAAATTCTTCTCATAAAAAGCTTCACTCTCCATGTTTATGTATCGATCATCAAAGTGGCTTTACTTTTCTTAACATGTGCATGCTCATTGCACTTGCGCACATCAACACCATGATAAGTATTAAATGAAAGTTGTCTTTTTTTTAGCATACACACATATCGAAGATTACTCTACAGACCTTATGAATAACTCAACTGAGCATTTTTTCCATAATAATCTCACATGACCATAATAGGAAGTTTGTTCACAATATAAAGGACATCGTGTAATTAAGAATCGGTGGTCGCTTATTCAAGAGTGCGATGCCGTATTAATTGAAAGCTTGAATAACGGAAATAGATTTGAAACGAAATCATTTATTCGCTATAAAATGTCGCGTTTAACAATAACCTGTAGTTTGATCAAAATCGTCACCAGTAATTTAGAAAAGAAGTCAACGAAATATATTAAAGTGAGGTGAAGATGGTCAAGTATTGTGTGAAATGAAAACTGTTTAACGGTTAAATACGGTTTTTTCGACAACTCGCGGATTATCGTTGATCCTCGAGGTAACTCGGACTTGTGAATACGGCCGTAAGAGTTAAAGAAAGTGACTAGAGGACTTGAGGGGTAAGTGTGGAGCAAATCAATTTTTGTCTCAGAAAGAGTGTAACCCATCCGATGATGTATCTGATAAAACATCCCATCTATTGTATGTGGTAGACATTGTAAGGCTCGCTATCTCGCATCTTACAAGAAATAAAACGCGAAGTTGGCAACCCTACATCAGAAACGCCAAGCTGGCAACCTAAGAACAAGGAGAGAGAGGTGTAGCTATTATCTTGAAAAAAAAAGGATATAGAAGATGGACCGGGCATAGGTTAAACGAGACCTACTTTTCTTAGGTGTGGGAGGAAAATATAATTTTACAATGCCTATCCAAATGTAGTTGCTACTTTTTCTACATCTAATCTACGTGATGTGACCTATTAAATTTATTAAAATATAATTTTAAACGGAATTTTGTCTCTGTGTTAATTGAGTCTTTTACTGAACTTTCAAGACGGAGTTCATCAAACGAACATCGGCCTCTAATTACCACTGACTTGCTAAATAATTCTGAAGCATTGAATTCTGATTCTGCTGCAGACTCATGTGTTGAGATAATTGTAAGACATATTAAATAACCTCTAATTCTTCCAAGTTTTATCGATAAATTGATTTGTTTAAAGAGTACAAATCTTCATTAGAGACCTAAGCTACAATAATCGAGGTATTGTCAATGAAGCATCAGGAATGAGACTAATTTACATTTTGACAAGGCAACTTCTCTTTTTTCCTGAAAAAGTAGAAAGCGTTTTAAAAAGCTAAAATAGTATTCAAAGCTCAGCTTTAAACAGCAATCCTGTCTTTACTTTTTCTCGCATCTCTTGCAAAAACTATGTGTATATTATTCCTAACCAGGAAAAGCAATCTAGTGAGCAGATATTTAATGCTGTCAAAATAAATGTATTGCCTTGAAAAACTTTTTGCCAGACAATCAAATTCAATACATTAATTTTTCGAGAAATGTGTAAAAAAATGGAAATTCAAGTGCTGTAGAGAAGAATCCTTTGTATTCAGGACAGGAAATGGGTACCATTTGTGAGAATGAAAGTTTGAAATTCTCGTTAAATTTGTGGCGTCTCAGGAATAGAAGATAGTGTTAGTTCGAATTTTAAGCAGAAAAAAATCAAATCATGTGATTGTAAACAAAGAACGTGATGTTTTGTCCCAAGACAACTTTTCCTCTGAATAATACACTGGAAACATACAATCAATCATAAAACGTAATAAGAGACGCTATAAATATCTTATTGCATCTCATAGATTGTCCGTCTGATAACGACGACATCATAACAGAAAAGAGAATGTTCAAACGCAATTTAAAATTTCGTTGCATCAAATGTTTTAAGTTGTTTGGAATGTTTCAGACCTACTGTTTGCATTACGGAAACTGCAAAAGGAATTTTCCCTTGGGTTAGTACCTTTTGCCATCTTTTCGTTGATGAACAGGAAGAAACATTCTCAAGAACTAGCTGTGACTAAGGTAGAGGAATCACAGAAGAATAAGACACGGTACGATAAAAAGGCTATACTTAAAGGTTCTGGGAGAAATGGTTGCATGGAACAGTCATGGGAAATTGAATTGGCCGAAAACTCCGTTGAGTCCTCTTCAGAAATTGAGGATGCAGATGAAACTGATCCCTCAACGATTCCAAAAGATAGCAACAGACAAGGAATTGTGACTGGTCATGCCTTACATTTTGTTGCAGCACAAACTAACTTGTGTTTGCCTGTCGCTCCACCTTCACCTAAGGGAGTTCAGACACTTGTTACACTGCCCACAACTGTAGGTCCTTACAGAAATGCACCGCACATTGTTTCTCGAGCTATACCTTATTTATCTTCCGATCTCCACATGCGTCTACCGCTTTTCGCTTGTCCTCAGCCTAGAACTAGAGAAGCAAGCTACGGGCAATTTGTGCCCATGGTTCCAACTGGACACAAGAAATTCGTTCGACAGATTGCAAATGAATCGAATCAGAATAACAAGGTGACTGCCAAAAGGCAAAAAAAAAAAATTCCCCACAGACACAGAAAAAAACTCTCAAACTCGGAATACGAAGGTGTTTTAGAATTAAAAGCGTTGATTCTTACCATAGGGAAACTGTCAAGAGTGAAGCCTTTCCCCTTCATGGTTACTCACCTAGCACACACACTCTTAAGTAAATGTAATTAAGTAATTATGTCTTATGTAACTAAGGTATCTTTTATTTTTGTTTTGTGTTATTTGTATAATTTCGAACATTCAATTTTGCTGTGTAAAAATTGTGCCAGTACCCTGAATTTGGTAATACACTGATTCAGTCTGGTAAGTTGGTACTGGCCCCATTGTGTGAGCACTTATGCTCAGTACTTTGCATTCTCCTTTCGGGACTTTTCTTCGATCGAGATCTGCAGAAAAGTTTTCCTGGACGAGAGAAGTTTGTAACGTCTTGAGAGCATCCAGAATCATTATCGAGAAACGTGGGAGCTCACAATGGGAATCGTTCAAGTCCACCCCCTGGTCCGACTGAGGAAGTGAAAACTGGAGGAGGCTGTCTGGGAAGACACTTTGGAAGAGAGGCTTTTTTCTAGCCGCAGACGATTTGGAGAACTTTATCTTTAGGAGGCTGTATTGTATCGGTGATGGACATCGTCTTTAATTATAAAACTGTAGCTGTACAATTTCTGTAAATATTTATTCTTAATACAACTATTTTAACCAGGAAGTGGTTTTACTTTTTCGTTGATACAGTACATTGGTAAAAAAGGTGTTTTGCACAGAAAAAGAAGCTGCACGTTTTATTTGTTTAACTTGACAAATCCCACATAAATATGTAAAGTATGACGCAATAAAGAAAATTTGAGCATGACTTTCCTTTCAGGCAAGAAATCTCACATAAAGTTATACGTGAAATGTCGTAAGGTCCATGAAACCTTTGAAGGGTCTCTGTGTGAAATGAACTTGTACGAAGTGGATAGAAACGTATTTCATTTTCAGCCATTGTAGCAATGCTTGATTTTCAAGTCAAATAAATATTTTATCCTGAGCCATATCTATATAAATAAGAATGGAGTGTTTGTTTGTACATTCAATATTTTCGACCCATTTCAAGTATTCTATCCGTTTTGGACCCTTCTGATGCCGAATCCACCTTTTTCTCGTTTGGTGTCTGTCTGTCTGTATGTTGTGCCCTATACACGTCCACACGGTTCAATATATTTTCATGGAAATTTGCATACAGTGAGTACTTATCTTCATTTAGTGAGTGGAATTGGTTGCGAAAGTCTGTCTGTCCGACTTTATGTTCTACGTTCGATTTTGTGTTTGTGTGTTTGTGCAAGCATCACATGCATTTTATTCAAGATATTTGATTGCAATTTATTTCATTTTATACATTATGTATTAGTTTAGTGAATGCAATATTAAACATTTTTTTATTATTATATTTAGTTGAGTTTCATGCTAAAACACCTGAGTAAGTATACTTAAATAAACCATAATTTGGTAGTTTTGGGAAAATTGGAATGTATATTGAATATTACGATAACTTCGATTGCTTTACCAGCACTGCTAAAAAAAAAATTATTCTTCAAAAAATTATTATTTTTAAATGGAATTATAGTTCTGATATTTCATTTATTTCGAGTCTTATTGTTGTTCTTTGCGCAATGAAAACGATTTTCGAATACTTGGGACAGACGATATTTTTCAACAAACGGGAATGAACAAGATCGCGCGAATATTGATATTTTCTTTTTCTTTCACTCTGAATTAATTTCACATTTCTAAATTTTGTGCACTTTTAGTTGTAAGTTGTGGCAAAACTGTGCAAGATCAAGAGATAAAAATGAATCACAAATTAATATCTTTAAAACAATTTTTTCCGACATCTTTTATTTTGTTTTATTTCGCTGTTTAATGTTTTAAAAATTTATTATTTTAATAAATATGTTTTCCTTCTCATCACACTCAACACCACCACAAAGTATTCGACTTAAAAATGGCAGGTAAGTCAGAATACATTTTCAGTAAATTTTAAGTGTGGTTAAGCCATTATTGAAATAATAATGCCGTTATTTAAAGAATAATGCCGTTCTTGAAAGAATAAAGCCGTTATTTTAAAAAAATGCCGTTATTTAAAGAATAATGTCGTTATTGAAAGAGTAATAATGTTTAAAATTTCCGAACAAGAACTTTTCAAACATTAAAAAATTCGTTGCCATAATGACAGGAGAAGATTGAAAAATTTCACTATGCCACATACCGAATGCAAGAGTGCCGCAAGTAAACAAATAATGTTTTGTTGACTGAGTGCGAGAGTACTCACCGTAAATCGTAATTTTTATTAATTGAGTTGAACACGAAAAGAACTTAAGAAAGGGAATTCCAAATCTCCCACAAAATCGTCTTTTGGAGTAGTAACCTTAGGGTCACCTTTCGTTATTTTGTAGCTTTCTCAAACAGCAAGGGTGCGATGTATGTGAAATGTATTACATGAATGGATATGCATGTGTAGGATTTATGTCCAAAGTAAGTTGTAGAAATTATAAGGATGGCGAAAGGTGTTCAAATAAATTTTTATTCCACAAAAAACGTAAGTCATTATATATTTTTATTATCTCTTCAATCTAGAGTATACCAATTCAAACCGAGCAAGGTCGGGTATTTTGCTAGTAAACTATATGAATGCATTCATGTCAAATGCGCAGATTATTTGGAATCACAAGATGCCTCTAATTATTAAAAAAAAAAACCTACATTCATTGCCGATTAAAGAAAAGTAATGCAAATCTAATAACGGCAAAAATGGCAAAGTATCACATTTTTTATGCATTCGTGTTGCATCGATCATGCAATATGAAATACCAGTCAACCATTATAACTGTATTAGGGTCATGAGGGGTAATTGTAAACAACCTATACAGGCGACCACGTGGGACTCCGAGAAACTAAAAAGTTGTTAAACATGAAAGCTGGTAACCGTGACGATGTAATATGGTGAACGCGTATTTATTTGAACCACAGCTGATAGTAATTTATTTAGTTGAAAAGTTTGGGTCTTAATCTTGTTGCGTGTTGCACTTTCTGCTGCCCTCCATAATATATTGAAAAATATTTTTTTTTCCAATTCTTTGCTACGGTCAGTTATGTTTCTATCGAACAGAAAATATTTGACTTTTCCTTCTGGGAACTTTAATGGATCTGCCGACCAAGCGGTATAGTGGTTAAAGTGTTAGCTTCTAGATCCGAAGTTCCTAGGTTCGAATCCGGGTTTGTGCATTGATGTTTGTAAGCGTATACCAGCTCAGATGTTGCTTCGTCATCTGAACATGGTTCAAAATTACGAAGTATAAATTGTTAGGGGCAATCATGGTCCTCCCACTGGGTGCTACTTCACAAGTGGCCATAACTTCCGGCCTTGTAGTGGCCAATGACTTATGTCAAATGTGCCTGCCATTAGAAAAAAAAATTTAATGGATCTACATTTGGCTGTTTACAATAACCCCATATTTTTCAAGGGACGGGGTAATTGTAAACATGACTTTGTCAATAGTTTCGTTCAATTTGGAAGTAAAACCAATCTGTTTTTCCGTGTAGTTTTGTATTTAATGGTATTTAGTACGTTTGAATTGCGTTTAATTGCATTTTTCGTGTTCTTGGGGTGCAGGAAGCCTGATGTACAAAAACGTCACACATATGGTGATGTTCTTATAACTGACCAAGTACTGTCACGATTGAAGAAATCAGAAGAGAAATAGAACAAAAGGAAGTCGAATGAGATGAAAGAACGAGAGCCAGCAAAAAAAAAAGCAGAACTCGAGGACAGCGAGGATGTTCGAGGAACTATTTGAAGAATTGACTAACATTGACGGTGAAGAGTTTGAAGTTGTCCAAAAATTCAAGCAAAATATAGAAGACTGGCTTGTAGGGGAAGTTAAATATTTTGGAGCCATACATGGAAGACATGGAAACGACTACGTTTCTCCTTGTAGGAGCAAGATTGTTGACAGTATAAAGGACATCGTGCAATTAAGACTCGGTGGTCGTTAATTCTAGAGTGCGACGCCACATTATTTGAAACTTGATTAACTGAAATTGATTTGAAACCAAATTCATGATTCTCAATAAATGCGTGGAAAATTTTTCTGGTGCTTTGATCAGAAACATCACCAACAATTAAGGAATAAAATAATTTATTTATAAAAAGTAAACTGAAGATCATCTACTATTGTGTGAAAGGAAAAATGTTCAAGAGTCATATGAAAAGACTTAAGCATTTTAGAAGTGAGTGTTACGCAAATATATTTCTGTCTTTGAAAGAACGTGTCCCATCCGATAAAACATGTCATCTCTTACTTGTGGAAGACTTGCTATATAATTCATTAGCGTTGAATTAACCTGATCAAATGTACTGCAGCCTCGGCTGAGAAGATAATGTAAAACTGCTCGAAAAAATATCTAATTCTTTCAAGTCTTATCGATCAATTGATTTGTTTAAAAAGTGCAAGTCTTCTGTAAAAACCTCAGATACACATACAGAGACAGTGCCAATTGAGCATCAAAGAATATACTTTCTTTAGATGCTACTACTAATTTAATGAATGAATCATCCAAAGATAAAGTTTGGAGTATTTTCGACTGTAAACATTTGTTCTATGGGCAAATCATGTAGTCTTCAGAGATACAAAATTCTTCTCATAAAAAGCTTCACTCTCCATGTTTATGTATCGATCATCAAAGTGGCTTTACTTTTCTTAACATGTGCATGCTCATTGCACTTGCGCACATCAACACCATGATAAGTATTAAATGAAAGTTGTCTTTTTTTTAGCATACACACATATCGAAGATTACTCTACAGACCTTATGAATAACTCAACTGAGCATTTTTTCCATAATAATCTCACATGACCATAATAGGAAGTTTGTTCACAATATAAAGGACATCGCGTAATTAAGAATCGGTGGTCGCTTATTCAAGAGTGCGATGCCGTATTAATTGAAAGCTTGAATAACGGAAATAGATTTGAAACGAAATCATTTATTCGCTATAAAATGTCGCGTTTAACAATAACCTGTAGTTTGATCAAAATCGTCACCAGTAATTTAGAAAAGAAGTCAACGAAATATATTAAAGTGAGGTGAAGATGGTCAAGTATTGTGTGAAATGAAAACTGTTTAACGGTTAAATACGGTTTTTTCGATAACTCGCGGATTATCGTTGATCCTCGAGGTAACTCGGACTTGTGAATACGGCCGTAAGAGTTAAAGAAAGTGACTAGAGGACTTGAGGGGTAAGTGTGGAGCAAATCAATTTTTGTCTCAGAAAGAGTGTAACCCATCCGATGATGTATCTGATAAAACATCCCATCTATTGTATGTGGTAGACATTGTAAGGTTCGCTATCTCGCATCTTACAAGAAATAAAACGCGAAGTTGGCAACCCTACATCAGAAACGCCAAGCTGGCAACCTAAGAACAAGGAGAGAGAGGTGTAGCTATTATCTTGAAAAAAAAAGGATATAGAAGATGGACCGGGCATAGGTTAAACGAGACCTACTTTTCTTAGGTGTGGGAGGAAAATATAATTTTACAATGCCTATCCAAATGTAGTTGCTACTTTTTCTACATCTAATCTACGTGATGTGACCTATTAAATTTATTAAAATATAATTTTAAACGGAATTTTGTCTCTGTGTTAATTGAGTCTTTTACTGAACTTTCAAGACGGAGTTCATCAAACGAACATCGGCCTCTAATTACCACTGACTTGCTAAATAATTCTGAAGCATTGAATTCTGATTCTGCTGCAGACTCATGTGTTGAGATAATTGTAAGACATATTAAATAACCTCTAATTCTTCCAAGTTTTATCGATAAATTGATTTGTTTAAAGAGTACAAATCTTCATTAGAGACCTAAGCTACAATAATCGAGGTATTGTCAATGAAGCATCAGGAATGAGACTAATTTACATTTTGACAAGGCAACTTCTCTTTTTTCCTGAAAAAGTAGAAAGCGTTTTAAAAAGCTAAAATAGTATTCAAAGCTCAGCTTTAAACAGCAATCCTGTCTTTACTTTTTCTCGCATCTCTTGCAAAAACTATGTGTATATTATTCCTAACCAGGAAAAGCAATCTAGTGAGCAGATATTTAATGCTGTCAAAATAAATGTATTGCCTTGAAAAACTTTTTGCCAGACAATCAAATTCAATACATTAATTTTTCGAGAAATGTGTAAAAAAATGGAAATTCAAGTGCTGTAGAGAAGAATCCTTTGTATTCAGGACAGGAAATGGGTACCATTTGTGAGAATGAAAGTTTGAAATTCTCGTTAAATTTGTGGCGTCTCAGGAATAGAAGATAGTGTTAGTTCGAATTTTAAGCAGAAAAAAATCAAATCATGTGATTGTAAACAAAGAACGTGATGTTTTGTCCCAAGACAACTTTTCCTCTGAATAATACACTGGAAACATACAATCAATCATAAAACGTAATAAGAGACGCTATAAATATCTTATTGCATCTCATAGATTGTCCGTCTGATAACGACGACATCATAACAGAAAAGAGAATGTTCAAACGCAATTTAAAATTTCGTTGCATCAAATGTTTTAAGTTGTTTGGAATGTTTCAGACCTACTGTTTGCATTACGGAAACTGCAAAAGGAATTTTCCCTTGGGTTAGTACCTTTTGCCATCTTTTCGTTGATGAACAGGAAGAAACATTCTCAAGAACTAGCTGTGACTAAGGTAGAGGAATCACAGAAGAATAAGACACGGTACGATAAAAAGGCTATACTTAAAGGTTCTGGGAGAAATGGTTGCATGGAACAGTCATGGGAAATTGAATTGGCCGAAAACTCCGTTGAGTCCTCTTCAGAAATTGAGGATGCAGATGAAACTGATCCCTCAACGATTCCAAAAGATAGCAACAGACAAGGAATTGTGACTGGTCATGCCTTACATTTTGTTGCAGCACAAACTAACTTGTGTTTGCCTGTCGCTCCACCTTCACCTAAGGGAGTTCAGACACTTGTTACACTGCCCACAACTGTAGGTCCTTACAGAAATGCACCGCACATTGTTTCTCGAGCTATACCTTATTTATCTTCCGATCTCCACATGCGTCTACCGCTTTTCGCTTGTCCTCAGCCTAGAACTAGAGAAGCAAGCTACGGGCAATTTGTGCCCATGGTTCCAACTGGACACAAGAAATTCGTTCGACAGATTGCAAATGAATCGAATCAGAATAACAAGGTGACTGCCAAAAGGCAAAAAAAAAAAAATTCCCCACAGACACAGAAAAAAACTCTCAAACTCGGAATACGAAGGTGTTTTAGAATTAAAAGCGTTGATTCTTACCATAGGGAAACTGTCAAGAGTGAAGCCTTTCCCCTTCATGGTTACTCACCTAGCACACACACTCTTAAGTAAATGTAATTAAGTAATTATGTCTTATGTAACTAAGGTATCTTTTATTTTTGTTTTGTGTTATTTGTATAATTTCGAACATTCAATTTTGCTGTGTAAAAATTGTGCCAGTACCCTGAATTTGGTAATACACTGATTCAGTCTGGTAAGTTGGTACTGGCCCCATTGTGTGAGCACTTATGCTCAGTACTTTGCATTCTCCTTTCGGGACTTTTCTTCGATCGAGATCTGCAGAAAAGTTTTCCTGGACGAGAGAAGTTTGTAACGTCTTGAGAGCATCCAGAATCATTATGGAGAAACGTGGGAGCTCACAATGGGAATCGTTCAAGTCCACCCCCTGGTCCGACTGAGGAAGTGAAAACTGGAGGAGGCTGTCTGGGAAGACACTTTGGAAGAGAGGCTTTTTTCTAGCCGCAGACGATTTGGAGAACTTTATCTTTAGGAGGCTGTATTGTATCGGTGATGGACATCGTCTTTAATTATAAAACTGTAGCTGTACTATTTCTGTAAATATTTATTCTTAATACAACTATTTTAACCAGGAAGTGGTTTTACTTTTTCGTTGATACAGTACATTGGTAAAAAAGGTGTTTTGCACAGAAAAAGAAGCTGCACGTTTTATTTGTTTAACTTGACAAATCCCACATAAATATGTAAAGTATGACGCAATAAAGAAAATTTGAGCATGACTTTCCTTTCAGGCAAGAAATCTCACATAAAGTTATACGTGAAATGTCGTAAGGTCCATGAAACCTTTGAAGGGTCTCTGTGTGAAATGAACTTGTACGAAGTGGATAGAAACGTATTTCATTTTCAGCCATTGTAGCAATGCTTGATTTTCAAGTCAAATAAATATTTTATCCTGAGCCATATCTATATAAATAAGAATGGAGTGTTTGTTTGTACATTCAATATTTTCGACCCATTTCAAGTATTCTATCCGTTTTGGACCCTTCTGATGCCGAATCCACCTTTTTCTCGTTTGGTGTCTGTCTGTCTGTATGTTGTGCCCTATACACGTCCACACGGTTCAATATATTTTCATGGAAATTTGCATACAGTGAGTACTTATCTTCATTTAGTGAGTGGAATTGGTTGCGAAAGTCTGTCTGTCCGACTTTATGTTCTACGTTCGATTTTGTGTTTGTGTGTTTGTGCAAGCATCACATGCATTTTATTCAAGATATTTGATTGCAATTTATTTCATTTTATACATTATGTATTAGTTTAGTGAATGCAATATTAAACATTTTTTTATTATTATATTTAGTTGAGTTTCATGCTAAAACACCTGAGTAAGTATACTTAAATAAACCATAATTTGGTAGTTTTGGGAAAATTGGAATGTATATTGAATATTACGATAACTTCGATTGCTTTACCAGCACTGCTAAAAAAAAATTATTCTTCAAAAAATTATTATTTTTAAATGGAATTATAGTTCTGATATTTCATTTATTTCGAGTCTTATTGTTGTTCTTTGCGCAATGAAAACGATTTTCGAATACTTGGGACAGACGATATTTTTCAACAAACGGGAATGAACAAGATCGCGCGAATATTGATATTTTCTTTTTCTTTCACTCTGAATTAATTTCACATTTCTAAATTTTGTGCACTTTTAGTTGTAAGTTGTGGCAAAACTGTGCAAGATCAAGAGATAAAAATGAATCACAAATTAATATCTTTAAAACAATTTTTTCCGACATCTTTTATTTTGTTTTATTTCGCTGTTTAATGTTTTAAAAATTTATTATTTTAATAAATATGTTTTCCTTCTCATCACACTCAACACCACCACAAAGTATTCGACTTAAAAATGGCAGGTAAGTCAGAATACATTTTCAGTAAATTTTAAGTGTGGTTAAGCCATTATTGAAATAATAATGCCGTTATTTAAAGAATAATGCCGTTCTTGAAAGAATAAAGCCGTTATTTTAAAAAAATGCCGTTATTTAAAGAATAATGTCGTTATTGAAAGAGTAATAATGTTTAAAATTTACGAACAAGAACTTTTCAAACATTAAAAAATTCGTTGCCATAATGACAGGAGAAGATTGAAAAATTTCACTATGCCACATACCGAATGCAAGAGTGCCGCAAGTAAACAAATTATGTTTTGTTGACTGAGTGCGAGAGTACTCACCGTAAATCGTAATTTTTATTAATTGAGTTGAACACGAAAAGAACTTAAGAAAGGGAATTCCAAATCTCCCACAAAATCGTCTTTTGGAGTAGTAACCTTAGGGTCACCTTTCGTTATTTTGTAGCTTTCTCAAACAGCAAGGGTGCGATGTATGTGAAATGTATTACATGAATGGATATGCATGTGTAGGATTTATGTCCAAAGTAAGTTGTAGAAATTATAAGGATGGCGAAAGGTGTTCAAATAAATTTTTATTCCACAAAAAACGTAAGTCATTATATATTTTTATTATCTCTTCAATCTAGAGTATACCAATTCAAACCGAGCAAGGTCGGGTATTTTGCTAGTAAACTATATGAATGCATTCATGTCAAATGCGCAGATTATTTGGAATCACAAGATGCCTCTAATTATTAAAAAAAAAAACCTACATTCATTGCCGATTAAAGAAAAGTAATGCAAATCTAATAACGGCAAAAATGGCAAAGTATCACATTTTTTATGCATTCGTGTTGCATCGATCATGCAATATGAAATACCAGTCAACCATTATAACTGTATTAGGGTCATGAGGGGTAATTGTAAACAACCTATACAGGCGACCACGTGGGACTCCGAGAAACTAAAAAGTTGTTAAACATGAAAGCTGGTAACCGTGACGATGTAATATGGTGAACGCGTATTTATTTGAACCACAGCTGATAGTAATTTATTTAGTTGAAAAGTTTGGGTCTTAATCTTGTTGCGTGTTGCACTTTCTGCTGCCCTCCATAATATATTGAAAAATATTTTTTTTTCCAATTCTTTGCTACGGTCAGTTATGTTTCTATCGAACAGAAAATATTTGACTTTTCCTTCTGGGAACTTTAATGGATCTGCCGACCAAGCGGTATAGTGGTTAAAGTGTTAGCTTCTAGATCCGAAGTTCCTAGGTTCGAATCCGGGTTTGTGCATTGATGTTTGTAAGCGTATACCAGCTCAGATGTTGCTTCGTCATCTGAACATGGTTCAAAATTACGAAGTATAAATTGTTAGGGGCAATCATGGTCCTCCCACTGGGTGCTACTTCACAAGTGGCCATAACTTCCGGCCTTGTAGTGGCCAATGACTTATGTCAAATGTGCCTGCCATTAGAAAAAAAAATTTAATGGATCTACATTTGGCTGTTTACAATAACCCCATATTTTTCAAGGGACGGGGTAATTGTAAACATGACTTTGTCAATAGTTTCGTTCAATTTGGAAGTAAAACCAATCTGTTTTTCCGTGTAGTTTTGTATTTAATGGTATTTAGTACGTTTGAATTGCGTTTAATTGCATTTTTCGTGTTCTTGGGGTGCAGGAAGCCTGATGTACAAAAACGTCACACATATGGTGATGTTCTTATAACTGACCAAGTACTGTCACGATTGAAGAAATCAGAAGAGAAATAGAACAAAAGGAAGTCGAATGAGATGAAAGAACGAGAGCCAGCAAAAAAAAAAGCAGAACTCGAGGACAGCGAGGATGTTCGAGGAACTATTTGAAGAATTGACTAACATTGACGGTGAAGAGTTTGAAGTTGTCCAAAAATTCAAGCAAAATATAGAAGACTGGCTTGTAGGGGAAGTTAAATATTTTGGAGCCATACATGGAAGACATGGAAACGACTACGTTTCTCCTTGTAGGAGCAAGATTGTTGACAGTATAAAGGACATCGTGCAATTAAGACTCGGTGGTCGTTAATTCTAGAGTGCGACGCCACATTATTTGAAACTTGATTAACTGAAATTGATTTGAAACCAAATTCATGATTCTCAATAAATGCGTGGAAAATTTTTCTGGTGCTTTGATCAGAAACATCACCAACAATTAAGGAATAAAATAATTTATTTATAAAAAGTAAACTGAAGATCATCTACTATTGTGTGAAAGGAAAAATGTTCAAGAGTCATATGAAAAGACTTAAGCATTTTAGAAGTGAGTGTTACGCAAATATATTTCTGTCTTTGAAAGAACGTGTCCCATCCGATAAAACATGTCATCTCTTACTTGTGGAAGACTTGCTATATAATTCATTAGCGTTGAATTAACCTGATCAAATGTACTGCAGCCTCGGCTGAGAAGATAATGTAAAACTGCTCGAAAAAATATCTAATTCTTTCAAGTCTTATCGATCAATTGATTTGTTTAAAAAGTGCAAGTCTTCTGTAAAAACCTCAGATACACATACAGAGACAGTGCCAATTGAGCATCAAAGAATATACTTTCTTTAGATGCTACTACTAATTTAATGAATGAATCATCCAAAGATAAAGTTTGGAGTATTTTCGACTGTAAACATTTGTTCTATGGGCAAATCATGTAGTCTTCAGAGATACAAAATTCTTCTCATAAAAAGCTTCACTCTCCATGTTTATGTATCGATCATCAAAGTGGCTTTACTTTTCTTAACATGTGCATGCTCATTGCACTTGCGCACATCAACACCATGATAAGTATTAAATGAAAGTTGTCTTTTTTTTAGCATACACACATATCGAAGATTACTCTACAGACCTTATGAATAACTCAACTGAGCATTTTTTCCATAATAATCTCACATGACCATAATAGGAAGTTTGTTCACAATATAAAGGACATCGCGTAATTAAGAATCGGTGGTCGCTTATTCAAGAGTGCGATGCCGTATTAATTGAAAGCTTGAATAACGGAAATAGATTTGAAACGAAATCATTTATTCGCTATAAAATGTCGCGTTTAACAATAACCTGTAGTTTGATCAAAATCGTCACCAGTAATTTAGAAAAGAAGTCAACGAAATATATTAAAGTGAGGTGAAGATGGTCAAGTATTGTGTGAAATGAAAACTGTTTAACGGTTAAATACGGTTTTTTCGATAACTCGCGGATTATCGTTGATCCTCGAGTTAACTCGGACTTGTGAATACGGCCGTAAGAGTTAAAGAAAGTGACTAGAGGACTTGAGGGGTAAGTGTGGAGCAAATCAATTTTTGTCTCAGAAAGAGTGTAACCCATCCGATGATGTATCTGATAAAACATCCCATCTATTGTATGTGGTAGACATTGTAAGGTTCGCTATCTCGCATCTTACAAGAAATAAAACGCGAAGTTGGCAACCCTACATCAGAAACGCCAAGCTGGCAACCTAAGAACAAGGAGAGAGAGGTGTAGCTATTATCTTGAAAAAAAAAAGGATATAGAAGATGGACCGGGCATAGGTTAAACGAGACCTACTTTTCTTAGGTGTGGGAGGAAAATATAATTTTACAATGCCTATCCAAATGTAGTTGCTACTTTTTCTACATCTAATCTATGTGATGTGACCGATTAAATTTATTAAAATATAATTTAAAACGGAATTTTGGCTCTGTGTTAATTGAGTGTTTTATTGAACTTTCAAGACGGAGTTCATCAAACAAACATCGGCCTCTAATTACCACTGACTTGCTAAATAATTCTGAAGCATTGAATTCTGATTCTGCTGCAGACTCATGTGTTGAGATAATTGTAAGACATATTAAATAACCTCTAATTCTTCCAAGTTTTATCGATAAATTGATTTGTTTAAAGAGTACAAATCTTCATTACAGTCCTAAGCTACAATAATCGAGATATTGTCAATGAAGCATCAGGAATGAGACTAATTTACATTTTGACTAGGCAACTTCTCTTTTTTCCAGAAAAAGTAGAAAGCGTTTTAAAAAGCTAAAATAGTATTCAAAGCTCAGCTTTAAACAGCAATCCTGTCTTTACTTTTTCTCGCATCTCTTGCAAAAACTATGTGTATATTATTCCTAACCAGGAAAAGCAATCTAGTGAGCAGATATTTAATGCTGTCAAAATAAATGTATTGCCTTGAAAAACTTTTTGCCAGACAATCAAATTCAATACATTAATTTTTCGAGAAATGTGTAAAAAAATGGAAATTCAAGTGCTGTAGAGAAGAATCCTTTGTATTCAGGACAGGAAATGGGTACCATTTGTGAGAATGAAAGTTTGAAATTCTCGTTAAATTTGTGGCGTCTCAGGAATAGAAGATAGTGTTAGTTCGAATTTTAAGCAGAAAAAAAATCAAATCATGTGATTGTAAACAAAGAACGTGATGTTTTGTCCCAAGACAACTTTTCCTCTGAATAATACACTGGAAACATACAATCAATCATAAAACGTAATAAGAGACGCTATAAATATCTTATTGCATCTCATAGATTGTCCGTCTGATAACGACGACATCATAACAGAAAAGAGAATGTTCAAACGCAATTTAAAATTTCGTTGCATCAAATGTTTTAAGTTGTTTGGAATGTTTCAGACCTACTGTTTGCATTACGGAAACTGCAAAAGGAATTTTCCCTTGGGTTAGTACCTTTTGCCATCTTTTCGTTGATGAACAGGAAGAAACATTCTCAAGAACTAGCTGTGACCAAAGGAATCACAGAAGAATAAGACACGGTACGATAAAAAGGCTATACTTAAAGGTTCTGGGAGAAATGGTTGCATGGAACAGTCATGGGAAATTGAATTGGCCGAAAACTCCGTTGAGTCCTCTTCAGAAATTGAGGATGCAGAGGAAACTGATCCCTCAACGATTCCAAAAGATAGCAACAGACAAGGAATTGTGACTGGTCATGCCTTACATTTTGTTGCAGCACAAACTAACTTGTGTTTGCCTGTCGCTCCACCTTCACCTAAGGGAGTTCAGACACTTGTTACACTGCCCACAACTGTAGGTCCTTACAGAAATGCACCGCACATTGTTTCTCGAGCTATACCTTATTTATCTTCCGATCTCCACATGCGTCTACCGCTTTTCGCTTGTCCTCAGCCTAGAACTAGAGAAGCAAGCTACGGGCAATTTGTGCCCATGGTTCCAACTGGACACAAGAAATTCGTTCGACAGATTGCAAATGAATCGAATCAGAATAACAAGGTGACTGCCAAAAGGCAAAAAAAATTCTCTACAGACACAGAAAAAAACTCTCAAACTCGGAATACGAAGGTGTTTTAGAATTAAAAGCGTTGATTCTTAGCATAGGGAAACTGTCAAGAGTGAAGCCTTTCCCCTTCATGGTTACTCACCTAGCACACACACTCTTAAGTAAATGTAATTAAGTAATTATGTCTTATGTAACTAAGGTATCTTTTATTTTTGTTTTGTGTTATTTGTATAATTTCGAACATTCAATTCTGCTGTGTAAAAATTGTGCCAGTACCCTGAATTTGGTAATACACTGATTCAGTCTGGTAAGTTGGTACTGGCCCCATTGTGTGAGCACTTATGCTCAGTACTTTGCATTCTCCTTTCGGGACTTTTCTTCGATCGAGATCTGCAGAAAAGTTTTCCTGGACGAGAGAAGTTTGTAACGTCTTGAGAGCATCCAGAATCATTATCGAGAAACGTGGGAGCTCACAATGGGAATCGTTCAAGTCCACCCCCTGGTCCGACTGAGGAAGTGAAAACTGGAGGAGGCTGTCTGGGAAGACACTTTGGAAGAGAGGCTTTTTTCTAGCCGCAGACGATTTGGAGAACTTTATCTTTAGGAGGCTGTATTGTATCGGTGATGGACATCGTCTTTAATTATAAAACTGTAGCTGTACAATTTCTGATAATATTTATTCTTAATACAACTATTTTAACCAGGAAGTGGTTTTACTTTTTCGTTGATACAGTACATTGGTAAAAAAGGTGTTTTGCACAGAAAAAGAAGCTGCACGTTTTATTTGTTTAACTTGACAAATCCCACATAAATATGTAAAGTATGACGCAATAAAGAAAATTTGAGCATGACTTTCCTTTCAGGCAAGAAATCTCACATAAAGTTATACGTGAAATGTCGTAAGGTCCATGAAACCTTTGAAGGGTCTCTGTGTGAAATGAACTTGTACGAAGTGGATAGAAACGTATTTCATTTTCAGCCATTGTAGCAATGCTTGATTTTCAAGTCAAATAAATATTTTATCCTGAGCCATATCTATATAAATAAGAATGGAGTGTTTGTTTGTACATTCAATATTTTCGACCCATTTCAAGTATTCTATCCGTTTTGGACCCTTCTGATGCCGAATCCACCTTTTTCTCGTTTGGTGTCTGTCTGTCTGTATACGTCCCTATACACGTCCACACGGTTCAATATATTTTCATAGAAATTTGCATACAGTGAGTACTTATCTTCATTTAGTGAGTGGAATTGGTTGCGAAAGTCTGTCTGTCCGACTTTATGTTCTACGTTCGATTTTGTGTTTGTGTGTTTGTGCAAGCATCACATGCATTTTATTCAAGATATTTGATTACAATTTATTTCATTTTATACATTATGTATTAGTTTAGTGAATGCAATATTAAACATTTTTTTATTATTATATTTAGTTGAGTTTCATGCTAAAACACCTGAGTAAGTATACTTAAATAAACCATAATTTGGTAGTTTTGGGAAAATTGGAATGTATATTGAATATTACGATAACTTCGATTGCTTTACCAGCACTGCTAAAAAAAATTATTCTTCAAAAAATTATTATTTTTAAATGGAATTATAGTTCTGATATTTCATTTATTTCGAGTCTTATTGTTGTTCTTTGCGCAATGAAAACGATTTTCGAATACTTGGGACAGACGATATTTTTCAACAAACGGGAATGAACAAGATCGCGCGAATATTGATATTTTCTTTTTCTTTCACTCTGAATTAATTTCACATTTCTAAATTTTGTGCACTTTTAGTTGTAAGTTGTGGCAAAACTGTGCAAGATCAAGAGATAAAAATGAATCACAAATTAATATCTTTAAAACAATTTTTTCCGACATCTTTTATTTTGTTTTATTTCGCTGTTTAATGTTTTAAAAATTTATTATTTTAATAAATATGTTTTCCTTCTCATCACACTCAACACCACCACAAAGTATTCGACTTAAAAATGGCAGGTAAGTCAGAATACATTTTCAGTAAATTTTAAGTGTGGTTAAGCCATTATTGAAATAATAATGCCGTTATTTAAAGAATAATGCCGTTCTTGAAAGAATAAAGCCGTTATTTTAAAAAAATGCCGTTATTTAAAGAATAATGTCGTTATTGAAAGAGTAATAATGTTTAAAATTTCCGAACAAGAACTTTTCAAACATTAAAAAATTCGTTGCCATAATGACAGGAGAAGATTGAAAAATTTCACTATGCCACATACCGAATGCAAGAGTGCCGCAAGTAAACAAATAATGTTTTGTTGACTGAGTGCGAGAGTACTCACCGTAAATCGTAATTTTTATTAATTGAGTTGAACACGAAAAGAACTTAAGAAAGGGAATTCCAAATCTCCCACAAAATCGTCTTTTGGAGTAGTAACCTTAGGGTCACCTTTCGTTATTTTGTAGCTTTCTCAAACAGCAAGGGTGCGATGTATGTGAAATGTATTACATGAATGGATATGCATGTGTAGGATTTATGTCCAAAGTAAGTTGTAGAAATTATAAGGATGGCGAAAGGTGTTCAAATAAATTTTTATTCCACAAAAAACGTAAGTCATTATATATTTTTATTATCTCTTCAATCTAGAGTATACCAATTCAAACCGAGCAAGGTCGGGTATTTTGCTAGTAAACTATATGAATGCATTCATGTCAAATGCGCAGATTATTTGGAATCACAAGATGCCTCTAATTATTAAAAAAAAAAAACCTACATTCATTGCCGATTAAAGAAAAGTAATGCAAATCTAATAACGGCAAAAATGGCAAAGTATCACATTTTTTATGCATTCGTGTTGCATCGATCATGCAATATGAAATACCAGTCAACCATTATAACTGTATTAGGGTCATGAGGGGTAATTGTAAACAACCTATACAGGCGACCACGTGGGACTCCGAGAAACTAAAAAGTTGTTAAACATGAAAGCTGGTAACCGTGACGATGTAATATGGTGAACGCGTATTTATTTGAACCACAGCTGATAGTAATTTATTTAGTTGAAAAGTTTGGGTCTTAATCTTGTTGCGTGTTGCACTTTCTGCTGCCCTCCATAATATATTGAAAAATATTTTTTTTTCCAATTCTTTGCTACGGTCAGTTATGTTTCTATCGAACAGAAAATATTTGACTTTTCCTTCTGGGAACTTTAATGGATCTGCCGACCAAGCGGTATAGTGGTTAAAGTGTTAGCTTCTAGATCCGAAGTTCCTAGGTTCGAATCCGGGTTTGTGCATTGATGTTTGTAAGCGTATACCAGCTCAGATGTTGCTTCGTCATCTGAACATGGTTCAAAATTACGAAGTATAAATTGTTAGGGGCAATCATGGTCCTCCCACTGGGTGCTACTTCACAAGTGGCCATAACTTCCGGCCTTGTAGTGGCCAATGACTTATTGCAAATGTGCCTGCCATTAGAAAAAAAAATTTAATGGATCTACATTTGGCTGTTTACAATAACCCCATATTTTTCAAGGGACGGGGTAATTGTAAACATGACTTTGTCAATAGTTTCGTTCAATTTGGAAGTAAAACCAATCTGTTTTTCCGTGTAGTTTTGTATTTAATGGTATTTAGTACGTTTGAATTGCGTTTAATTGCATTTTTCGTGTTCTTGGGGTGCAGGAAACCTGATGTACAAAAACGTCACACATATGGTGATGTTCTTATAACTGACCAAGTACTGTCACGATTGAAGAAATCAGAAGAGAAATAGAACAAAAGGAAGTCGAATGAGATGAAAGAACGAGAGCCAGCAAAAAAAAAAGCAGAACTCGAGGACAGCGAGGATGATCGAGGAACTATTTGAAGAATTGACTAACATTGACGGTGAATAGTTTGAAGTTGTCCAAAAATTCAAGCAAAATATAGAAGACTGGCTTGTAGGGGAAGTTAAATATTTTGGAGCCATACATGGAAGACATGGAAACGACTACGTTTCTCCTTGTAGGAGCAAGATTGTTGACAGTATAAAGGACATCGTGCAATTAAGACTCGGTGGTCGTTAATTCTAGAGTGCGACGCCACATTATTTGAAACTTGATTAACTGAAATTGATTTGAAACCAAATTCATGATTCTCAATAAATGCGTGGAAAATTTTTCTGGTGCTTTGATCAGAAACATTACCAACAATTAAGGGATAAAATAATTTATTTATAAAAAGTAAACTGAAGATCATCTACTATTGTGTGAAAGGAAAAATGTTCAAGAGTCATATGAAAAGACTTAAGCATTTTAGAAGTGAGTGTTACGCAAATATATTTCTGTCTTTGAAAGAACGTGTCCCATCCGATAAAACATGTCATCTCTTACTTGTGGAAGACTTGCTATATAATTCATTAGCGTTGAATTAACCTGATCAAATGTACTGCAGCCTCGGCTGAGAAGATAATGTAAAACTGCTTGAAAAAATCTCTAATTCTTTCAAGTCTTATCGATCAATTGATTTGTTTAAAAAGTGCAAGTCTTCTGTAAAAACCTCAGATACACATACAGAGACAGTGCCAATTGAGCATCAAAGAATATACTTTCTTTAGATGCTACTACTAATTTAATGAATGAATCATCCAAAGATAAAGTTTGGAGTATTTTCGACTGTAAACATTTGTTCTATGGGCAAATCATGTAGTCTTCAGAGATACAAAATTCTTCTCATAAAAAGCTTCACTCTCCATGTTTATGTATCGATCATCAAAGTGACTTTACTTTTCTTAACATGTGCATGCTCATTGCACTTGCGCACATCAACACCATGATAAGTATTAAATGAAAGTTGTCTTTTTTTTAGCATACACACATATCGAAGATTACTCTACAGACCTTATGAATAACTCAACTGAGCATTTTTTCCATAATAATCTCACATGACCATAATAGGAAGTTTGTTCACAATATAAAGGACATCGTGTAATTAAGAATCGGTGGTCGCTTATTCAAGAGTGCGATGCCGTATTATTTGAAAGCTTGAATAACGGAAATAGATTTGAAACGAAATCATTGATTCTCAATAAAATGTCGCGTTTAACAATAACCTGTAGTTTGATCAAAATCGTCACCAGTAATTTAGAAAAGAAGTCAACGAAATATATTAAAGTGAGGTGAAGATGATCAAGTATTGTGTGAAATGAAAAATGTTTAACGGTTAAATACGGTTTTTTCGATAACTCGCGGATTATCGTTGATCCTCGAGTTAACTCGGACTTGTGAATACGGCCGTAAGAGTTATAGAAAGTGACTAGAGAACTTGAGGGGTAAGTGTGGAGCAAATCAATTTTTGTCTCAGAAAGAGTGTAACCCATCCAATGATGTATCTGATAAAATATCCCATCTATTGTATGTGGTAGACATTGTAAGGTTCGCCATCTCGCATCTTGCAAGAAATAAAACGCCAAGTTGGCAACCCTACATAATAAACGCCAAGGTGGCAACCTAAGAACAGGGAGAGAGAGGTGTAGCTAATAGCTTGAAAAAAAAAAGGATATAGAAGATGGACCGGACATCGGTTAAACGAGACCTATTTTTCTTAGGTGTGGGAGGAAAATATAATTTTACAATGCCTATCCAAATGTAGTTGCTACTTTTTCTACATCTAATCTACGTGATGTGACCTATTAAATTTATTAAAATATAATTTTAAACGGAATTTTGTCTCTGTGTTAATTGAGTCTTTTACTGAACTTTCAAGACGGAGTTCATCAAACGAACATCGGCCTCTAATTACCACTGACTTGCTAAATAATTCTGAAGCATTGAATTCTGATTCTGCTGCAGACTCATCTGTTGAGATAATTGTAAGACATATTAAATAACCTCTAATTCTTCCAAGTTTTATGGATAAATTGATTTGTTTAAAGAGTACAAATCTTCATTAGAGACCTAAGCTACAATAATCGAGATATTGTCAATTAAGCATCAGGAATGAGACTAATTTACATTTTGACTAGGCAACTTCTCTTTTTTCCAGAAAAAGTAGAAAACGTTTTAAAAAGCTAAAATAGTATTCAAAGCTCAGCTTTAAACAGCAATCCTGTCTCCACTTTTTCTCGCATCTCTTGCAAAAACTATGTGTATATTATTCCTAACCAGGAAAAGCAATCTAGTGAGCAGATATTTAATGCTGTCAAAATAAATGTATTACCTTGAAAAACTTTTTGCCAGACAATCTAATTCAATACATTAATTTTTCGAGAAATGTGTAAAAAAATGGAAATTCAAGTGCTGTAGAGAAGAATCCTTTGTATTCAGGACAGGAAATGGGTACCATTTGTGAGAATGAAAGTTTGAAATTCTCGTTAAATTTGTGGCGTCTCAGGAATAGAAGATAGTGTTAGTTCGAATTTTAAGCAGATAAAAAATCAAATCATGTGATTGTAAACAAAGAACGTGATGTTTTGTCCCAAGACAACTTTTCCTCTGAATAATACACTGGAAACATACAATCAATCATAAAACGTAATAAGAGACGCTATAAATATCTTATTGCATCTCATAGATTGTCCGTCTGATAACGACGACATCATAACAGAAAAGAGAATGTTCAAACGCAATTTAAAATTTCGTTGCATCAAATGTTTTAAGTTGTTTGGAATGTTTCAGACCTACTGTTTGCATTACGGAAACTGCAAAAGGAATTTTCCCTTGGGTTAGTACCTTTTGCCATCTTTTCGTTGATGAACAGGAAGAAACATTCTCAAAACTAGCTGTGACCAAGGTAGAGGAATCACAGAAGAATAAGACACGGTACGATAAAAAGGCTATACTTAAAGGTTCTGGGAGAAATGGTTGCATGGAACGGTCATGGGAAATTGAATTGGCCGAAAACTCCGTTGAGTCCTTTTCAGAAATTGAGGATGCAGATGAAACTGATCCCTCAACGATTCCAAAAGTTAGCAACAGACAAGTAATTGTGACTGGTCATGCCTTACATTTTGTTGTAGTGGCCAATGATTTAGGTCAAATGTGCCTTCCATTAGAAAAAAACAACTTTAATGTATGTACATTTGGTTGTTTACAATAACCCCATATTTTTCAAGGGACGGGGTAGTTGTAAACATAACTTTGCCAATAGTTTCGTTCAATTTGGAAGAACAACCAATCTGTTTTTCCGGGTAATTTTGTATTTAATGGTATTTAGTATGTTTAATTGCGTTTAATTGTATTTTTCGTGTTTTTGGGAAGCAGTAAGACTGTTGTACAAAAACGTCACACATATGGTGATTGAAATTCTTATAAGTGACCAAGTACTGTCATGATTGAAGAAATCAGAAGAGAAAAAGAACAAAAGGAAGTCGAATGATATGAAAGAACGAAAGCCAACAAAAAAAAGCAGAACTCGAGGACAGCGAGGATGAATGAGGAACTATTTGAAGTATTGACTAACATTGACGGTGAAGAGTTTGAAGTTAACCAAAAATTCAAGCAAAATATAGAAGACTGGCTTGTAGGGGAAGTTAAATATTTTTGAGCCATACATGGAAGACATCGAAACGACTACGTTTCTCCTTGTAGGAGCAAGATTGTTGAGAGTATAAAGGACATCGTTCAATTAAGACTCGGTGGTCGTTAATTGTAGAGTGCGACTCCACATTGTTTGGAAACTTGATTATCTGAAATTGATTTGAAACCAAATTCATGATTCTCAATAAATGCTTGGAAAATTTTTGTGGTGCTTTGATCAGAAACATCACCAACAATTAAGAAATAAAATAATTTAATTATAAAAAGTAAACTGAAGATCATCTACTATTGTGTGAAAGGAAAAATGTTCAAGAGTCATGTGAAAAGACTTAAGCATTTTAGAAGTGAGTGTTACGCAAATATATTTCTGTCTTTGAAAGAACGTGTCCCATCCGATAAAACATGCCATCTATTACTTGTGGAAGACTTGCTATATAATTCAGGAGCATTGAATTAACCTGATCCTATGTACTGCAGCCTCGGCTGAGAAGATAATGTAAAACTGGTTGAAAAAATCTCTATTTCTTTCAAGTCTTATCGATCAATTGATTTGTTTAAAAAGTGCAAGTCTTCTTTATAAAGTTCAGATATAGGTATAGAGACAGTGCCAATTCATCATCAAAGAATATACTTTCTTTAGATGCTACTCCTAATTAAATGATTCATCCAAAGATAAAGTTTGGAGTATTTTCGACTGTAAACAGTTGTTCTATGGGCAAATCATGCAGTTTTCAGATATACAAAATTCTTCTCATAAAAAGCCATCAAAGTGCCTTTACTTTTCTTAACATGTGCATGCTTATTGCACGTAAGCACGTGAACAGCATGATAAGTATTAAATGAAAGTTGCCTTTTTTTTAGCACACATAGATATCGAAGATTACTCTACAGACCTTACGAATAACTCAACTGAGCATATTTTCCATAATAATCTCACTTGACCATAATAGCATGTTTGTTAACAATATAAAGGACATCGTGTAATTAAGAATCAGTGGTCGCTTATTCAAGAGTGCGATGCCGTTTTACTTGAATAACGGAAATAGATTTGAAACGAAATCATTGATTCTCAATAAAATGTTGCGTTTAAGAATAACCTGTAGTTTGATCAAAATCGTCACCAATAATTTAGGAACGAAGTCAACGAAATATATTAAAGCGAGCTGAAGATGATCAAGTATTGTGTGAAAGGGAAAATGTATAAGCGTTATAGAAAGTGACTAGAGAATTTGAAGTGTAAGTGTGGAGCCAATCAATTTTTGTCTCAGAAAGAGTGTTTGTCTCGAAGTAAACGAAACGGAATGAAAATGCGTAATTTGATTTCACTGAACCTAAGTAAAACTGGATTCTAATGAAATAAGAAAGACAACGCACAAGATATTCTGAGATAACTTTCCTCTGAGCAATATCGAACAGGTATGCACAAGGTAGGCTCTACATTTGTACTGTGCTGCTTTACCCGGCTAACATAGGAAGATGAACGTGTGGCCTAGTCGGTCTATTACAGAGATGACTCCCAGATCTTAGAATCAACGAAGAGCATATGCGCTCTAACCCATCGCATGGACTTGTGCAATAGGAGGATCTGTCCATACTTTAAAATTAATTGCGCAGATCCTCTTCTGCATTTTTACAACACTGGAACCTCACTAAAATACCAAGAGAGGTCTGCTTTCCTTCCATTTTTTCAAAAGACCCACCTGCCATTGCCTCTTAACATTTTATGCACAGACTCAATGACTTAGTGTAATTTTTTTTTTACCCTGGGTAGGCATTTTAATTAATGTCGCACTGGAGCAACACAATGGGCAATTGATGAAGGTCCGGGATCAATCCCCAAGGGAAAGAAATTCGAGGACAGCACCAAGTACTTTTGAAGTACTACACTCACCAAACTTCCACACCACACCAGGACATTTGAGGTCACGAAAGTTGAAATGTTCACCAGTCCCCTTTGTACACGACGATCTGTGGTTGGATTCGAACTCGCAACCCTACGGTTGCTATTCTTCCAACCAGGCTACCGCGGCCCATTTTTTACACTGTGTTGATTGTTGAATATCGTTTGCGGAAAGTAAGTAAAACAAACAATTTCCTCCTTCAGACATGAGTCGCCACGGTTCCTCCGATTGGGCGATTGCCTGCCGTTGTGTAATCACTCAGAACTTTAATGCGCAGTATGCGATATGTATTACGATGGAATTGACGCTCGTATTTTTGTCTTCAGCTGAATTGTAAATAGATTAATGCTTGATGTGAATAAATTCTTATATTCGAACCTAGAGTTACCGGTGTGTTACTCACCCAAAATAGTGGCGTCCACGACAGGATTTTGGAAGGATTTACTTAAATATTGATTTCAAAGACATGGATATCAATCGCCCATGGATATCAATCGTAAATTAAGAAAAACCACTCGTAGTGCCTTTACGAGAGTTTTAAATCAAATAAAGTCCATAATTGAAGCACCTCATCCAGATAAAAAGGCTTTGCAAGTTTCGTATAATGTTCTGGAAGAAAGAGCTGCTCAGCTGAAGGAACAAGATGCTAAAATATTACAAGCTCTGCTGGATAACGATGCAGCCTATCTAGACCATGAAATGGGGGTAGGCGAAAGCTACCAAACTCAATTCCTTGATATCGCTATAAGTGTCCGTCAAATTTTAGATGTTTCTAGAGTAGATGCTGAAAGCATTGATGAAAATGGGGTGAAACAGAATTTGAGAAAGTTTAAACTTCCTAAACTTGAACTTAGACAATTTGATGGGAATTTGAAAGATTGGTTACCATTTTGGTGTCGATTTAAAAATATAGATGAAGATCCTGATATCGATGCTGTTGATAAGTTTCAGTGTCTTATCCAAGCTACTGTGAAAGGTTCACGTGCGAGAGAAATAATTAAAAGTTTCCCATCAACTGGTGACAATTACCGAAAGGCTGTGGAAAGCTTAAAATCTCGGTTCGGTCGTGAAGACGTGTTAGTTGAAGTATATATTAGAGAGCTGTTGAAGCTTGTTTTAAGGAATGCAACTGACGCGAATAATTCTTATTCTCTCTGCTCCCTTTACGATAATTTGGAATCTCAGATTCGAGCACTTTCAACACTCGGTTTAACAACTGAGAAATGTGCAGCTATGTTTTATCCATTAGTAGAGTCTTGCATGCCCGCAGACTTACTCAGGGATTGGCAAAGAAGCTCTAATTACGGTCATGTAAAAGAACCTGAAAGCAGGCTTGATAATCTGATATCCTTTTTAAAATGTGAAGTGGAGTCAGAAGAGAGAATAAATTTAGCTATGTCTGGTTTTGAACTTAAAACTGAATACAAAAGTCGGAAAAAGGTCTTCTCTGTTATGGAAAATCGAGTTTCTACCGTAGCGGAGTTGCTAACCACTAGTTCTCTGAATTATAAAAACGGTATATTCTATGATGGACAACATGAAAGCTCCAACAGTTTTAATGCGCTTAAAATGAGCTTAGTTAAGAAACAGAAATTATTGAAAGAGAAACCTTCTTGGCTTCAAATGTTTAAAAAAGGTAAAAAGTAAAATGTGCAGAAATTTTGTGAAATGTATTATTTGTACCAAAAATCATGTCGTTATAATGTGTCCAGAACTCCCTTGTAAAAACAATCTGCCCTGAGTTTTGTTCAGAGAAAAAAGAAGATCAACAAGAACAGGAAAAATATCTTAATTTGGATAGTTTATCTTTCTGTCCTAAGATATTTTTACAAACCTTGAAGGTAAATTTAAAAGGACCGTGTTCTTCTTCATGTATTCGGGTGTTGATCGATACGGGATCTCAAAAGTCTTATATTCTGAAGAGTACTGCTTCCAAAATGCATCTAGAACCTTTACGACAGGAAGTAATCACTCACTTACTTTTTGGTGGTAAAAGAACTAACCCACGGAAACATGATTGTTTTAAAGTCCACTTGGGGAAATTAAATGGCAGATACCTGTGCAATTTTGGTGTTCTCGATCAACCCGTAATTTGCAACAACATTTCCTCTGTGAAGTCTGGACCGTTTATAGAAGAATTGAAATCAATGAATATTTCAATAACTGATGATAAAGAGAATCCAGGACCGATCGAAATCTTGGTGTCGGTGCTGATGTTGCTGGAAAACTGTTGACTGGACAGCGAAGAGTTCTTTCATGTGGATTAGCTGCCATTGAAACTGAATTAGGATGGACTTTAATGGGGAAGTCTCCTTTGGAGACTTATGAAAATTCAGCAATGGTAGTAACATCAATGTTTGTAAAAGAAGCTACTATCACTGACCTCTGGAGTCTAGACGTTATTGGCATAATTGACTTGCTTCAAAAAAGTCCAAGGAAGATAGAGTTTCAAATCAAGGCTCAATTTCAAGAAACTATTTCAATAAATGAAGAAGGGTTTAATCGCAGATGGCTATCGTCACCTTGCCCCATCTCAGAGCTTGACGTTAAAAAGACTGGAGTCAACAACTCGAAAGCTTCACTCTGAAAATTTGTTCGATAGGTATGATAAAGTTCTGACAGAATGGAAAGAACTAGGAATAATTGAAGAGGTACCTACAGATGAAGCGATTGACTATGGACATTACTTACCACACAGGCCCGTAGTAAAAGAAAACAGTACTACAAAGGTGCGCACTGTGTTCGATGCTTCTGCACAAGAAAAGTTTCAACTCTCTTTAAACCAATGTCTTGAATCTGGCCCAAATTTGATAGAGATTATTCCCTCGATTCTTCTCAGATTTCGGGAACACAGATATGGAGTCATTTCAGACATTGAGAAAGCTTTTCTGCAGATTAGTATAAGACCTGAAGACAGAGACTATCTTCGATTCTTGTGGTGGAGTCATGAAGATGAGAAGAAATTAAAGGTTTTCCGCCATTTACGTGTGGTTTTTGGAGTGAAAAGCAGCCCTTTTCTCCTTGGATTTGTTCTTGACTACCACCTGAAAAGGTATTTGGAAAATCCTTTCTACAACAAGCAATTAGTTATGAAAATCCTCAATAGTTTTTATGTGGATAATGTCGTCACAAGTGTCGACAAAAAGGAGGAGTTGATAGAATTTATTAAAGAGTCTACAGCTGTATTGGCAGAAGGGAAATTTAATCTCGGAGACTGGCAATATTCTGGTGATCAACAATCAGATGCTGTTTCCCCATTATTAGGATTGTCTTGGAATCAATCCAAAGACACTTTGACTGTTAATTTGAACTGGCTGGAGAACTATAATTTAACAGTGATCACAAAGAGAACCATACTCTCTGTAGCTAATAAGGTATTCGGTCCCATTGGATTGTTTGAGAGTAAACACTAAGATCATCTATAGGGAAGATTCGAAAAATTTCAGAAATCCCATGGTTTTGCCTTCAGAACACATCGAAAAAATTCCCATGCTGGATCTCAGATGCTGTTGAATATTTTAAGAGAGAATTTTTGGATACGGAATGCACGAAAAACGATCAGATCTGTGATATCAAAGTGCGTAGTTTGTATATGTAGTATGTAAAACAACTTCGATGCTAGAACGGCTCCATTACCAGAAAATAGAACCAGAGATGCAGATGTGTTTGAAATCACAGGTTTCGACTTAGTAGGACCTCTCTATCTGAAAGGAGGTGTTAAAGCATGGATTTGCCTTTACACCTGTGATGTGTACCGTGCAGTGCATTTTGAACTTTTGTCTTCCCTCTAGACTGAAACATTTTTACTGAGTTTTCGATGGTTCATTTCAAGACGTGGGAGACCATCAGTAGTCTATTGTGACAATGGGACCAATTTCCTTGGAGCCTCCAATTTACTGAAGTCTGTTGACTGTAATCAGATTGTACAATATACAATATAGTACTGTTAGGAAAATTGAATGGAAGTTCAATCCACCAACTGCAGCTTGGAAGGGAGGCTTCTGGGAGAGAATAGTTGGGGTGATGAAAATTATTTAAGGAAAGTTTTAAGTAAAGTTCATTTTTCCTATGAAGAGATGCCCACTGTTTTGTGTGATGTGGAATCAATTATGAATGCAAGGCCTCTGACTTATGTTTCTGAGAATGACAGTGAACTTCTTCCTTTGTCTCCTTTTCTGTTCATTCGAGCTATACGACAGACTGGTGTGCCTGATTTTGACATGGTGGATGAACATTCTCTGAATAAGAGACTGAAATACCGTCAGAAACTTATGTTAGACCTGCGGAAACGATTTAGATCCGAGTATTTTGGACAACTAATTCTAAAATCCGAATCTAAAAAGTGCAATCGTCTCATTTCGATTGGCGATGTAGTGATTATTGGAAGCGATAGTCCCAAACGAGTAGATTGGATTTTGGGTCGGGTTATAGAAATTCTGCCTGGAAAAGAAAACATCACTCGACTGGTACGCTTGAAGACTACTACGACACAGTTGTTAAGACCTATCCAGAGACTGTATCCTCTAGAAGTGTCTTCAACGTGGGTAAGTGATTGTCGTCGTCCTCTTACGAACACTGGTATCCAACCTACCCCTACGAAGGAAGAAGGAACTATGACACGTAGTGGAAGGAAGATCAAAGTACCTAGAAAGCTGGACTTGTAACAGTGACTTTCCCATAACTTTAATTCTGACTTTTCTGGAACTTAAAATGTGAAAAGCATTATGTAAAAAAAAGTTAAAATCCTTAGGCGTTGAGTTGATTGTCGATCAACTCAACGCCTAAGGATCAAATTTATTTGCTTTATATGCTCAATTTTGGCACAGGCTTCGTTGGGGAGGATGTGACTATTCGAGTAACACTTAAACAGTTGCTAATTCTGTAAGCAGTTAACAAGTGTAGTAGTTCCTCTGAATCCCAGCTATCATCTGGGATTCTCCGGAGAACGAAAACCGCATGAACTAGTCACTACGCCTGTCAGGAAGCTACGCCACAGGTGCTTGTGCTGCTCGGTGTCAATTTTAACGTTCAAACTGCTTTCTCCTGCGTATTATAGTGACTTTTTTGCAAACTATGCATTCTTTATACTTGAGATACTATAATGATAGTTACCATTCAACATGCAAGGGACTTGAAAGTCACAGGGTACAGCAGAGACGTTACTTTCTGGTTATGTCACAGGCGTCGGATAAGCGATTTTCTGAAATAATAAACGAATACTTTTTTATTACATTTATTACTTTTTTAAAACATGGCTATTTGTTATTCTATTTTTGAAGTTTTTTATTTCTACCAATACTACTTTATACAAGGATTCACTAGTGTGCAGGCACAATAAGTTTCACATAGATATGATAGTTTTAACAAAAGCCAAAGTAGCCAAAATATCCAAAGATTTCGAATTTTGTATGACCAACTTTTGATCGCATCGAATTTATTTATTAACCAATCTCTCTATATTAAAAAAAAGTTACCGCCGACGCCGCAGGATTGAAAACTGTGTTGTTTAGCTCGATTCATAAACAATTTCCCGAGAAAGTACTGATCGGAAAAAAACGAAATTAACATGATTTGTTCTTTATCGTATTCCCTGGACAATTATTAAGATTTTTTTTCCGAGCTGTTCCCGCGGTTGGCGAGCGTATAAGCGAGCAGGGGGCGGAGCCCCCTAGTTTTAAAAATAATTGTACTGTAAGAAAGAGTATATTGTGAGGTATACTGCAATATTTTAAAAATTTAAAACTGATAGTAATAACATATAGATACGACAGTTTTAAAAAAAAATAACAAAAAAGTCCCGATTTTTCTCGAATTTCAAAAAAAAAATATTATCGAGAACCAAATTGAAATTTAAAAAAAAAAATTTCTACGAGCTGCAAAAATTTACGTTGAGAGGTACTCTTAAGAAAAACTCATGTCTGAAGACTAAAAATTTGTATGTGTTTTGCTCACTCGCGGAAGAAATTTCGCTTTTTCAAATTTGACAATTTATAAACCCTAAACTAATAGCCGTATCGGAAAAAAATCTTAACAATTGTCCAGGGAATACGATGAAGAACAAACCATGTTAATTTCGTTTTTTTCTGATCAATACTTTCTCGGGAAACCGTCTAAGATTCGAGCTAAACAACACAGTTTTCAATCCTGCGGCGGCGGCGACAACTTTTTTTTAATATAGAGAGATTTCCCATGGGCCTTATAAAATACGATTTGTCACTTCAGTTTTTAAGGACACTAAAAACATCTTCGTACACAAAAACACTAAGACCACCTGCGCACTGGCAACATTTTTGGTGATTTAATAGTTCCGATACTAAAAAGTGTCTTTCTCTCGTAAGAGCGCTTTTGCCAAACAGCTGTCTTAAAATGGATTTCAAAGAAATTATATGTGTTTATGCACTCCTAAGACTAAAAAGTAAGTTGAGAAACGAAACGGTTTGGAGCACATCCAAAATTGAGTGAAAGACTTACTAGTGACCAGTTTTACAAATTGTTTGAGACCTTGAAAGAGCATCCAAATTTTAAATTATTTCAGAATGAATAAACAGCTTTGATAACTTATTGATACAACTTGGACCAAATATCTACCAGAGTGTCAAGATTTAAATCACTTGATTAAAATCATGATTTTAATCAAATGATTTTTTAAAATTTAAATCACAATTAATCTTACGTTTTTATAACTAAGTAAATACACCATAGGAAAATCACAGAAGTGGTCAAATGCTTTAATATTTCTGCAATCATGGTGATTTCAGCATTAATGGCAACACCCAGCTCAGAGGGAACTGGGTCAATTACTGCATATTATAAAAGATTGCAACAGACAGTTGTAACTTATCTCTAATATTATAAAAGGAAGTGTTTGTTTGTTTGTCTGTTTGGGGCCGTAAAATCCTGACAATTATATGGCACAAGGAAGTATGCAACAGTTTGATTCAAAATTATCAACTAAAGGTGCAACTGATTTTATTAGCTAAAAAAACACACACAAGTGAGAAGTAAAGTTTTGTCAGGCATTTGTCAGCTTATTCTTGTGGTGTGCAATAGAGATTAAAGAGTAGAAATATACATTTTCACACACACAGCCATTAAAATGTCAGCAGGAAGAAAGAAAGATCAAATATGAATTAAAACTAAGTGAAAATTAATTTATTATTGCTGCTCGACAGTTTTATTATTAGAATTTACTATAGTCTGATTATTTCTCTGTCCTCTCTTCTACTTCTCAGACTATAGTTTAGTTCTGTCACTTGCACCTACTGATAAATTTGTTAACATGATGATGTATTTTACTCAAGAAAAACTATGTATGATGTCAACTTGTGTTTTAAAGTTAAACAAATGTTTTACCTTTTGCTTTTATTTTTAAAATTCATTTTTTAAATGTATTACCAGTAACAAACTACGATTTTTAGTAATTAAATATTGATTTACCATGTTACAAATTCTGATTGTTTACTTAAAATAAATATTGGTTTACATGTCATGTCACAAGCTCAATACCATTCCACAACGAAGAAAAAAAGCAAAACCTATAAAAACATTTTGACTGGCATTGTTTAGTTCTTTTATGTAAAATCGGGATCGTTAAAGATAAATTATTAATCTCAACGGACATGAAATCTGCGGAAAATTTTACACCAGATACCTTATACATTTGATTTTCTTTAAAAAATAATTTTTCAATTAAATATTTATATTTTTGCAAGAGATTGTGACGTCACGTCGATTGGATCTCTTCTCAAATCGAATTTGGCTGAATTTGACAATAACGTGGCCATTACTGCGCTGCCCGTGGTGTTGGTTTGCTAAGCAAACCATATTTCATAATATCCATAATTTGGTTTGCTACGCATACCAACACCACGAGCAACGCCGTGATGGCTGTTATCGAATTTGGCCGCATTTGACAATGACGAGTTGCGTATTCATAATTGGTTTGCGAAGCAAACCAAATTGGAATTCGTAAGGAATTCATTCCAATAGGCTATGAATTTCCATTGGGAATTCGTAGCAATCGGGGGTTAGCAAGCAGTGGTCACACCTGACCCCACGAAAAGAACTGTCACGGGCATTGTCCTGCTGGCCACGCAGTGGCTAGTATTTTATATCATAACTAGCCACTGCGTGTCTAGCCCGGCGTCTCTCTGCGGTAGAAACGCGTTGAAGAACCCATTGGAGAATAAAACTATTAGATTCATTCAAAAAGTTCTAGATTGAATTTTAAAATTCGCCTCGACCCTAAAATTGCAAAAAATTTAGACTACCATGTGTGCCAAATCCCATTACTGTAAGTGCCATAGATTCGTCAGGACTTTGCGTGAAAGAAACAAACAAAAATATAAACAGACAGACAAACACTTCCTTTTATAATATTAGAGATACATCAATGTGATTGGCTATAACAGCATAAATAATAATTTCAATAACCTAAAAAATACTTTTCCAAGTAAAGATTTAAAATTCTTTTCAAATAAATGAATTTCAGAAAAGTAGTAAACCCAAGATTCCGAGAAAAAATAGGTAATAATATTTGGTTAAACTGTATGTTTTGCATAAAATGAAATTGATATATATAATACTAGCAGGCCAGCACGGCGTTGCCCGTGACAGTTCTTTTCGTATCCTTACTGATACTGAAAACTTAGAAAAGTTGCAGAAACACAAAGGAAAAACAATAATTTTAAGAATGAGTCCCACCTCCACCCGACATGCCACGGGTTACAATTGAAAAATTATTTATCTAAAGAAAATCACATTTATAAGGTATCGATCTGGTGTAAAGTTTTCCGCAGATTTCAAATCCGTGGAAGTTTTCGCTCTATCTTTGACAATTGCGAAGACAGAAATCCTCAAATAATCCTTGCCTGTGATAAAGTTACAGAATCGTATCAAGAAAGGTTTGCTAATCAACAACGCAAAATCAAAACAAGCTTTCTTCAATTGAGGAGCTGTGACATCAGCTTCGCGAGTGACGTCATAACTTGACAAAGTTGCGAAGGACGAAAAAAAGAAATTCCTTTGCTTTCTTCAATCGAGGAAATGTGACGTCATCTCCGCGAGTGAAGAAACAATGAAAAAAAAAACTAATATACTAATTTTAAAGTATTCTAGATTAAATTTTAAAATTCGGGCTTCGAGAGGTGCATTCAGTCACCTTTAGGACTTCTTGTGTGTAACAAATATGGTTAGACAGGTTTATTATTAGACAAGATCAATAGGCTTCAATGCATCGATCAATTCATTGTATCTAACTAAAATAGTTTTCATTTCAGGTTTTCCTAAGATTCAGAACGTAGAGATGCATGCATAAGCAGTGCATAATCATAAAGCGGTGCAATAATAAGTAAAATACCACAAGAAAATAAATGTTTAGAATGGATGATTGGGCCAAAAGTGTGTGCAGCAGGAAATCAATAAAATGAATTTCAATGCCTAATTGAGGAAACCAATTTGGATACAATTTATAAAAACAAGAATGAGGTATACAGAGTAGCACTAGACTATTAGGCACTATGAGTGGGATCAGCTAATCTAAATTAAAACATTACTGAGAAATGGTATTTTTAGGATACCTATAATTTTATTAATCATTAAGTTTTTAACAATTAAAAAGTTGTTTTAAAACATTTTGCATGCCAATGATAAACAAAAAACAACAACAAAAAACTAGCATTGGTAGTTTTCTGTTTCCTTATTGTAATTATATTATAGCATATTCAATCACAAAATTTAAAAGCAAACGGAAAAAAGGTAGTAAATTCTTTTTATATATATCATACTTTTTTAAAATTATCATTTAAAAAACAAAACATTGCACAAAATTAGAAAATTTTCATTTATTTAGCATCGCTTAGTTGCAAAATAAATAATGAACACATCTTAATATAATATTTAAAAAAAAATGCGCCCTATAAAAAGATTTTAACAGCGCATGCGCGGCCGCCATCTTGGTGCCTTAAAATCATGGAAATATCGGCTTCAGTTAAACCGGTAGCGAAACATTGTTAAGGCACTTCCTTATCTTTCCTACTTACATGGGTAGACTTCGGTTACAGTATTTCCGGCCGTTACAGGTTAATAAAACAGTATACAATGTATACAACTCTTTTTCTGTGGATGTTTACGTAAAAAATACACTTTTCATTTTCGGAATGAAAACAAAAGTGGCGACATTTTGATTTTGGTTCAAAGTGGCGTCCGCATGGCTAACGGAAAAGTACCAAATGGGTGCCATTTGCTGAACAAAATTCCAACTTTTTCCCTGAGTGAAACCTAATTTCACTGATTTTTTCCAGAAAATGTGATTATTCCCTGAGAATTCCCTGATATCCCTGAATTCCCGGTTCTGTCGCCACCCTGTGCACACTTATATTCATTTAGTAAATGAACTTGGTTGCGTTAGTCTTCCGGTTCTATCTCTGATTTTGTGTTTACTAGGAATCACATTAACTCGACATATTTTAATGCAGTGTTTGTTTGATAAACCATATATTATGTAAAGTAAATATGTTATGTAATTGAACGAGCTGCCCCGTCCTTTGGTTTTGATGGATTGGATGTGAGTACTCATCATCTTAAGCAATTTGAATTAGGATTTGACAATTTATATTTAACTATACACAAAGAAATGAAAATAATTAATTATCAGTTCCTGCAAATTACATCTTCATCTTTTTCATTCTGATTGTTACATCACCTGCTAATCAATAACTAGGGTTAAGTTAAAAATAAATCTTACCTTTTTCAAAAGCAGGTTTATCTTCATTCGGGATGTCTGTATGAAGCTCTCGACGATGACATTCGATTTCTCATTAGCATACCTGCAAAACTCTTCCAGATTTTCTTATTATTCGATAATTGATTCACAGCCACTTCAGGATTATGTTTTAAACACTTCTGCTGGTAAACGGTTTATTCGTCTTCCCTATCGGCTACAGTCACAGTTACAGTTAACCGATGCTCAGTTCGCAACACTGATCGTTTTCCTGCGCATGTGTTTCGCCAGGAGCGCTGACTGGATCACCATTGGTTAATTTTCTCCAATGGGTGGCCTGCTGACAGATTTCGTTGTTGCTAGGCTTTCGATTCAGTAGATGGTGTAATAATGGCCTTGGTTGTGTTTCCTGTTCGCACGGCTGACGTAAGAGCCTTCTTGATTGCGTAATTCGCAATTCACTCTGGAAACAGACCTATTGCATATCCTCTCTATCATCCATCTTGTGTTGAAATAAGTATTACAGAAAATAAAAAAACATCTATCATTCGAGTGATAAAACGTATAATATTAATTCCCGTATCATAAAACAACAGCTGAAGATAATAATTCACAGCAACGATTTGAAAATGACACCGGAATTGAGTTTCTCTCAACGCATAAAGTAAATCACTGATGAGGTTCTTTTTCATGAGCTTCTCCTGAAGGTCACGTTCAATGTAGTTACTCTCGCACGCAGAAAATAAACAACTTTTCACTAGCATCTTTCGTTGGTGCAAGTGGATTCGTACATATCGGGATTTAATGACTTGGTAGATTCCATTCCAAAGAACCTCCGATGGATTTAGTATCGAATTATGGCTTAAGACTTGAGGAAATATTTTTTCTTTCCGGAATTTTCAAAAATTATCTTAGAATAATTTTTTTATAAACGATGTTTTTCTTCAATAGCTCTAAAATATCTATAGCCATAAAAAAAATCGATTCACCCCATCGCAACTGCATAATTTATATCGCAGAACAAAAAGTAAGGTAGAAATCGATAGAAATAGATGTTTTCTACAAATATGAAAATTTAAAATTTGTCTTAGGGGCCGTGTTCATATTAAATTGGGTGCTTGCTCCGATAATTTTAATACGAACACCCATCTTTTGTCAGAAATTTAGATTCTAAACACAATTTCAGGAGGAAATAAAAAAAGTTAATCAATTTTATTGGATTTTTCACCGATTTGTAAGTGTATGAAAATTGGATTTCCTGATGTTTTTTGATGTTTCACGTTTTTTATTATATTTGCTAAAAACATTAATTTTCCTTGGAAATTGTTATTCCATCATTTGCTACCCAAAAACCCAATCGCAATCTGTAATAAACAGTAAAATAACCAATTGCCTCGACGTCAGTAGAAGATGTGGCCACTGCATTACAGGAAGAGACGAGTAGTGGTGTGCAAACGTGCAGTGCACGGGGAACTGGCCGAACTTTGGAGATGCCTGTGAGCACGGTGCATAAAATTGTACGAAACATCCTGCATTGCTATCCATACAAAATTACCCATGTTTAGGAGTTGCTTCCTGCTGACCTGCCAGTAAGACAAACATTTGCTCTAGAATTTCTTGCTCGCATAGAAGTGGACAATGAATGGCCATGGAACATTTTGTGGACAGACGCATAGACGTAATTTGGGTTGTTGAATGGGGAGTTGGGAGGGTCCTTCCGAAAAGTTTGGAATTTACCCCAGTAAAAAGGGGAAGATTAAATTAATTATATTAATATCTATTAATTATATTAATACTTATTTTTTAATATGGTATTATTTATTAATTATTAGTAATTAATAAATTATATTAATAAATGTTCATGTTCCAATTGAATTTAAAAAAATCGTAATATTTTTATCTCTCAATATTAAAAAAGTGCTGCCGTCGCAGTTGCAGCCGCGGTCACAGGATTGAAAATTCGCTTTTTTTTGCTCGTTTCTTAGACGGTTTTCCGAGAAAGTACTGTTCAGAAAATTACGAAATTAACATGGTGTGTTCAAAATTGTCCAGAGAACACGATGTAGAAGTAAATTTTTTTTCCGATGCGGCTATTATTTTAGGATTTATTAAGTATCAAAGTTGAAAAAGCGAAATTTCTAACGCAAGTGACAAAAGACGTACAAATTTTTTTCAGTCTACAGTCGTGAGTTTTTTAGAGTACCTCTAAACGTGAATTTTTGCAGCTCGTCGTCTTTTGTAGAAATTTCAATTTGTTTCCTGGTAATATATTTTTGAAATTCGGGAAAAACCGAGACATTTTCGAAACTTTTTTTAAAACTGTCAGATCTATAGCTTAATACTATTATTTTTTTTAATTTGAAAGCATCACTGAAAATCTTTGAAAGTACTTTTTCGTATGGAACAATTATTTTTGAAATTGGTTCATAAATAAATTCGATGCAATCAAAAGTTGGTCCTATAAATTTCGTATTTTTTAGATCGCGGAGCGATCGCATTCATTCACCTTCACGGAAATGAAAGTTAAATTTTCTGACCAACGGATTTACCAGATTTCGAATTTATCGTAACAACGATTTTTTTTTTATTTGACTAGGAAAAGGGGTCGGTTTTTTTTACTCGCACTCAAGAAGGTTTTTTACTGATGCGGCTATTAGTTAAGGAGGTATTAAGTGTTAATGTAAAAAAAAGAGAAATCACTTGCGAAAGAAAGGTTGGTTTGGGTCGTTTGGGTTTGTGATAGGAATCTTCGGGGGTTGGAGCGGAGGGGGCGGAGCCACCTAGTTTATACAATATTAACCAGATGACTTTATGGTGAGTTTGAAAACTTACAATACATTTAAATTAGAAATTAAAACGTTGATGTTTTCTGAACTTCTTAGATTTAAACTTCATTTACTTTAAGCACATCGGTAAAAATTCTCTCGATTCTGATGCTGTCGTCTATAAGTGCTCACAATTTTTTAAAAAGTGTATTAACTATTTAACTGTGAATAACTATATGCAACTGTAATATTAATGATGAGATTAAGACATGAAATCATTCATCAGTGTTGGTAGAAACTTAAATAGAGATATCACTTGTAATGCCAACAAGAGGGGAAAAAAAACTTGTACTTTTCACAATAACATTTCTATTGAATTTTTTAGAAAAAAAGTCATATCCCGAAAATATTATTTAAATTCTAACACAATTACATTAAATATGTCTTACCTTAAAACTGCAGTAATGCTTTCGCAGTGCTATTTTTTGTACTGTCTCTAATTGTCTATAATCTCTAATATTTAAAAAGGAAGTGTTTGTTTGTCTGTTTGGGGCCGCAAAATCCTGACGATTCTATGGCACTTACAGCAATGAGATTTGGCACACAAGTAATCCGAATTCTTTGCAATTTTTGGGTCCAAGCGAATTTTTAAAGTTTAATCTAGAAGATTTTTAAATGAATTTAATAGTTTTATTCTCTACCTACTCAGTCAGGCCAACCTTGCCAAGTTTTTTTTCATCCCACAGAACGCGGAGTCTTTTATATTTTCGAAAGAGATTGTGATGTCACGTGATTATTGAGTGATTATCACGTAATCACGTAAAATTGTGATGGCTCTTTTACACAAAAAAAAAAAAAACAGATTGCATCTTCTGCCTATTGCGTTTAAAAAAAGAGACAGAAGCCAATGAGAGCAAGAAATAAAAAACATATTGACTGGGATTGTTAAGTTTTTACACCAGATTAATACTTTACAATACGGCATTTTTAAATCTTGACTCTGCTCTCATTCTTCGACTTCAGCTCATCGTAATGTTGTTATACACAACAATGATGTATATTACATTATTATTTATATATCAATGCATAATAATATATCTGTAAAGAATACGTATATACGTTTGTTACTTATTTGAAGTTTTAAATTTTTAAATGTCTATGTGTTGTCATAAATGTTATTATTTTTAATTTATTCAATTTTAGTTTTAAAGGGCGTTTTAACGGCTAAAGTCATATCACGCCTTTTAGCACTAATTAAAACTAGTCTTAAGGTTGTTATTAAACATATTATTACTATTTTTATATCATTAACTTAGCCTTAATATAATAATAATAATAATAATAATAATAAAACCTCGATATCCCGGGAGTGATATCATTTTAATAAAGCTACACAAAAGTAAATTAAACGTAATTTGTTTTTATTGCATTGCCTTCACGTAACAAGGCATTTTGAAAATATGTTATTAAGAGACAGGGAAGGGGACTTGGATTTCGAAAATTTTTGGAAGAACGAATATTGGAGAATATAGTACACCTATATCTTAAAATAAATATTTAAAAATTTAAGTACTTGAATAAAGTATTAATATTTTCATTATTTGATTTTAAAATATTTAAACTATCAGGAAGTCTCATTTGGTCCCTAAGTGGTTTCAGTCCAGTACATTCTAGAAGGAGATGTTTTACATGTTACTATTATTATATTATTAACTTAACATTAATATAATAATAATAACAATAATAATCACCCAGATATCTCGTAAGGGATATCATTTTAATAAAATTACACAAAATGAAATAAAACTCAATTCGATTTTATTACATTGTCATCACTAAACAAGGTATCAAGGCTACTTCCTTGCTCTTTGAGCAGATCATTTCAAAACCAAATATGCACTGAAAAAAGAAACCGCGCGGGTCACTTCAAATAAAATAACTCGCATCTTTTTTTGATCAATTTTAATAAGGTTCTAGTTTTATGTTCCAAGTTTGGTTAAGTTTAACTTGATTGTAGTTTTTGTTTTTATACCTTTGTTTGAAATAAAATTTGTGAATTTAACAAAAATGAGTTATTTTATTATTTTCCCAATTTTTTTCTAGAATTTTGTTGCTATTATTTATTTTTACAAAGGAATTTTTTTGGGAATCGCTTAACAACGGTTGAAAGAATGTTGTGGAATTTTTTTTAATCTTTCACTTCACGTTCAAAAGAGGATCAAGTCAGGTAAAAATATAGAAAGAAATCTTAATCGCTACTTCTGTAATCTGCACTGTTTCATGATGGGAATTAATGAAGTGGAAGGGTCCTTAAAGTAATTCATTTTTTATGGACTATTTACAAAGTTATATGAATTGATTTGTGTTTGGGCCTTAGCTGTATTTTCTTTCCGTTTCACTCCTTTTGTTTATTTTAGAGGGAAACTGCGTTATTGCTGGATGGTGCGTAGGTGTTACAAGCACGATCGGCGCCTCTTCGCATAGACAGAGGAGCTCACGTGAGTTTTCGATAACCCACGCCCATATTAAATACATCTCGAGATACATAATTATATATCTTGAAGGAGCGGTGAGTCATGAAAAAGAGCTACCTCTTTCTAGTGAGTGAGCGGTTCCACTCCGATCCATGAAAAGAGTCGATTTTGCCATCACTAGTAAAGACTCAAAGCAAGGCGAGCGATTTGGATGAAATAATATTTCAAAACGCGTAATGAGCATTTATTAATTTACGTTAAAATTTATTATTATTAAAATTTAACAATAATTGGACTCTTTCCTGTCATTCTTTCGACCAATAGATGCGGTTATTTATTCCTTATGTGTGTTGTGGAACCAATCAAAATAAATTAAAAAAAACAATGTATAAAGTGGTTACAAAACAGTTGTAAATAATCGTCGTTACCGATTAGCTGGATTTCAAAATGTTACTGCTGAAATCAGAAGATAAAACCTAATTGTGCCTTTCGCAATCGTAAGTACTTATAAATATTTGAGTTGAATATGAATAATAATATTTGCATATAGTCTATGCTTATGAAAAAAGATGACTTTTAGATTACAAATAATTATATTAATAATTAAAGGATAAATAAGTGTTTAAACGAAGTACATTTATCATATTTCTCCTTGCCGGCTTAAAAATAAATTTGTTTCATATTCATCCTAAAACATCTTTAGAACCTGCACCATAACTGATAAAACTTTAATGGATCCAACACAATGTTAATATTACACTGGTATAATAAGAAGCTTAAATTGTCAGTTTTTAATTCATTTAATTAAATATGTTTAATTAATGCCAAAACACGTTGTCAGATTTTCACTCTTGATATACTTACTTTCTTTAAGTCTATTTATAAAAATTAAATACATCAAAAAAAGATTAACTCATGTAGTGTTTCAACAAACCATAATTTGAACAGAAATATTTTAAATGCAATCACAATAAAGTAAAAGGCTCTTGTGTTGTTATTTCGCTAGGGAAATTTAATAAATGATCTTTACGAGTTTTGAATAAATGACGCTTTTAATTATTTTTAATTTTATTAAAAATTTATTATTACGTTATAATTTATTTATTAACCATGGCGTTTAATTTTTTTCGTTCAAGATGTACAGTGCATGTTCCATAAACACTCATAAGATCTGTAGTCTCTAATACTGTAGTCTCTAATTTTACAAACGCTCGCTCTTTTCAGTTAAACGTCTCAACAACTCTCTTGATACAAACCCGACACCGAACTCATTTACTTCTGTCGCACCATTTTTAATCCATAGAACATTTCAATCATTTATAGGCACCATGAAATCTCTTTAAAAACTTCGTTCCGGGGGTCTCCTGATCGAAGTCTCAACAGAAACTCAGGCAAATTTACTCCGTAATTCAAAAACTCTTGGCTAATTTACTGTTGCTGTTTCTTTCCACTTCTCACTTAATACTTCACGTGGCGTCATATCCGAACCGGACCTTCTTTTCTCCCCAAAAGAAGAAATCCTGGAGAATATTCAGGATCGTCGCATCACCATACGTCGAGATTTGAAGACTCTTTCCACCAAACACTTCATCTTGACATTCGACGCCCCAACACTGCCGACACGAATCACATCCGCATATCTGAGTTACCCAGTACGAGTCTATGCCCCGATTTTCCTCAGTGCTGCTTCGGCTGCCAAAATTTCGGGCATTCCAAGATCTCCTGTCGCAAACCAGATTAGATGTGCCCGTTGCGCTGAGGTCGGCCATGAGAGTGAAGGCTGCATCACTCCGGCCCACTGCGTTAACTGTGGAGGAGACCATCCCTCATTTTCCAGGACCTGTCCGAAATGGGTCATCGAGAAAGAAGTTAAATCTTTGACGGTTGCGCAAAAAATTTCTAATCCGATGCCCGAAAAATAGTCGACTCCCGAAAACAGGAATCTCGTAAGCCGACAGTAGCTAAAAAACCTATCAAACACTATAACCACTCAAACAGAATCTCCCTCAGCAAACCAAAATCTTTTAAAAGGGTCCGGGACACATTGAATTTTTTTTTAATTAATTAATTTAGAATTTTGAATTTTTTTGTACTGATTACCCATCTAACTAATAAGCTAAAACACAACACAAAATATTTCCAAAAGTTTTTAAAAATTTTAAATTTAAATTTAAAAAAAAAAAGAGGGGTCATTTTAAATTGCTAAAACTCAAAATATTCTTGATCAATTTTCAAAATTCTTGCAGTAAATTATTCACAAATTTATAAACTTTAATTTTGATTCAGGAATTTAAAAAATATTAATTTAATAACAAATAAAAAATATGTAAATGAAAATTTTTGAAAATTTTAAGGTACTTTTTTTTTCTAAACTCATATTTTTAAAAGTAAATATTTGTTTCAAATTTCCTGAATTAAAATTAAAATATAATGTTTGTAAAAGATAAATTCCAAATTTCAACCCTTAAACTTTATCGGTTTTCGACTTATAGCAAATTTGAATACAGGAAATCTTGAAAAAAAGTATCATGGAGAAAAAAGCATTTAAAGTTTTAAAGACACATGTTGTTGCCATGACAACAACTGTCAAGAGTGTTAGATTTTCAAAACAACGCATCACAAAAATTATTATATCTCTAGTTCTAATTAAGATAGAAACATGATTTAGACGTCATTTTAAGCAGAAAAACACAGTGAATTTCTTAAAATAATAAAAAAAAATTTCGAAAAATTGCCGATTTTTGTGTCCCGGACCCCTCTAATTCAAAGATAAAAACAAACTACATCTCACAAAAGTATTTCACCTTCCAACAAAAAATAATTGTCCAAAAAAGTCCAACATCTAAATCTAGCTCCAACATTCCAACAATAAATCCAGCAACCAACCATTTGCCTCGTCTTCTGGAAAAAACGAATCAACGTCTCAAATACCAATAGCAAAGGAACAAACAAAGAAAGCACCTAAACAACCTAAAGTTGACAGATCTACAAGATATAAAAGCTTAAAATACATAAAAAAAACCAAAGAACTCCAAAACATCTTCGACATGTAGCCGATGAAATTGAATTAACCCTTCATGCGGCAGATATTTCAGAGGACGACACTGATATGGAGACATTGTTTGAACTTAACTCCCCTTGTTGTAAGCAATAAATTCCATTAATTCTTGGAACTGTCGTGGTTTCCGGTCAAAGAAAGATTACGCGAAGGACCTTTTATCCTCCTACCACCCAGCATGCTTGGCCCTTCAAGAGACATTCTTGAAGCCAAACCAACCTTAAAAAATAAGAAGGTATAGTTGTGCTCGTAAAGGATGTCGATTCTAACACTAATAGTGTCTGGAGGTGTGTGTATTTTCATTAAATATAATTATCCCAGCGAACGCCGAAGTATTGCGGATCAAACAAGAAGTTCATGGAAAGAAGGTGTTCATCCTGACAGACAAAAGTGAAATAAATGGCAAGTAGTACTTTTAACACATTGGTTGACACTCTTGATAATCCGTTTTAAAATCTCTGAATGTTGAGCGAAAGGATTTTGCGCTTCTGCTATCCAATACAGCACATTATATAACTGCGGTTGCCGCAGTTTTTCAATGTTAAAGAAATTACTGGCCAAGAATTGGCCATTAAACGTTATTCTATAATTCTGTATGTATTATAATACTGTTGTTGTACACGACAAAAATTGTCAATACATTTTGAAGTTTTTCATTTTTTTTAAATAATTTATTTTAGAATTTAGTTGATCAAATATAATTGCAACTTTTCCCATTTTTACTGCGACAAAAAAGTTGCCCTAATTATTACATTTCGAAATAAACTTCAAGTCATAAGGAATACGTTGCAATGTGCTGTCAGAAACATCACTAAAGGAAGATGAGCGCATTTTGAAATTTTTATGGTTTTAGAAATCTTATTCGATGCACACATTTTACTAAACAACAACATCTTCCCCATCTTCCTGACTTAGAATTAAAACAATGACGTGCTTTCAGAAACATTACTAGAGGTAAATGAGTTTGATTTAACCCTTTGTGGTGTTCGTTGGTGTGCAATTAATACAACATGAATTAGAACACAATAATTTATTCCACACGAAGAGAGACACAAGACGAACAACAACCGAAAGGGAATAGTTCAGAAGTAAGAATATTGATACGCGCTCCGTTCGCAATGCTTCGCGCATGCGCATTACAAACTTGCGCCGAGAGAGAAAGAGAGCTATATTACGCGAATCGTCTGCTTCTGACAAGAACAACGAATTTCAATTCGTACTCTCCACAGAGTTTCCCCCCAGTATATATAATCATAATAGAGGATTATATACATTGAAAATATAAAAACACAAATTTAAGAAAAATACGCACATTTTCGTAACAATAGAATGTGTTAAAAAAAATGAAAATGAGTGAGTAAACACAAATATACAATGATAATCGTTAATATGTACAAATATAACATTAAATATATTCAATAAGCCTTTTGGTGAAATGTACAGTTCTTCCACTTCTTGTTGTGAGAGGTTGAACAGATTCCCTGGACTCTGTAGATTTAGAAGGCAAAGATAAGTTAATGTTGCTATCGTCACGCAGAATATGAGCAGGTTTTACTCTGTCTAACGTGACAGAAATTGTTTTGCCATTCACAATAATCTGACAGTTCTTTTCCGAACAATCAAGAACAGGATGTGGTCCAGTATAAGGCTGAGACAATGGAGGTTTGTGACAGTCCACACGTAAAAACACATGAGAACATGTTTCCAATGAGGGATGAATATAGATTGAATCCCTGCAATGTTTTGATGTTGCAATTGGATTTAAAGTTTGCATCAAGGTGCGAAGTTAATCTACGTATGATGGAAAGGCTGTTGCAGAAACTTGTTCACTTAATAAAATGTCAGATGGTAAACGAAGTGTTGTTCCATATACAAGTTCTGCACACGTAGCGTTAATATCGTTCTTTATTGCAGATCGCAATCCTAGCAAAACAATTGGTAGTACCTCGGTCCATTTTGTATGCTCATGGCATTTAAGAGCACTTTTGAGGTGACGATGAAAACGTTCTATTAACCCATTAGATTGGGGTCTATACGCTGCGGAATGGATGTGGTTGGTTCCAAGCACTTTAGGTAGCTGACTAAAGAGATTTGATTCGAAACTTCTGCCCTGATCTGTTGTTATTGTTGTAGGACAGCCGAATCTGGAAATCCAACCACTTAATAATGCTCGACAAACTGTTTCGGCAGTCATGTCAGTAGTCGGGATTACTTCAGGCCAGCGAGTGAAACGATCAGTTATCGTTAGACAATAACGTTGGCCGTCAGATGATGGCAGTTGTCCAATAAAATCCAGATGTATATGGGAAAATCGAGCATCTGGTAGATTAAATGTACCGAGTGGAGTCTTGGTGTGGCGATGGACTTTAGAACGTTGGCAAGAAATACAACATTGTACCTGTTCTTTAATCCATTTGTTCATTGCTGGCCAAACATATCGAGAAGTTATCAACTTATTTGTAGTGAAGATTCCTGGATGGGAAAGTCCATGAAGTTGGTTAAATATGATTTTTCGATATGATTGTGGGACAAATGGTCGAGGTTGTCCGGTGGACATGTCGCACAACAGTTCCAAATTAGCGATTGGAAAATAAGTCTTTTCCAAAATTAGTGAAGTGTCGTTTTTGGTTAGAATCGCTTTTAACTCTGAATCATTAGCTTGGGCTGAAGCAAATTCTTGAAAATTTAATGGAGAAGAGATGGTGTCAATTTCTATGCGAGATAATGCATCAGCGGAGACGTTGTTAGTGCCTTTTGTATGGCGGACATCTGTTGAAAATTCAGAGATATAGTCCAAATGACGGAGTTGTCTTGGCGAACACTTGTCTGGCTTCTGCTTGAAGGCGTAAATCAAAGGCTTTTGATCGTTGAAAATGATGAAATCACGACCTTCGAGCATATGTCTGAAGCGTTTGACGGATGTGTATATTGCTAATAGTTCTCTGTCATACGTGGACCAGTTCCGTTGGCTTTTGGAAAGCATTTCAGATAGAAATGAAATAGGCTCCCAGGCATCTTTATTCAGCTGCATAAGAGTACCACCAACAGCTAAATAGCTTGCATCGATCCAGACACTCAGCTTCGCTCCAGGTATCGGATGTTGCAGAAGAGTTGCACTTGCTAAGGCATTTTTAGCATCCGTAATTGATTGCTCTGCCACATCAGTTCATTGAAGTAACTCATTAGGTTTGGTTACTGTAATTCGTTTAGACTTCTTTTTATTTTTGACGCCTTCTAAGAATTTATTTAAAGGGGCTAATATATGAGCTGCTTTGGGTACAAAACGTATGTAGAAATTAAATAATCCAAGGAAACGCCTTAATTGTGTGATAGTGGTTGGCTTTGTAAAATTGTTGATGCATTCTACACGTTCTGGCAGAGGCTCAATACCCGATTCGGAAACTTTAAAACTTAAGAAATCAATGGAGGAGACTCCAAAAACGCATTTTGATTGTTTTAAAGTAAGGCCATAATGTTGTATTCGTTCAAATAAAATCTGTAGATGTTCGATATGCTCTTCTGATGATCGAGAAGCCACTAATATGTCATCAACAAAAGCATAAACGAAAGTGAGGTTTCGAGTTACTTCATTGATAAATCGTTGAAAAGTAGATGCGGCATTACATAGACCAAATTGCATGCGTAAGCTTTCGTATAAACCAAATGTGTAATAATGGCAGTTTTATGAACATCCTCTGGATTTATAGGGATTTGATAATACGCTTTAATGAGATCTATGTGCGAAAAAATTTTGGTTCCATGGAGTTCAGAAGTAAAGTCTAAAATATTTGGTACACCGTAATTGTCTTTGATTGTTTGAGCATTAAGTGCTCGATAGTCACCAACAGGTCTCCATTCAGAGCTATCTTTTTTCGGTACCATGTGCAAAGGAGATGCGTAATTGCTTTTCGAGGGGCGCATGTGGCCTAATTGGATCATTGTTTTGAATTCCTCATTAGCAATGTGTAAGCGGTCAGGTGCAAGTCTGCGGCCTTTGGCCCTTACGGGCGGACCAGTCGTGTTGAAGTAATGAACAACTGAATGTTTTATCTCCTGATCCGGGCGTGGAGGTCGTGTGATTTCTGTAAATTCCATTAACAATTTATGGTATACACTATTACCAGATACCGTTTTTACGGAATGGATGCTACTGTTGCGCATTATACCGTCAGTGTTTATGTTTGTTTGTGCATCATTCAATTTATGCTGTATAAATTTGGCACTAGGTTAAAATTGTACAGAAAATCGGCGCCTATTATGAGAGTGGACACATTTCCAACTAAAAATGTCCATGTGAATACGCGTCTCAAACCCAGATCTAAGGAGAGAGTTTGTGATGTGTATACATGGATGGGGGAAGTGTTTGCCGCGGAAAGAGTCATTTTCGAGCCATTTCTCCTTTGTAATTTTGATACGGGAATTATGGAACCGTCAGAACCTGTGTCGATTAAATACTGTATATTAGTACGTCTGTCGCGTACGAATAGGCGATGAGAATTTTTGGGCAAGGTGGTAGTCGCCTCTACACCAGGCCTCGGTCGTTTTTTTTTAAATTTGCAGGAAGGTGTGCATTTTTGGACCTTTTCGCCAAATTTAAAATGATACCAACATTGGTAGTGTTGGTTTTGGCTGGATCGCGATTTGCTGCGATTACCTCGCGCGTGATGTTGCTTATTAAGACTACGGCTTCTGCCACGAGAAAGCTTATCTATACGCAGATTTAATTTTTCAATTTCTGCAAATAATCGATCTTCCATGGAAACTGAGGCAACTGAGCAAGCACTTACCGGCATCGGCGTCACTTCCAGTACTCGGTCGGCCACTTCTTCTGCTTTCTCGATCGTCAAAGGAGTTATGGCTGCAAGAATGGACTGTACTCGCGTTGGCAGATGCGTTTGAAAAAGTTCGAGCATGAGCTCGTCTGGCACTTGATGCGATTCGGCACGTCGCTTCATGATGCGGAGCAATTCAGTAGGCTTCCTGTCTCCTAATTGTTCGCCAGCTAAAAGTTTCCGAATTTCCTGGTGTGATGATTCGCCACTTCGGTTGATTAGTTCCCTTTTGATATGTTGGTAAGGGTCGGTCGGATCCGGCTTCGTGATGATGTCGCGAACTGTCGACGCTGCTTCTGGAGGAAGGTTGGATGCAATGTAGTTAAACTTGGTACGATTGTCCGTTATTGGTTTGGGTACTCCTAATTCGAACGTACTCTCACACATGTGGAACCAAAGTGCAGGGTCGCTGAAGGACGGAATTTCCACCGCGCTGACGTCGGTCATTTTTAAGTCCAAGGCTTCACAGCACGTTGAAGAAAAATAATGGATAATTTTGAAAAATATATCCGGATTCAGGTATTGTGCGTTCTTTAATAGCGGGTCACCATTTGTGGTGTTCGTTGGTGTGCAATTAATACAACATGAATTAGAACACAATAATTTATTCCACGACGAAGAGAGACACAAGACGAACAACAACCGAAAGGGAAAAGTTCAGAAGTAAGAATATTGATACGCGCTCCGTTCGCAATGCTTCGCGCATGCGCATTACAAACTTGCGCCGAGAGAGAAAGAGAGCGATATTACGCGAATCGTCTGCTTCTGACAAGAACAACGAATTTCAATTCGTTCTCTCCATACCTTTTTTAAGAAAATTACAAGCGTTTTTAAACTTGGAAGTAACATCGTTTCCACGTGTATGATTTAGAATTGACTTTCCAGTTCTATCATTTTCTGACTATCTGCCTTGATAAAATGGAATTGTTTTTCAAACCGACCACATACACAATTTAATTATTTATAACTTTCTGTTGGCTGCTTTTATTTTAATATACTATCAAATTCATGACTGTCGCTTGTAAACAATTTGTAAGTGTCAGAATATCACTTAATGACCATCAATTCATCATTAGCATTTTTCGCTTTTGAATTTTTAATACACCGCTTTGATTTTGTATGACTTAAGCGACAATTAGTACATGAGCCTGGCAAAGCACTCTTGTTTCTATTTGTTAGATAATTATAATTTGCATTAAAATCTGATAATGTAAGGGATACTGGAGTACTCAGAGAACGAGCAATTGAGCAGGCTTTTTTTGCGATTTAAGAGATTGAAAATGGCATCAAAATTAATATGGCAAAAGGTACTAACCCAAGAGAAAATTCCTTTTACAGTTTCCATAATGCAAACAATAGGTCTGAAACATTCCAAACAACTTAAAAAATTTGATGCAACAAAATATTAAATTGTGTTTGAACATTCTCTTTTCTCGTATGATGCCGTCGTTATCAGACGGACAATCTATGAGATGCAATAAGGATTTATAGCGTCTCCTATTACGTTTTATGAGTGATTGCATGTTTCCAGTGTATTATTCAGAGGAAAAGTTATCTTGGGACATAACATCACGTTCTTTGTTTACAATCACATGATTTGATTGTTTTTTCTGCTTAAAATTCGAACTAACACTATCTTCTATTCCTGAGACGTTACAAATTTCCAGAGAATTTCAAACTTACATCCTCACAAAAGGTACCCATTTCCAGTCCCGAATACAAAGGATTCTTCTCTACAGCACCTAAATTTTCATTTTCAACACACATCTCGAAAAATTAATGTATTGAATTTCATGGTCTGGAAGAAAGTTTTTTCAAGGCAATACATTTATTTGGACAGCATCAAATATCTGCTCACTAGACTGCTTTTACTGGTTAGGAATAAGATACATATAGCTTTTGAAAGAAATGCGAGCAAAACTAAAGACAGGACTGCTATTTAAAGCTGAGCTTTCCATACGATTTTAGCTTTTTAAAACGGTTTCTACTTTTTCTGGAAAAAAGAGAGGTTAATTGACAATATCTCTATTATTGTATCTTAGATCTTTAATGAAGACTTGCATTTTTTAAACAAATCAATTGATCGATAAGAATTAGAGATTTTTTCAAACAGTTTTACATTATCTTCTCAGCCGAGGCTGCAGTACATAGGATCAGGTTAATTAATTCAATGCTCCTGAATTATATAGCAAGTCTTCCACAAGTAATAGATGGCATGCTTTATCGGATACATGATCGCATGGGACACGTTCTTTCAAACACAGAAATATATTTGCGTAACACTCACTTCTAAAATGCTTAAGTCTTTTCATATGACACTTGAACATGTTTACTTTCACACATTGTTAGATGATCTTCAGTTTACTTTTTATAATTAAAATATTTTATTCCTTAATTATTGGTGATGTTTCTGATCAAAGAACCAGAAAATTTTCCATCATGAATTTCGTTTCAAATCAATTTCAGTTAATCAAGTTTTCAAATAATGTGGCGTCACCCTTTAGAATTAATGACCACCGAGTCTTAATTGCATGATGTCCTTTGTATTGTCAACAATCTTGGTCCTACAAGCAGAAACGTAGTCGTTTCGATGTCTTCTATGAAAGGCTCCAAAGTATTTTACTTCCCCTACAGGACAGTCTTCTATATTTTCTTGAATTTTTGAACAACTTCAAACTCATTACCGTCAATGTTAGTCAATTCTTTCAATAGTTCCTGTTTCATGCTCTCTGTCCTCGAGTTCTGCTTTCCTTTGCTGATTCTCGTTCTTTCATCTCATTCGACTTCCTTTTGTTCTTTTTCTCTTCTGTTATCTTCAATCGTGACAGTACTTGGTCAGTTATAAGAACATCACCATATGTGTGAAGATTTAGTATATCAGTCTTCCTGCTCCCCAAGAACACGAAAAATGCAATTAAACGCAATTGAAACATACTAAATACCATTAAATACAAAATTGCACGGAAAAATAGATTGGTTTTTCATCCAAATTGAACGAAACTATTTGCAAAGTTATGTTTACAAGTACCCCCATCCCTTGAAAAATATGGGGTAATTGTAAACTTTCAAATGTAGATGCATTAAAGTTCCCTGAAGGAAAAGTCAATGATTTTCTGTTTGATAGAAACATAACTGACCGTAGAAAAGAATTGGAACAACATATTTTTCAATATAGCATGCAAATAATATGAAATTTACAACATGCATTAGCGGAGGTGAGATATGCAAATGATTAGAATTTCAGCGCAGACGCACATCACGCGCGCCTGTGGCGCCACTTCAAAGCGCTATTTAAGGCTTCGAGATTTCGATTATTTCAAGTACGGCAATTGTGTTTTTCTTGTGGTTTAAAAAAAAACGATCAATTATGCCTCGTAGAAAACAGCGATCATCTTTTGATCAGGTATCTGAGTTCGACAGAGGAAGGATAGTGGCCTACCTAGATTGTGGATTATCTTTCAGGGAAATCGGTTGTCGTGTTGGACGAAACCAAACAACTGTAATGCGGATATGTGATCGTTGGATACAGAAAAGTACGACGGACCGACGTGTTCGATCGCATCCACCTCAGTGCACCACTTCACGTGATGACAGGCATATTGTGCTGATGGCAGTGACGGATCGCTCAGCCACATCACGAACCATAGCACAGCACATTCAGTCTGTAACGCATCATCCAGTGTCTGTGCGTACCATTTGACGCCGTTTACAGCAGAGGGGTCTGTACGGAAGACGTCCATTGCTTCGTCTACCCTTGACCCAAAACCACAGACGTCTCCGCCACCAATGGTGCGATGAAAGAAGGATGTGGACGGCAGAATGGAATGAAATTGTCTTTACTGACTAGTCTCGCTTCTGTCTGCAACACTACGATGGTCGGATTCGAGTCTGGTATTCGAGTGGAGAGAGGATGCTGAACAGCTGAGTTATGCACCACCACACTAGTCCTGCTCCGGGTATTATGGTATGGGGCGGTATTGGATATCACTCTCGCACTCCTCTAGTACTTTAAACAGCCAGCGCTACATCTCCGAGGTGTTGGAGCCAGTTGTCCTTCCTTACTTTCAGGGCTTGCCCACAGTCATATTTCAACAGGATAATGCGCGACCACACGTGGCACGCATTCTCCAAGGGTTCTTCGTCAATCGCCAGATTGAATTGCTTCCCTGGCCAGCTCGCTCTCCGGATCTTTCGCTGATGGAAAACATGTGGTCCATGGTTGCTCAACGATTGACCCAGATTACATCCCTAGCTGCCACACCAGATCAACTTTGGCAACGTGTGGAAGCTGCTTGGTCTACTGTATCCCTAGAACACATCCAAAGTCTCTTTGAATCAATGCCGAGGCGTGTGGCAGCGGTGATCTCCAACAATGGCGGCTACTCTGGCTACTGATTTTGGCAGAAACCATACTTCACTGAAGTCTATAAATTTAATCATTTGATACTTGGTCAACATATTATCTACAAAATAAATTTTGTTGTGATATCTCTTGTCTTTCTTGGTGTTGCAATTTGAGTGGCCAGCAGTGTATTATGGAGTGCAGCAGAAAATGCAACACACAGCAAGTTTAAGACCCAAACTTTTCAACCACAATTTTTTCATCTAAATAGATTGCTATCAGATGTGGTACAAACAAATACGGGATCACCATATTATATCGTCAGGGTTGCCAGTTTCATATTTCACAACTTTTTAGTTTCTCGGAGTCCCACGTGATCACCTGTATAGGTTGTTTACAATTACCCCTCGTGACCCTAATACAGTTATAATGGTTGACTGGTGTTTCATTTCATATTGCATGATCGATGCAACACGAATGGATAAGAAATTTGATACTTTGCCATTTTTGCCGTAATTAGAATTACATTACTTTTTGTTAATCGGCAATGAATGTGGAGTTTTTTTTTAATAATTAGAGGCTTCTTGTGATTCCAAATAATCTGCGCATTTGACATGAATGCATTCATATAGTTTATATGGCTCAGGATAAGATATTTATTTGAATTTAAAATCAAACATTGCTGCAATGGCTGAAAATGAAATACGTTTCTACCCACATCGTACAAGTTCATTTCACACACTGACTGGACCCTTGAAAGGTTACATGGACCTTAAGACATTTCACGTATAACTTTATGTAAGATTTCTTGCATGAAAGAAAAGTCATGCTCAAATTTTCTTTATTGCATCATACTTTACATATTTATGTGGGATTTGGCAAGTTAAACAAATAAAATGTGCAGCTTTTTTTTCCGAGCAAAACACCTTTTTACCAAGATCATTGGATTAGTTATTTTACCAACATCTCTATTAGGATTGCTGGAAAAGATACGTTGTGTCTGAAAAGAACTATCTTTATTTATAGCCAACTCTTTTTTAAAGTAATTATTTGCAAAGACTTACACATTTTTGTTACTACTATCATCTTCGATTCTTATATTAGTACGGCTGATATGTGAAATAATTGTGCCTTTAATGATAGAAGCATAGAACTTTGGGTACATATACTACATTTATGAAGATTTGATTTAGGATATGAGACCATCTCAGATTTCGCCTATGGCAGTAATGGCGGACATTCAAAATGGCGGCTTCGGAACATTTTGTATGCTCCTTTTAAATGTTATTTGATGTAGTTAAATGACAGCTATTAAAACAATGGCGAGTAATTGGTGTTTTTGCATGTACTTAGCTATTTTTAATAATACATACCTTATTTTATGTATATATTCTATTTATAACAAAATGGCGGACATTCAAAATGGCAGTCTCTGAGTTTATTTTATATGCTCCATTTTTACTGTCATTTGGTGATGTTAATACGCGTATTAAATGTGATTTTGCATGAATTGATGCTATAAACATGCGTGCATGTCATAATTAGATTTTCATATAAATTATTAATTACATAAATTAATATTTTCATATGAACTTTTTTCACAAGTGACACGATAAGAAGAAAAATAAGATAAAAATACGGATGTAGTGCATACGCTGATTAATTCATTCAATACTGATACATCTGGACAATTAAAAAAACCAGAGTGGAACAAGTGTTTTATCTGTCAAGAAGACAGGTCTGAAGTTCTTCGGTGTCCAGCAGACAGTAAGTAAAGCAGTAAGCGTGAAGAAAAGGGAACTGTTATAGGACAATTTCTGATTTACTTGTGGGGTTTAGTATTTCAGTGTGTTTATGAAGGATAATGAATCCGGAACGTCTCGATGATGCAGAAGTGGTCGAGGCAACATTGGTACAACATAAAGCACAGTTTCACGAATCATGTAGATTGCAGTTCAATAAGACAAAACTTCAAAGAGCTCAGAAATTAAGATAGAACCTGCGGATAATGCAAATAGTTCTACGAAATTCACCACCAGAATGTTTTGGTAAATAGTTCAGTGAATTCAAAAACAAATTTTTTGTGTGTGACCAGCCTGCTCAAGCTGGAAGTTCATTATGTACTGCATCTACATTAGGCCTGGATGCAGTGGCGTATATAGGAGTTTATTTTGGGAGGGGCCAAATATTCTCTAAAGCAATTTAGTATACATCGTACAAATGTATTAATTTTGGGGGAAGCAAACATTCGAAAGCTATTTAGGACTTCAGGATATCAATTTGAATAAATGATAACAATTCAATATAATTCCAACAACAATTTGAAATTCTCAAATTGTTTAAAATTTTTTTCTAAAAATAGGTAGTTATGTATTTTAACTAATGTCAGTGTATATAATAATGACTTAAAACCTGCATGGATATTAAAAGGAATAGGTCAGACACGGGTAAAAAAAAAAGACAGTTTAAATGTATTTTTAGAAATTGAGAATTATAATTTTAAATATTGTTTTTATAGTGAAATATAAATTTCTTTAATTGGAAAAAAGTAACTTGTTTACTTATTTAAAATATTCTATAATCCGTTCTTATATAAAGGGGGGCCCACTCTTAAAGTTGATGGATAGGTAATTTACTTTTAATTACTATCTCAATAGAAATTTCTTTGCTTAATGTATGAGTATCTGGATCTTAGTTTACTAATCATGACTGATAAAACTAAAACACCGAATAAAAATTAATTTTTTTTTTTTAATTGATAACTTTTTTTTATATCTAAAACGTGTCAAATATAGTTTTTTCCTTTCCAAAATTTTTTGTTAGTGAAAATATGCATATATAACGAATGGTTAAGAATTTAGTAAAGACATTATCAGTCAAGGTTAAGAGTGGACACCCTGTAAAATGACAAAAATTGCTGAGAACTTTACAAAACAAAATCTGTATTTCTTGGTGAACTGACAAACTTATCAAGAACTGCTTCGTCTGTTATTTTAATATCTCTGTGAATTGAAAGCAGCGCCAATCCATATAATCTCATTTCTGAAGTCGCATTTCGTAAATAAGTCTTCAGTCTCTGCAAACTTGAGAAACTCCTTTCCGCGGTCGCAACAGAGACTGAAAGAACCGCCAATGCAAAACGCTCTTTCAGGGAATTGCAGAGATCATCAAGAAAAAGTATATAAACGGCTCTCCTATAATATTCTTCTGCTGAGCAGTAAGGGATGTTGCTCCTTACATTTTGAAGGCGGCAAGTTCTAGGAACTTCTTATCTTATCTTTATTTTTTCAGCAAATTCCTTTATTTCACTGTACAGAGTTCAAAATTTTCATCGGCATCAGTCCTTTTGTTTCATGCCAGTTCCAACACATTTGATACATTCTCATTGCTTCCGAGAGGTCAATATATTTTTCTTGACAGTTTTTCTGATAAATTTGGGGTTATGGCGAGCATACTGCTCAAAACAAAAAGGTTGACGAGAAACTGAAACTGGGTTATTGAACTTATTAACCCATATGCCCTATAGGAGGAATTACTTCCCTCGTTTTCAAGTTCTATGAGAGCAAGAATTATGGGTTGCATCAAATTTTTGAATACCAAAACAGAATCATGTCTTTCGACCTAGCGAGTTTCGCATAAAGAAATTAGTTTCTTTTTTTCTGTTCATGGCAGCAATTTAAAATCACTGACTTTAATATCGCCGTTCTTTTGGCCGATGAATGAAAACACCCACAAACTTCTTTAATGACCCCCACAAAGTTTCCTATAGAAGGAATATTACACGAATCAGAAAGGCATAAGTTTAGAGTACGAGAAGAACAATGTGTATATACAGCTAATGGAAATTTTTCCTTAATACAAGCGTGTACTCCTCTAAATTACATTACCGTAGCTCAATCATATCCTTGCCCTCTCAACTTATTTAAATCAGGTCCTAAGCTTGATAAGTTTTCTAACACAGTTTTAAGCTAAGGCTGCACCTGTTACATCAAAGACAGGAACAAAAGCCAGGAAATCTTCTCTGATATTATTTAACTCATCATCGACGTATCGAACACAAAGAGAAAATTGTTCTATTTGGCTGATATCGGTGGTTTCATTAGCTAATACAGTATAAAAGGATGATTTACGAACATTATATATTATTTTTGATTGAATTAATTGGCCAAATGTATGAATCAGCTCATTTTGTATAACTGAGATCGTATACATGCTCTTCCCGCAAATGTTAGTGAGATGATCTATAAGATTGATATCTCCACTGTTGGCTTTATATCTCAGCAATGCTCGAAAATTTCGATCATTGCTTTCAGGTTTCTCCAAATTGATCCGCCCACTGTCAATATGGTCTCTTAGTGCTATTTGTTGTCTCCCACAAAATCGTATTGTTTGAACTATCGGTATTATTTTCTTTCTAATATTAATTGCATCAGTTTTCTTTGGGTGTTAATTTGAACTATAACACTTTCAGTTTTTTTGTTAACCATAGCCTTAATATTTTCGGCTGTTAAAACTGATTCTTTTTTGTGGTACGTGCAGTTTTCATGATTATTGAATACCTCTCTGGCTTTTTTCAAATTAGTAAAAGGCTTTGTGTCTAAAGCCCCTGGTAATTGATTATCTCCTATTCCAACAGATTCAGATGAAAAAAAAACACACAGTACTTACTAAACGATCCAGATTTTTCTTCGGAATATGTTAACCATTTGTAATCATCAAGCCGTTTAAATTGAAAGGATCTCTTGTAGTGTGAATCTGACGTATTGGGAAATTTCTATCCACTTTCAGGTTTCCAAATATTTTCAACAAAGGAAATTATTTCTTCATTTGTTAAAGATTTTAGAGATCTTTTATGATAATGATTCCCAATATCATAAATATTTTTCGTTACTAAGCTTACTTTGCCAATTTGTTTGTCATTGGATCTTGGAGAATCTTCAGTGGGGGGGCTGCAGCTGATTGCGGTTCCATCAGTGTTATTTCGTCTTTTTATAAAGAAGTTTTGAATGGAGGATTGACTTTTCACCGATGCCCAAGGGGTTGTTTGGGAAGCTAGACAGAGGGTCTCTTATCTCGCAAAGTCGTAAAACTGTCAGGGATGTCCATTGGATTCTGCGGGCAGCGGAGGGAGAAAATGTTCTCTGTTGAGTTGCACTCTCACAACCATGTGGTCACAGCACATCTTTCATCAACCATCATAAATTTTGGTGATCCCTGTGTCCAGCCCACTGTGTTTACTTTACCCAGGAAAGGAAATAGCTTCTCTGTCCAGTTTTAAATGTGTCCAATTAATAACATTTTTTAAGAAAATTGTTTTCGCCAGAAATACAATTTAGATTTCAAAAAATTCAAAATAAAAAGTTATCATGATTGAACCTAGTCAAAATTTCGGGAGGGGCCCGGGCCCCCTCGGCCCCTCCCTTATATACGCCCCTGCCTGGATGTGTTCCTCACTGTGCGCTTAAACTGGAGAACAGGCTTTCTCTTGCGAAACTGAGTGTCGGAGATCTTATTGCATTAAATGCCTTGTATTATGTTCGATGCCTCGTATCATTATATAACAGATCAATAGACTAAAGAACATACAGGAAACTGAAATAGAACAAACTAACCATGGTATTGCATTTGCCGAACTTTTATCATACATGGAAGATGCTCGTAGTGACAATGAAATCACACCCATATTTAAACTTGTTGATCTATGCAAACTGTACAGCATGAGGATGAAACAACAAGGTAGTGATCCTTCAGGGCCCATACATTCCACAAAACTAAAAAACAGAGTACTTGCATATTTTCCTGACATAAAGCACATAAGCAAGGTCGAGATGTGATGTTATTATTTAATAATGATGTTGGATTAGCTATGAAGAAAGCTTGTGAATACGGTGCAGATACTATAGTAACGCTATTCATCTTGCCAAAGCAGCAAATATAGTTAGAAGAGACATTTTTAAAATCAAAAACCTCTTCAATGGATTTGGAGAAACCTGTCAGGAAGATTCCGTACCAACATCTCTTGTTAGTTGTAAAACACAGTCAAGTTTTTTAACCCCAACCTATCTTTACTGTTGCACAGTTACTAATGTATAATAGTTTGGTGAGACGTCGGGAGTGTCATTCTGGAACAGTCTACAAGCACAATCGAGAACAAGAAACACATTTGCCTATATACTTAGCTATTTTAATTCATAAAAAGAACTCACAAGCGTGAACTAGTTGAAGATCTTTACGAGCTCGGATTTAGCATATCTTAAGAGCGAGTGCTAGACCTTTCATCAGAACTAGGAATTGAAATATGTCATCTGTATCACTGGAAAATGCTGTCGTTCCTCTTCAGTTAAAAAGAGGGCTTTTCACAACTAGTACGGTTGATAATATTGACCACAATCCAAGTTCTACTACGGCTCACGATTCTTTCCATGGTACAGGAATATCTCTATTTCAACATCCAGATGGTAATTTTAGAGGAACCTATTGAAATAAAAGTTCAAGTACTTTTGAAGAGAAAGCAACTAAACATCTTCCTGAAAGCTACACAAGTGTTACCCCTGTGCCTGCTATTAGAACTGACTGTCCTTTGCCAACAGTACAAGAAATCTTCGTTGACTACCAAGTTTAATGCAATAACATCACCGGCACTCACAGTTTTGCAAGCAAAGGCCGGTTCTTCAGTTTAAGGGCACAGTGAGGAACACATACAGGCCGAATGTACAATAGATGCAGTACATAATGAACTTCCAACTTGAGCAGGCAGGTAGAGATGTAAAGGCTGGAAAAAACCGGGTTTATTCCCGGGAATAAACCCGGTTTTTTGGAATGCGAATTTTGAATATTCCCAAAAGTTTTCAGAAAAGAACAACTCAACTCCTGATTTACATTCCACTGTTTTCAAATATTAAAGCACGTTTCCACGATTTTTTAGAGTTTTTCTTCCACAAAAATTTTGATTACACTGTAGTTTGTTGTAAAAGGTAAGTGATTTGAAGTATTTTTCATATATCCTTGTACTTTTTTTGTATAATTTTTATTTTATGACTTGGATTTCGGTTTAAGGCGGAAACAGAAGTAAGCGATATATTATAAAGCTCCTGAAATAATCTAAATAATTTAAAGAAAGAACTTTAAATTACTAGTGTTTGATCATGTTTAAAATATCAATTCTTGATTACACTTTTCGACTTGCAAAAATAAAATTACACTTAGACGGGAAATTTAGCAATTTTTCATTTTGATATTCTCTTTGCTAATTTGCTAAAGGTTTTTTTTAGAAGAAAGAATTTTTTCTCAAAAAAAACAATTGGGTCATTCTGAAATTAAGTGAAAATTTGAGTCACCTGCATTTTTTTTATGAATTTTATGCATTAATTTATTTTTATACAGTAGTAATATATCTTAATTAAGGTATATTTTCATCAAATAGTGTTAAAAGAATAAATATTTTCATATTTATAATTGAAAAAGTATATTAACCATGGAAAATGTCACCTCCATGGCCGTCCCTAGCCCTGTTTCTAGGTTTAGATATAGTTAAAACTTAAACAGTGTAAGAAATTCCTTTATTTAGTAGCTCTGTTTAGTGTTAAGAGTCTTATTGTTACACAATGCACTTGAAATTATGATATTTTAAATTAAATTTAATATTGAAAAATCAGTAAATTCCTTTGTCCCTGCTATTTTTGTCAGCTCTCCATAGAATGTAAATAACCTTTAAAAAAGTCTACTAGAAAGCAGCACATGTCTGAAAGTGTAATTAAAAGAAGCTCTAATCAGCTATCTTTACTGTAAGATATCTTAGACTCAATAGTAAGTATTATTTTGTCTGTTTCTTATCTTTATATTTGAAAACTCATGAGTTCTTTTTACAATGTCACCTCCATGGCATTTTTTAATTTTATGTTCTTTCATTTATTGCTGAACTTTTTTCAACAGATAGTTAGGAATTGTATAAAATAATCTGGAAATCAAAGCATGTGGCTGGGATTCTTTTATGTTAGGCTAAAATGTGGTTTAACTATTGAAATGTCACCTCCATGGCTAAGTTCCAACATGGAGGTGACAGGCATACATGGAGGTGAACAAATATTTCTTATGAGAAATTTTACAGTGACATATGGTTAAAAATTGATTCTAAATGGTTATTTATTAAAGTAAGAACAATCTTGGGTAAACAAATAAGGAGTCCAATTGTTTTTTCTCTAACCTGTACTGATTTAACATGCCAATTGATTCTGATTTGAACCTGTAGTGTTAGCTACCAGTTTTATTTGATTTACAATGTTTTAACACTTGTAACTTTGAGTCTGATTATGTATATTAATAGAATCTTTAATTTTTCTTTAAAAATATGGCATTGAGAGTCGGGAGATAATTTAAGTATCCTCATGACTGAAATTCTCTATGAAGTTTCTGACATGGTACGAGGTCAATCTGCCTATTTGGTACCGTGTATAAGAAATCTGATATAATCAAATTTAGTAAAATCAGGAAAGAATCTGAGCAATAAATAAATAGAATTTAAAATGATTCAGAACTGTATGTAGAATTTAAAAGGAAGGAGTTGGAGAGATATTATAGAAGAAAAGAAGAAGGAAAAATAAAAGATATTTGAGTACTTTCCAACAGAAAAGAGAGCTCAGTAAAAAAAAATGGGTTCAAAAAACAAGAAAATCTCGATTTGAAGAAAAAAAGGAAATTAATATTCCACCAAACAGTGAACTAGTTGACCTAGTAGAAGCTGTTGGTGTAGGCCTTCAAAGTGTAGCTGTTATTGGGAGAGTAGTAAGCAACAGGGAAAGAGGCATAAAAAGGCTAGCTAAAAGAAACAAATCAAAGTCCTACTGAACGATTAAGATTAAGCAACTTGAAAAAGAAAAAAATGAAGCTCAATACAAATAAGGAGAAATATAAGAGGAACTATTGTTTGAAAGAGAAGTTTAAAAATATGAACAGTCCACAGCAGAAGGTCAAAAATCTTTTATGTTGAGTAAAAGTTTCTCCTAGAGAAAAAAATCTTGAATTTGAAGCTGCGTTAACTACCCAGATAGAGAAAAATTACAATACAAAATAAAGAAAGGTCAAAAAGCATTTAGTTTGGTACGGTCTGGGAAAATAATTATAATGTATCAAAGTTTGCACAAGATCCCACTTTAGTCCATAATGGGAAAAATTGAATAAAATATAGTGAGAAAAACATTGTTGAAGTAATTAAAGAGACTATCACATACCAAACAAAAAATAAAATGAGAATAAGATCTGCCATCGTGAAGTTTTTTTGAGTAAGATGTCAGCCGTATGGAACCAGGCATTAAGGACTAATACTAAAAACAAAAGAAAACCCTAATGGAAAATCTTAAAATCTCCATAAAAAGTTGAAGTAGAATCTGGCTATAATATTCCATACTCAACGTTCTGTTTTTTTACCATTTTAGGTATTGCAACCTGATGTAAAAAACATGTGCATGTGAAAAGCATGAAAATGTTTTTAATTTTTGAAAAATTAAAAAGCCTCAAAGTTTTTAATTACAATGATTTAGACCATAAGGTTAAATCTCTGCTGTCAGGATGTAGTAAAAAGTAAAGAAGAATGTCTGGAAAGGAGATGTAAGAAGTGCATTAACAAACACGTTGAGACAAATGATTTTGAAAATGTAATTACATGCGTTGAGCAATGGAAGAGGAAAGAAGTAAAGCTTAGTTAAAGGAATAAAAAAGTCAGCTAAGAAAGTGGTTAAATTAAAAGTAGAAATAAAAGTCAAAGAACTAGTTAATAAATTCAATCATATGCTTCCTCATTTCATGAAGCATGTTTGCAAATAGTCCAATACAGGTCAATTTTCAACCTAAAAAATAACCTCGGAACAGATAAGATACTGATACATGTTGATTTCAACAAAAATTATTAATGTAAGTACACCAAGGAGATACAAAGTGTGCATTTCAGAGGTTCAGACGACCAAATCACATTACATAGGTAGGGAAATTGAAAACAGTGAAAAACTTAATGTTCTGCTCATTGTTTGAATCTTTACAACATGACTCAAGTGCCATTTAATGAATATATAATTGTCAAAGCATTTGGTAGAAAGAGTGTTTGCTATTATGTGGCAAATGTCTCGGAATGTTTTGAAGCTTCTTACCAGATCCGCTTCATGTCAAGATGACATGACACCAAAAACAAATTGTGAAGCAACATGACACCAAAAGAATGTGAAGCAACAGTGCAAGATGAGGTTGTGGCCATTTTAAAACAACTGACAATGAACACTCATGAACAGTTCATTTTTTATGAAATACCTGAAGACATTACACTGTGTTAAATGAAACTGAAACATTTTGTCACCTCCATGCAAACACTTGTAGCTCCATTCCCATGAATGTCACCTCCATGTTTTAAGGAAATAAAAAATTGGCTTTAATTTGCTTAAAATGCTTTCTTGACCTCTGTTTGATGGTTGTACAACTTCATTTGCCCTAACAGAACACTAAATACATAAAATAAATAATATAACTTTAATCTTATTTTTCAAAAGCTTTGACTGTCAAATTTCCACTTAATTTCAGAATGACCCAATTACATTTAGACGGGAAATTTAGCAATTTTTTAATTTGATGTTCATTTGAGCTAATTTGTAAAAGAATTTTTTTCTCAGAAAAACATGTAGAAAATTTTTAATTTTGAAATTGACAATTACTAGCCACCCTGTGTACTATGGTTAAATTATTAGGGAATCTATAATATCTATACATCTACAGTTACTGTTTCACTAATTAAAAGATCCATTGTTATAAATAAAATTTTGTTTTAGTAATATCTGTTCAACTTTGAGTGCAGTTAAGTCAAACGAATGAAGTCATCTAAAAACATTCTAAAGTAGAGTTTACAAATTCACACAATCTAAATATAAACTCAATAAGTAGCAAAATTAGTTGATGATCATGCATTTCTTTTGATTGTTTGCATTTTTAAATCCAGAGAAATTCCTTTGGCTTGAAATCTCTCAAGAAATAAAATTATTTCATCGTACGATTTGCAATGTTTTAAAAAGTAAACTACATATTGAGCCAAAAATAAAACAAACATTAGGAGCATTAACAATAAGTTTACAGTGCAGCAAAATAAATATTATTTATTTCAAAGGGAAACAAAAAAGATTCATAGCACCAGAGCTATTTAAAATTGCCTGTTTATTTTATTTGGATTAAAATTTTCATTTGACTGTATTAAGAATAACAAAGATTTTCAGTAAGCATTTAAATTTAAAATATATGATCTAAATCATGAATGAAAAAATCAATTCATTTGAGATCATGACTCGATTCAAAATTGTTCATTCATGCAAACATATTTTTAGCGATTTTTAAGTTTGTTATTGTTGTGAACCATTTGTAATAAGAGCTTTAAATGAACATAAGTAGAAATTAAAGCATTCTGTCTTAATAGCAGTTTGATTCCTCTGAACAGCTTTATTATAGGTATTTGCAACATTTCAGTTTGACGAGTGTTTTGTAACTATATTCTTCAACTTTCTAAGTTACCAGATTCAGATTTTCTCCGAATTACACATTGTTAAAAATCGCCAAATCAGAAATATTGCCAGTGGGTATCTATACTAAAGTTGTACTGATTCCTCTACTATAGTTTACTTAAGAGAAAGCACTTATAACTATGGGAAGAAACCAGAAGTTATCTTGTGACTTTCACATTACAGTAGCTTTTCAAAATAGTTATGTTACTATTACAATCATAATAAATGTAATTGCATTATTTTTTTTTCAGACATCATGGTTCGACCATTATCTGATGTGTGGATGCATTTTATAGAATACCGTGAAGGTAATAAAAAAAGGACCAAGTGCAAGTACTGTGGAACTAAGTATTCAGTCCCAAATGCAACTAAGATGTCTAAACATTTGGAAACTTGTAAACAAAAGCCCATAATTCTATCCGTACCTGTTTTTTCAAACATTGATGGTGAATCATCACATGTGGGAAACCAAGAACTAATTCTTGAACAGGGGAGTGTTTGGGATCAAGAGAAATCAGCACTACTCTTCCTACAACAGATTCTCTAGCTTCTCCTGCTTTTTCAGTGGTTGAATCACCCTTAAGGAAACCTATTCTTAGGTCATTCTTTGACACAATGACCAAAGTTGAGTCGGAGAAATTGGAGTCATCTTTCGCCAAGGCAGTATATTCGTCCAATTTGCCTCTATCATTTATAGAGAACAGTTATTGGCAACAGTTCTTCAAACAGATCAGGCCATCATTCAATGTTCCAAGTCGTTATGATCTAAGTAACAGGCTCTTAGATAAGGAGTATGATGAAGTAACTGAATGTGTTAAAGAAAAAATAAGAAGTGCTGAATTCGTTTCTATTATTACCGATGGCTGGAGCAACATTAGAAAACGAAGGAATTATATCCTACATTGTAACAACGCCTGAACCTCTGTTTTTCAAATCTATTGAAACTAAGGCTAACCGACACACAGCTTCATACATTAGCCAGGAAATAATCAATGTTATAAAAGAGATTGGACCTCAGAAAGTAGTAGCACTGGTAACTGATAATGCCAGTAACATGAAAGCAGCATGGGTTCTGGTCCAAGAACATTACCCGCAAATATGTACTATTGGTTGTGCTGCTCATGGTTTAAATTTGTTACTAAATGACATCTACAAGGTTCGAACTTTTCAAGTTATTATTTCAAATTCCAAAGAAATGGTCAAACACTTTAAAAACAAGCAGGCATTATCAGCTGTTTTTACTTCCAAGCAAAAAGCTAAAAAAGGTTCAGCTGCATCTACGCTTAAACTCCCAGCAGAGACAAGGTTGTGTAGTACCTTGATTATGTTTGAGAGTCTTCTATATGGGAAAGAATCTCTTCAAGAGACTGTGCTTATTGAAGAACTCGATGTTGACAAGAATATTAGGCAATTAGTTTTTGATAACGATTTGTTCTGGATGAGTATTCATAGTCTTGTAAATATGATAAGGCCTATTTGTGATGGAATCAAGCTTATTGAGTCCGACTCTGCCACATTGTCTGATGTCCCTTATGTCTTTTTAAATGTGAAAGAATCTCTGGAGTCGCTTGTTTGAACTCCTTTACAGATTGAAGAGGAAGAAGCAGTTAAAAATTTAATTGAAACACGCCATGAAATGATTTGTATGCTAATTCATTATACAGGATATATTCTAGATCCTCATTACTTTGATTAGGATTTGGCTGATGACAGTTTTACATCCGGTTTGGCGGAATTAACTTCCAGCATCATGACAGATTTTGCTCATTTTAAAGCACAGTATGGGGCATATAAAAATGTTTCTGTTTGGCAAAGTGCAAAATTGTTACCGCCTCAAGTATGGTAGAAGGGTTTTTTTAAGGGTCAAAGTTTATGTTCTCTTGCCTTGCGGTTATTTTCAATCCCACCTTCTTCAGCTGCTTGTGAGAGAATCTTTTCTGCGTTTTCGCATACTCACTCTGCAACCCGAAACAGGTTGGGTAATGAAAGAGTGTCTAAGCTTGTCTCTGTCAGATCAAATCTACTCTTGCAATCAAAATTAGAGTAGATTTGATCGGGACCAATGAGATGGAAAGCAGGGTTGGATTTTTTTTTTTTTTGGTTTACACCAGGTATTTTTGGTTTAAACAGGATTTTTTTTAGAAAAACAAAGCAGCAAAAATAATTCAAATTGGTTATTATCATGAAATATATGCTAAAATTAATTAAAGTAAAATAAATTAGCTGATTGTCAATGTCAACTGGTTGATATTCTAATGTAATTAAGCCTTTTTATTTTATGAAAAGATTATGATTAATTGATATTAATTACCACTTGTTATTTGGTTTAAACCAATTGGTTTCATGGAAAGTGTATGATATAACCCTGATGGAAAGTGTGAAAATAAATTTTTTTTTTCTATGTGTGTTGTTTAAATGCTTACTGAGATGAAATCAAACATAATTTAGAATTTCTTTCAGCTTGAGTTTCAGCACCTGTCCTTTTTAGTAAATGAACAAGTTGATTTTTCAGGATGATGTGATGATGCATAGTTTTTAAATTACAATTATTTTTTGTTTGATATAACTTTAAAAGCAACCTTTGAAATGTTTTATATTATTGTCTTTAATGATAGTTTGAAACAGGGTTTAATTATTTTATTACTTTGTAAGTAAATAAATGTATCATGCTTAATTAGAAAAAACTCATTGCATTGCTATTCTTACAAAATTTGTTTAAATTTGTACTGGGCAAGTTGAGATGAATTTCGAGGTTATTTAGTTATTATTTAACGGTATGAAAAATGTTAATTGTAAATGTAGTTTGATACATATTTTTGAGAAAGGTGTACTCCAATGATATCATACATAAAAAAAATTCACATTTGTTAAAATTATACATATAATATTTAAAATGGCACAACTAGTCTGTCTTTCATCATGAATGAAATTGTAAAGGTGAGTAATGACATTTTTCAGATAGTATAATTTTAAGGTTATTGTAGGTGCATTTTTTCTTTTAATTTTACATCAAATTAAAAGAATAGTAAATAAGTTTCATCATTTTATAGAAACTCATTTTAATTATGCTTTAAATATTTTGTTGCAATTTATATCTGTTTACTACTTTAGTTTAAGAATTAATTTTAATTTGAGATCTGATAGATACTGTTCTGGCCAAGTTTTTTCCTAGACAATGACTCTTAGTTAGCAGTTTTATTATATGATTAATGCTATTTGCAAACAATCTTAAAGATGAAACAACTGCTGATCTGCTATCTTTTCAAATAAAATAGATACAAGAATAAGAAATATAAAATCCACACAATAAAGAAGTACTGGACTAAATAGCTGATTTGCTTAAGAGTAAAAAGGTTATAAGTAATGAGTTAAAAAAAGTTTCTCTTATATTTCAAAAAGAGTGAAAGGCAAATTGTACGACATCACTTTTTAGAATGCAACACACTTTGTTATCTGAATTAGCTAATTGAAACAGAAAATGGGCAGATTAAAACTATTTAAATTACTTCAATATTAATAAGAATTTCAATTGCAGAATAGTTTTTCAGTGAATTTATATCAAAAATTGTCTTGAACTCCTCAAAAGAGTACCTAGAAAATGAAAACTGATGGTAAAATATGGTTGTTTGTTTACGTTCAAAATTCCCAATGTTCCCCAAAAATTCCCGGTTAATTCCCAAAAATCCCGCGTTTTTTCACTCCTCCCAAAAAATGTGGGAATTTTACATCTCTACGAGGCAGGTCACAAAAAAAATTGCTTTTGAATTCATTGAACTATTTACCAGAACATTCTGGCGGGTGAATTTCGTTGAACTATTTGCATTATACGCAGGTTCTATTTTCCATTTCTGAGCTCTTTTAAGTTTTGTTTTATTGAACTGCAATCTACGTTTTTCGTGAAACTGAGCTTTGTGTTGTACCAATGTTGCCTCGACCACTTCCTGCATCATCGAGACCTTCCAGATTTATTGTCCTTGGTAAACAACCAAGAATCCTAAACCCCACAAGTAAATCAGAAATTGTCTTATAACCAGTTTCCTTTTCTTCACGCTTACTGCTATTTCTTACTGTCTGCTGGAAACCGAAGAACTTCAGACTTATCTTCTTGACAGATAAAACACTTGTTCTATTCTGTTTCTTTGAATTGTCCAGATGTATCAGTATTGAATGGATTAATCAGTTTATGAACTACATCCATATTTTTTTCTTATTTTTCTTCTTATCGTGTCATCTGTGAAAAAAGTTAATATGAAAATAATTAATATGAAAATATTAATTTTAATATAATTAATATGAAAATATTAATTGATATAATCAATAATTAATATGAAAATCAACTTATAACATGCACGAATGTTTATAGCATCTATTCATGCAAAATCTCATATAATACGCTATTAACATCACCAAATGACAATAAAAAAGGAACACATAAAATATACTCAGAGGCCACTATTTTGAATGTCCGCTATTTTGTTATAAATAGAATATATACATAAAATAAGGTATATATTATTAAAAATAGCTAAGTACATGCACAAAACACCAATTACTTGCCATTACTTTAATAGCTGTCATTTAACATCAAATAACATTTAAAAGGAGCACAAAAAATGTTCCGAAGCCACCATTTTGAATGTCCGCCATTACTGCCATTGGCGAAATCTGAGTTGGCCTCATATCCAAAATTAAATCTTCACATGTGTAGTATATGTGCCCCAAGTTGTATACTTCTATCATTAAAGGCACAATTCTAACAATATTTTGCACGTATCAGCCGTACTATATATCCTTCTGGTAACTGCTTTGCTACCGTTACAATTGAATTATTACTAAGGCAACTTTTTGCAACAAATGCAACTTTTTTTCACACGTTCTACACTGCATGTAAAGTACTAAAACCAAAATTCCTCATAGATGAGGGGTATTGTAAGTGAGTTATAACCGCAACATAAAAGCAACTTTCTGCATAAATGCAACCACCTGCAACTTTTTTAATTTAACTTAAAATTAATTATATGAAATTACTATTTCATTTTTGGCCCTCTGAACCAACCCTTCGATCATGTGTGTCTGATTTTGCGAACGCCTAAGTAATGCGAATCAAACAAGAAGTTCAAGGAAAGAAGGTGTTCGTCCTGACAGAGAAAAGTGAAATAAATGGCAAGAAGTACTTTTAACACATTGGTTGACACTCTTGATAATCCAGAGGAAACTTGCGTAATCGACTGCAGAGTTTGTGAGGCCAGTGTCGATCATCAATATGTTGTTCGCCTTGTAGATGGCGTTTTAAAATCTCTGAACGTTGAGCGAAAAGATTTTGCGCTTCTGCTATCCAATACAGCACATTATATGACTGCGGTTGCCGCAGTTTTTCAATGTTCAAGAAATTACTGACCAAAGATCGGCCATTTAACGTTCTTCTGTGTTTCTGTATGTATTATAATACTGTTGAACACAACAAAAATTGTCAATACATTTTGAAGTTTTTCATTTTTTACGAATAATTTATTAGTTTATCAAATATAAATACAAGTTAATTTCCATAAATGCAACTTTTCCCAATTTTACTGCAACAAAAAAGTTGCCCTATTTATAAGGAATAATTCTGTTTACGTTAAAATTGATTTCTTTATGGTTTTACACACTTTCATGGGTTGTATAATCACATTGTATAATCAGTATTCTAACTTGTCCACACTAACCCCATGTCATGGGGCTAGTGTGGACAGAAGCAACTTTTTTTAAACAAAAGATTATTAAAAAACTATACTGTCAAATACTTTAATATATCAACTGAAATAAAAGTAAAAGAGTACATTATTGTAAAAGAATTGTGGACGCGTCAAAAATGTTATTTAGTACACATTTTTGCCGAATTTATAAAAATTGTACACACTAGCCCCCTTCTCCCCTACATTATGTCTTAAATAACTGTTATAAAATATCTGTCACAAATAACAGTTTGTCTGATTGACTTTATTGGCGCCATCTATGAGAAAAACAATGAGTTGCATGTGTTTTGAGGAGTTTCTTTTAAGTATGAGTATATTAAAAAAAATGTAACTGTCAATCCATTTATCAGTTTAAAAAAAAAAAAAAAAACGAGATAATACTCTTCATTTTGTGGTTTGGTGTAAGTTTTGTAGATTCCAGGCATGAGAGAAAATGCTGAAATCACAAGACCTATTCCAGGGATGTGGAAACTTTTTTATATAAAAAGCCGCATAGATCTTTCGAACCACTAATTACTAAGTAAAATGTATTAATTTACCGTATTTTTATAATAATATTACCATCTACCTTTTATATCAGCACAAAAAAAATATAATTATGAACATAACAAATAGCTTTTTAAGTTATTGAAAATTTTTTTTATTGCAATTGTATTACATACACTCTGTATGTTATTCATTAATTAATTTGAAAAACCTATATTATTAAAAAAAATATCTAATATTAGTTAACTTATATGAGATTTCGAGGGTTTTTTTGTTAGATAATAACTGGATATTAGGCACCAGTTTTTAGTTGAACTTAGATTTAGTAAGTCTTTTATAGCATGGTAAGAGATATCTGAGTCCTTAAATTAGTTTTGATCTGTGTAAGGTATGAAAAAGTTGATTCGCAACAGTAAGTAGTTACAAAGCAAGAGAGCAGACGGTGAGCGTGTTGATGTAAACATGGGTATAAAACTGTATTTTTACATATTTCAATGTGATATTTTTTTGTATAAAAAAATTCTTTGTGATATCATCTTCTCCCTGTTCAATTAATTCCATATGTATGTAGTTCTATGAATGCTTTAGAGATATCAACTACATGTTGCTCACACACCAATTGCATTACTAAAATATGTTCTTTAAAATCAGAAATCTATCAGGATATACTTTAATTCGCATGTTTAATATAGTACAGAAAGTTTCACATACAACATATTTCTGCTCATTTAAAATACTTTTTAAATAACGAAAATTTTCCAGAGATCTTTCTGATTTGCTTAAAAGGAAAAAGAGTGCAATAATACCTGCCATTTTTTTTCTACATGTCATACATATGTGAGGTTTTACTTTGCATAGAAATATTTAGTTCATTTTGGTTTGCCATAATATACCAAAAATACAGCATTTCTATAAAAATCCTCATCTAATCAATCACATTCTTGTTGTTCCTCGTAAAGTTTTAAAATTAGTTCTCGCAAAGTCAAAACTCTTACTTAAGTTTCTCCCTTTGAGACATATAACCAGCATACTTTACAATAATATGGAAAGTCAACAATATAAGCATGCTTCGAAAAAGTGGGAAGTCTAATGCATTTATTCAAAAAAAGTTAACCATTGCAATAACTTTGTCCAGAATATTGCTCAGTGTGGAGGATTTTCCACAAAGATTTTGTTGATGTAAAACACAGTGACACAAAATTAACTTTTCTAAATTAAGACTTGCTTATCTCAATTATGATGCAAATCCTTCTTGCTTTCCTCTCATTTGAGGCGTGCCATCTGCGCATACACTTGCCAAGTCACCAAGGTTTAATTCTCATTCTCGACACATTTCTTTAATGTTGTTATAAATACCAATTCCATGAGTCCTCCCAGTGGCGATATTCCACATTGACCCCGGGCACTCGCGTCGCCAAGGATTTCGCAACTACGCCAATCCCTGATGCCAACCTCGCGCTTTCTCGCGTTTCATGAGATTATTCGCGAAACGCAGTGATCGCGCGCTGTTTGTTTACGGTGAATTTAATGTTTTGCTATAACATTTTGTTTGCACCCGTTTTCGTGCGACACCACTTCAACTTAATATTTGTTTTCAATTCTATAAGCAGTCACAGCTTTTCTGGCTTAATACCTGAAAGTAACGAAGTTTTTATGAAGACTAATTTACGTATCGCACCCCGGCAAGAAAAATGACAGCAGTCAAATAATAAAAATTTTGTTGTTATATCATTGAAACATGTAATGAGGTGACCCAGTGTGTTATATTACTATTCTATGGAATATAATAGAAGAGACCACCATAAATACTTACCTAAAAGTTAAAAGAAGCTTATACTATTTCAATACAAGTTTTATAGTACCCTTTAAGTTGATGTTTCTCAAATTCTGCTATTTTGAGTTGTGTCACTTTTCTTGTCGGGTGCGTCATGTCTTTAAATCTTACAATGTTGTTACGTGTTTTAAAATTTACTACAAGTTTTGCAATTTGAAATGCAACATAATAGTGAATGTTTTGATCATGATTTCTCGATCATTTCTTATATTTAAAGAACTAACTAATACTACTTTTGCACACAATATTCTCAAGATTACGTGTATTAGGTTTGCTGTCTTTCAAAATTTTCTGAATCTACTTGTGAACAACCTTTGTGACTCGTATATTTTTTTTATTGGTTCCATGAATAAGGAATAGAAAAATGTTTGACAGAAGGGAACTTGATTTAGAACAATAATACCCCTTACAATATATATGTTTACTATTGAAACTGCCCGTTTTCCCATTTGTTGCAGTTTAATCTTGTGGCAGAACGTAGCACTCATTTCAAAAGTGAAATGAAGGGATATTGAGAGGTGTTACGTTTAAATTTGAAGTTTTAAAGATACACCTCAAATAAAAATTCTTGTTAAAAAGTGCATCAATCCTAATACGCATTGTCTATAATAAGACCTGCCATATTTTAAAAAAGGAAGTTTTTATTTCATTTAGTTATCATGAAAATTCTACTTTTATCCACGGGGGGGGGAGGGAGGGAGAGGGGCACTTGCTCCTCCTATCATAATTTCATGCTCATGCAAAATAACACATGAACAAATCTAAACCAAATTTTCAGTATTTAGTCTGATCTATTTTGAAATTACCTTTTTCACAACCTATGTACCCAATTTTTTACTTGTAATAAATTTTTGAAAAATGACTTTGTGCATTCCCCTTGCCCTATTCATTTCAGATCTGCCACTGCCTAGATGTGTCATGAAATCTACTCATACTACACTTTTGAAATTTATCCATAAAAAAATTAAAGCATTCTGATAAAGGATGCAACTGAGATATATTATTGAAACAAACCCAATTTGTAAGCTTTTACAAAGGAATGTTAAGGAGTTGATGAGTATAAAATTTAGCTTTAAACTTTGTGCAATATGCTGGGAAATAATCTGAATTTTTTTCAGAATTTGCCATTCTTGGCTTATTTAGCACAATAATTCAATAATATTTGTGGTATCAAATTATATTTGAGTAATTATAAGCAAGAACAAAATGCAACACTAATAAGTATTGAAAACATTTTATACAAAATAGTGAAGAGGAAATCCTGGACTAAATTGATAAAAAAAATTAAGTTAATATTTCTCTGTGAAAACCGCTGAGCATATTGGCTAATATGGTATAAAATCCAATAAAAATGACCCCAGAAATCTTGTATGATCAATGCAGCCAAAAAAAAAAGCAAACACTGCTTTGAAAATGACTGAAATTTAAAAATTAACTGTAGATGAATTTTTTTGTCATTTATTTAAATTATTATTTTTTTGTTATTTCAACTGACTGCTTTATGTATTAAAAATAAGGTTTTCCCAATGTTATCTTTAGGGCAACAAATGCAACTTTTTTTCACACGTTCTACGCTGCATGTCAAATGCTAAAACCAAAATTCCTCCTACATGGGGTGTATATTAAGTGAGTTATAACAGCAACTTTCTGCATAGATGCAACTTTTTGCATAACTGCAACCACCTGCAACTTTTTAAAATTTAGCTTAAAATTAATTAATATGAAATTACTATTTCATTTTTTGCCCTCTGAACCAACCCTTTGATCACGTGTGAATGCCAACACGTGATCTTTCGAACGCCGAAGCAAGAAGTTCATGGAAAGGTGTTCGTCCTAACAGACGAAAGTGAAATAAATGGCACAAAGTACTTTAACACATTGGTTGGCACTCTTGATAATCCAGAGGAAACTCGCGTAATCGACTGCAGAGTTTGAGAGGCGAGTGTCGATCATCAATATGTTGTTCACCTTGTAGATGATGTTTTAAAATCTCTAAATGTTGAGCGAAAGCACATTATATGACTGCTGCTGACGCAGTTTTTCAATGTTAAAGAAATTATTCACCAAGGATCGGCCATTCAACGTTTTTCTATATTATATGATGTATTATAATACTGTTGTACACGACTAAAATTGTCAATATATTTTGAATTTTTTCATTTTTTACGAATAATTTATTTTAGATTTTAGTGTATCAAAAATAAATACAACTTTTCCCATTTTTACTGCAACAAAAAAGCTGCTCTAGTTAGTTATCTTATAAAAAATAGTACACAAAAATTCTTTTAACTAGCACAGAGGGATATTGCTCAAAAACTTATGTATGTACTAAGAATTTTTAAATTTTACTTTTTCTTAGACATTCATAGCCATTTCATCTTGATTTGACATGCAACATTGATGCACTATTTTTCTACTTTCATAAGGTGATAACAGATTTTGTTATAGAAAAGTTAAGTTGAATGGAAAAAAAAAAATCTTGGTTCACTTTTTGAAACAACATAAACATGCTGTTAAAAAGAAAAACATGACTAATAAAAGAAGGTAGTAAAGCAAAAAATACTTTTTATTATCAGTAATAAATGATCTGATATCCAGTAGTCAAACACACAGTTTACATTTTATAATGAATTGTTTTCTTCCATAATAACATAATAAAACGTGTTCAAACAACCAAAAATGTCAACTTAAAACAAATCATACATCTTGGGTTATAAGTGTAATGCCACTATAGACAGGGCTTATAACAGGTTTTAAGGTGTAAAAAGTAACTAATCAAACAAAACAAAAAAGGAAAATAACAATAATGCCAAATATATTTTTTTAAAAATTTCTGACATTAATTTTGTCTTTTACTTCTGTGGTGTTCGTTGGTGTGCAATTAATACAACATGAATTAGAACACAATAATTTATTCCACAAGACGAACAACAACCGAAGGGGAAAAATTAAGAAGTAAGAATATTGATACGCGCATGCGCATTACAAACTTGCGCCGAGAGAGAAAGAGAGCGATATTACGCGAATCGTCTGCTTCTGACAAGAACAACGAATTTCAATCCGTACTCTCCACAGAGTATCCCCCCAGTGAAAGAGGGATACCGAGGAACAATATACAATCATAATAGAGGATTATATACATTGAAAATATAAAAACACAAATTTAAGAAAAATACGCACATTTTCGTACCAATAGAATGTGTTAAAAAAATTGAAAATGAGTGAGTAAACACAAATACAGGGTGGTCCCGAATTCATGGTACAAACTTTAATGGTAGGTACAGGACATTGTAACAATGATTTATTGTATAGGAATGTATAGTCGCAAGTGACGCGGTGAGGCGTAAACAGGGGAAATAAAAGGAAAGAGAAATGGAGTGATCGGTTGGTATCATTGCCGGTAGAGGGCAGTAGATGTCTAGCCGCTGTTGAACATGATGCATCGCAGTAGGGAAAAGCGCCATTCACAATTGTGCTGCCGTAGACGATGGGTGACTTTACGTATGCAGAAAAAGCAGACATGCATTACATGTACGGCCGTGCAAATGGTAACGGCAGAGCTGCGTTACGAATGTATCGCGCGGAGTATCCTGATCGACGAATGCCGGATCATAGAATTTTTCAACGGTTACATCGTCAACTTTGTGAAACAGGTGCGTTCGACGTCAACAGACATGGCGCTGGTCGAGTAAGAGCTGTACGCACTCCAAGGCTGGAAGAAAGCATCTTGAACATTGTGGCTGATAGACCCGAGTCAAGCACAAGAACTGTTGCGCGTGACGTAGGTGTGAGTCATCAGACTGTATGCAGAGTGTTAAACGAAAATCGCTTACACCCCTTCCATTTTCAGAAAGTACAAGCATTGAATCCGGCAGATTATCCTCGCCGCGTGAACTTCTGCCTGTGGGTGATGCAGCAATGTGCGTTGCAGCCGGATTTCGTAGATTATGTGCTATTTACAGATGAAGCGACATTTTCACGCGAGGGTGTCTTTAATGCGCACAATTCCCATGTGTGGGCAACCGATAATCCACATGCAACGCGTCGACATGCGTTTCAACAACGTTTCAGTATTAATGTGTGGGCTGGTATTGTGAACGACTTTTTGATTGGCCCATACTTACTACCCACGCGGCTCACTGGCGGAAGCTATCTTATTTTTCTGAAAGAAGTGTTACCACAACTGCTGCATGATGTTCCGATCGCCATTCGTAACCGCATGTGGTTTCAGCACGATGGGGCGCCAGCACACTTCAGCATTGATGTACGGAATTACCTGAATGCCACGTTTGGTACTCGATGGATTGGGCGTGGTGGACCAGTCCCTTGGCCACCCCGATTTATCGAGCCTCGATTACTTTTTATGGGGACATCTAAAGCATCTTGTTTATGAGACTCCAGTTGACTCAGATGAGGATCTCGTCGCTCGCTTATCTGTAGCTGCTGCAGGTGTGCGTGAAATACCAGGTATCTTTGAACGTGTACGCCAATCGCTCCACCGACGCTGTCAAGCATGTATTGATACTGGTGGACGCAATTTTGAACAATTACTGTAAACATGACACTTGTCAACAACGCTTTCAATAAAATCTTTGTTTTTCCTTTCGGCCGTTATTTCCCCTGTTTTCGCCTCACCGCGTCACTTGCGACTATACATTCCTATACAATAAATCATTGTTACAATGTCCTGTACCTACCATTAAAGTTTGTACCATGAATTCGGGACCACCCTGTATACAATGATAATCGTTAATATGTACAAATATAACATTAAATATATTCAATAAGCCTTTTGGTGAAATGTACAGTTCTTCCACTTCTTGTTGTGAGAGGTTGAACAGATTCCCTGGACTCGGTAGATTTAGAAGGCAAAGATAAGTTAATGTTGCTATCGTCACGCAGAATATGAGCAGGTTTTACTCTGTCTAACGTGAGAGAAATTGTTTTGCCATTCACAATAATCTGACAGTTCTTTTCCGAACAATCAAGAACAGGATGTGGTCCAGTACAAGGCTGAGACAATGGAGGTTTGTGACAGTCCACACGTAAAAACACATGAGAACATGTTTCCAATGAGGGATGAATATAGATTGAATCCTTGCAATGTTTTGATGTTGCAATTGGATTTAAAAATTGCATCAAGGTGCGAAGTTGATCTACGTATGATGGAAAGGCTGTTGCAGAAACTTGTTCACTTAAGAAAATGTCAGATGGTAAACGAAGTGTTGTTCCATACACAAGTTCTGCACACGTAGCGTTAATATCGTTCTTTATTGCAGATCGCAATCCTAGCAAAACAATTGGTAGTACCTCGGTCCATTTTGTATGCTCATGGCATTTAAGAGCACTTTTGAGGTGACGACGAAAACGTTCTATTAACCCATTAGATTCGGGTCTATACGCTGCGGAATGGATGTGGTTGGTTCCAAGCACTTTAGCTAGCTGACTAAAGAGATTTGATTCGAAACTTCTGCCCTGATCTGTTGTTATTGTTGTAGGACAGCCGAATCTGGAAATCCAACCACTTAATAGTGCTCGACAAACTGTTCCGGCAGTCATGTCAGTAGTCGGGATAACTTCAGGCCAGCGAGTGAAACGATCAGTTATCGTGAGGCAATAACGTTGGCCGTTAGATGATGGCAGTGGTCCAATAAAATCCAGATGTATATGGGAAAATCGAGCATCTGGTAGATTGAATGTACCAAGTGGAGTCTTGGTGTGGCGATGGACTTAAGAACGTTGGCAAGGAATACAACATTGTACTTGCTCTTTAATCCATTTGTTCATTGCTGGCCAAACATATCGAGAAGTTATCAACTTATTTGTAGCGAAGATTCCTGGATGGGAAAGTCCATGAAGTTGGTTAAATATGATTTTTCGATATGATTGTGGGACAAATGGTCGAGGTTGTCCGGTGGACATGTCGCACAACAGTTCCAAATTAGCGATTGGAAAATAAGTCTTTTCCAAAATTAGTTAAGTGTCGTTTTTGGTTAGAATCGCCTTTAACTCTGAATCATTCGCTTGGGCTGAAGCAAATTCTTGAAAATTTAATGGAGAAGAGATAGTGTCAATTTCTATGCGAGATAATGCATCAGCGACGACGTTGTTAGTGCCTTTTGTATGGCGGACATCTGTTGAAAATTGAGAGATATAGTCCAAATGACGGAGTTGTCTTGGCGAACACTTATCTGGCTTCTGCTTGAAGGCGTAAATCAAAGGCTTTTGATCGTTAAAAATGATGAAATCACGACCTTCGAGCATATGTCTGAAGCGTTTGACGGATGTGTATATTGCTAATAGTTCTCTGTCATACGTGGACCAGTTCCGTTGGCTTTTGGAAAGCTTGGCAGATAGAAATGAAATAGGCTCCCAGGCATCTTTATTCAGTTGCATAAGAGTACTACCAACAGCTAAATCGCTTGCATCGACCCAGACACTCAGCTTCGCTCCAGGTATCGGATGTTGCAGAAGAGTTGCACTTGCTAGGGCATTTTTAGCATCCGTAAATGATTGCTCTGCCACATCAGTCCATTGAAGTAACTCATTAGGTTTGGTTACTGTAATTCGTTTAGATTTCTTTTTATTTTTGTCGCCTTCTAAGAATTTATTTAAAGGGGCTAATATATGAGCTGCTTTGGGTACAAAACGTATGTAGAAATTAAATAATCCAAGGAAACGCCTTAATTGTGTGATAGTGGTTGGCTTTGGAAAATTTTTGATGCATTCTACACGTTCTATCAGAGGCTCAATACCCGATTCGGAAACTTTAAAACCTAAGAAATCAATGGAGGAGACTCGAAAAACGCATTTTGATGGTTTTAAAGTAAGGCCATAATGTTGTATTCGTTCAAATAAAATCTGTAGATGTTCGATATGCTCTTCTGATGATCGAGAAGCCACTAATATGTCATCAACAAAAGCATAAACGAAAGTGAGGTTTCGAGTTACTTCATTGATAAATCGTTGAAAAGTAGATGCGGCATTACATAGACCAAATTGCATATGTAAGCTTTCGTATAAACCAAAGGGTGTAATAATGGCAGTTTTATGAACATCCTCTGGATTTATAGGGATTTGATAATACGCTTTCATGAGATCTATGTGCGAAAAAATTTTTGTGCCATGTAGGTTCGATGTAAAATCTAAAATATTTGGTACACCGTAATTGTCTTTGATTGTTTGAGCATTAAGTGCTCGATAGTCACCAACAGGTCTCCATTCAGAGCTATCTTTTTTCGGTACCATATGCAAAGGAGATGCGTAATTGCTTTTCGAGGGGCGCATGTGACCTAATTGGATCATTGTTTTGAATTCCTCCTTAGCAATGTGTAAGCGGTCAGGTGCAAGTCCGCGGGCCTTGGCCGTTACGGGCGGACCAGTCGTGTTGATGTAATGAACAACTAAATGTTTTATCTCCTGATCCGGGCGTGGATGTCGTGTGATTTCTGTAAATTCCATTAACAATTTATGGTATACACTATTACCAGATACCGTTTTTACGGAATGGATGCTACTGTTGCGCATTATACCGTAAGTGTTTATGTTTGTTTGTGCATCATTCAATTTATGCTGCACTAAATTTGGCACTAGGTTAAAATTGTACAGAAAATCGGCGCCTATTATGGGAGTGGACACATTTCCAACTAAAAATGTTCATGTGAATACGCGTCTCAAACCCAGATCTAAGGAGAGAGTTTGTGATGTGTATACATGGATGGGGGAAGTGTTTGCTGCGGAAAGAGTCATTTCCGAGCCATTTCTCATTTGTAATTTTGATGCGGGAATTATGGAAACGTCAGAACCTGTGTCGATTAAATACTGTATATTAGTACGTCTGTCGCGTACGAATAGGCAATGAGAATTTTTGGGCAAGGTGGTAGTCGCCTCTACACCAGGCCTCGGTTGTTTTTTGAAATTTGCAGGGAGGTGTGCATTTTTGGGCTTTTTCGCCAAATTTAAAATGATACCAACATTGGTCGTGTTGGATTTGGCTGTGATGTTGCTTATTATGACTGCGGCTTCTGCCACGAGAAAGGTTATCTAGGCGCAGATTTAATTTTTCAATTTCTGCAAATAATCGATCTTCCATGGAAACTGAGGCAACTGAGCAAGCACTTACCGGCATCGGCGTCACTTCCAATACTCGGTCGGCCACTTCCGCTGCTTTCTCGAACGTCAGAGGAGTTATGGCTGCAAGAATGGACTGTACTCGCGTTGGCAGATGCGTTTGAAAAAGTTCGAGCATGAGCTCGTCTGGCACTTGATGCGATTCGGCACGTCGCTTCATGATGCGGAGCAATTCAGTAGGCTTCTTGTCTCCTAATTGTTCGCCAGCTAAAAGTTTCCGTATTTCCTGGTGTGATGATTCGCCACTTCGGTTGATTAGTTCCCTTTTGATATGTTGGTAAGGGTCGGTAGGGTCCGGCTTCGTGATGACGTCGCGAACTGTCGACGCTGCTTCTGGAGGAAGGTTGGATGCAATGTAGTTAAACTTGGTACGATTGTCCGTTATTGGTTTGGGTACTCCTAATTCGAACGTACTCTCACACATGTGGAACCAAAGTGCAGGGTCGCTGAAGGACGGAATTTCCACCGCGCTGACGTCGGTCATTTTTAAGTCCAAGGCTTCACAGCACGTTGAAGAAAAATAATGTATAATTTTGAAAAATATATCCGGATTCAGGTATTGTGCGTTCTTTAATAGCGGGTCACCATTTGTGGTGTTCGTTGGTGTGCAATTAACACAATAATTTTATTCCACAAGACGAAGAGAGACACAAGACGAACAGCAACCGAAAGGGAAAAATTAAGAAGTAAGAATATTGATACGCACTCCGTTCGCAATGCTTCGCGCATGCGCATTACAAACTTGCGCCGAGAGAGAAAGAGAGCGATATTACGCGAATCGTCTGCTTCTGACAAGAACAACGAATTTCAATTCGTACTCTTCACACTTCTAAAGAGAAGAATGTGTATTTTTTTAATGTCTATGTTGACCAGCATCATCATCTGAGACTTTTGCCACCACTTCAATCATTGCCTGAGCAAGTGCTGCTTATTTTAACAATTTTGAAGCACTGTCCAATGCCTCATCCTCTTCCTTACGCATAATTTTAAGTTTCCATTCTTCTACTGGCTTTCTTTTTTTTGCCCACTTGTTTTCTTTACTGCTCTCTCTTCCAGTTCTTTCTTTTTTCATGTCCTTCTCAAATTTTTCTCGTTTCTTCCGTTTTATATCTTCTAAATAGGCATTGTAGCTTTATATGCAACCCTTGCCATATCCATTAGCTTTGATGTGATCAGCACAAAATAAGGTTGATTGTCAAAATTTGCCAAGGGGGGGGGTACTTTTGACCATCATCAATACATTGAGTGTGCGTTCTAACATTGATGCTCTGTCTCCTGTCAAAGCTCTTCCTGATGCTGAGAAGCCACGTTCAATTCTCCATTCTGCCATGAGGAAATGGCAGAGAATGTAGCACAGATGAAGGATAAATTTTTTCCAAGGCTTTTTTTCTGCCTTTGAATCATCCGTCATAAAGAAAGCTGGTGCCTGAAAATTAAAAAGGGGACAATTGATGAATTTCAATTCCTTCAGGTATAAATAACATCCAATTATTAGTGTAAAAATCAAACAATAAATTTCCTGGTCAATCTCTACATCTTTTGTGTCTTTTTTCTTAACAACAAGAGTGTTTTATTGTTTACAGATACATTTCCATTCATCCATTTGCCCTTCATTAATTCAGACTTACTGATTCAGATTTGTAGAAAATTTAAAACTGAGTTGAATCTTAGAAATCACTTATGTTTTACTAATTTATAATTTTTTATTCGTTAAATATTGCAAAAATATTAATGTAACATTTTATTTTTAATTAAAAGTTATGTAAGTTCTTAACTGTACACTTAACTGATTTCATTCAAAATTTAGAGAAGCGGCTCAATCCCATGATAGTACTTTACGCAAATCCAACTTGATTGGCTAGTTTCACGAGCTTGGCTTCACTTGTATATATCGCCAATCTGATTGTTGCAGTAACCATTTGATTTTGAATATGCGCGTTGTTTCGTAGAATTACAAATACAATACATACACTAGCGCCTCAGCGTACAGCGTAAGTGTCCGACAAGTTGACTCTGATTGGCTCCTCATATATATGTTGTATGGTTGTATTTCTCGCCAACTTATACTAAGGGTACTTAAACTTTTAAAGAGCTTTACTTCCGTGAAGCAACGATGGTCTAATGGATAAAGTCACCTACCTTCAGATTGGCGTCGGGACGGAGGAAGACTTTACGAGTTCGAATCCAACAGGCGGAAAATGTTTTATATCCTCCAAATTATTTAAAAAAAATTCCAATTTAATTCCTTTTGAGTCTAAATTACTTTTCCTAATTTTTAAAACCCTTTTTATATTTTTCCAAGCTTCCGTTGATTTTACATAAATAATCTAAGAACCACTCCTGAACTCACTACCAGCTGATATTTTTCCGCCCCTCTGCCGTCCCCTTTGCTTTAGGATGATGGTGTCGTATCCACCGCTGGCTTAGGACCATTCTGATGTAACAAAAAGCATACATAAAACACTAACTTATATAATTATTAACTTATATAATAAAAGGATACAATTTTCGGCTCCCACCTCTACCCACCCATAGCCATGGATCTGAAAAGAAAAGAAGAAAGCAGAAAGGAAGAGATAAATCGCCAACAACTATAAACCTTGATGACATATGTATCTAGGTCATGTGATCCGATTAGCCAATCAAGTTGGACTTGCGTAAAGTACTATCATGGGATTGAGGCGCCTGTATGAATTCTTAGGGTCTAATTCAACTTCCTTCGAAAACGTCCGTTCGAATCCGAAAGCCCAGTTCGAACTGTTTTTCTCGCTTCCGTCTCTTGCCATGCAACTACCCGTTTTCGAAACGTTCGGAGTGTTAGGGGTTACCACCATACGCCGATGATTGCTCACTTTGCTGTGACGTCACGTAATTACTTGTTGACCAATAAGAAACAAGATTAGATAGTCAGCTGGTTTACCGCGAAGGCGAAAGTTTGTTTTCAGGTCGCTGTTTGTTTACATCGCTTCGTTTTTCCGAGATCATCAAACAGGAAGTTTGGATGTATTGGAAATCCGGCCTGACCTCAACTTTTGGGCAGTTAATGGTGAGTTTTAAACATTTATTTGTTTTATTTTGTGTGACATTTAAATTCAGTTGCTTTATAACTGTGTCATATTTATTTTTTGTAGTTTAACAAACACAGTGAAGGAAATTTATGTTTCTGCATTGGCATGTTGTCGATTGGTGGGCAAAAATGTTACTTCCCGTCTAGTAGAATTTGATGGATTGCATGTCAATAAAATTTCATGTTTTATTTGTATTATTATAGGCAAAACAGACATACTATTCAACTGTCTCTGAGCACAGTGAAGCTCCTGCTGCACCTGTTGGGACAGTTAATGGACATTGAAATCGGTGAGCTTTGTGTATTTATTATACAAAATAAGGAGTTACTGACGGAATTTGTAAAGGGTAGAACCAAAATAGTAGCTCTTCTGATTAGCCAAGTTGAAAATTGAATGTGGTCAATTTGTGTTTATAGCAATTTAATTTCATAAATCCACTCAATTATGTCTCATGACAAATTGGTTTGTTGCTAAAAAACTCATTTAAAAATATAGAGCCTATTATGAACTTCCAGTGCATTTTAATGAATTACTTTCAATTCTTAAGAAAGTTGCAGATTAATCCTTACGTTTAGTTCATCTTTTTAACATCTCCTGTATGAAATTTATGATTTAGCAGTTAAAATATTAAATATTATGCAGTGTTGTATGCTTTTATTTAACAATTACATAATTAATTTTACATAGGTCACGCAGAAATATGTACAAATGATTAACTCAGAAGGAATACTATTTTTCCTTGCACAGAAAAAGTAAAGAATCTATCGTACCATAATACTGTTGCAGTTAAATATTAGAAGCATCTTGCAAGTGCACAAAGTAGTAAATTGAAATAAATCCTATGAGCAGTTTGCATGTGCCTAAGAATAATAAATTACCTGCCTCACGTGTATATGAATATTATGTATTTTCACAAGGGCTACATTATGTTAAAGGATCCAGATTTCCCAGACTCAATTTGTGCAAGAAATGAACGCTGAATTACTTTCAGATTGTGGCACTGAACAAGCGAATTACAGCATCTTGAGTAACTTATTAATCTTTCCTTCTCTTCAAATACTGAAGTGCATGGGTTTTCTTATTTTTTCTGCATATTGTCGGCTACAAGTGCAAAATACCAATTTTACAGGAGCAAAAAACTACATAGAATCTAATACTAGGTATCACTAATGTACATTTTCTTGTCTTGTTGATCTGATGAATGAGGTCTCACTTCATCAATGTGCTTATTTTTTGAAAAACTCATGCTTTAAAAACACTTTTGAGAAATTGGCGCTTACGAGGTACCACATCTTAGCCGACAATGTAATGTAATTTCAAGTTACGTGCCAAAAATTCTTTTCGCAGTAATTTAACATTCCTTGAGTGTATTTATGTCCATTACTTGTTATGGACTATCTAGTGTTTGGCACAGTATGGCCATATATGACCTTATGCAAAAATACTTCAAATCTAAAAGTTTTATTTTTTTTAGAAGCAACACCAAGGGTTCAAGAGTTGGAAGTGAGGAACCCTGTACACACACTAATAAAGTTAAAGGAGAGCCTCAAGATAAAGCGTGAAGGCAATGAGCTTATGCGAACATTGATCACAGAACAAATAACAAATTTGATGTTAAATGAGCTGCTGACATTAACTAAATAAAAATTATTTTTTAAAGTTTGGTTTTGTCATTTTAATCAATTTTTACAGAATTATTTTGAATGTACATTACTCAGGCAAGTTAACAGTTAAATAATAAAAAAAAAGGCTTTAGAAAAAGCCTAACATCAATCTGAATAAAAAGAACATAAAAAAAATGAAGGGTGTAGAAGAGTATTCATCTTAAGTAGCAGTGTCCCGTTGCATGTTTATCCATGGTTATTGTTATGTTTTTAGTCTCTATTTTGCTTTTCCCAATTTGACATATCTGAAAAATGCACAAGATGATTAAACGTCAAAAAATCCATTGTTATGAAATTTTTTGGCAGCAATTTCCTGTACAGGCAGGCCCAATTATCAGTAGGTATATTACACATGGTTTACCTTTTCTTTATAAAAATAAAGTTGGAAATTCTTTCAATTGTACTTATTTACATTTAATTCTTTAAAATCTAATTTAATTTTCAAGCTTTTATTTTTGAAACTTAAAATATCTGCAAATAAGATTATATAATGGTGTTTTTTCTTCAAGTAAAATAATATTTATGAAACCATTCTTGTACTTAAATCAACCAAGATTTGTCACTTTTTTCAATTTTACAGAAATGATTTTAAAATTTCCAATCCCGGTATTAAAAATAGCTGAATACTTTTTATAGTGATACAAACTCTTTCAGTTTCCTACGAAAAGTGATTATTAACTATGTCCACAAAATATAGCAGAAAAATCAAATCAATGTATTGCAATACTAAAATTTAAAAATCAAGAAAAAAAAAACTCCTTTATTATTTTATGCAAAAATTTGATTTTTCTTAGATTTGAAGTGAGATTGTAATGCAAGTCGCATGTAATTGCCCACATATTGATGTATAACATTAACGTAATGGGAAATATATCCGGCCAGGTCTTAGAAAAATTAAAAGCTACAAAGTAAATAAGCTATGAATCTAAAAAATAATTAAAAACACATGAAAATATTTGTTTTAAGTTATTACTTTATTTCACCAAATACACATGTAATAATGTCATGAGAATGTATTAATAATAATAAATGAAAACATCCATCTGGCTCCAGAGTACTCCCAGGCCACTGGAGTACAACTTGTTTACTGGGCAACACTGGGCATTAATGTCCACCTTAAATCTGCATTGCAGCCCTACAAAAAGTGAGAATTTTATTTAAAAAGCAGTCAAGTATTATGAAGTTAGTAAGTTGAGTATACTTCTGGAGTTTTGAACATTTAAATGTAACTAAATACTATATACAGTGATCGTCAGTTATTACGGAATATTGCCTCGAAGAAAATGAGACTGAAAATTTGAGTTTGTGTGTATGTCTATAGAATAAGTTCATGTAATAATATGTGCAAAATAATGTACTTAATGTAAATTGTATATTTTTTCTGTAAAATAAAATACATGTATGTACAGTGTATTTCCAGTTCGTAAACATGCATTTTTATCGTTCATTCATATGCAATGGATGGGTGTGAGTTGCTTAAGGTTTTTATGTTATCCGTCGTCTTGACAGTGACACTGATGGTTTATATCCAACATGATATCCAATGTGAAATATTGATCAAAACATGAATTTTGATGTTTCGTTTCGTGTTTTGCTCTGGACATGACATCACAAAACAGTTAGAAACTCCGCCCTACTCGTGACCTGTCACCCAACCAATCAAATCTTTATTAGCCATGGATATACAAGTTGTACCATTTTATAAGATTATGATTGCACATTGCCAAATTAGTTAGTTTTTCAAGTCATGCCAAATATGATTGTTTTCCAAGCAACTCTTTTCAAATCAAATGTTCATAGAGTGTAAGATTTTATTATCTGAAACAATTTTTCAATTCTACACACTAAAAGTTTTTTAAGGAAAAATTGTGAAAAACAATTGCATAATCACAGGTAACAATGTTATGTACTTAAGTTTCATGTAACTTTTCTAATATACCGTTCCAAGATACCTTTTTCCAACTGACCCAGTTTGGAGTCAAACAAAATTGGAAGTTTACTGATTTTCGAAGTAACTTGTGAAAAATTTTATCATCTCAATGGGTTAAGTAGGTGTGCATGATCACTTTGTTTTCGAGTACAATAAAATAGAATTTTAAGTGAAATAAACAAACCAACTGGTCATTTATGGAAAAGTGACTTTTTCTGTTCAAGAAAACAAACCAATCATCACAATCGGGTCTTTGAAGCCAATGCTTTCAATCAATTACACGCAAGACATTTAGGAAACCAGATCAATGTAGTAGAACCTTTTTTTTAACAAAGTTTTTCAGAGGAAGCAGGAAATTTTAAGGTATTCAGGTAAAACATGCCACACGGCATTGCACTCTCATCACATTCCTAGAAACAGTTGCTTGAGACAGCATCAAGAAATGTTCATCACCAATAACTGTCTGGAATTACCAGAACCTAGTCTCAATGTTGACAACAGTCAAATAAAGTTTAAAATCAGTAAGTTCACATTTGAAATAATAACATAAAACTTTTAAGTCATAAAAAGATCGAAAACAAAAGGTGCTATTGTTAAAAACAATTAATCTGTCTATCAAATATATTGCTGTTAGTCATATTTGCAAACAAAAACAATGCATCTAGTCAGTTGATTGAGAATATCAGGAACAGTGTGTTGATATTCTAATGTGCTTTTATGAATGAGAATAGTGTAAAACTTAATATTCAATAACTACTCACTGTAATTAACTCTACTTTATGAAAAAAAACATGTTTTCATTTACAACGCATGCATTATGAAATAGCGCTTACCTGATTTTCCACAGAAAATCCAGTCGTGGTTGGGCTTTAACTGTTTTCCCAGCTGGTATGTTTTGCGATGTAGATAGCTGAAAAAAAAAACTCATCCATAGGCTTGCCGCAAACTCGTAAACAAGTCTCAGAAAAAGGAGAACGTCAACAATGTTTGAAAAAGTTGCAACAGTAAGCACATTTCGAACGTTTCGAATAAACTCACCGGGTGAAAAGGAGACGAATTCGATTTCGAGAAAAAACGAAAGCGCGGTGGTAGTTGAATGCCAAAGTTGTCACTAGACGCCGCTAGGTTCGAATTTCGAGAAAAAACGTTCGATTTTTGGGTAGTTCTGAATTTCAATATAAATGAAATTGCGTTTAAGTAATGTCATATCCTGATATTGAAACTACATTCAAATGTATAGAAAATGTTTCTAGTCTTTGTTTACATTTAGATTGAGGTATATTTTCTAAACTTCAATATGGATTAAATAACAATTATGATTCAACATTTATATATCATTTCTTGAGAGAGCTGTACAAATGAATGCTAACAATTAGATTTGAGAATGTCTCTTTACAGGTTTTTTTTACATTTATAATAGTTTATACAAGGTCTTGTAATGTTAAATGATATTATAATTGTTAACCTGTGTTATAAATTATTTTACAAGGGAATTTAAAAAATGTCTATTACATAGATTACTACTTAAAATGATTTTGCCATGTTCACAAAAGATGCAATTAATGTTCTATAGCTAGTTATGTGGCTATTCTCCATCTGTGGGGACTCAAGAAATAACTTCAATGTTGAGGCAAAGGTTGTGTAAAATTGAGAAATAAAAATAATTCCCTGAACTCCTAAGAGTTTGCAAACCACCCATTGGAAACACACCATACAATGATAAGATTTTTTGCAGTTCTTTATTTTGCTTTTACCTAAGCATTTGCAGGCAGTCTAACATTGTGAAAATGCGAATATTGAATTTTTTAAAAACTATCATTAATTAAATACTCCCAAGTAATGTAATAAATAATGTCTTTACATAGATATTCCCATTAATTCAATGCTGCTGGTCTTGACTATGTATCAACATTGGGTGTTTTGCCTTAACCTATCTGCTTAAGTAATTTTTTACACAAGTTTCTGACTGAAAAAAAATAGGAAATGTATCTTACCTCTCTTTTTTCAAAGCACAAAGGAAATTCATTTAAATAACTTTGGGCTGTTTGAACTGCAGCTATTGGAACAGCTCCTACTTTTGTTGATGAAAAGCATTGTGAGTGAGGAGCCTGTGCTTTCACATCTGGCAGTAGAATCCACAAAAATGATTTCCAAGGAACACTGAAGCTTGTGTGCCCTTTTCATTACAGCCGTAACTATAAGCACAGACCATGTCCCATCAAGAGTGAACAACAGCAGCCCCTAGAATGTTTTCAGTTTATTAGTTCAAGTAAGCAATTTTAAAATGAATCCTAAATAATTTACTTTTGAATAATTTAAAGTCAGTAAATACCTTTTTCTTTATACAGTTTTAATTTTTCATCAATTTTTTCAAAAAGGACTGTTGAAGGACCCAAATAAATTTCTCGACATGAGCAGGGTTGGGCGGTAACGCGTTACTTGTAACAATTACTTTTTACAGTAATCTTATATGTAATTCATTACATTTCAAAACCATTAATTTTACAGGTAATTCGTTACATAATTTTCGATAAAGTAATATTAGTTGCAGTAATGCATTACAAAACTGAAAGGACTCCTTAAAGTATTGTAAACCACTTAATATTTCTTTAACACAAGGTGTTAAAAATATATTTAAAAATTTTTTTAATGATAAAAATGTAGTGATTGTCAGTGTTCTTCACCGAAAGTTTAAACTTTGTACTTGGCTTCATCTTGTCATAACTGATTCTGATTGGGATACTGTCAACACATTTCTTCAAAGATAAAATATCAAACGAATCGTAGAACAGAAATATTGTGCTCACAAAATTGAAGCCTTTCCTACTGATGATGACCAAGATTCATCTAGCAGTGACGGACTTTTTGAGACCGTGAAAACTACACATCCTTCTGCTGATTTTGAGTTATCGACTTATTTTCAAAACTAACTAACACCAACACACACTCCCGTGCCTAGTGTCGTGAGACACTGTACTAGTTTAAATAAGTGTGGTTGGATGAGTAGAGCATGCCACCAAGGTGACATGTCTACCCAGAATGTTAGAGCACATTACATTACATTTATACATCCTTACATCTATACAGTATATACATTAAATCATTATACTAGGTTACATTATAAATATATATATACATCATGCAAGGTGAGAAAAAAGTTCGTTTTTGTTAGTCTCTTAGGATAATCAAGTCCTGATGATTTTCAATGAATCTCACCATGTTAATAATTTTAACCCTCGAGTCCTTGTTGCATGCAATGTTCCTGAGCCATGCAATTTTTAGGTGGTCGGCAGGTGTTCTCATATGCCATGAGGCTGTAAGGGGGCAAACTGTGATGTAATGTAGAGGTGTGCCAATTTCACCACATGAGCAATTTTCGGACTTGGATTTTCTTAAACCTCGTTAGGTAGGATGGGAATGGGCCGTGCCCTGTGAAGAAAAGTGTCTCTTCCCTGGTCCAATTTGATGATTTTAGTGACACTTTTGGTAACACATCGTGCACCGTCCTGCCTGTTTCTCCTTCGTCCCATTCATTCTGCCATGCATCAAGTAGCCAGCTAGTGGTTTCCTTTCTGTAATGGCACTTGGGCCATTTCACCCCTTCATCTACGCATTCCATTGTTGTTGCCTCTTTTGCTAATCTATCTGCTTCTTCGTTTCTATCGTGACCCGCATGGGCTTTAATCCATCCAAGGCAAATTTCCTTGTTGTTGTATAGTAAGTGTTGTATTTTTCGTGCCAGTGGACTAGGCGTCTTGGGGTTTTTAAGTGCCAGGAGACCAGCTCGACTGTCCGACCAGATCTTGACATTTTTGTCTGCTCTTGCTTCTGCTGCTTTTATGGCTGAAAGTATTCCATAAAGCTCCGCCTGGAAAATTGAATTATTATCCTGCATTCTCGTGGACCATTGTTGTGTTATGCGCCCTTCTTGAATAGAGCAGAATGCACTTCCCACTCTCTTCTCCATTTTAGAGCCATCGGTATAGTAGCTTATGCCGGAATGAAGAACTCCCACTGCAGGATTTATTCTGTCATTCGAAAGAGTTTTAGCTGAATGTATAGACCAGCCTATCGCTCTTTCCTCGTAGTCATCTTTGTTATAATTTGCATCTCCAAGCTTTGTACTTATTTTCATTCTCATTTTGACGCACACCGCTTCTTTTTGAAGTGAAAGATGCAGTGGTGCAATTCCCGCAATTGTTTGAAGGGCCATAGTGGGTGCTGTTCTGTAACTTCCTGTTATTGAGATCAGAAATTTTCTTTGTATCCCATTTAACTTTCTTACAGTACGTTGAGTTGGATTGTGACACCAGACCACTGCACCGTGACTCAACATTCTTTCAGTCACTGTTTTGTACAGTAGCTTTCGAAATTTATGGCCTATTCCCCATCTCGTTCCAGCTATTCTTTGTAGCATTTGAAATTGGAACATGGCTTTTTGTCCTATAGTTTGTACATGAGCCGCCCAATTTAGTTAAGATTGTAGTTTGTCTGCATTCTGTTCTCTACCTGCAGTAAAAATCATGTCTGCAAAATACAATACTCTCTGCCAGCCAGTGTGGCTGTTGAAAGGTTGCTTAGTTCTGGCGGTTTGTGTCTCCGACCCAATCGCAGCCGCGGGGACAAAAATTCTCTGAGATGCAGCTGTATCACAATCAACTGCTGTATCACAATAAATAGGTTTTCTTATAACGATGTAATAAAGTTGATAAAAAATCTTTCGTTTATTGGTTCCTACATTATTTTTAAAACATTTGTAAGTATGGAATTTTGTCGTAAAAAGTAATCTTAAAAGTAATTGTAATGTGCTACTATTGAAACGTAGTATTTTTACAGGTAATTCGTTATTTTTTACAAAAGGTAATTGTAACAAGTTTATTTAACCAAGTAATGGCCCAACCCCGGTTATGAGAGTGTAAAATTTGCCATTGAGTGAGATTTTTGGCTGAATTAGAAACATTGTCCACAAACTTATCATTGGCTATTATCATGAAACTGCTTGGCTGCCATTGGAGTCAAAACATCATTAAAATAGTCAAAAAACTGTAGTTTGATCTAAATATTAAAATAAACATTTAATATAGTTGCATTAGAAAAAAATATTTTTTTCAAAAGATACATTATTCCACATTTTTTAATAATAATCTGTCCTAAAAATTGGAGCATTTCCTATTAAAAATATTATTTTAAGGTGAAAAACTGCATAATAAAAATAAGCTAAATTGTGGTTCTATTTTATATTGCATTTCTATCAGTGAATCTGTCATTTATGTATACTGATGAATAAATTCACCGAATGTTAGATTTGATACCAGAAAATTGAACAGCGAGGCAAAATATTGAAACTGTTTCTACCATCACTAGTTTAAAATAAGTCAATCAATTGTTAAAGATTTCTTAGCTTTAAATTTTAAAATATTTGGTGGAGTGGTAGCATCCGATACGTTAGGCCGCCAAAGCTATTGTTTAAGCCAAATCAAGATGGCGGCCGATATAAGCAATTCCAAGATGGCCGCCATATAGCAAAATCCAAACCGTGAACCTTTGCATACAGTGCATAAATAATAATAATTTAAAAAAAAATTAAAATAAAAGCAATATAAATTTTACTTGAAAATTTTCTAATATTTCAGTTTGGTTTTCTCTGAACATGAAGCAATTTTTCGTCAATTTCATCCTAATTTTGTCCCTTTAAAAAAAAAATTTCGGATAAAAAAAAACTTAAAAAAAAAAAATTGTTTTTAATAAAAAAAAAACGCGATTTTTTAAGAAACATCCGGATTTTTATCAATTTTTAATTAGAGACTTTGCAATGCATAGAATATTCAAAACAAGAAACCTTTTTTTAATAAGGTAGTTCTTTTCTGTGATCATAATAATCCGCAAAAAGGTTTTTGATCAGGAAAAAAAAAATCAAAAAATTCTTCTGCTGTTTATAGGTGTGAAAAAATATATTTTCACAATTTTTCTAGCAATTAGCATTATGTGAGCAACTTAATGGGGATATTCCTGGTTATAGAACCATATATGGAAAAGAAAAACAAATTTTTTTTATTGTAACGACTTTACAAGAGGAAATTGTTTTTTAGAGAAGTCAAAGCGTACTGCGCATAAGGTTTCAATGCGTTTAAACCAGTATACCGGGAGAAATTTGTTTGTAGATAAGTCACAGCGTATAACACGCTATCCCCGCCTGCCGGCTACCTCTCCGCCCCTCCGGGTCCGGCGAGAACCTTACACCGTTGGCTTCCATGCGTATAAGCCACCGTATTGGGTGCCCACTTAAGCATAGTCCAGTGTTTATAATATAACCAAAAGCTAAACAAAGATAAAACTTACCCTCATTCTTCGTGATACATCTTAACGACATGCTCTAGAAATGCTAAAAATGTTCGTCGTATCTCTGTCCCTAAATGTTGCCGCCGTCGCCAGACGTATGCAGCAAGGTAACCGTCAAACTGTCCCTTAACGGTGTTTGTTCCTTTAAGGGACCGCTTGACGGCACCCCACGTCTCCTCTATGGAGTTGCTATGGTCTCCTGTAGCGGGGTCCTTGCAATTCTGACAATGGTTAACAGTCATATGCTCGAATCGATAGCCCTTGAACTCTTTGTCCTTCACGTTATTGATACCAGCATATGACTTCCAATAGTCAGAAATTTTTGTAGTTCCTGGCAAAATCCAGCTCCGAATTACCTCAGCCAAAACTTTCTGGTTCCTATTTTTCACCACAACCATAAAACATTTATCCGTCCCTCGTTCAAGTCCTCCAAACACCCATTTACCCTCCAATTTCTTACTCCTGTAATACCTTCTTTTGCCAAACTTTTGTCCATTCTTTCTACATTTCCACTCCTACCTATCACCAGCATCCTTTCTCAATGTTAAAATCATATCATTCTCACATGACAGACATTTCACCCTCTTCCCAATCAAGCTACATGTTTGCAAAAAAAAAAAAAAAAAAAACCATTCAGTAACACCATCCGCTGCCATATCAAATAAACTAGGGGGAATGATCAACCAAAAGGGGAAAAAATTCTAAATTCCAATCTGCAATTTCAAAAATTAAATTTAATCCAAAATTTTTCGAAATTTCAATCAAAATTTAAATTAAGTAACAAATTTAAAAAATTGTAACACACAATCTGCTTTTCAAACTTATCCTAAAAATTTTGAAAATAAATAAAACAAGTCGATTTTATAAATCAAGAGCAAAATTCATATGCATCCAACAATTTCAAAGACTGTCTAAATTTTAAATCCGTTCTACATTAAAAATAAAAGCGAAAAAGCATATTTTCTTCCTTAACCAATCATGAGACGCGTTTCTTATCGTCAGGAGAAAATATCTAGGGTTGCCTTAAAACTAAGAAAAGAGCAATAATGGTGAAAATGGGAAGGTTACCACATTTGGCTCGAAAGTTGTAACGTATCGGATACTACATACCATGCGTAATATCTTTCAACTATACAATCATAATTGTAATGAATTAAATCATTTGTTTTTAAAATAGCACCTCTTGCTCAATTTATTAAGAAAATCCCACGAAAGAAATAGTTTTTCATGTTTTCCTTACAATATTCCAAAGGCTTTCTTTTCTTGTCAAAAGAAAATCTTAGAAACTGATATACACAGAAAAAGTTATTAACTAGCTTACTAATTCTGCTTGAATAACTAATAGACAATAATTACTTCCTCAGGAACTCTCATGAATCTTAAGGAATCTGCAACATCAATTAAATGGGAATACCATAACTGGATGGTGAACTTTGTTGGCATTGGTATTTCAGATTGCAAGAATTTGTCTTTTTTGACTGTCGTTAATAATTTTCTTGATAATGACACTAATGCTGGCTTTGCAATCCATATTTTTCAGGGAATCTTTTCTTTTTCAAAAATTGGAATGATGACATTTCCAAGATTTACTATATAACTAACTAAAACATTTATACGCATACGAAATATAATGTAGGTTTCCATATATTGCTGATAGCAGAAATAGTAATTATACTAAATCGTTAAGTAGCTATTATGTATTAATGGTTATAGTCCTCTGCAAGAAACAGTCAGAATATATATATATTTTTTAATATGCACTAAAGTTATATTTTCTGGAATGAAATCAATTTCAAAATAAAACTCACCTGTTCAAATTCTTGCGACGAAGGCACTCTATCCAACGCGTGTTGGTTAGTGAGCTGAAGCTTTCCAAAATTCTATTTCCTCCTCAGTTTGGATTGCACATCAAAAACGATTTTTTTCGTCAGTGCAACTATCCTCGTCTAATGCAAGAAAGAATTTCATCTTCAACTCGCCTAAATATTTGTCTTTAAACGTGTCTATCTTCCATGATAATTGATAATCAAGCCTCTGGATAATAAACAAACAAACAATAGTTCGCGGTACGAGACGGGCGCGTTAACATGAGGACGTGGGTTGCCAACTTATGGGGGAGGGATTACCGCGGAACGACAGACAGCTTAAAAATTTTTTCATATTGCATTTCACAGCAAGTGCTCCAACTAGAATATCAACATACTGTCTTGATTTTTCAATTGTCCAAAAATCATTAGCAATTGAAAATACACTTTCAACTGCTGCTTTAGTGCCAGGGCAGCAAAATGTAAATTGGACTAGAAGTAAATTTTCATATGGTATATGTGCATTTTTGAAATTGTTGAATATTTCCACCCATCTTTTATCAACTTCGACATGTTCGTTTTCTCACTCGACCAATTTTCAGAATTTAAACAAATATTCAGTTTTTAATTTTTTCAAACAGACAATTGTCGTCTATTTTAATGTCCGGTAGTTCTATGGATAAAAACTGAACGCGTGGGCAATATTCAATATCTTTCCAAAGCACCTGAGACGAAGTCAGAATTCGCTTCGACAAAAGACATCGCTAGTTTATTTTAATCAAATAATAAAGTAACACAAACAAAAATCGCAACTGTTGCATTTTTAGAAATATTATTTTCTGTCCCTGATTGTAGTTACAACAAAGTTACTTCCTACATAAAATTAAATAAGCGGTTTTTTCATCATTAAGGAGGATGGTTTATCACCTTATAATAAATACATTCAAAATATAAGGCCACCTTTCAGACAAGGCAATTGTGTTTCTATAAAACTATATTGGGTGTCAGGAAGCTGTCGCTAACTGGAGTGGTTGGCGAGTGACAAGCACGACAGCCCAGTGAAGGGTTGCCAAGATCACAGGGAGAGTCTCGGAAAAGACGAGCGTGGAGAGACCGATTGGTTTTTCTTCCATATTAAATACATCTACGCTACCGTCGTTACTTAACAGATGTTTCCTGGTTATATTTTTTCCATGTTATGTATCGTGTCCCTTTTCATGTAATAAATTATCTTGGGACTAAAGACTGCTGGCTTGACTTTTTTTGATTTTGGAAGCAACAGAAAGAACCCATCCAACATTGGGAATTTAAAGAGTAATTTGAATTGCATGTTTGTGAAGTTGTTCTTTCATAAGACAGTGATGTGTTGTCAGTGGTTTTTTTAAAGAACGGTTAAGAGAAAACAAAGAAAGATTGGTGGCAATGAAATAATTTTGTTAAAAAAAAATCTGTTTGCACATATTAATGGCAATCATTTCATTTTTCTATAATTAGAATACAATACAGATTGAAAAATATCACAATATTTTTGTTTTATGGAAATAAACGAAGCAGCATCCAACATGGTAGCATTTTCAAACTTCTATGTATCCAAAACTGAATTTTCCATCTTCCTATTGACCAAACATAAGACTTCAGCTTTGATTCATTAGTTAGATTATTGCCATCTCCCATTTACACGATTCAACCAAAGCAAAAACCATTTAAGCAAGAAAAAAATATTTTTCATGCAAACATCTCCATGCCACAAGGCTTTATTTTGCTTCTAGATTAGTTCAGCCAACTAATACCTCTCATTTAGATGATTAGACCAAAGCAGAAACCTAAAGTTGTTGACCTATCCTCCTGTGATGTTGTAGTACCTTCTACCAAAATCATCTTGCGATGCTGCAGTAATTTCTGCCTAGGCTCCAAATCCTTCTGTGATAGTGCCTTAACTTCTGCCAAAGTTTTCAAATTTACCCCTTCAGAATTACTTCGGCACACCAAATGTATATGCTTCCACATATTTGCCCTTATCATAGAACCATTACAAGTACAAATTAATTTGTGCAAATAAGCATTGCAATCTTCACATACCAAACTAAAATTGTACTGAGTATCATTTACTTTAATTATATACATATCATCTTCCGTATTAAAAGGTACAATCCAACTGTACTGGTACTGTATGACTGAATTTAGTGCAAGAGAAAGACTAGCGTTGTGCCGAGTTCTTAATTCTATGACCTTCTTAGTAACGTTACCCTTGAAATTTATAACAAGCCTATCAAATTTCTTGACTTCAATGAAGTTCACTAAGGCTTTATCCAGCCTTTTATTATGTTTTAAAAAAAATCTAAATACATGTTCATACTTCAGAGTTCTATGCATCCTTTCAATATGCATGTTCGTATTGATACAGCTATGTCCCCTGAAGCAATAGGCCCAGTTCTTAACATTACTTGTAGTAACGGTATTACGGTAGCTCAGCCAGTAGAGCGTCGGGCTCGCATCAGGAGGGTTGTGGGTTCTATCCTCGGCGGAGCCTACAAATCTGATGATTGCGAGATCGGCGCTTCGACCTGGCTAAAGACCGTCGTGTTCACTAATGGTGACTGGGGCACGTTAAATAGGTCGTGGTCACAATGTTCCCCATGTTCCCATACCAAATCAATACCTCTGGGGGTACCTGATCAGGGGGTTATCGGCCTCTGATTGGGATCTAAATTACGATGTGTGTGAGTGAATGGATGTATGAAAGGGACCTTCCTGTAAAACGGATGTGTCATGTATGTCGAGCAAAGTCGGACTTCCTCCCAATGGGGCTCAATAACATGGAAGGCGCACCCCCCTCGCCTCTTGCCGTCTTCGACGGGCCTGGCACTCCTCTGGTCTGCCAGTGTAGGCATAAGAAACAACAACAACTTGAATAATTCTTCTCATAACAGTGTCCAAATTTACCTAAGTCATCATAATTTTTAAAATATGATAGTGCTTTCGGAAATAGGGACAAGAAAATTTCTTTATTTTTCTCCTCCAGAAGAGTCCTCAATACCTTGTAAACAGCAGATTTCTTCTCTGAAGATTTTATTTTCTTCAAATTATTCCTCCATGCCTTGTCGACATGCCAGGTGTAATATAACCGCATTTCAGGTGGAGAAAAGACTGTTCCAAGCTCTATAAAAGTTTTCTGCAATGTCAGATAAAAAAAGTCTTTAGACTTTAAATCCCCACATCATTTCTTAATGACAGACAGAAAACAAGCAATTGTCTCATAATCTGTACGATTACTAACACAAAATGCACCAGTATATCCCTGCCTCATTTCATCTAGCACTAGGAGGGTTATCAACTCAAAGTGGTAAGCATTTGTACCATGGGTACCGTCTATACAAACAATATCATGCCCACATTCTTTTATCATCTCCTCATGTGACTTTTCCATTATAACTAGCAAAAAGTCTTCTGCTAGAAGCATAGGAAATTCTGAATCAATTAGACCTTGAGTTTATAACTGATAAAAATGTCCTGTCTTTACTTCATCTCTTTAACCCATGCTTCTACACTCAGAGCATCATTAGAGAGTCTTATGATGTCTGAATCCAGCCTGTAACTTGCTTTAAATGTTGAACAAGTGCTTTTTGATAAGCAAATGGAATCTGCTTACTGAACTTGATGGAGCAGATCGAACCTCCTTAAGGTTTTCTGAGAAGGGTATCGTTTGAGCAATTTTAGCTGCTAAATAATCTCTTTCTGCATCAGTTTTATATGGTCCAAGTCAATTTTATGAACAAAATGGGTTTTAGCGTAACTCAAATTGCATTTGCCTTCATTGCTAACAGTAAGTTTCATGTGAGCGGGGCAATAAGCATTCAATTTTGAACTTCCTTGAGATTTCAAGTGACGTACACCTACAGCTCTATTTTGAAAGTGTCCAGATTGATTGCAGTGAAAATATGATATGAACTCTTCTTACAAATTTTTACTTTCAGAAAAGTGCTTGACAAACAAAGCTTTTGAATTATCCTCTTCTTTTACTTTCCAGAGTAACAATTCTTCAATACATGCAAATTCAATTGATTCTTCATCAATACTAACATTATGGCTTACAAATGATGCAGAGATTTTTCACAGTTTCACAAGCATGAGAACATCACACCTTCCTTATGCTTTATGGCTGATGGGAGTGTGTTATGTTATGAATTTTTCTCGATATTCCCTGCAAAAATGAATTATATCAATTGGGTATTTCATGGAATATAATTATTTTTGGGTATATAAAGATAATTTTGGACATGAGGGTAGTTTGAGACCAAGCTGTTTTGTTTCTATATCTAATTTATCAAAAAGTAAGCGAATTAACCCTAGCAAATCTCCCTTGACAAAGCTTCGGGTCCTTATCCTTTCAAACCACGAACTACTTCGTCAGCTGGGTCTGAAATGTTGCGGAGAATTCTCATTTATTTGTTGTATTTTAGGCAATTGCAAAAACGTAATTATTAGTGAAGTGACTCTTTGCCGTTTGTTGTCATAACGGGCAACTAGTTTGCTCCAAGGCTGTTAGCAACTTGGTTCTGCTAAGGGAATGTGTTTTATCAAAGCTGCCGGAGATCCGAACAGCAGACCTTTCAAGTATTGAAATTTCTGTATTGGATTTAAGCTTTCATTACTGTGCACCCCCAGCAAATAAATCAGCATCTTTCCTTCATAAAAATATCCATTTTGAAGGTGAATGCAGGTTTTTTGAAGGCAGTTAGATAAGTGCAGATTTTTACGCTAAAATGCAGAGGTTTTGAAGGAATAATAGTTTTGTTCATTAGTACTGCAGTTTTTCTAAATTTTTTTTTTAAATTACGGCGGGCACTCGATTGTTAATTATAGGCCACTGCAGGGCCGGGAAGCGATGGTCATTTGTGAAGGGGCACCCAATGGGCGACAATCACTAACTAAGGACAGCATAATTACATCCATGCCCTGACCCCGGATTCGAACCAGGAACCGTCCGATCCAGAGGCCAACACCTTAACCACTAGACCGGTTGGTCGGCAGTTTTTCTGAAATTAAATTTTTAACATTTCCAACTTCATTTTTCCTTTATAATAACTGCAGTTTTGTTTTCATAAAAAAATGCAGTTTTTATGAAAACAATTATCAACTAATATGTTTAATTAAAATTAATACATATATCTAAAATAATTTCTTTAAAAAAAATCAAAATTTCCATAGTAAGAAAACAGCAATTATTGCTGTTTATTTCATTTTTTAGGCCCACCAAAAAATGTATCCTTGGAATTAGATACTGTTTGCCAACCTACGATTAAAATTTTTATTTCAACGCATATATTGTATTTCTCTAATGTACCAAATATCTGAATTTAGTCTGTTATATTAACTCCCAACAAAATTAATCATTTGCAGAAATCTCGGAACTATAAAACTAATCTGTAATGAATTTGTTGGTATGAGATGTCAACATTTTCAGAATATTTTCAGTGCCAAATTCAAATGTGAAGACAGGAAATTCCTATAACATACCAATAATGTGTGAAAGGTTTTTATATTATGCAATATAACACCTAGTTGCTTATTTTGTAAAAGTAATAAATCCCTCCAAACAAAATTTAAACCATTCTCAATGCATTCCTAGTGAAAAAAAGCAAAAGTCCAAACCAGAGAAAAAGCAAACACTACATTAATTCACCACTCTTGGATATGTCTCTCACGGCCAAATGGATAGCACACTGAACTCCAGATCCCTTGGGTTCGAGTCTCATCATCTGACCGTGATTCAAAATTACGAGGTGTTGTCCAAAAACACCTTCGATTTTAGCTGTCTCCGGATCATTCCCTAAAAGAGATTGATCCAGGACCGTCGTCAATAGCTTGTTGTTCTGAACGACGTTAATTAAGAATTATCACGAAATTCTTTTTTTTTTAAATAAAAATAATGTGTTTGCTCATTCTACAACAAGATGGCGCCACCAGTCATTCATCATCATGGCAACAAGTCAAAAATCCTGCAGAAATATCGTCCGAAATTTTTTCAGGAAATCTGCGTTTTTTTTTTTATGAAGTCTTTTTGCTGTTTTTTTTCCTCGGACCGTAGCACAAAATAAATCTTTGTATAAAATCCAATCGTTATAATTTCCAATGAAAGCTTAGAAAGTTAAGCGAGGTCTGACTCGATTGCTGTTTAGTAGCAGAATTTTGTTGTTCCGAAACGTTTATCGACGTATTTTGAACTTGCGAATCGCCGAGTCGATTTGAAGCAATGCTTCGGTATAATCCAAAATTTTAGATATCAAGTCGAAGTAGGGGATTCTTCGAGAGCTTCAATTTCCGAACGGTCTTCGGAAAGTTGAGTCGTAATTATTGAAATCCCACGCCAGTTTCCAAATTATCGCTTAGATAATTGCGCTTAGAAAATTAAAAATATTTTGTTCATTTGTAGTAAATTGATCCTTACAATCGAGAAAGTTTTTGATGAAAGTCTTAGCTCTGACGCGTTGTTTCAGTAAAGTTGCTTCTTCAGTCATTTTAGAAAGAAATCTTTATACAGCACCTGGTAAAATCACCAATGTCGTCGGTGCCTCCAAATTATGTTGACGCTGTTGTCAGCTATCCGCTGTGGGAAATAAATTGGGTGAAAAGAAAAACAATCCATGAAGATACCAAGGCATGTTTATTTCAGCTTGTTTTTGCTGCAACTGAATCTGAGAATTTCAAGCGTAGCTTACATTAAACTTAATTTATATAAAGCTCTCTCTGGGTCACAATAAATAAAACATGCTAATTATATATCCGAGAAGATCGAACAACGATGAACATTAAAGGCGAACATAGGAAGCAGATTAACGGATACAAGTTTAAAACTCCTAAATGCACAATCGGATCTTTCCCACAGGGGATTGATCCTCGACCGTTGTGTTGCTCTAGTGTACGACGTTTATTAAAATTACCTTACCTAAAGTGTACGAAGTACACTCCAAATTTGACTAAATTGGCAGAGAATTTTTCCCTTTATTTTCATTATTTATTGCATAACTTATTACTGTTTAATTTTGTTTTGATTTACGTTGTTTGTTGGAATCAGTGAAGTTTGGCTTACGTTTTTGATTTTTCTTTAGTTTTAAGATTTTTTGAAAGTATGGCGATATTTAGTTTTTATCATTTGTGCCATTTTTTGCTTATTACTGTTTAATTTCGTTTTGTCGGAATCAGTATGGTTGGCTTTTTAAAAGCATAACTTTGTCACGAGCAACGCCGTGCGGGTACTACTTGTATTGAAATAAATAATTGCAATATTAATTTTACAATACTTTGTTGTATTTACATTTACATGAATAAAATAAAAATTTAAAAAATGTCGTTTTATTGTACCCACAAAAAACAATAACAAATGAGAATTTTTTTGAAACTTTCATCTGCATATGTGTTTGTAAATACTGAAAGAATTGAAAATAAATCGAATTTAAATTGCACCTCCCTAAATTTTATTTTCTGTACGTTTTTTATAGAAATGGCTCTTCGTTTCCGAAAGATTCCCGACCTCTGCTCTAGTATGACGTTAACTAAATACCTACTTACCATTACTTGATGTTGCCTATCTTTTGTTTGGCACAACTTCTTGCGCCATACAACTGAATGCAACCGACCAACCCTTTGCACTTTTGAATGTACAATGTCGAGGCGTAAGGTTAATTCGACTTCTAAATGATGTTCCTAGAAATGTTCAGGTTTCCAATCCAAACACATCTGTTGCTGTGTAGTCAACGCTTCTCTTCGCAATCTTATCGCCAAGGAAATAATTCTCTCATGCTAATTTCCTGCAGTTTCGAGTGTGGATTGATTTATCGGATTACAGCGATAGAGCCGAAAATGATAATCCAAAAATTAATCATCTTTCCCCTTCCGAGAGGCCCAAGTTATAGACTCTTGTTGACGCTGGTTTCGTACACCATCCATCAGTTGAATGATCGGTTATTTAATTTATACCCCATCATTTACCAGGTGGTTCGTATTTCTAGATCTGTCCATGCTTGTGAGAGGAAGTTGTAGCAGTGCTTTAACATGCTTTTTCTTTGGGAGGGGATGCGTGATTAACGACAGTACTTGATTTGTGTATTTCATCATAGCGATGAGCCTTGTTGGAATTTCCAGGAAATTATTCATTGGTTTCTAGGTCGTTTTCTGTTACACGGGGGGCAAAATGGACACACGGCCTTTTCTGAGGTATGAGTTGACCATTTGTAAACCTCAACAAGGCACTCCAATTAAAAAAACATTAAATTTTCTGAAAGATCTTTCATAAAACATGGCCCTTAGGGACATACATTCTTCAGGTTTGTACGGGCTTCACAACCCCGAAGTACCTGAGTGATCTTTCCTTCCTTTCATTTTTCCTCTCCTCTACCCTTCTAATTTTTCTTCCTCCTTCTTTGTGGTTACCTTTTCGGAGGTGAGGGCTCAGAAGCTTTTCGCCAGTCTGCTTTCAGCTCCTCTTTGGGATTATATCACCCACGTGTTTGCCGTACGTGGAGACCCTTTGTCCCTGGAAAAGAGAATCCTGGCAGTTGAGGGGCTATATACTGACCCAATACACTGCTTTGGCCCCAGCTTCAGGAAAACGGGGGGTCCATTGTGCATCCAGTGTGCACCAATCGGCTGGTTCACTGAACTAGGGATCAAGCTATCGGTTACCCACTGAGCAACGCGTTAAGAGTGGTGTCTGTCACAGGGGTGACTGAAAGCGTATGAACCCGATTATGACTGATGCAGGTGCCTGCAACCACTCTTTGGATTCCTTGGTGGGGGGTGATCTTGGCGTCTGAACTTTTTTTCTTTATTATGAGCATGAATTTAATAAATTATTTTCCCTCTCAGAGGGAGCAACGAACTACTTTGACACTTTCAAACGGCCGTTTTTTTTATAGAAAAATTACTGAGCAACAATAATCAAAGTACTCATCTTTCATTTCAATATGTTTCACCTTTTCTCATCAAGACAATCCAATCCTTTATTGGAACAGTAAAATACTTTAAAAAACTTCGATCTGGTGATCTACTGATTGAAGTATCTACAGAAGCTCAATCAGAAACATCATCAAATCAACTGTCCTTGGTTGCTTTACAGTTTCCGTCACTCCACACAGAACCTTAAATGCATGCCAAGGAGTTATATCTGTGAACCTGAATTCCTTTATGTCCCAGAAGAAGAGATTCTTGACAATTTGCGCTACGAAAAACTTTGTGCAGTTCCACGCATCACTTTAAATCGAGATGAGGTTATTATTCCCACCAAACACCTTATTCTGACATTTGATTCACAGAAGCTACCGGATAGCATTTAAACCGCTTACTTGAGTTGCTCAGATCAGTCGTTCGTCCCGAATCCCCGTAGGGGTTTTAAATGTCAGAGGTTTGGTCATGAAAAGACTTCCTGCAACCGAGACTTACGCTCGTTGTGGAGAGGTTGACCACGACAGTGACGGCTGCTACGCACCACCTCATTGTGTAAACTGTCAGGAAGATCACTCGTCCTTTTCACGATCATGCAAGAAATGGATTTTTAAAAAAGAAATACAGTCAATTGAAGTTTTACAAAATATATCATACCCTGAAGCCCGCAAAATAATAGAATCTAGAACACCAAAACCTCGAAATTTCCTATGCCAACTCAATTAAAAAAACTTACATATCCTCAGCTACCCACACTGATTCTATTACTCCAACAGAACCTACCATCTTAACAGCAGCAAAACTTGATGCATACCCTACCTTCCGTTTTATTACAAAATAAAACAAAGGAACAAATTAAAAAAAGAAGTATATCACCCCCTAAAATTACAATTGCACGTTCAAAAGCCTTGCAAACTTTAAAATTGAGAGCAGCAAAGGAAAGTCATTCTTTGGCCAAATATCGAAACTGTTTCAATATTCTCAACACAGTCAAGGATGTTGAAGTTGTTAAACTGCATCCCTCTGACGAAGAAATTGAAATCGATGAACCCATGAACTTCAAAATGATCGGGTTCATTAAGGGCGATCAATCTCCTTAAGGTACTGACTACGTTAAAAAATCAATTTTCGATCAAAATTTCGAATTTTTTTAAAATTAAATGTTCTTAAAATATGAACTATTTTCTTTCCAAAACTGTTTTTGTTTTGTCTAACGAAAACAGAAGTTGAGATATTTCAATTTGAAAAACCTTGATGCAAACAATTCAAATCTGAAGAAGTGTTTGCGTGCCGGAAGTTGGTTCAAGTTTCGGTTTCCCGCAAGATTTAAAAATTTTTAATTTCATGTTATGATTTTTAGTTGTACTATGTTCCAGCCAACATTTATTTTTAGAGCAAATAGATAAAGATTAGTATTCAAAAAATTGCTTTTAAATCTTTAAATGCTTTTTTCTCTGAATTCTGTTTTCAACCAAATCGTTGCACGGTACAATGATAACTAAAAAGTAATTAATATACATTTTTTGAAATTTGGTATTATGGTTCTTATATGTATATTTTAATGCCTGAAGATGGATTTTATGTGTGTCTTTAATAGAAAAAATTTGTCAGTCACTTCGTTGTTATGTAGTAGAGAAAAATTTCAGAAATTCATATAATTTTTACGTTTCCTTTTATCTCTAGATTACAATAAAATTTCGCTTATATCCCACTTCAGCCTCTAGCTTATATATTTAAGAGTCTTAGTGAAAAGTTTATGTTAAAATTGTGATGAGTGAGAAAATTGTTCGAGAGAGTGTTTTTCGTAAACATCGTTTTGAGCAAAACAAGACAGTTTTTGGATTTTATTTAAAAACTATTTTTTTTTCATAGTTTTGCTGGGTTAGAATGTGTTTTTTTATGTTCATTCAACTTTTAAAAGAAAAACAAGTGCTATTGAATCACTTGAAAAAAAATGTACTCCAAACGTAGTCAGATACCTTAATGGTAGGTTCTATTATATCCTGGAATTGTCGTGGTTTGCGTAACAAGCTGGATGACGTTAAAACCCTAATCACAGAGTACCATCCTGCCTACATCGCACTTCAGGAAACATACCTGAAGTCGAATGACGCGGCGAAGATCCGCAGTTATACTTGTATTCGAAGAGATTATAACAATGATGGAAGAGCTTCGGGAGGAGTTGCGCTCTTCATATCCCATGCATATCCCTCACTCGTTATTTCTCTCAACACGCCTTTACAGGCAGTAGATGTAAGAATTCAAGTGCGACGGATGATCACCATCTGTGCTCTGTATTTACCACCTAATAGTACCCTTCAGCAACAAAGCCTTGAAAACTTAGTGAAGCAATTGCCTGAGCCTTTTATCATCATTGGTAACTTAAATGCTCACAGTACGTTTTGGGGACGTAAGGACACTAATTCCCGAAGGCGACAGATTGAACAGTTGGTAACTGATCACTGTAACTGTCTCTGTCTGCTTAACAATTGTGAAACCACCTACTTCCATGAGCCAACTTGCATTTTTCACACTATTGATATCGCCATCTGCTCTTCTTCTGTTACACCTTTTCTCTTTTTTTGTCGACAGTGATTTACGAAACAGTGATCATTTCCCGATTTTCGTTACCCATATCGGTGGAAATGATCCTGTTTGCCGTCCATCAAGATACATTTATGAAGCAGCCGACTGGCCAGGTTTCACATCCCAGGCCGTTATTACTGAACAAATGGTCGAGGAAAGTATTACAAGAGTCACTAATGTTATGATAGAAGCTGTTAATGTAGCGATTCCAAAAATATCTCCATTCTTTCATAAGCACCGTAGACCTTGGCGAAACGCTGAGTGCGTATCAGCAATAAAGACTCAACTAAGGCATGGGGTATTTTTCGTAGGTACCCCACAATTACCAACTTAATAGCATTTAAAAAAGCAAAGGTCTATACACATCAAATACGCCGTCATAGTCAAAAAATCTTGGCAACGGTATATATCTGGTATAACATCCAACCCCCCTCAAAGCAGCTATGGGATCGAGTTAGAAAAGCGTTGGGACTATACTCCGAACAATCCATTTCGTTCGTGAAAGAAAATGGAAGTTACGTCTCGGAAACTGCATCGCACTTCAGGAAACGTACCTGAAGTTGAATGACACGCCCAAGATTCGCAGTTATACTTGCATTCGAATAGACAATAACAATGATGGAAGAGCTTTAGGAGGAGTTGCGCTCTTCACATCCCATGTATATCCCTCACTCGTTATTTCTCTCAACACACCTTTACAGGCAGTAGCTGTAAGAATTCAAGTGCAACGGATGACCACCATCTGTACTCTGTATTTACCACCTAATAGTACCATTCAGATAGCATTCAGATAGATTCCAAGGTAGCAAATGTCATTGCACGCGCTTTTTCTGCAGCCTCCAACGCTAACACCAACTCAGAAACATTTAAACGTCTAAACGCCAATCAGAATCCCAACACTTAAATTTTAACACTCACTCCGAACTCGCCTATAATTGTAATTTTACTCAGGAAGAGCTGACAAGATGCCTTCAGAAGACCAGGATGACTTCACCTGGTCCCGATGGTATCACTTATGTCATGCTAAAACATCTCTCCCGACACTCCTTGCTTAACATCTTACGGCTCTACAACCGCATTTGGGAGAAACATGTCTTCCCTCAGACGTGGACACGTGCTATAGTTGTGCCTTTCCCTTAACCTGGAAAGAACCCAACCAATCCATGCAACTATCGGCCCATTGCCCTTACGAGCTACATGTGTAAACTTCTTGAAAGGATGGCAAATCGTCGTCTCGTATACGTCCTTGAGACAACTCAGTCTCTGTCGCCTTATCAGAGCGGTTTTAGGATTGGCCGCTCTACGGTATACAACATCCTTGCTCTTGAGGTCCGAATTCGCCGTGCGTTCCTATGCCGAAACAATTTGGTTTCTATTTTCTTCATAATCGAAAACGCGTACGATCGTACTTGACGATATGGTATACTACGTGATCTCTTCATAAACTTGGGTTTCGAGAACACCTACCGATATTTATCCAACAATTTCTATCTTTTAGACAATTCCAGGTACGAATCGGCTCTACCCTCTCTGACTCTTTTGTCCAGGAGAAAGGCGTACCTCAGGGTAGCGTACGTAGTGTGACATTGTTTGCGATCAAGATCAATAATATACTATCTGAATAACCACCATCTTTTCAAGGATATCTGTACATGGATGACCGCACTAGATATTGCCAAGGAAAGAACATGCGGTTCATTGAACGACAATTACAGTCAACTATAACTCGTCTGATGAGGTGGTATATTGAAAATGGGGGGATTCAGCTTCTCTGTAGAAAAAACATACTGCTTGCACTTTTACCGACTTTGAGGCTTGCATCCTGATCCAGAAATTCTTCTGGGTTACATCAGGATAGCAGTTGTAGATTGCGTAAGATTTCTCGGAGTTCTTTTTGACCCAAAACTTACCTTCCTTCTTCACGTCGAGCAATTACGTACATCGAGCCTGAAAAAGCTGAACCTCTTAAAAGTGCTCTCAAACACGTCTTGGGGTGCAGAACGATTGTCCACGCTTTGCATTTATAGATCCATCATTCCATCAAAGATGGACTACGCGTGTGCAGCCCATGGATTCGTTCGTCCATCAGTTTTTGCGAAAGCTTGACCCAGTAGATCACGGATATGCTCGGGTGTCTTTCGCACGTCACCCATCAAAAGCCTTTATGTTACATGTATCGAACCACCATTGAATTCCAATCGTATGAAATTGTCGCTTCAATTTTACTTCCAAATCATGTGTCATTCCTATCATTCATTAAAAAATTTACTCCATGAAAATTCACTTGATCGCCTATTCAGAAATCGCCCATCCTGTATCCCATCTTTCAGCTTACGGATGCGGCATGCCTTGAGTGGTATACCTCTCTATACCATCGAAGTTGCCAAACGTCCCTTTTTTTTCCACTCCACCTTGGGAAACAAGAAATTTAAAATACTTGAATATATTTCTTGGTTTTAATAAATTAAACACAAATGATTTTTGTTTGGTGTAGGTTTTTGCATAATAAGAAAATCTCTTTTAGATAGGATGTTTCTTGGTGCATAAAGCTATGATTGACGATTATGAATTCGAAGTTCTGAACAGGTCATTAGCCCTGTTTGGTGTAGGTTTTATGCAAAAGAAACACTCTTTAAAATAAAACCTATCACTTTATTTACAAGAAGGCACAACCCGACTGGGGTTTTCACCAGAAGAACATATCAGTTATAGATCAAACTGTCTAAATCAGAAATACAAAATTAGAGAAAATCACATCCCATTGTATTTTCATTATATCATTGTATTTTCATTATATCATTGTATTTTCATTACAATATTTTCTTGCATCATTTACAGATCTTAAACTGACGCTAGAATTTGGTGGATAATAATATACATAAATTCTATTGCTCATTGCGTGTGGGAGATTTTTCTATTCTTTCCCACTCACTAATATTTAAGGCACTTAAAATATCATGAGTATCAGCAGTTTGATTTTTTTCGATCTGATTTGAATCGTCATCGGAAGTTGTTTTATAAAAATCCGCATTTAAGTCAAATCTAGCATAATAAAAACATTTATCTTTACCGAACAAAAACAATTTACCCCTTTCTTAGTTTCATCAATTCGGACATGAACCGTTTCAATAACTTTACGTTCCTTAGAGATAAAAATTTTATAACCTTTTGTTTTTGTCGCATAGCCCTCATAAATTCCAGGCTTTGCTCGCGGTTGAAACTTATTCCTGTGAATTTTAGGAATATGTACGACAGCGAGAGATCCGAATATTTTTAAATATTTCACCGAGGGTTTATGATCACTCCATACTTCTATAGGAGTTAACCCATCTGTTAGTTTGTGAACACACCGGTTTCTGATGTGCACAAATGCCATAGTGGCTTCCGCCCCAAAACGTGGTTGCAATCCACTGTCTTGGAGCATGGCACGTACTCCGTCCATGGCGGTCCTATTAAATTTTTCAGCGACCCCATTTTGTTCACTTGTGTACGTAGATGTACGCTCATGTTTAATTCCTAATTCACCGAGGAATTTCTCAATCTCTTTGTGCACGAAGTCGAGAGCATTATCAGGTCTCACACGCTTCAACTTGTTAATTTGTTTCCCTTTCTACTTTAGCCAAATAAGTCTTAATAACAAATGAGTACAAACGACTTACTACTAATATCCCACAAGGAGTTTATATGGATTTGTGGGGTCATTCTCCACTGAATTTTTTGGGTGGGGGAAAGTATTTTCTGTCAATCATAGATGACTATTCGCGTAAAGTTGATGTTTACGTAACCAAAAGTAAAACTGAAGGTTTTAGCTCTTTTAAAGACACTAGTGGTTTAGCAATGTTGCAAACATCACAATTTTTGTCCTTAGCTTTTAGAATATAACTTTTCAATTCCTTTTCTGGAATATTGTTTCTACTGATATGCTGTATCAGGGGAACATTAACCTGACCAAATCTACGGTACACAATACTAATATTTAAAGATACATTAACGGATTATTTATATATTTTAGGATATCCACTCACTATATACAATCTATCAATTAAGGCTACAGTAACAAAAATAATTGTCATTTTTAGTACATACAATCATCTTATTCTCACCCCAAATAACTTTTATACGTGGAATATCTATATTCGAACCGCCTGTTAAGTTTCTACGCATATTAGGAGTATACAATACATTCTTCAGTATAATTTTTATATTACCTGAAATGTCTTTTACGATGTCTCCAACTCCAAAGACTTTCGATGGATAATCTTGGTCTCCAACGAGAATAGACGTAGATGTGGTCAGCTTGAAGTTATAAAACCAGTCCCTTTGGTTACAGCAATACGAAATAGCAGCCGAATCGACGAGGAACTCCTCAAGATTTTTACTAGTTGAAGTGGTTGCAAGGGCAATGTCAGCAAAAAACGCACCGTTTTCATCTCTGGCTGACTTCTTGACTTGTCCATTCTTCTTGAAACATCGGCTTTCAGTATGTCCTGGATCGTGACAATACCCAAACGGCCCCACACAATAAGCTTCGTCATTTCTGCGTGACTTTTTATCAGTGTCCAGCACACTTCCACTGCGTTCAGATTTATTGGTCGATTTCTTCTGTCCAGCATGTATTGCTCTATTCTTTGAAGCATAGGCGTTTCCAATCACTGCATCGATTTTTTCTTCATCTTTTCTTTTTAAATTAGTTCTTCCAGCTTCAGCAAGTAATTGTTTTGTAACATTGTTTACTGTAAACTCTGCATCCTCGAATCTGTATATATGTTGGACTAGGTTATCATATTCCGGAGGTAATCGTCGTATAAGCTGAAAGCATACAAGAGCTCTGGAATTACGAATACCGAATCTTTTATCTGTAGTTGCTTTTCAGCAAGTATAGATCAAACCACGGAAATTTTCTTTCTTACTGTAAATTCCACTCGTTTCTTTGGTTCAAAATTACGAGGTGTTGTCCTCGTATCTTTCCCTTAAGGGACTGATCCCGGACCGTCGTCAGTAGCCCGTTGTGTTGCTATAGTACGACGTTAACTAAAATTACCTTACCTTACCTTACCAATCGTTTCTTGCTCAGAGTCGAACCGCATGTCGAAAAATTCATCTAAGCCGGCCAATCTTGCTCTTGAAGTAGGTTCAAAGTGAAGTTCAACGTCTCCTATGCAGTCTTTCCGTCAGTATCTGCGATCAGTGTGTGAAATCGTCTTTCTAGACTTTGATAGATGGTTGTATATGCTCTTTGCTTTCTCCACAGAAACGAACGCTTTCCTTTTTCTGGTGCAATTTCTGGGCAAGGAAAACGATTTCCAGTTATAAATTCTCAGCACCCACGATCCAACAGCAAGACTCTAATGTCAGGCTTCCATGTGGTGTAGTTAAAGTCACTTAATTTCGGAAAACTAAACGATTCAGAAGTCGATTCTACCATCTTGTAGCTAGAGCAGACAACTTAATAAAATTTCGAAGCAAACTTAATTCAGTTTAAAAATTTAGATTAAACGTAGTTCGGTTGGGCTGGGTCCATAACCCTGTTTGGTGTAGGTTTTTTGCATAGTAAGAAAATCTCCTTTAGATAAAAACCATATCACTTTATTTACAAAAAGGCTCAACCCGACTGGAGTTTTTACCAGAATAATACATCAGTTATATATCAAACTGTATAAATCAGAAATACAAAATTAGAGAAAAACACACCCCATACTGCACATTTACCGATGCTCATTGAGAAAAATAGTCACTGATCCAACAATTTTATTTATCGTCAACTTTTTAGCTCTCATCGAAATTTTTACAAACATTTTTTAGCATTCTATACAGACGGATCCAAATGTTCTGATTATGTTGGCTGCGTCATTGTTTCTAGGAACTCTACTTTAAGCTTTATTTTACCTTCTTTTATATCTCCATCTAATTTTTATTTTTCACGTCTTTTAAACTCCATCACTTCTTACATTTTATTATATTCATGACTGGGTAGATTTCAAATTATTTTATTGATTTTACTGGGTCAAATTTCATCTTCTGTCTGGCGCAGCTCGTCCACTATTGGACCTTGGGCCATAAAACCAAACCAACTAACCTTCTATTATATCAATTTTTACTGCTGAAATATTCGCAGTATACAAGGCATTAAAGCACATCGCTGGGCTCAAAAGGGGTCGATTTATCATTCATACAGACTCTAAAAGCGTCTTGGAGTACTTGTTATCGAACACTCCTCAACACTCTTATGCATTAGATGTGCTCAGTGCTCATCGTCAGCTTTCTCGACATGGTTTCGAAGTTTTGTGTTTGATTCCAGGACACGTCGGGATAGCTGGCAACGAACAAGCCGATGCTGCAGCTAAAAGTGCAACCTACTCTACTAAATATCGACATCCCTTACAACGATCTTAAATTAACTACCAAATACCTTGTTTTAAGCGATTGGCACCAGGATTAAAGTTTGCAAATTAATAACAAACTTCATGCTATCCAACAAATCATCTCCATCCGATCCTGCCTAACGATTCGTCGATTAGACGTGATTTTAACGCGCCTTCGAATCGGGCACACACGTTATACACACAGGCAAGGAGAGAGGGCCCTGTGTTTGGCGTATCTTTGACAGTTCACCACATTTTAATTGCATGCTCTGTGTTTAACTCTCATCGTAACAGATTTTTTGATTATTCAATTTTGAATTTGGATGATTTAGTAGGTGAAAATCCCCATTTAAATCGTTTTCCATTTTTAAATGCCATTGGCTTTTTACATGCGATATTAAATCTTACCATCATACTTTTAAATACATAACTCTTACTCTTATTATTTTGCATCATATTTTTCTTAATTTATCTTCCATATGTGTTGATCAACATATTTTAACTACATTTAAATCTCATATCATTGACTTTTTTCAAAATATTTTATCATAAAAAAAAATAAAAAAAACTTTGCGCTGGAATCTTTCCCATTGATTTTTAATGTTTTTACATCTGGCATGATTTTATTATTCTATACGGCGTTTGGCGCAGCTTGTCCATTTCTGGACCTTGCTCCATAAAAACTAAATCAACCAACCATAAAGCATGTTTTGAGAAAAAAATTTATTGCTCCAGATTCTGTTGGTGTGAAGCGGCTTTAAGGGCACTAACAGAATCTGGATCAATCCGAATCCGATTGAATCGGGCACTTTAAAGCCGAACGCTCCGGATTCCAGCAGCGTGAAAGATTTTCTGACAAACTAGCTATTTCGCATGGTTGCTTGGTTGGTTGTAGTAGTGGTCCGAGGCCGATGGTTGTTGATGAACTCCGTCGTGAAAGTTTAGTAAAAACCTCAAAAGACACAGAGTCAAAATTCTATATTTGGAGTATATTTTACTAAATTTAATCGATCGTCACGTAAGTTACATGTAGTATAAAGTAGCAATTACATTTGGATAGGCTTTCAAAATTGTAACTTTCCTCCCACCGGCTGTATAAAATCTTTACTTGATCTCCTGCTCTAAAGATGGATTTTATCTTTTACTTGTCTCGGTAGCTATTTATTGCTCTGACTTTTTTAATTGGCTTTTGCCGCACTTCCTCGGCTTGAAATCTTGTGGACGTTTCTTTTAATTGAAAAAGCTTTGTTCTTAGGTTGCCAGTTTGGCGTTTTCTATGTAGGGTTGCCAACTTGGCGTTTCACTTCTTGTAAGATGCGAGATGGCGAACCTTACATGTCCCTCCGGTTAAGCACATCCATCACTTAAGTCATAAGTGATGATGCTGCTGCCAATCGCCATCTAGAATCATAACTAAAAGTCATAATTAATTAGCTGGTCTTCATTACGATATCTAGTCCTTCGAGAGAAGCGTGAGAGCTCAAAAAAAATATCTACACTAACATTCATGAACTCCCACATAAAATACATAATACAAGTCACAAGAACGTTATCAAAATTATCTAAATCAGATTACAGTTTTGAGAAGAAAAAAAATATATACATATTTATATGAACTGAATAAAAACTAGGGTTCATCAATTTTGATGCGCGATAAGGCATCTGCATTGCCATGCTTACTACCCTTTCTGTACAATATATTCATGTTATATCTTTGCAATGCCAAAGCCCAACGTGCAAGTTTTGCACCCTGTGGCATTCCCTGGGTCAAATAAGTAAGGGGGTTATGATCGGAGACAATTTGGACTTGTGCTCCAAATATCCAAGTGTCAAATTTTTTCAACGCACTTAGAACAGCATACGCCTCCCGTTCGATAGTGGCCCAACGAGTTTGGCATGGGGTGAGTTTTCTACTGTAAAAGGCGATAGGACGTTCTTTTCCGTCTTCGTCTTGCTGAGCTAGACACGCTCCAATCGCTGTTGCAGAAGCATCGGTGTACAACTGGTATGGCTGATCTAACACTGGAGTATATAAGAATGGAATTTCCGTCAGCCTTTGCTTCAATTGTTGGAAGCTTGCTTCCTCTTCATCACTCCAAGGTATTTTGTTGGGCACCCTTTTCTTTGTTAAGTTTGTTAAGGGTAAAACCAAGGACGAGAAATCCTGAATGTACTCCCGATAGTAGCTTGCCAGACCAATTATGCCTCTTAACTCTTTCTTAGTAGTTGGACGTGCTAAGTTCTGCATGGCTTCGATTTTCTGGGGATCTGGTGCATGTCTTCCGGAACCTACAATGTGTCCCAGGAACCTCACTTGTTTTTTACCGAACTCGCACTTTTTAAGATTGACTGTTAATCCAACGGTCTGTAGAGTTCTCAGCACGTCTCTGATGTGACGCAAGTGATTCTCCCACGAGCTGGAAAAAAATGGCCAGATCGTCGATATACGCACGGCAGTACTTTCTGTGTGTCTTAAGTACTTTGTCTATGGACTTTTGGAACGTACTTCCAGCATTTTTAAGTCCAAATGGTAAAACGTTCCATTGAAAATGACCAGAGTGTGTCACAAATGCCGAATATGGTTTAGCTTCTTCTTCTAAAGGGATTTGCCAATAACCCTTTGTCAAATCTAGAACGCTGATGAAAGGAGCACTACCAATTTCAAATAGTAACTCGGTGGCCTGTTGCATTGGATAAGCATCCGGGACAGTAAAACTGTTCAAAACTCGAAAGTCGACGCAAAGTCTTACACTTCCGTCCTTTTTGGCCACACAGACGACTGGGTGTGCCCACTCACTGTCACTCTCTTCAATCAGTCCTTGTTCAAGTAACTCTTGGATTTGGCGATCCACCTCGTTTTGTAAGGCGATGGGAACCCGATAGGGATGCATTTTCTTTGGCACACAATCTTTAGTTAGTTTGATTGAATGTCCATCAACTCTGGCTCGGCCAGGTCGTGCACTGAAAACTTCTCGAAACCCTTCCAAGGTCTGAACTAATTGGTGTCGCTGTTCTTCGCACAACGCCTCTGTAGTCTGGAACACATGACCCTTAATATCGTCTGCAGATTGACTCTTATTTCGAGTAGGGGCAAAAAAGATTTCCCCAAAGTCCTGATCTTGTTCGAAAATCAACCCCACCTGTTCAACTCGGGCTATATAAGGTCGTAGTTTGTTGAAATGCAGCTCTTTTCGGCTTTTATCCTCCATCTCGACCAACGCAGAATGAGGTCGAGTTAACTGGATAATAGTTGCAGGTCCTGACCAGTTCTTCAGAAGTTTGTGACTAGAAGATGGAATAAGGATCAGTACCTTATCACCAACCTTGAAAGTCTTTTCTCTCGCTCTCAGATTATATTTAGATGTGTAATAGCCTTGTGCCTTTTCGGCATTCCCTGCGGCAATCTCGTGTGCCGTTTTCATCCTTTGACGAAGGTCTTCTAAGTATTTTTCAACAGAAGGAGATGCTCCTGTTGGAATTTCGGTTTCTCCTAACCAACTCTCCTTAATTAATTTTAATGGACCTGGAGGTAACCTTCCATACACCAACTGAAATGGCGATACTCCCGTGGTACTGTGAGGTACTTCTCTGTATGCGAATAGTAATAAAGGGAGATGAATATCCCATTGTCGACCATTTTCTTGTATGTTCTTACTGAGCATATCCTTCAGGGTTTTGTTCCATCTCTCCACGGCTCCCATGCTTTCTGGATGCCCCGGAGTTGAAAATCTTGGTGACACCCCGATAACTTGCATGAAGCCCTTGGTGAGCTGTGCTGTGAAATTTGTCCCTTGATCGGTACAGATAGTTTTAGGAAACCCCGTCTGGGAGAAAATCTTCATCAGGACGTCGCAAGTTGTTTTCGCAGTAATGTTCTTGACTGGTATAGCTTCCGCCCATCTCGTGCACAAATCCACAGCACAAACGATAAACTTGTGCCCTCTTGAGGATGGTGGCTCTAGGGGACCAATACAATCTACACTCCACACTTCAAAAGGATTTTCAGGTCTCACAATAGGTTGGATAGGAATTCTGTCATTGTAAGTGGTACCTCTACGTAGCTGGCAGACCCTGCAGCTTTCACAAAAATGTTTGACATCAATCTTGATATTCGGCCAGTAAAAGGAATACTTTATCCGTTGTTTGGTTTTCTGTTCTCCTAAATGACCGGCCATTGGAATTTCGTGTGCCATTTTTAGGACATAGGGCCTTTTAAATTTAGGCAAAACTACCTGCTGAATTTTCTCTCCTCCTACGATTTCTGAGTGTACCAATAACCCATCTTGCACTTCGAATGCATTTCTTCTATTTCTTGCTAATTCCCAAATATCCTTTAAACTTTCATCTTCCAATTGAAATTGCACGAACTCGTTCCGTTTCTCATTAACCCCATGGTGATTTGCGGTGTCACTACGGGCCAAGGTAAGTTCGTTTAAGGACGAAACTGAATAAATTTCTCCAACTCGAGAAACCCCTTCTTGGCTAATAATATTGCCATAAAGTTCCACATTCGAGTTTAAAGCGTCATACGTTGAAACGCTTACGAGCATGTCGCTTACTAATTTTTCAGACACTGCACATGTCATTGGGATTTCTCCGTGTCGTCCGTCATTGATTTTCACATGGATTATCTTGAGAGGTGCCATTTCTGTCTCACCAAATGCGGATACAATTTTAATTTTTCCTTCCTCTTCATTTTGAGAATCCTCAATCAGATCAGCCCGGATGACTGAAATCTGCGCTCCAGAGTCGATAATACCGTCGAAGATATTATTACCGCTTTTTAAACTCACTATCTTGAGTTCATCAATACCTCTTTGGTATTCTACAGGCTTTGTGACTGGAACGGTCACTTTTGCCGTCAACATCGATGGAGGCTCCACCATGTCTTCCCTTGCACATGATGTTGTAGCGTCTTGGGCTCCAATATTGCTCACAACTGCTGAAGTTTGTCTTCTTCCTAGCTTAGGACATGCGTTTCTAAGATGCTGAAATGATCCGCAAGAGTAACACTGAATCTTCTTCTTCCTTCCCGCTTCATTTTTCGGACTCGTATTACGTTGATGAGTACTCCTCTCGTGAAACTGTCCATATCTAGCAGGAAAATCGGAGTTCCTTTCTTGAAAGCGTCTTCTTTCTTGAAAATGTGAATTTCTTTCCTTATTTACTATGTTTTCAGGTGAATGGAATTTCTTCTTGAACCCTCGAACACTTTCGTATTTGTCAAGGAGTTCCGCTAGAGTAGTAGGAGATTTTATTGTGCTCCACTCACACACACATCGACAAAATGCTCTCGCATTTCCGGAGGTACCTTACGTTTGAATTGATCCGTAATTACCAGATGCTTTAACGTTTCGAAATCCGCAACCTCAAGACCTTGAATCCATTCTTCAAAATAATTTGTCAATTCAAAGGCAAAATCCTTCCACGATTTATCTTCAGTCCGCTTGAGCTGGACAAATTTCAATCGGAAGGTTTCTGGGCTTAGTTTAAACCTTTTTAGCAATAGCCCTTTCACGTGGCTGTAGTCATATGCGACAGCCGCTTCTTCTCTAGCAATTAACTGAGTAATGTCATAGGGTAATAAACCCAAAAGCTGTGACACCCAGTCCTCCCTTTTTATGTGAGCATGTTCTGCCTGCCTCTCGAAAAGAACCAGATATAGACTGATGTCTCCTTCTTTAGGATCGAACTTCTGCATCACTCTTTGTAAATCGTAGATGTGCTTAGAGTTGCTCGAATTCCCTTCATTTGATGTTTCTGTATTGTGACGGCCTTCCATTTCGAGCCTTAGCTTTTCTAACTCGAAAGCAGAACGTTTCTCGAGTTCCATCACAAAACGTCTTTCTTCAGACTCAGCAGCGATGTGCTTTTGCTCAGTTTCAGCAGCGAGGCGCTTTTCCTCACTTTCAGCCAAGAAACGCCTTTCCTCGGCATTTTTCCGATCTGTTATGATACTGTTTAAAAGATTTTTGGTAAACTCCTGTTCACACATATTCTTCGCTGTTCAATATTGAGTTCTTTAAATCGATGATTTTGTGTTGCGGCAACACATCTAACCCCAATTCATCTGCCAACACCTTCAAATCCTCCTTCCTTGCTTTCGCGAGATACGCCATCCCAAACGAATTTAATTCAGGAAATAAATTTACGCCACAGAATGCAGAAATAATAGAAGGGGGGAGGGTGGAAACCTCACTCTAAATAGTCTTAAATTATATTTATTTTAACTTTACGCCTTAGCAACAAGCATTCGCAGAAATCCCCGTTTACCAAAACGAAATAGTTATTCTCTAACCCAATAACACAAAAAGTATCTAGTTCTGATGAACTGTTTCTCAATTAACCATTAATCTAATTAACACCTGGTGTGCTAGTCAAAATTTGCATATATTAATACAATAGTACACATAAATAGCATTTACATACATGCATTACCGAAATGAATGTAGTTATTCTTTAACTCAATAACACAAAAGGTATCTAGTTGTAGTGAACTTTTTCTCAATTAACCTCTATACCAATTAACACATGGTGTGCTAATCAAAATTTGCATATATTAATACAATAATACAGATAAATCGCATTTACATACATGCATTACCGAACGAAAGTAGCTATTCTTTTTAAAACCAAAACGCAACAGTTATCTAGTTCTGATGAACTTTTTCCCAATAAACCATTGAACTAATTAACACATGGTGTGCTAAATAAAATTTGCACTGTGGTGCACATAACACGTAAGTGTTCTAAACAAAATGAATAGCATTAGATTTCAACAAAGTCTACTTTCACTCCGTAATTGTGTGGGAGTTGCATGAATTAAAAAAATAAAAACTCAGGATGAGCTCTCACCTTCATTTCCAGGGTTCGAAGATCCTACCGACTGCGCCAGTAGTGGTCCGAGGCCGATGGTTGTTGATGAACTCCGTCGTGAAAGTTTAGTAAAAACCTCAAAAGACACAGAGTCAAAATTCTATATTTGGAGTATATTTTACTAAATTTAATCGATCGTCACGTAAGTTACATGTAGTATAAAGTAGCAATTACATTTGGATAGGCATTCAAAATTGTAACTTTCCTCCCACCGGCTGTATAAAATCTTTACTTGATCTCCTGCTCTAAAGATGGATTTTATCTTTTACTTGTCTCGGTAGCTATTTATTGCTCTGACTTTTTTAATTGGCTTTTGCCGCACTTCCTCGGCTTGAAATCTTGTGGACGTTTCTTTTAATTGAAAAAGCTTTGTTCTTAGGTTGCCAGTTTGGCGTTTTCTATGTAGGGTTGCCAACTTGGCGTTTCACTTCTTGTAAGATGTGAGATGGCGAACCTTACAGTTGTATTGAGTTTTATATGGAGCAAGGTCCATATTTGGTCTAGCTGCGTCAAACACTAGACAATGTTAAGTGATGGACAAACACACACAATGATTGTTTTACTTGACACAGAAGGGAGAAATACACACAAGGAGGAATCGAACCTCGCCGCCTACAACTCATAAAGGAAGTAGTAGTTGAATTAACGTCGCACTGAAGCAAACAACACGACGGGCTATTGACGAAAATCCATAATTAATCCTGAAACGATAGGCAGAGGATAACCCCTCGTAATTTTTAAACACGATCAGATGACGAGGCAACACCTGACGAGGCATCTCAGCACAACTCACAGGTTGCTTATGCAGTGGACAAATCCACTGAGTCACGGTAGCCATGGTAGCCTCGCTATGTTGTACAGAAGCGGTTCTCCCGAATTTTCGTAACGGATTATGCTGGCTCGAAAGGCCCGAAAACATCACCCCGATTCAGCTGAATTCCGGCAAATTATTTTGGATTCTATTGGTGTGAAGCGGCGCTATGGACATCAACAGAATCCGATAAAAACTGACTAACACAGATTCGGGTGCATTGAATCATGGATTCTTTCAACAGATAGATATGGTTATATAGTCATTAAGTGGGAGGGGTTTGGTATGAAAGCAATACTACAGCAATCTGAAATCTCGTGACTCTTGAAGGTTTAATCACGCATACTTATCTTCACTTATGCTTGTCATGCAGAAAAATCATCGCAACGGAGACAAATTTTTAGCTAAGTGAAAATAATTAAATAATCGATTTTTTATTTCATGAAAAATTTATCTGCAATCAAAGTATATCAGTATTATAGCTCATTAACACTAGAATTATTTTCCCATAGTCTTATTCAAGAGGGAGTTCTTTGTTAGTTGAAACTGCAATCCTTGAGTGTAACTACTACTTTTCATACCTTCACACTAATTACTTATACAGTAATTTTATTAAATCATTAGATAATTGATCATCTTCAGATAATTTAACAGTTTAAAAATATAATCTTAGCTAATCTAATAGCTTAAATCTAAATCATCTTTAGATAGTTTAGTTTTAAATTATTAGATAATTGTGGATCTGTATGTAATTGAAGGTAGTGGTTCCACGTTATGTGTGTGTAGTGTTGGGAACAAAGTTTTGAGTTGAAAGTAAGCATACTCGACTACAAACAGCGCAATTTATCCTGTTTATTTACTAAATTTAAGTAAGCACAGATACACTAGTGTTCCGTTGTTATTCTCTGCACGAAAGAGTATTCCATCGCCCCGTAAAATTTATAAAAGTGACACATTTCAGAACTTGTGTTATAAGTATATGTGGGCAACAGCGTATTTCTTCTTGAGTCTACTGAACTTAAATAAACAGAAGTACACAAGAGTAACGAATTGTTTCATTGCATTCAAAAGCGTTCCATTGTATCAAGAAATAAAAAAATAAATCGAAATATTCGAATATTGTTCTGACAAAAGTATACTATGTGGACTACGGTGTATTTTATCCTACATGAACAAACTAAACATAAATAGGTACAAGTATACAGATGTCTCGTTTTCACTATATTCAAAGCGTTGCATTACTCTAGCAAATTTTTCAAAAGTGAAATATTAAAGAACAAGTCTTTTAATATCTATGGACAAGAGGTCATTTTTGTCTTTTGTTGACTTAACTTAAATACGCTCAAGTGTTCCGTTGTTATTTTATGTACCAAAACATGTTCGAAACACCAGTAAATTTTTAAAAATCGAAATATTCGAGAACTCTTTTGTTACATATATATGAACTGCACACAGCGTATTTTGACCTATATTTAATAAACTTAAAATGGAACAAGTACACAAATATCCGGTAGTTTTTCTCTGCATTCAATAGTGTTCCAGAACACCAGTAAAATTTTCAACAGCGAAAAATACGTGAACAAGTGTTTTAATATATGTATACTACTGTGCATTTTGCTCTTTATTTGCTTAACTTAAATAGGTACGAGGGCGTGTCAATAAGTACCGCACATGTCAATTTTTAAGTTGGAAAATAATTAGTCAATATTTAGTAAAAAGAGAACCAGAGAGTGCTACTGACGGGGCGCAACGCAGGATCTCGTGGTTCCACGTACTGGTATCGTTCGTCAGTCAACTGTAAAATGGCGTTTGTGATTACATCATCAACTGTGGAGGAGCAACGAGCTGTAATAAGGTTTCTTTTTGCAAAAGGAAAGATAGTTGGAGAGATCCATTCGGAGATGGTGGAAGTTTACTGAAAAGACTGTGTATTGACCGTACCAATGTGGGAAGATGGTGTAAAATGTTTCAAGATAGGCGAACGAGTTTGGTCGATGAAGTCCGATCTGGGAGGCCTAGTGTCTTCTTCAGCCTGTTCAATTGTTGATGAAATCGGCAACGTCATACCAGAGAACCGTCGAACGACGTTGAATGAAATAAAAAAGAACGTTGCAACATTTCTTGTGGATCTGACTGAGACATTGTTCATGAGAAGCTAGGATACAGGAAATTTTGTTCTCGCTGAGTACCAAAACAAATGTCGGAACAGCACGCTGGATGCAGAAAGGCTTGCAGTCTGATATATTTGCAGCGGTACCACGAGGAAGGTAATAAGTTTTGTACGAGTATTGTCAATAGAGATGAAACCTGGGCCTTAGACATGACACCGGAGTCAAAATCTGTGAGCATGATGTGCAAACATCCATCGGGATACGGTTGGGAAGTTTTGGAGCACCCTCCATTCAGCCCGGACCTGGCACCCTCCGATCTTTATCTATTTCGATCCATGAAGAAGTTCCTTGGCGGTAAGAAGTTTGAGGGTGAAGTTTGATGCGAAGCATACCAACACCACGGGCAACGCCGTGATGTAAGTTATTAATCTGGTGTAAAATTTTCCGCAGATTTCAAATTCGTTGAAATTTTCAATCTATCTTTAGCGATTCCGATTTTGCGAAAAAGAATTAACAATCCCAATCAAAATGTTTTTATTTTATTTTTTGCTCTCATTCCCTGAAATGGAATATGACAGGAAATGTAATCTGTTTCTTTTTATTTTAACGCGAAGGGCAGAAGATGCAATCTGTTTCACGTGACGTCACAATCTGTTGCGAAAATATAAAATATATATTCAACTTAAAAAACATTTATTCAGAGAAAATCATATTTTTAGGTATCGATCTAAAGTAAAATTTTCCGCAGATTTCAAATCCGTTAAAATTTTTACTCTATCTTTAAGGGTCTATGCGATAGAAAAAAGAAGTAAGTAAGTCCAATTTAAAGATTTATCGTCTGGCTGGAAAATTATTCCTCCGCTCAAAATCAAAGCGGAAACGAAAAAAAAAAATTTCTCGGAGTTCCCCGCGATGAAAAAAACTTGAAAAGGTTCTAAAAGCTGACGGTAAGGTCAGGTGGGTAGAAAAAGTCCAGGTTCGGGTGTTTCGTCTTTTCTCTGGAAGAAACGCTTAAAAAAACCGGTGGAGAATAAAACTATTAAATTCATTTAAAAATCTTCTAGATTGAATTTTAAAATTCTCCGCGACCCAAAAATTGCAAAACATTCGGACTACTTGTGTGCCAATTCTCATTGCTGTAAGTGCCATAGAATTGTCAGGATTTTGCGGCAAGAAACAAAAAAACAGCCAGACAAACAAACACTTGCTTGTATAATAGTAGATATGTACTTCCCATTTTATGCCTCTACATGGCTGTCTCGCATGGCTTTCTTCACTTTTTTGATTGCTCCCCTAATTTGTTTGAGCAGTGTAGTATATAAGTCGCTCATAAATTAAGTTTAGAAAACAAAAATTGAAAAAATTGCATGTTTTTTATACATAAAAATTTTTTTTGGTTTAATTTGATCAGAGAAAAGTATATAAAGTATTTTTCAAAGGGTAAGGTCTGCAACAAAACAATGTATGTACAGGATGTGCAAATAAAAACATAAGAAATTTATGTAAAAATAGATTGTTCGAGATTGTTCTGAGTTTCATCAGTTCATGTTGTAATGTACGTTAATGCAACTTCAGAACTGGTGAAACGGAGGTCACATGACGGATTATTTTCTAGTTTACACTTTTTTCAACGAATTGTGTACGAATTCGGCATCAGTGTTACCAACACATATCGAAAGAAGAAGAAGAATTTACTTCTTGTTTCAAAGTTTAAGTAAAAAAATATTGAAAAAAAAAGTGGACTTATTCACAGTCGCTTCTGAAATTATTATACAGAGTATTCAGAAGCTATAAAAGGAAGGGCTTTCTGACCAAAAAAAATGAAGGAACGAGTAAATCCCTTATAACTAAAAAAAAATATTATTTATTCCATTAAAATTTACAAAAATCAGAAAATATCAAAAAATGAACTTAACCACATTAACTTCTGAGCGACTCGTTTATAGACAACAGCGCATTTTGCTAAACTTAAATAGAAATTAGTGCATAAATGGCTGGTGCTTTTTCTTGTATTCAAAAGCGCTCCATCACCCCATTAAATTTTTTAACAGCAAAATTTTCGAGAGAAAGTCTTTTAACGTATGTGAATTACAGTGCGTTTTGTCCTTTATTTTTCAAACTTAAATAGGCACATGCACAAGAGTGTCCAATAGATATCTACTGTATCGAAAAAGTTCCAAGGTCACAGTAAATTTTTTTAAAGCAAAATATTTGAGAACTGCTTCAACATGAGTAGTATATGAGTAGTATATAGACTACAGAGCATTTTTTGTCTAAACTTAAATAGGCACAAGTACACAAATGTCCGGTAGATTTTACCTATATTCAAAAGCGTTCTATCACTCCATTAAATTTTTCAACAGCGAAATATTCGATAATATTCTTAATATATGTGAACTACAGCGCAATTTGGTCGTTTATTTGTCAAAATTAAAAAAGCACATGCACACAAGTGTCCCATTGTTATTTACTGTATAGAAAGTGTTCTTTTGTCCTAGTAAATTTTTTTAAAGCAAAATATACGAGAACTGTTTTGATATAATTAATACATATAGACACCATAGCGGATTTTGTCTGAACTTAATTAGGCAGAAATACACAAATGTTTGTTAATTTCTTAAGGGCATTCAAAAGCGTTCCATCATTCCCTTAAATTTTTCAACAGTGAAACACTCGAGAACACATCTTTTAGTATATGTGAACTACAACTCATTTTGTCCCTTTTTTGTCAAACTTAAATCGGCACATACACACAAGAGTCCTCTAGTTAGTTAATGTAATAAAATGTGTTCGTAGCTCCAGTAAATGTTTTAAAAGCGAAATATTACAGATTCTGTCTGTTGAAAATCACCAGGGGTCAATGATTTCTCCCCAAATGCTACTGCGCAGTTAATTTCCTCGCAATGATCTGAAAGACATGGGTTGTAGCTATTTGTTTAGTGGTAGTCATTACGAAATCAAAGCAAACGCCCCCTCTAATAAGCGCGAACAAACTGTGCTATATCAATAATGATGCATATTTCGAAATTAAGGAATACTCTGAAAACTAAAAGGTAAAAAGGCTCAAAAATTATGATTTCGAAATCGATGATACTCTTATTTCCCAGTAATATTTCAAAATGACATTCCGAAAAATGTTGCAATAGAGGCTTCTGCGACTGCGCTTAATGCCTGTCCAAAGGCCGAAGCATAACTCCTCCTCATTTCTGATCATTTTTTCGGAAGCTCAGGACTGTTCTCTGCTAACTTCAGTTACTCGACAGGTAAGTGATCCCACTTGAATGTTTGATTTTTCTTCCTGTTCCAGGACGTTTCATTTACCTATTGCCTATTAAATGCGGTATCAATCGAAATGTTTTAAAATTGAACTTTAAATTTTCAAGTAATTTTTCTAGTAAAAAAAATAAGATCGGAATTTTTGACTTTTCTTTCCGTTCCAGGACGTTTCATTAATGTTTTCATGTAAATGTAACTTTCAAATTCGGTATGAATCGAAATATTTTAAAATTTAACTCAAAGTATTTTCAACTGATTCAAAAAGTCAGTAATTAGATGGGAATTTGTTTACTTTCCTCACTGTGTCAAAACGTCTCAGTCCCGTTTTTATGTAAATGAAACTTTATTTCGATATGAATATAATATTTGAAAACGTAACTAAAGAAAGATTTCCTACTGATTCAATTAGTTCAGATCGGAAATGTGAACTTTTCTCCATGTTTTAGGACGTCTCAGTTTCTTTTTACGAAAATGCAGCTGTTAAATTCGGTATAAATATAAATATTTTAATATTTAACCCAACAAAAATACTTTCAACTGATTCAAATAGTCAGTAATAAGATCGGAATGTTTTACTTTCCTCACTGTTTCGGGACGTCTCAGTCCCGTTTTTACGTAAATGAAACTGCTAGATTCAGTGTAAAATAAATATTTTAAAATTTAACTCAAAATGAAAAGATAGCAACTCTAAGAAACAGTGTTGACCTGATTATTTCGGAAATTACATGTGTTACTTAATTTAGTTTATCAAAATTATATCACAATTTTAAGAAGACAGTTTTTATTTTATAGCGTTTAGTTCCGCATCATTTCTAATCATTCCGTCGGAAGTTCGGGACGTTTCTTCTCGGCCATGACCAGTCATTCAAGTGGTAAGTGATACAATTCGAATTTTTTATTTTTGTCCCTTTTTTCAAGACGTTTCAAACCGTATTTTGTGAAAATGCAAATTCGATATGAATAGACATATTTTAAAGTTCTACTCCAAATTCATTCAGCTATAATCCCATCGGAATTTTCGAATTTCATCCCTGTTTTAGGACCTCACTAGAATTTTGAGTAACTGCAACTGTTAAATACGGTATGAATAGAGATATTGAAAAACGTAACTCAAAACGAGAGAATTTGTCTCTATGAGGACAAGTAAAGCCAAATAGCCAAACGATTTCCATTAATTGTTCATGAACAATTATATATGTGCTTTCCTTTTAATTAAGATTTTCAAGTAGTTGAACAAGTATTCCGATCGGAATTTTCTCCTTTTCATGGTTTTTGACATCTCATTCCGGCTTTTGAGTAACTGCTAAATGTGGAGAAATATTTAAGAATTTAACAGGAAACGAAAGAAGAATATTTTATATGTGGATCAGTAATATGGGCAATTATTGCAAATAATTGTTTTGAACAACCATTGAATCACCGTGGCTTCGTTTGATCCGTTTCAAAGACAGTTTTGAATTGTACAAATATTTCTTATTTTTTACCAGTATATAAATTTGATTTTTTCTTAAATTTTCAAACACAATTTTCAACTGATTCAATTTGTAAGTAAATCCGATCGGAATTTTGCCATTTTCTCTCTATTTTAGAACATCTTAATTCCGTTTTTACAAAAAATGCAACAGTTAAATTTGGTATGAATAGAGATATTCTAAACTAACTCAAAACGAGAGAGAATGAATTTTATAGGGATCAAGTAACGCCAAATGGCTCAACAATTTACATTAATTTTTTGGACAACCATTGTATTCTAGCAGTTTCGCTTGAAACCATTCAAAATATAGTTTTTAGCTATACACGAGTATTTCTTATTTTTAGTAATGGATCAATTTGAAATAAATTTTCATTCAATCCAACTAGAAATCCGATCGTAGTGTTGTATTTTCTCTTTTAGGACGTTTGAATAACTTTCATAAAAGTGCAACTGCTAAATTTGGTATGAATAGGAATATTAAAAAAAATTTCCCATGAAATTAATTCTATGAGCACCTGATTATTTCGGAAATTACTTAAGCCAGATAATTCAATTTTGTCAAAATGATATATCTATTTTATAAATACGATTCTTATTTCACAACTTTTTGCAAATGTCCGTTGATGTAATTCCTGTTTGTAATATTTGAATTTTGATGTTTTGATGAGGGATTTTTGCATAAAAAGCTTGTATTATATGTTGAAAAAGTGTTATAGTTTCGTTACGAAGTAGTAAAAAATTGTAGAATAAACATTGTACCATCATTAACCGACTACGACCGGTACGCTTTCGCGGAATCCCTCACGCTTTCAACACCCCTTGGCGAGTTGGCGATATAAAGCGCTTTGAGAACCGAAGGCTGGGGAAATTGACAATCCCTCTCAATTTCTCGAGCAACCCTACTATGTTGTAAAGAAGATCGCCATCTTTTTCTCGTTGAGTGCTATGATTTTCCGTCTGATATTTTTTGGATATTCCATTTATTTTATGTAGACATTCAAGATATAACATGATTCTTTTTGTAATACTTTATCTTCTCTATTGTAACTACTTCGTAGTATTGGTTGATATAAGAAACACGATGTATAGGAAGTACCCACATGTAAACAAATTGTATATGTTTACATTTATTTGAAATTTAGTCAATCGCGTTTAGTTATGATTTTTACAATATAAAATGATCAATTACTCCAAATCTCATCAAATAGAAAGAGATGATGAGTATGCATTTTTATTTAAGATGTGAGGGGGAGAGAGTGGATAAATCAATTACGCTGTTCATTATGGAAATTATTCGAACGTTTAATCTACAGTGTTTTTATTTTCATAATATATTTTCTTATGAATCAAATCTCTTGTTTGATCGCCTACTTAATATAATCTTGCCAATGTTTGAGGAGACAACTAGTAGATTTAAACTTAGTAAAAGTAGTTATCAATTATCAGTATTAAGATTTAACAAAGTAATTTTTTGTCAACAAATGCACTTCTTGATTATTTTCACTCATTTGGGCTCAAGATTACAAAATTTAAATTGAAAAAATATTATATTTTGACTTTTCCAATAGCTTTCTTCGAAACAAAGTTTTTACTAACTTATATCCTATAAAATTATAGCACTTGCTTTTGGGCTGTTAAGGAGACAGAATTTTTGTACAGATGTATTCTTAAAGGAAAAAAAAATATTTAAAGTTGTTTTATTTCATATTTATTGTTTAAGATATTAGGGTGTGTCACACAAACATTTTTTTTCTAATGTATTAAAAATATATTTGTTTTTGAAGCACAACATTTAAAACAGAATAAAACTTATATTAAAAAGATTCCTGTATGAGTCAACAGATGGCAGCAAGAGAGTATGAAACTCTTGTCAAATCTCGTCTTGTCTCGCGTGGTCCGATACAGTTATCGCTGTTGGGAATACATCCGGCTTTCGCCAACTCGCCAAGGGGTGCTGAAATCCTGAGTGATTCTGCGAAAGCGACCGGTACAGCCGTTGTACCATTATCGTGCCAAGAAATAATTTAGACAACGACCAGTAAATCAGTTGTTCCTTGAAAGTTAAAAGAATCGCTCCAAGAAAGAGTTTAGACTTCGTCAGTTACAGCAGTTGTACCTTGAAAGTTATAAGAATCGCGCCAAGAAAGAATCGGGCTTTTTACATTTATAACCGTAGTCGAAAGGTTAAGGAAAATTTTGGGAAAATCTAGGAATCATCTCTGGGAAATTTTAATTTAAAAATGAAAATTACACAGCTTTTATTTTCTGAATAAAATATTGTTAGGTGATTTATTTTTTGGATTATATTTATACTATGACTTTTATATCTACATCAATTCATTTTTTAACAAAATTTAATCTGTATACTAGAAAACTGTGAAAAATAAAAATCAACCGTTTATCACAAATGATT